>JAAALK010000289.1:70248028-70873601 GCA_019279435.1 Zizania palustris | reverse complement strand
TTTCGAAGTTGGGTTCGAAGCCTGTAGCTCCGTTAGGCCTCGCACTGACTTCTGTGTAGTGTGTCACCCTTCGCCTCTCTTTTCGGAGGTAGAGCATTGGCTTCGGACTTGGTTTTCTGTCGTGTGATAGGCTTCGCTTCTTTGTCCGAAGGTTGTTCGTTTGTGCGTTGTGTTCGAAGTTCTGTCTTCGAAGTGCACACTTCGAAGCAGGCTCCGACCCTGTCAACTTTGCTCGAAGCTCTTGGTTCGAAGTTGTGTTCGAAGCCTTGACTTCGAAGTACTTACTTCGAACCAGGCTCCGGCATTGTCTCACTTCGTTCCGAAGTACACTTCGCAACTAGCCACTTCGAACTAGGCTAGACCGTGTCACCTTCGGCATCTCGGACAGGCTCCGTCACCAACCTCCGAAGCAGACCTCGACGTGTGAAGGGGGCTTCGCCAAGTTCCGAACAGGAGTCAAATTTGGACAGTAACTTCTCTTTTCATCTTACACATACTTAGATCATTTCATTGAGAAGTTTAGGCCTGATTCACCATGTTTATCTGCCTAGTTGCACTACCTTAGTTTTTCACTGTTTATCATCAGTTGCTTCTAGGATAGAAACCTTTAGACTTAGGCCTTCTGTTTATTTTCCGCTGCGTAGTCTGTTGAGGTGCTTTGGGTATTGGGTGCAGGCCATTGATTCGAAAGAATTTTTAAGGCGCCCATTCACCCCCCCCTCTGGTCGCTACTTTCGGTCCTACAAGTGGTATCAGAGCGAGGTTAGGGTTTTTCCATACCTTAACCGGTTCTAAACCCCAGTAGTGACTATGACGTCTCCTGGCAAGGTCCCGTCCTTGGAAGCCTATGGCTATAATTATTGGAAGACTCGCATGCGAGCCTATCTCATGAGCCAGGGTTCGGACATATGGGACATATGCGTTCACACCACATTTGTCATTTTGCCAGTTACTGAGCAAGGTACTGCTGGTATCATTGCTCAGCATCTGAGCAACAGTAAGGCTGTGAACATCTTGTTTTCTGGTTTAGGTCCCACTAAGTTTGAGCGTGTGAGTCATCTCTCCACTGCGAGAGAGATCTGGGCTACCCTCAAGGCACACCATGAGGGAACAGCACAGGTCAAGGCTCGGCTCTATCAGACCTACCGGCGTGAGTACGAGAACTTCACACAGAAGCCGGGTGAATCTGTTGAGGCTTTGTTTGGTCGCTTTCAGTCGATCATTAACAAGCTTCGGGACAACAAGGCTGAGGGTGCTCAGTTAGTCTCAGATCATGAGCAGGCACTCAAGGTTCTTCATACCTTGGACCCAAAGATCTGGGAGATCAAGGTATCCTCTATCGTTGAGAGTACTTCTTATGATACCTTGACCATTTCTGAGTTGTTTAGCAAGCTGAAGGCCACTGAGGTAGATATCCAGTTGAGATCAAATCTCACTGGTTCTGGATCAAAATCCCTGGCCCTTGCTACACCTTCAGTTGATCCCTCTGCTGTGAGCTGTGCTGGGTTCTCTTTGATGTCTATCACTGAGGACCAGCTTGAGTTGTTGGGAGATGATGATTTGTGTCTTTTTAACAACCGGGTGCGTCGTGTCTATGATAAGAGAATGTTCAAAAGACACGGCACAAAATCCGGATGCTTTGAATGTGGTGATCCAGGACACTTCATCGCCGACTGCCCCAAGCGCAGTGGATATAAGAAGGGCACCGGCAGCAGCTTCCATGACTCCGGCAAGCATGAGAGCCCCTCCTTCAACAAGGGCATGCCGAAGACTCGTTTCTTCAAGAAGGCCCTGAAGGACTACCGGCGAGAGAACAAGAAGCGCGACAAGGCCTTCTTCGCCGAGATGGAGAAGAGCTACTCCAAGAGATCCACGTCTTCTTCCTCTTCATCGAGCTCAAACGATGAGGAGATCTCCGTCAAGAAGGACAAGGATGATCCGGCGGGCCTCTGCTTCATGGCTTTCGGAGACAAGTCGAAGAGCCGCTCACACCAGCGCGGAAGATCCCGCAAGAGCTTCTGTTCAATGGCTCTTGGGGATAGAGAAGAAAAGAGCTCTTCCGACAACTCCGACGACGACGACAGCAAGGTATCATCTTATGAGCGTGAAATTGTTGATTTACTTGAGAGCAATCGTCACGAGTTGAAGTATCGGGAGAAAACTGCTTAGGGGGGCTAAGAAAAGGATAGACGAGTTAGAGAGTGAGCTTGCCGTGGCCAACGGTAGAATTGAGAGTCTATCTTCTTCCCCATGCTTGGGTGATAGCAGTGAGTGCCCGAAGTGTGAGGTGCTTCTGTGTGACCTGTCGACTCTGAAGTCCAGGTACACAGAAAGGGTTGATGAGAGGGACGCTTTGGCCACTGAGCTTGAAAGCGCTCAGCAGGAGCTGAAAGATGCTCAAGCCACTGTCGTCGCACCCTGTATTGATTGCCCATCTCATCTAGCTGCCTTAGCTGAGCTGAAATCCAAGGGCGATGAGCATTTGGGTGATTTAGAGAGGTTGAGAGCTGAGCTTGCGCAGACTAGGCTAGAGCTTGAGACATTGTCAGTTCCACCCACTGTCTGTGAGAACTGCCTGTCTCTTAGAATGGAGTTGATTAAGCTAAAAGCCGAGAAGTCAGTCCAAGTAGAGAATGAGTGTGAGACCTGCTTGTCTCAGGTGGAGGTTCTAGCTTCTTTGAGAGAGGAGCTAGCAGATTCTCAGAATGAGAACTTTTACCTCCGGTCCATCCTGAGTTGGATCAGTGCCAGAGAGCCACAGCTTGGCATGATGATCCAGCAGTTCAAGAGGCAGGATGGGTTTGGGGTAGGTTACACCTACACCAAGGCTGACTTTGAGAGTGCCATCAGCCGGGCAGTGGAGTGGAGTAAAATGACTCCAGAGCAGAGGTATCCCAAGACTCACTCCACTGAGTCTTCCCAGGCCTGTCAGCCCAAGGATGGAGTGATTCATGAGCCACCTAAAGCTCCACCCAAGAAACCTATCTGGGTTCCAAAGCCCAAAAATCTCCACACTTCTCTTGACTCTCTTCCTGGACCCTCTCAGCCCAAGAAGACAACACCAATCACCACTAAGCCCAAAAACCCCAAGCCTCAACCTCATCCCAAGAAGCCTACCTATCATTGTGAGTACTGTCAAAGAGACGGGCATCTTGCGGAGTTTGCTTCAGGAGGAAGCGGGTTGAGAGAGCAGAGAGGGGTCGTAGTGATCAGGAGCAGTTCTACCAACAGGGTGGTAGACTGCGTGTTCCTCGCCGCGGGGAGAGGCTGGAGGCCAGGCCGCGTCGTGTAGGTGGTGGTAGAGGAGACGGCTTTCTTGCCCATACTCCAGTTGGTGGTGTCCGTTCCGGCAGAGTACCAGACCGTGTTGGCTACGGTTCTGGACCTCGTGGCCGCAGGGTTAAACAGAACCGTGGACCGCGCTTTGAGTCGCGTTTTGTTCCAAACTCTTTGATGGTTTTCGCTTTCCATCTTTTGAGCAGATGGCTCGACACTGGTTTAGCTCTTTTGCTAAACCTGGTGCCGGACCATTTGCTCCCACTTACAAACACTGATTGTGCAGGACCGGGGACTGGAGGATGTTTGGATCATGGATTCAGGATGCTCTCGCCACATGACGGGACATCGCAGATGGTTCTCCAGTCTCACTCCCCCGAGCTCCAAAGAGTACATCACATTCGGGAACAGCGGTCAAGGGAAAGTAAGTGGCATAGGCTCAATTAGCATTTCAGATCATTTCTCTTTGAAGAATGTTGCTTTGGTTAAGAATTTGAACTTTAATTTGATCTCTGTTTCGCAACTTCTTGAGGATGGTTTGGAAGTGCGTTTTAAGAAGGGCAATTCTTCTGTGGTTGATTCTAGAGGGTCTTTGGTTTGTCAGATTTTACCTTTCGGTAAAGTTTTTCGAATTGACTTCTCTAGTTCTTTTGGCCCTTCTCGTTGTTTGATTGCTGGATCTTCTTCTGAGCTCTGGAAGTGGCATAGGAGGTTAGGTCACTTGAGTTTTGATCTGCTAGTCAGGTTAAGCTCTATGGACCTCATCCGAGGATTGCCCAAGCTTAAAATGGAGAAGGATCTAGTTTGTCATCCCTGTCGTCATGGGAAAATGGTTGCCGCTTCTCACTCACCTGTGACTCAGGTGATGACTTCGTATCCAGGCGAGCTTTTACATTTGGACACTGTAGGTCCAGCTCGGGTACGCTCAGTCGGTGGGAAGTGGTATGCACTTGTGATTGTTGACGACTTTTCTCGTTTCTCGTGGGTTTTCTTTTTGGAGTCTAAGGATGAAACTTTTCAATTTGTCCATGACCTGATTTTGAAGCTGAAGAATGAGAACAATGGTCGGATGCGAGCAATTCGCTCCAACAACGGCTCTGAGTTCAAGAACTTTCAGTTCGTCAGCTTCTGTGGTGATCAGGGTCTGGACCATCAGTTTTCTTCTCCTTACACTCCCCCACAGAACGGCGTTGTGGAACGAAAGAACCGCATGCTAGTTGAGATGGCCAGGACGATGCTCGATGAGCACAGGACTCCTAGGCATTTTTGGGCTGAAGCCATGAACACGGCTTGCTATCTGGCCAACCGCATTTTTCTTAGAGCTTACCTTGGTAAGACATCATATGAATTGCGGTTTGGCAGACAGCCCAAGGTGAGTCACTTGCGAGCGTTTGGCTGCAAGTGCTTTGTGCTCAAGAAGGGAGGGCATTTGGACAAGTTTGAGTCTCGTTGCTGGGATGGTGTTTTTCTTGGTTATGCATTACATTCTCGAGGCTTCCGTGTTTGGAACCTAGAATCCCAGCTGCTTGTCGAGACTTGTGAGGTTTCTTTTGATGAGTCCTTGCCTTCTTTGAATCCTTCTTTTGAGCTTTCTGGTGATGATGAGCTCGGAGAGTCCATCTTCGAGGAAGATGAGGATACTCCAGCTGCTGTTGAGGGTGGGCCTTCTGCATCCCCCGCAGAGCCCACACCTTCTGAGACTTCGACTGATGATGAGGGCGGACCTCTGATTACTTCTTCCACTTCGATCGAGCCCCCTCAATCGAGTCCAGAGGTGCCAGCTGCTGACTCAGGTGAGGTGACTTCAGATCACCAGGGAACCCGAGCAGTTCAGCATGACCATCCCTCAAAGCTCATCATTGGTGATTTGACTGAGAGAACTTTGCGTTCTTCTGCCTCTCTTGCTGTGTTTGCTGAATCGGCTTTTGTTGCATCTTTTGAGCCTAGAGATGTTTCTCATGCTCTTTCTGATTCAAATTGGATTAATGCTATGCAAGAAGAGCTTGAGAATTTTGTCCGCAATCGGGTTTGGACATTAGTTGAGCGGCCATCAGGATGCAACCCCATAGGCACCAAGTGGGTATTCAAGAACAAACAAGGTGAAGATGGGGTTGTGGTGCGCAACAAGGCTCGACTAGTTGCCCAGGGTTATTGCCAGAAGGAAGGTATTGACTTTGAAGAAACCTTCGCTCCTGTTGCCCGTCTTGAGTCCATTCGTATTCTTCTAGCTTTTGCCGTTTCGAAGGGTTTTAAGCTTTTTCAAATGGATGTTAAGAGTGCTTTTCTGAACGGGTACATAGAAGAGGAGGTTTATGTTAGGCAACCCCCCGGTTTTGAGAACCCTAAGTTTCCTCGACATGTTTTTAAGTTGCACAAAGCTTTATACGGGTTGAAGCAAGCCCCTAGGGCTTGGTATGACCGGTTGAAGCAATTTTTGTTGGGGAAGGGATTTGTGATGGGTTCTGTGGATAAAACTCTTTTCTTGCTCAGGGATGCTTCAGATTTCTTAGTCGCTCAGATTTATGTGGACGATATTATATTTGGCGGTACTACTGATTCTCTTGTGTCCAAGTTTTCTGAGCAGATGCACAGTGAGTTTGAGATGAGCCTCATGGGTGAGCTCAAGTACTTTTTAGGGCTCCAGATCAAGCAGACCAAGGACGGCACCTTCATCCACCAAGGTAAGTACACTCGTGATATGCTTAAGAAATTTGACTTTGGTGGTGAATTGAAGCCGCAGATGACCCCGATGGGCACTTCTGGGGGTCTGGACAAGGACGAGAGCGGTGTCAAGGTCAATGAGAGAGAGTTTCGAGGGATGATCGGTTCGCTGCTGTACTTGACAGCAATGAGGCCAGATATACAGTTCGCCGTAGGACTGTGCGCGCGTTTTCAGTCTTCACCACGCGCGTCTCATCGGCAAGCTGTCAAGCGTATCTTTAGGTATCTTACCTATGCGCCTGATCTTGGTCTTTATTATTCAGCATCATCATCTCTTGATTTATCTGGTTTTTCGGACGCTGACTTTGGTGGGTGCCGGTTGGATCGCAAGTCGACTTCCGGTACTTGCCAGTTTCTTGGTTCTTCCCTTGTATCTTGGTCTTCTCGAAAGCAATCTGGAGTTGCTCTTTCGACCACAGAGGCTGAGTACGTAGCTGCTGCTAGCTGCTGCTCACAGTTGGTTTGGATGATTTCCACTCTACAAGACTTTGGGTTGTTCTTTCCTACCAGGGTTCCATTGTTTTGCGACAGCACTAGTGCTATTAGTGTAGGGAAAAACCCGTGTCTTCATTCAAAAACCAAACATATTGATGTGCGCTTTCACTTCTTGCGGGATCAATATGAGAAAGGTGTCATTGACCTTGTTCATGTTGATACCCATCATCAGTTGGCTGACATTTTCACCAAACCCCTAGATCAGTCTACATTCGAGCGTTTACGAGGGGATTTGGGTGTTGTGTATCCTTTCTAGGATATTTTGCGTCAGTTTTCTTCTTCTTTACTCTTTTCTTGAGTCGTTTGGTGTGTGTTCATATCATACATATTCACATATCACACTTTTGAGCCTGCTTCTGTTATATGATTGAACTGCTTTACTTATTCTAGCTGGTACATGCTTTTGATTACTTGTCGATGATCATGCTTTGGTTCAGTTCACTTGATATATCTGATATCTGTCATATGCATGGCTTTTACGCTTTCAACTTCAAAAATGATCACCGTTGCTTCTGGTAACTAGCATGTGTAGGTTGAGTGCTTTTGTTATCTGCTACATGCCTTGTAGCTAGTTCATCACATAGATGCAGATATGCAACTTGGACATCTTTATGCTTTAACATGGAAAATGAGCTATGACAATCAAAAATGAATGAAAATTCCATGCCTTTTTATGATTGAATTGAAAAGATCCAAGTGGGTTTGCTTTGTCGCATTGCATTGTTCTGGATCGCTTACCATAGCACATTGGTATGAACTAGGACAGTGTAGTGTATGCCAAGACCAATGTCTTAAGCTTCTGATGGTCCAGTTTTGGCCTAGGCTTGACTTGGTCGGTTAGCATAAGGTTTGACATGCAAATAACCCTTGGCAAAAATGAAAAAGGACAATGAAAAAGCCTGAACATTTACAAATTAACAAGTTCGCTGAAGCACTTTGTTTTTGGACAATGCTTATCTTGGTAGATATCAGTTAGCTTCTGCATCTCATGCTTTACCTTGCTTGTTTACTGGAAAGTGTGGTGATGCTTTTGTTTGCAAAAACTGAACAATGCGTGCTAAATGACTTTCTTTAGATATCATCTGTTGCACTGATCAGGCAATGTGTCTTAGACAGTATCTCTTTTGCTATACCTGTTAGATGTTGTAACTGCAGTCAATCATATCTGAGAAGCATGCTTTCTACACTCCTTATGCACTCCAGTTAAAATCACTGCATATTTTGAGGGGGAGTTGCATTTCAGGGGGAGTCTGTGTCTCTTTTGAGTGCTTGATGAGTTCACTTGTCAACAAGGGGGAGAAAATTTGGGATCAGGGTTTAAGGGGGAGTTCTTACTCTGTTGATACACTTGTTGTTCTGAAATCGCACTCATTTTGAGCTTTTGTGTTTTGGTTAACCATAATGACCGCTTCTTGCTTTTGTTCGGCTTTTGGTCATTAGGGTTAAGTTTTACCTTATTTTTCTTCTTCTTTGTTCTCTTGTATTTTGTTTTCGTGTTTCCACATTTGTTCACAGGTGCTGAAGAGCTGAGAATTGAGGAGTGTTGACAATGCACTCATCAAGGGGGAGATTGAGGAGCCATGCTGAATAGCGTGGGCCTCATGGCTCCAGAAGTGATGAGTCATTGTCAACGATAGTCAAAGAGGACTGAAGAAGAGAAGAGATCTGCTGTTTCATGGGACGCGTGTGACTCAGGTACACGGGCAGCGAGCGACTGTCGGGCAGAGGAGGCTGCGAAGTCGGGCTGGCCCAATCCGGGTGCATGGGCCAGAAGCAGTAGAAGACCCACTGGGCTGTTGACCAAGACTGACTCAGGTACACGGGCGGTGAGTGATTGCCGGGGTGAGAGAGCTGCGGAGTCAGGCCGGCCCAATCCGGGTACCTGGTGCAAAGCTGGTGGAGGCTTTGTCAGTTTCGGCGCAAAACTGACAACCGTTGATTCTGTATCCGACTGTCCAGAAGAGAAGCCGTAGTCGCTACGAAAACTTAGCTTCCGGATATGTCATCTGTAACTCTAGGCCCACAGTCAGTCAGTCGTGTCTGTAAAAATTCCTAAGGGCAGTAGAGTCTTTTTATTTATTCTTGAGTCTGTAAAAACCCTAAGGGGCTGGTAGGATATTCCTAGTGTTGGGAGCCTATAAATAGGACCCCAATCCCTAGGGTTTGGACTACCCTTTTGGCTGAAATCACATCTACTCTTTGGGTCATTTTGTCTCCCGTTTCTCTCTCCTGTGTGCGCCGCCAGGCTTCGCCCCTTCCTGTTTGTGCATTACTTTTGCTCTAATCTCTTGGATGCATTAAAGCCTTGGTCCCTGCTGATTTTATTTGTTGCATATTGTTCGGTTTGGGGAGTTATTGCTTTGGCTACGGGCTGCTGAATTTATTTCGTGAGGAGAAGTTTCTTCTGTTGCTTCTGTTCTTCACAAACTGAGTACTAGTTCTTGCTGTTGCAAGTAGTACTACTTTCCTGTAGCTACAGTAGTCAGTGCAGCTTTTCACCTTCTATTGCACTGCTTTTTGATCGAGGCTGACAGGCTCTGTCACCTTTTTGGCTGTGTTTCGAGCGAAGCTACTCTCTGTTCGAAGCCCCTCAGTTTTGCGAGGCAGGCTTCGATCTATCTCCTTTGAAGGCTTCGGTCGATCTTCGGTCTTTGGTTTGTGTTCTGTGTTGCTAAGCTTCGAAGCGTTTTTCTGAACGTCAGCAACGCATACTTCGAACAATAGTGCAAAGGGGCTTCGGCCCTATCGGTTCGAAGTCCATACTTCGACAAGTTTCGAAGTTGGGTTCGAAGCCTGTAGCTCCGTTAGGCCTCGCACTGACTTCTGTGTAGCGTGTCACCCTTCGCCTCTCTTTTCGGAGGTAGAGCATTGGCTTCGGACTTGGTTTTCTGTCGTGTGATAGGCTTCGCTTCTTTGTCCGAAGGTTGTTCGTTTGTGTGTTGTGTTCGAAGTTCTGTCTTCGAAGTGCACACTTCGAAGCAGGCTCCGACCCTGTCAACTTTGCTCCGAAGCTCTTGGTTCGAAGCTGTGTTCGAAGCCTTGACTTCGAAGTACTTACTTCGAACCAGGCTCCGGCATTGTCTCACTTCGTTCCGAAGTACACTTCGCAACTAGCCACTTCGAACTAGGCTAGACCGTGTCACCTTCGGCATCTCGGACAGGCTCCGTCACCAACCTCCAAAGCAGACCTCGACGTGCGAAGGGGGCTTCGCCAAGTTCCGAACAGGAGTCAAATTTGGACAGTAACTTCTCTTTTCATCTTACACATACTTAGATCATTTCATTGAGAAGTTTAGGCCTGATTCACCATGTTTATCTGCCTAGTTGCACTACCTTAGTTTTTCACTGTTTATCATCAGTTGCTTCTAGGATAGAAACCTTTAGACTTAGGCCTTCTGTTTATTTTCCGCTGCGTAGTCTGTTGAGGTGCTTTGGGTATTGGGTGCAGGCCATTGATTCGAAAGAATTTTTAAGGCGCCCATTCACCCCCCCCCCCTCTGGTCGCTACTTTCGGTCCTACAAGGTGGCCACCCTACGGATTCCATGCTCTGGCTTGTTAGGATCCATAGAAGAGTCTAACGACTTTAAAAAGAAACAGATTTTCGGCCTCCGGGTACGAAGTATCTGTAAAAGAGCCGAAGGTGGCCAACCTACGGATTCCAGGCTCCGGCTTGTTAGGATCCGTAGAAGAGTCTAAGGACTTTAAAAAGAAACAGATTTTTGGCCTCCGGGTACGAAGTATCTGTAAAAGAGCCGAAGGTGGCCACCCTACGGATTCCAGGGTCCGGCTTGTTTGGATCCGTAGAAGAGTCTAACGACTTTAAAAAGAAACAGATTTTCGGCCTCCAGGTACGAAGTATCTGTAAAAGAGCCGAAGGTGGCCACCCTACGGATTCCAGGCTACGGCTTGTTAGGATCCGTAGAAGAGTCTAAGGACATTAAAAAAAAGAGGGAGTCACGAGGTAGTAATACCAAAGTACAAATGATAAGTGTAATTTGAAGCATCCGGTTGTTCGGAGCATCATTGTGCCTGGCGAACCCTTTTCTACAGTAAAGGATCCACCACCCACAAGGGGGGGGGGGGGTCGGAGGATAGGAACCACACGACATACTTTCGAAGCATTTCACATTAAATCATTATACTTTTACATCAAGAAAAATTTTGGTCCAAGCCTAGGAAAAATCGAAGACCCTGTCGGCATCTAGAGCTACCTCTCTGGCTACTCTGCCCTTCGGAGCTCGAAGCTGTTGGCTTGGCCCTCTTCGTTCGAACACTTCTCTTTTTCTTGGAGGCTCGTAGTTTCTTTTGCTCTTCTTGAAGCTCCGCCCACGTCAAGAGCCTTTCGGAGTCAGCCTCCGCAGGGTCCTCAGCCCGGTACTCAGAGTCGGACCAGTCCGTAGGTTCGGAAGACGAGGATACCTTTGCCTTCTCCTCCTCTTTAATATAAGCTAAGACGTCTTGGCAAACTTCAAGGGTTATCTCCCCTCCATCTCCGCGAGGAATAGAGAAGCGAGAGCGGCGGTAAGGTCTTAAGCCCTCAAGGTTTGCCCTCTCCTTTCGGAGCGCGTCAGTAATTTCCAATAGTTCAAGGTCAGGGCTCGAAGGGCATGACAAAACCTAAAAAAGAACAGAACACCCAAGACAAGTTTCTCGTTTATAGCTTTCCATTAATAAAAAGGGCTTTACAAGACTTCGCATACATAATAACCCTACAAAGCTAGACCTGCGGGTCGGTTGGCGGAGCAGGAATGACAGGGGCTGGCGAGGCAGGAAGTGGCGGCCTTGTTTGCACCTGCTTCTGCCGGCGAACTTCGTCAATCCAAGCCTTTGCCGCAGCCTTGTGGTCCATCTTCCAAGTTGGTCGGAAGGCTTCCCAGGCCAAGGCCACGTCCGAAGATGGGTGCAGCAAGTCGTCGGAGGTGAAGCTTGCAGGGCTCGAACCTCCAACTGAGCCGAGGGGGATCTGAAGAGACTCAAGGTGGCTAAGAACCCCGATGCCAGCACACTTCCCGGAGATTTCTCCGTACCGGACACCGGAGTTCATCATCAACGACGAAGCCACCTGGATCCTTCTCAGCTTCCGATCGAGGGGTTCGTGGGTTGCAGCAGAAGACGAGGGGCACATAGTACCGAAGTACTCCAAGGTACCCTAAAGGGCTTCCAAGGTATGGTCCGCCATATTAGCATTCCTCTTCTCCGCTGCTTCCAGCCCTGCAACGGTTGCAGATACCTCGGCCACCTGGAGTATTAAAGAGCTTTTCTGGGCCATGGCCTGGTTAAGAGCTCCTTGGAGCTCCACCAACTGAGCGCTCGAAGCAGCCGCTTCTCGACGGAGCCTTTCGACCTCTGCCCGAAGGACAACACGCTCAGCTTCGACCTCTTGGGCTGAGGAGCGGAGCGCGTCGTTGTCTTGTCTCGCCGTCCGAAGAGCTTCGTCGGTCGCTACCCTAGCCCTCCGTTCCACCAGGGTTTCCTCCTCCAACCTGATGGATCTCTCATTGGAGTTATTAAGAGTGGTCTGAAGGGTAGTAACCTTCCTTTTGAGTCGGTTGATCTCGACCTCATTGGAAGTCGCTGCCGCTCTAGCAAGGACAAATTGCTGCAAAAAGAACAAGTAAGTACCGAAGTATTTATGTCACTAATTCGAAGTAGCTATGGTGTTTTTTCATACCTGAAGGGCAGCCCTTTCGAGGGCTGTGTTGAGCGTCGGAGCCACTGCCTCGCTCAAAACGGAGACCAAGTCCAAGTTGGCAATATCCTGGCTCTTCTCCGCCAGGGGCTCCATGAGCCTTTGGAGGCCTTCCCGCTGCTCCAAGAACGGAGCCAGTAGAGGTAGCCAAGACAGGGCTTGGCGGTCGTCTGCCGCGCCCTCATCCTCCGAATTGCCGACGGAGGTTGTAGCGAGGCCAGGAAGAAGGCCAAGGCTAGATAAGCTCTTGCCCCTCCCCGGCACAAAGGTAGACGCGGCGGGCGAAGCCGGAGTATCCCGGTCGCCGGCGGCTACCCCTCCGGCCAGAGGCACGGCAACAGGGGCAACCTCAACTGCCGGAGCCGACACCGCAGGGTCAACCTCCGCTGCCAAGCAGGGAGCATCCGAAGAAGTAGCAGGGTCCGCCCGGGCCACGACCCCCGAAGGCAAAGGGGCTTCGGGCGCTACTGGGGCATCGACACCCGTAGAGGTACCTGCGTGGTCAACAAAATTGATAAGCATATTTACAAGGAAAAAGTTGCAGGTACTAGCCAGGGCAGGAGCTTCGAGGAGTACCTTCAGGGGCCTCATGAGGCAGGATCGTCGGATCCTCCAGGACTTCGTACTCCTGAAGGATGTCAGCAAAGTCATCTCCGGAAGCACTCTCCTCCGCATTCCCCACCGGAACCACGACTTCTGCCATAACCACCCCCGGTGTGGGTGAGTTGGGAGTCTCCGAGCCTGATTCCACGTGTACAACAACAGGCGCAGGAAGAACCGGCGGGACTTCTGCTTCCTCCCCAACATAAGCTCTAGGGGGGACCTCCCCTAGGTCTTCATCATCAGCCAGGAGGTAGTTCTCAAAGGCCACCGCAGTTTGGGCGTCCGAGTCCTCCAGCTCCTCGGAGGCCGAGCTCCGAGCGTCCGACGGCGAGGCTGACGAAGTCGGAGCCAGCTGCGGAGGGAGCTTCGTAGTTTTCTTCTTCTTGGATGGCTGCATGCCGGCTTTCTTGGACGCCTCAGCAGCGACCTTCCGCTTTCGGGTAGCAGCTCTAGTTGAGTTAAAGTCGGGAAGAAGAGGGGGCTCCGCGCCGAGAGCTTCGTACACTCTATTGGAACGCTCCCAGCTTCCCACTAGCTCTAGCCTTCGTTGCTTTTCAGCCGCCGAAGGGGCTCCGAGAACTCGTTCGACGGCTCGGGTTATGTCCTCCGGAGCCAACGCCAAAGGAGCCGCTGATAGAGAAAGGTATGGTGTCATAAGTATAATTGTTTCCTTCGTCTAATACAACATTGTAGGGAGTGAAGCCTTACCTAGGGTTCGGGGACCTCCCTCCGAGGTCTCTTGAAACACGATCGGCCAGTTAGCTCCGAGTGGAGGGATCCGAAGGGCGATAAACTCTTCGGCTAGATCCCGCATACTCATGTGGTGAGCCACCGAAGTGAGCAGCCCTAGCCTCGTCGAGAGCAGGCTAGGGTTCAGGGAGATCTCCGCCTCCTTTCGGAACCAAATCTCCTAGAGAGGACCTACGAGGGGGGAGTCCTCTCCGACTTTGGCGTAAAACCACCGAAGTATCCAATTGGTGTACCATCTGTCATTAATGGCCTTTGTAGGAAAATGGAGGGCGTGCTCCTTCCGCAGATGGAAATTGACGCTGCCGAAAGCTATGGTCACCTTAGAATCCCCAGGCCCGTCCTGTGGCTTCGGCTGGCATATGGCCTCGTGGGTCGCAGCGAAGACTTCGGAGTGCCCCTCGCATCCTTCCGCCCGGAGCGCTCGAAGACGGCTAGGCGTGCGATAGCGTTGGGAGACAGCTGAGGTAAGGTTATGTGGAACAGGTCTAGCACCTCCGCCAAGAAGTCTACGGTGGGAAGCCCCAGGCCTGCTTCGAAAAATGCTTCGAAGACCACCACCTCTCCGCTTCGTGGCCTTGGAGTTGATTCCGGTCCAGGGACCCGAGTCCTCAATCCAGCGCCCAGCTTCCCGTCCACGGCCTCTTCGATGGACTCGGCGGTGCTCACGGATTGACCAATGAGGAAGCTTTGGGCGATTTTCTTCTTGGAAGGCGGACGGAGCTCCCGAGGATTCTTGGGCCAAGCGCTGTCCGAGGTCCCCGTCATTGCCGCTGCCGCCAAAGCAGCCCACGCCTGCCTCTGCGCAAGAGTGCTGGCTGCCGCTGGAGCGGTGTGGCTAGTTCTCGCCATTCGCTCGGATGCTCAAGAGATTGGAGGATTGGGGAAAGTAAATCGCGAGTACTGGAAGCGGTAAAAAGCCTTGGTTAATCCTTGTCTTTCCCTTTTATAACCGCTCGTCGGGTGCTACTCTTCGGTTGCTTTCACTCTAAAGGATCGGCTTCTGTCACTGGCTAGTGGGTCCAATAAATGGAATGACGAGCAACCGCCGTAAAAATCGATCGTTACCTTTTACAGTGTGTAACGGTTACTTGTGCCGTAACGGCTATAATCGAACGGTTCTTCACGGCGCTTGCGCTCTGAAACGGTTCTCTTCCCAGTACATGTTCCCATCGTGTAAGGAACCCGAAGGGGGAGGTTTGAACGCTTTGGATTTGAAGTCCTCTGTGAGTTATAACATGTTCAAATCTCCTTTAAGTCTTAAAAAATAGAAATGTTCCTTCCTTATACTGCCTTCTTTCTAAACAGGTTAACTACAGAGAAGCGTATTCGAGGGGCTACTGTTGGGGGAAATTACTCCATTTTCAGGACTTAAGGATTAATACTTCAAGGGCTAAGGAAGGCTCCAAAGCTGGTGAGTCTTCGTTCGGAGGTAGAGGCGTCGAGCCGAAGGGTGCAACGATACGAAGCCTCGGTGAACCCTCCGAATGAGAGATAAAGGTCCCGAAGATGAAGGACAAGATTGACGAGATGTTTGGCCTATCCATCTGCCTTGTAGTATTTTACCTTTTATAACCTTGTTCCTGACACCGAATAGTTTCCACTATGTCGGTTGTAATCTAGGGGCAATTAGGTCCTTTCCTTATGCATTTTTACCTATAAATACCCCCCTCTATACCCTGTAAAGAAGGGGGTCCCCAGTACAAGTTATTCAATACACACGTTCGGACTACTCGAGCTATTATCCTACTCAGAGGTTCGAGTCAGTCCTAAATCACGAACTCGTTGTTTGTTCATTCTTGATCTCAGAGAACCTGTCGGTGTAACTTTTGCGCCAACAATCAACCACCCCCAAACTTCTCGGCGATGATTTTGAAGATGATTCCTTAGCAGAACAGTAAGAGATCAAATGCAATTCGGCCTAAAGACTGAATTCCCAAGAGTAGCAAGAAAACTCGATAGAGACAATAAAAATGATACAAATCCGTTACGTGGATTAAACGGGTGATTGACAAGCAAATCAAAAAGGCTTACCACGGTTACGATGTGATGCACGGAGGGCTTTTAGCGCAAACCCACGAAGATGGACTGAACTAATGCAGAAAGTAGATGAAAAGTAGACGTACAATTCAAAACTAGAGTTTTGAAGTATTGATCTGTGGAGATGATTTTTGAATCGGTCTCATCCCTATATTTATAGGAGATGGACTTAGACTCCCTGGTGCCTACGTCAAGTAGGATTCAGCCAAAATAGCTGGGATTTATTTGGAGATAAGATTCAACCGAAAACTACCCTTATCTCTAACCTTCGGACTAGGCCGGTCTGACTGGGCCTACATGGCTAGTTGGACCGGCCTGTGCCAGGGAAGACATATTTTCGGCTCAAATTACCAAAATTGATATTTTGATAATTTCGACCATTAATGCCATATTTTGCAATCAACACATGCCCCCTTGCCTTTTAGCAAACTTAGTGAGCTAAAATCACAATGGGCTAAGGACTATATACTCTATATCGGCCTTTGGACATTTTCAATGCTTTGCCACACACTTGGAAAGTACTTTTTCAAATACCTGCCATTCAAAGCTCTTCGAAATCGCTCTCCTTGTAGAGACTCTAACATGTATGCATTATCTGGAGCAATTTCAGCTACCTTAAAAGGACCTTCCCAACTAGGTGATCATTTGTCAAATTTGTGGCTTTTAGTGCCTAAGGGCAAAATCGTCTTCCAAATCAAGTCACCAACTTGAAACGATTTTGCCTTAACTCTTTTGTTGTAAGCTCTAGCCACTCTCCTCTTATCTTTTTCTATAGCCTCTAGATCCCTTAACCTCTTATTGATCACTTCTTCCAAATTGTCCTTCAAAAGAGTTTCATATTCATTGACCGACAAGCCATCTTGCTTAAGAAATCTCAATGAGCCAAGATCCACCTCCAATGGTAGAACTGCTTCTTCTCCATATACTAACTCATATGGACTAACTTTGGTGGCTCCATGCTTTGCAACTCTACAAGCCCATAACGCCTCAGAAAGCACTTCATGCCATCTTTTAGGGAACTCTTCAATTTTCTTCTTAATGAGCTTAATTACAATTTTATTACTAGACTCGGCCTGACCATTGGCCTGAGCATAATATGGTGAAGAGTGATGAGGACATCACTTCACCTGATACACACATGGAACCTCCACCTACAATTCAACTACAAGGACCAATCACACGCGCCCGTGCCCGTCGCTTGAACCATGAGGTTAACTCTTTCCTTAGCAACTATGTTAATATTTGTTTGGACGGGATGCTACTGAATACTAGTGATATTTTGTTGCTTAGGAACATGGGAGGTGGAATAGAAGAGTTGGAGTTGAAGACGGAGCCGCACGGATGATTTGAAGTCAAGAATTCGCTGGTTCGGACTACATCGACCACCATTCACCAAAATGGGCATAACTTCCTCATACGAAGTCCGATTGGCGTGTTCTTTGACTTTTTGGAAAGCTGAGGAGAATACGGATCGTTTGCCGTTGGTTTCGTCTATTTTGGAGTCTCGAGTCGACCTGTGTGTTTAAAACAGTCCTGCATGACAAAACTGGGCCGTGTTGGCCCATAGTCCAAGTCTGTACGTCTTCTAGCCCACAGCCCAAGTCTGTTCGCCTTCCACAGGCTGCCCACACCCTATATATTCCCTCCAGCCACCTTTAGGGTTAGGTTTTGCTTTGTTTGCATCTACACTTGTGTGTTTAGATCCCGCCTCTTGCACCGGACCGATTGGCTGCTGCATTGGCGTTTGTGAAACCTCACCTTATCATCGTTTGTCTGTGATTTGGCATTCGACTTGTATCCTTCTTGTTCTTGCTTGTGTTCTTGGGTTCGCTTGCAGGAATTAGCCTTCGTGGCGAGGTCAATCGCGTTCTGCGTGGTTGATAACCAACGGAGACAGTGGTGTAACGATTGCAAGGTTTTGATCCGCCGGACTGGAGCCTTGGATCGCCAACGTCGAGATTCTCCACCAACCCAAGTTATCCTTTACCTAGCAGAAGATCGGGACCAATCCCCCATCAGTTGGTATCAGAGCTCAGATTTCCCGTTAGGTAATCTCGATCTGCTTTTATTTTTACCTAGAGTCCAGAAAACCGCACCAAAAAAATTCCCCACCGAGAACCCCTTTGTGCCTTGCGATTTTAATTTCAGTTTTAACTTCGTTGAGTTCGTGTTCTTGGTCGAGTCTTGTTGCTGGTTTAGTAATCCCTCTGTATCGTTTGAGTAGTAGTTGGTCTTGTGTCTCAAAAAAATTCCCCACCGAAAAACCCCCCTTCCGCAACCCTATTCGTTTTCCACATCAAGTCTTTGTGACCCCCCTTCAGTAAAATAGGCATAACTTTTCGCTCGTTTGGCAGAAAAATCTGAAATTTTTTGAGCGTGTTCCTGACCCAATTTGGGTGGTACCCTAACTCGGGTTCCCCCTATTAGCCCTCAGCAAAATCACCAAAAAAAATCAGGAAGATAAAGAAAAAAATTGGTCAAAGTTTTTGCTCGCCGGTCCGCGAACTTGTTGAATTTTTGTGAGCCACATCCCACCTCAGTTGTAGGTGCCAATTTTTGTGGTTGCATCCCTGGTCATCCTTGTTAAAAAAAAATAGAGTGAAAAAAAAGAAGAGAGAAAAAAATCAAAAGAAGAGAAGAAGCGGTAGTAACAGAGTTATCAGCGGCAGTAACAGATTCTGCTTGTCCGATCTCTTATCCGAACTCTTGTCCGATCAGTGGCAGTAACAGAGTTATCAGCGGCAGTAACAGATTCTGCTTGTCCGATCTCTTGTCCGAACTCTTGTCCGATCAGCGGCAGTAACAGAATTATCAGCGGCAGTAACAGATTTTGCTTGTCTGATCCCTTGTCTGATCCCTTGTCCGATCTGCAGAGAGTTGAATTTGGCCTGTTATTGCTTCCTTTTGAGTTTTGGGCACATAGTTTCCCTCTATTGCTTGAATTTTCACATTGGGAGCACTAGGGCCAGCAACTTTGACGAGTACTAGGGAATACTTATTAAACTTGGTTTAACTGTTATTATTATCGCTAATCCTTGCTACTCACTTTGCCTTCCAAGCTACACCTTTCTCTTGGTCAGGACAGGTTCATTTCTTGCAATTGTACACCACCCTCCACTTGGTTCATCACCTGTAGGCCGGTGACCGAGCTGCGGCATGGTAAGAACACTTGCAAGCGTGGGTAAGGTGCTTGACGGATTGCTTCCACCATACACCCACCACCCCACCTAGCTGTTTTCCATAAGGATTATTCTTTGTTGTGTTGTCTTTCACTAACATGGCAGATAACAGCGGTACCCCTCCATCTGATTTTAATGACTGTGTCTCACGACGTGCTCTACTAGAGTCTCAGCGGCAGACCCAACATTCCATCGAACGTCTCGCGCGTACTGTGGCTGACCTAGTGGACCGAATGACTGCCTTGGAAACACGTTTGCCTGCTGCACGAGCCAACGATGACCATGTTGAAGAGGAAGACGACCATATTGGAGAGGAAGACGACCTATCCTATGCCGTGAAAATGGCATTGACCCTGACGAGGCTGCACGTCATCACTTTCAGTTCAACCGTCAAGGTATGGGCGGCCACCGCAACCGCCATCCACGAGGTAACAATGACAACCACAGGAACAATGATGATGATCCCTACTCCAAGGTAAAATTTGCAGTACCTCCTTTTGCTGGCACCTATGATCCAGATGCATATTTAGATTGGGAGATGTCAGTCGAACAAAAATTTAATGCTCACATGGTTCCTGCTATCCACCGCGTGCGCTTAGCTACTAGTGACTTCACTGGATATGCTCTTCTTTGGTGGACTGAAATAGTTCAGGTTGGCAATGAACCACACAATTGGGATATGTTAAAACGGCAAATGCGTGGTAGATGGGTTCCTCCTTCATATAAACGTGATTTGAGAAAAAATTTGCAGCACCTAAACCAAGGAAATAAATCGGTAGAAGAGTATTATCAGGAGCTGCAAATAGGTTGCATGCGCGCTGAAATTGAGGAGGACAATGAGGATAAAATGGCCCGTTTTTATGGTGGTTTAAGACGTGAAATTCAGGATATCATTGATTATAAAGAATACAATACTATCACTTGTCTTTTCCACCTTGCTATGCTTGCAGAAAAAGAATTGCAGGGTCGCCAACAACCACAACGCAGCATGAGGACCAACATTGGTGGTGCTACTTCACGCTCAAGTGGGCAGCATCAACGACCACCCCCACCCCCTTCCCGACCGGCGGCTACATCAGCACCTTCTACATCTACAGCCCAGGTTGAGAGTTCCAAGACTGCAGCATCCAAGGCGCCAGCCAAGCCCACCTCCTCGGCGGCCTCTACTGCACGTTCTGCAGCGATCCAGTGTCACAGATGCAAAGAATTTGGACACGTTATGAAGGACTGCCCTAGTCAGCGGGCTTATATTGCTACGGAAGACGGTGGCTACGTAAGTGCTAGTGATGTTGAAGATGAATATGCACTTGCTGCTAACATTGCAGGAGATGATGATACATCCGACGATGACGGTGTTTTGCATCGGATACCTATGCCGACCATGAAGCACTTATTGTACAACGTGTTTTAAGCACTCACATGGAGCAGGACGACCGGGCACAATGGAACAATCTGTTTCAGACCTTCTTCCTCGTCAATGACCGTCGTGTACGTGTCATCATCGACAGCGGTAGTTGCAACAATTTGGTGAGCCACGACATGGTAACGAAGCTTCAACTTCCCACACGTGTGCATCCACACCCTTACCATGTGAAATGGTTCAACAATAGCGGTAAGGTCAAGGTAACACAAACTGCTCACATCAAATTTGCCATTGGTACATACTTAGGAGTTGCTGATTTTGATGTAGTACCAATGCAAGCATGTTCTCTGTTACTTGGTAGACCTTGGGAGTATGATACTGATGCTACACACCATGGTAGGAGCAATAAGTATACATTTATGAATAAAGGAATGAAAGTTACATTGCTTCCTATGACTCCTGCTGAAATTGTAAAATTTGAACAAGAAAAACATGCTAGGGATGCACAAAAGAGCAAACAACCTTCTGAAAATCAGCAAGTAGCTAAGACGCTTTTGAGGCAACAGAAAGATAAAATTGCTTCTCCTTCTTCATCACAAGTTATTAATCTGAAAGGACATGTCATGCTTGCAACTAAAACTGACCTTGCTGAAATTTGTGATGATACTCCCTTGCTATACGGCTTGATTTGCACAAACGTGTTGTTTTCACTTGCGAACATTCCTAGCTCTGTTCCTGTTGCAGTCACTGACCTTTTGCAGGAGTTTAACGATGTTTTTCCTACTGAGATACCACCCGGGCTGCCACCGATACGCGGCATCGAGCACCAAATTGATTTAATCCCGGGGGCGTATCTTCCTAATCGTGCAGCGTACCGCACCAATCCGGAGGAGACAAAAGAAATTGAGCGCCAAGTACAGGACCTTCTTGATCGTGGGTACGTCCGTGAAAGCCTTAGTCCTTGTGCAGTACCCGTTCTTTTGGTACCTAAGAAAGATGGTAGTTGGCGCATGTGTGTTGATTGTCGTGTTATTAATAATATCACCATTCGATATCGACACCGTATTCCTAGATTGGATGACATGCTTGATGAGCTTAGTGGTGCCATTATCTTTACTAAGATCGATCTCCGTAGTGGCTACCACCAAATTCGCATGAAACTAGGTGATGAATGGAAAACTGCTTTTAAAACAAAGTTTGGATTATATGAGTGGCTTGTCATGCCTTTTGGACTTACTAATGCACCTAGTACCTTCATGCGCTTGATGAATGAAGTCCTACGGCACTTTATAGGACGTTTTGTGGTTGTATACTTTGATGATATCTTGGTTTATAACAAGTCTCTCACTGAACATGTTGACCACTTACGTGCTGTTTTTTTGGTCCTCCGTGAGGCTAGAATGTTTGGTAACCTTGAGAAGTGCACATTTTGCACGGATTGAGTTGTGTTTCTTGGATATGTTGTCACTTCACAAGGTATTGAGGTTGACGCGGCAAAGGTAGAAGCAATCAACAGCTGGCCGCAACCCCAAACTATCACACAGGTACGTAGTTTTCTTGGTCTTGCAGGTTTCTACCGGCGTTTTGTGAAAGATTTCAGCACCATAGCCGGTCCTTTGCATGAGTTGACTAAGAAGGAAGTTACTTTTACTTGGGAGCCAGCACATGAACAAGCTTTTGCCACACTCAAAGATCGTCTTACACATGCACCTCTACTTCAGCTACCCGATTTCAGTAAGCCTTTTGAGTTAGAATGTGATGCTAGTGGTTTTGGATTAGGAGGTGTGCTGCTACAAGGAGGTAAACCCGTGGCCTATTTTAGTGAAAAATTACATGGTCCACAGTTGAATTATTCTACCTATGATAAGGAATTATATGCCTTAGTGCGTGTGCTTGAAACTTGGCAACATTACCTTTTGCCTAAGGAGTTTATTATTCATTCGGATCATGAAGCATTGAAGCATATACGTAGTCAAGCAAATCTGAATAAACAACATGCTAAATTGGTAGAATTTATTGAGACTTTTCCATATATCATTAAGCATAAGAAAGGGAAAGATAATGTGATTGCCGATGCTTTATCTAGACGTTATACTTTGCTTTCTCAACTTGATTATAAGATCTTTGGTTTAGAAACATTGAAGAACATGTATGCTACTGATTTGGAGTTCAAAGATGCTTTTGCAAATTGTACAGATGACCGTGCTTGGAACAAATATGTGCTGAATAATGGATATCTTTTTCGTGCTAACAAGTTATGTGTGCCGGCTAGCTCTCTTCGCTTGTTGTTATTGCACGAAGCACATGGTGGTGGTTTGATGGGTCATTTTGCATCAAAGAAAACCGAAGATGTGCTGTCCACACACTTCTATTGGCCTAGGATGAGACGCGATGTTGAGCGCTATGTGGCACGATGCACTACTTGCAATAAAGCTAAGTCCCGTCTAAACCCACATGGTCTTTATATGCCTTTGCCCGTTTCTAGTGTACCTTTGATGGGGGACTGGTCCCGATCTTCCGCTAGGTAAAGGATAAACTTGGGTTGGTGGAGAATCTCGACGTTGGCGATCCAAGGCTCTGGTCCGGCGGATCAAAACCTTGCAATCGTTACACCACTGTCTCCGTTGGTTATCAACCACGCAGGACGCGATTGACCTCACCACGAAGGCTAATTCCTGCAAGCGAACCCAAGAACACAAGCAAGAACAGGAAGGATACAAGTCGAATGCCAAATCACAGACAAACGATGATAAGGTGAGGTTTCACAAACGCCAATGCAGCAGCCAATCGGTCCGGTGCAAGAGGCGGGATCTAAACACAACAGTGTAGATGCAAACAAAGCAAAACCTAACCCTAAAGGCGGCTGGAAAGAATATATAGGGCGTGGGCAGCCTGTGGGAGGCGTACAGACTTGGGCTGTGGGCTAGAAGACGAACAGACTTGGACTATGGGCCAACACGGCCCAGTTCTGCCACGCAGGACTGTTTTAATCACACAGATCGACTCGAGACTCCAAATGAGACGAAACCAACGGAAAAAGATCTGTCTTCTCCTTAGCTTTCCTAAAAGTCCAAGAACGCTCCAATCGGACTTCGTATGAGGAAGTTATGCCCATTTTGGTGCAGGGTGGTTGATGTAGTCCGAACCAGCAAATTCTTGACTTCAAATCATCCGTGCGATTCCGTCTTCAACTCCAACTCTCCTATTCCATCTCCCATGTTCCTAAGCAACAACATATCACTAGTATTCATTAGCATCCCGTCCAAACAAATATTAACATAGTTGCTAAGGAAAGAATTAACCTCATGGTTCAAGCGACGGGCACGGGCGCGTGTGATTGGTCCTTGTAATTGAATTGTAGGTGGAGGCTCCATGTGTGTATCATGTGAAGTGATGTCCTCATCATCCTCCCCTTCTTGAATTGGAGTCGTCCTCGACTCAAGCTCATTATCATCTCCCAAATAGGGCTTTAAATCTGAAATGTTAAATGTGGGACTAACCCCAAAAGCTGCAGGCAACTCAAGTTTATATGCATTATCATTTATCTTCTCAAGCACACGGAAAGGACCATCAGCTCGGGGCATCAATTTAGACTTTCTCAAATCAGGAAAACGATCCTTGCGCAAGTGCAACCAAACAAGATCACCCGGTTCAAATGTTATCTCTTTTCTACCCTTACTACCATATGCACGATATTTCTCATTCATTTTCTCTATGTTTGCTTTAGTAGTTTCATGCATCTTAAGTAATAATTCAGCACGTGTAGTAGCATCAAAATTCAATTTTTCAGATGGTGGCAATGGTAGCAAATCAATAGGAGCACGTGGATTAAAGCCATAGACCACTTGAAATGGACTTACCTTAGTAGTGGAGTGTACTGACCTATTATATGCAAACTCAATATGAGGTAGACACTCTTTCCAGAGCTTCAAGTTGGTCTTCAAAACAGCCCTCAACATGGTGGACAATGTACGGTTGACGACATCCGTTTGTCCATCCATTTGGGGGTGACAAGTAGTAGAAAACAGCAGCTTCGTCCCCAACTTATGCCACAACATTCTCCAAAAATGACTTAAGAATTTAGCATCACGGTCTGAAACGATGGTATTGGGAACTCCATGCAAGCGTACGACCTCTCTGAAAAACAAATCAGCAACATTTCTAGCATCGTCGCTCTTGTGACAAGGTATAAAATGCGCCATTTTAGAGAAACGATCTACCACCACAAAAATACTATCCCTCCCCCTCCTAGTTCTAGGTAATCCTAACACAACTAGTTAATCTTTCCTTAGCAATTATGTTAATATTTGTTTGGACGGGATGCTACTGAATACTAGTGATATTTTGTTTCTTAGGAACATGGGAGGTAGAATAGAAGAGTTGGAGTTGAAGACGGAGCCGCACGGATGATTTGAAGTCAAGAATTCGCTGGTTCGGACTACATCGACCACCATTCACCAAAATGGGCATAACTTCCTCATACGAAGTCCGATTGGCGTGTTCTTTGACTTTTTGGAAAGATGAGGAGAAGACGGATCGTTTGCCATTGGTTTCGTCTATTTTGGATTCTCGAGTCGACCTGTGTGTTTAAAACAGTCCTGCGTGACAGAACTGGGCCGTGTTGGCCCATAGTCCAAGTCTGTACGTCTTCTAGCCCACAGCCCAAGTCTGTTCGCCTTCCACAGGCTGCCCACGCCCTATATATTCCCTCCAGCTGCCTTTAGGGTTAGGTTTTGCTTTGTTTGCATCTACACTTGTATGTTTAGATCCCGCCTCTTGCACCGGACCGATTGGCTGCTGCATTGGCATTTGTGAAACCTCACCTTATCATCATTTGTCTGTGATTTGGCATTCGAGTTGTATCCTTCCTATTCTTGCTTGTGTTCTTTGGTTCACTTGCAGGAATTAGCCTTCGTGGTGAGGTCAATCGCGTTCTGCGTGGTTGATAACCAACGGAGACAGTGGTGTAACGATTGCAAGGTTTTGATCCGCCGGACCGGAGCCTTGGATCGCCAACGTCGAGATTCTCCACCAACCCAAGTTATCCTTTACCTAGCGGAAGATCGGGACCAATCCCCCATCAAAGAGTTTATCAACTTAATACCGTAAAATTCAGCAAAGTCTCTCACTTCTTTAGCAATAAATGAAGTACCCTGATCCATAGTGAGAGTTTGGGGAATACCGAAACTATGTATGATGTGCTTCAAGATTAAATCAGTTACCTCGTTATGAGTCATGTTCTTGAGAGGCACGACCTCGATCCACTTGGTAAAGTAATCTGTAGCCATCAACACGAACCGATGCCCTTTTGAAGGAGGATGAATCTGACCGATGAAGTCCAAGCCCCATCCTCGGAATGGCCATGGTTTGATAATAGGGTTGAGTAGTGACACGGGAGCCAACTGAATTTTACCAAACTTTTGGCATGCTTCGCACCCTCTATAATACTTAAAATAATCCTCAGTCATAGTCGGCCAATAAAACCCCGCTCTTTTTAGCATCCAACTCATTTTCTGGGCCGATTGATGAGTACCACAAAATCTCATGAACCTCTCCTGTAGCCACTCTAGATTTATAGGCATCCAAGCACTTTAGAAGTACTCCATCAATAGTTCGGCGATACAACACATGGTCAAGCAACACAAATTTAAATGTTTGTCACCAAACTTTCCGATCAACCCTCTGACTGGGATCCTTTAGATACTGGACGATTGGGATTCTCCAATCATCCTTATGGAGTTGCCCCCCGAGATCGTAGTCGATCTGGCATGCGTCGTCAGACCGACCTTGGTGGGCCGGTTAGACCACCCATTGCTGGATGGCTGACAAGGTCTGGTCAGACCGGCTAGGCATGGCTGGTCAGACCAGCAGTACACCCACGGTTGGACCGGCCTTGTCAGGTCGATCAGACCGAAGTGCACTGTACAGGTTGACACTGGATTTTCGAACATTGGCTTTTCTTGTCCAGAAAATTTACCTGTTTTCACCTGATTACCAGATGCATGTTGAGCCAAATCATTTGCTAATGAGTTGTCTTCTCTAGACACATGAGAAATTTCAAAATCATCAAAAGTGGCGATTATGTCCAAACATTTATCCAAGTAGCTATTTAGTAAACCATTTAAACATTGAGCAATTTTAACTACTTGTTGCATAACTAATAGAGAATCACCATATGCATGAACATGTTTGACACCCATGGAACCTAGCAATTCAAGTTTTAGCAATAAAGCTTCATATTCGGCTTGATTATTAGTAGAAGGAAATTCTAAACGGGCCAAAGTCTCAAAGCTCATATCATTAAGTGATTTGAGCACCACTCCAATACCTTAACCACTCTTGCAAGCCAAACCATCAAAATAACGTTTCCATGGCACAACCTCAATTAGAGCAACATCGCTACCCCAATTAACATCTACGTGGTGATCAACAATAAAGTTAGCGATGATTTGGCCTTTCATAGATCTCAAAGGTTCATAAGACAAATCATATTCAATCAAATCATAACCTATTTTCCGATTCTACCACTTAGAATTGGCTTCTGCAACATGTATTTTATGACATCGGTTTGACAAGTAACAATACATGTGCTAGGGAGAAGATAGTGACGTAATTTGGTACATGCATAATAAAGTGATAAACAAAAATGCTCCACAAACGTGTACCTTGTCTTGGCGTCCAACAAGCGGAGGCTCAAGAATGTGATGATGCACTCATTTCCTTCCACCTCTCGAGTCAACACAACTCTAATCACATTCTCCTAAATGACAACATATAGCCGAAATGGTATTCCGGCCTTGGGTGCCTTCACCACTAGTGGTGATGATAAGCACTATTTGATTTTTTCAAAGGCGTGTTGCTGACTTGCCCCTCAAGTGAACTCGGCCTCGTTCTTTAGCCAGAGTGTGGGGACAAAAGCATCGATCTTGCCAGACAAGGTAGATATGAAGTGACACAAATAATTCATCTTGCCTAGCAACTTTTGCCCATCTCTCTTGCATGTCAACTCTTCCAAGTTCTTAATCTTCTCAAGCCTCTTAGGATCAATCTCAATACCTCTTTTATGGATCATGAATCCTAAGAACTTGCCCGCTGACACGCCAAAAGCACACTTGAGTGGGTTCATCTTTAAGCCATATTGATGCATTCTATCAAAAGCAACTCTCAAATCGGCTAAATGGTTCCCCATAGCATCCGATTTGACTACAACATCATCTATATAGACCTCTAGCATAACTCCTAGCAAGTCATGAAAGATCAAGTTCATAGCATGTTGATATGTAGTGCCAGCATTCTTTAAACCAAAAGTCATAATGACCCACTCAAACGGGCCGGCAATACCAGGGCATTGAAAGGCTGTCTTGTAGACGTCCTCTTCGTCCATAAAAAATTTATTATAACCAGCGTTGCCACCGAGAAAACTTAGTACCTTGTGTCCTAAAGCATCGTTGATCAACATGTTGGCTCTCAGCATGGGATACTCATCCTTCGGAGTGGCCTTGTTCAGATCCCTGAAATCAATACAAACTCGTATTTTTCCGCTCCCTTTCTTCTCTACCGGCACAATGTTAGCAACCCATTCAGCATACCTGCATAGCCTAATAAATTCAGCCTTGAGTAATCATTCTATCTCCTCTTTAACTCAGTCATACACGGTCGAATAAAAGTGATGAGGGGACTATTTATAAGGCCTAAACCCGAGTTTGATAGGCAGCCGATGCTCCATGAGCTCACGTCTTAGTCCGGGCATATCGCTATACTCCCATGCAAAACAAACGGCATACGACCAAAGCAACTTTATTACTTCGGCCTTTTCAGCAGCCTATAATTTTTTTTTGACAAAAGTTGGCCTCAGAATACTACCATTGCCTATATCGACCTCTTCAAGAGGATCGGCCGACGCAAAACCTTGACCTAACTTTTCTATTTCGCTAAAATCTTAAATGGCTTTGGCAATACCGTCTTTAGAAGATCGATGTTTCTCTACATGCGACTTCAACAAATCAAGATTTCTCTTACTAGTCATGACCACTAGTTTAGAAATAAACGTGCTACACCAGTCGGCTTTTTACAGACATGGGAACAAAACGTCCCTTGGATACGCTAACGAAGTCATAATCCGAGAGATCTCTACCTGACAAACACTCTACCTTATCATGCACGGCGTCCATAGATACATCGGCCAACACAACTTGGGCTGAAGTATCGGCTAGTTCCACCTCAACATCATCGTTGTCCCACTGTATCAGGTACTGGTGCAAAGTAGACGAAATACAGCAATTTGCGTGAATCCAATCATGCCCAAGTAGCACACTGTAGTTACCTTGCACATCGAGGATGAAGAACGTCACCGGCAATGTCTTGTTGCCCACCGTCAGCTCCAGAGAAAGTACACCCTTGGCCTCGGAGCTCTCGCCGTTGTAGCCGTTGAGCATTAGGTTGCTCTTCTTTAAATCCTCTCCGTCCCTGCCGAGCTTATTCAAGAGAGAGTACGACATTATGTTGCAGTGGCACCACCATCAACAAGCATCCTGGAGATTGGCTTTCCATCAATGTGCCCTTTGATGTAGAGAGGCTTCAAGTGACGAGTCGTATCCTCGGGCTTCTCGAAAACAACATCTCGTGGGCTGAGGCTCAACTGAGGGACCTCGGCCTCATCTCGTGGTAGCGCGAACTCAGCGGGAAGTATGACAGGTTTATGTACATTGCTTGAGGTGTGGGCCCCTCATAGATGGGTGTGTAGTCATCGTCGAGCATGTCATCGTCGTCGTCACTCGGAACCGAGTCGGGTTGTTCGCCTCAACTGGCTTGGGCTTCTATACTTGCTTTACGACTAGTCGAGGGTGGATTTCCTCGAAGATGGCATCTCACTCATCCTCAACCTTCTTCTCACGCATCTCCTGTGATCACAGATGTTGTAGGCACCTCTTCTACGATTTGGACATACTCGGAGGTGCCCAAGATGGTTGAGGCTTAGTAACAGGCGCCACCAACTTGCTCCTGGGATCTTTGACTAAACAGGAGTTGCCCGGATCAGCTTTAGAATCTTTGTGCTTGGTGGAAACATCTCCCTGTACCTTGTCAGTTGGACTAGCCTCACTAGGCCAGTCGGATCGGATGGTGTCAATCAGACCGGCCATGGGGGGTCAGTCGGACCGTGCTATGTCGGGCTCCTGGGAAAAGCCGGTCGGACCAGACATAGTAGGCCGGTCGGACCGGGCCTCGGGGATGGATTCGGCCGGACCTAGGGACTTACCTTCATTGTGCTTCGATGAGGGGGCCTTCAGGATTGGGACCTCTTGAGACCCTACCTTGATGGTGATAGCTTCAGACTCCCTCTCCATCACACCTTTGTGGTCATCTTCTTTGGCTTCGTTCTGCGTGAGTCAGTTCAGTGGCACCACGGATAGCTTGTGGAAAACGTTCCCCTTCACCACATCCATCTGCCCCTGCCAATCATGTTATTCTGAAGGAACAAAGGGGGCAACACTATACTACGAAGGGTACTCCGACGATGAAGCGTAGCTCAGAGCCCATGGGGACCCTGTCCAGTAGTATGGTGGAGGCATCGGAGGTTCTAGTGGCTTTGCCCACTAAGGGCCGAACCCATTGCTCGGAGGGGGGTTCACCCACGTCGAAGGTACTTCAGACCATATCAGTGAAGGGTCCCACCAATCCAGAGGTATGTTCGGCCATTGCGAGTCGAGCTCTCCCTTCGGGGGGGTTCGCCTAGAGTAGAGGTGGGTTCCTCCATAGGGATCCGAACTCACCCTTCAAAGTGTTTGACTGGGACGGAGGCTGGTTTGGCCGACGCGGAGGGTTCGACCTCTTTGGAGGGTTCGACTTTTTTGGCCCCTTCGTCTGAGCATTCTTTTCATTGGCCCAGTCCTGATGTTTATTTAGCAACATCTGGTATGTTACTTCCGCTTCTTGCGAGCCCTAGCCGACGATAACGTGTCGATGTTCTTTTTCCACACTCCCACTTCAGGGTTCTTTGGTATGAGTGTGTTTGTGCGGGGTTCTCCAATAATGACCGCTTTCCCTTCAAATGACTCGGCCTGTTCCAGCTGAATCAACATCTTCTTCTCGTTGAGGTCGACGGTGTTCACGGGAAAAGGGTCTCTGTCTAGCTTCATATTTGGGCTAGAATTTGTTTTCTATCATCCTTCTTCTATGGCCGATTGAACCTGCCGACAGAAAACATTGCAATCGTTAGTATAATGAGAATGTGAATCATGCCACTTACAGTAGGGGCATTTCTTTAGTTCGTTAGCGGTCGAGATGACCTAGCCTTCGGGCAACCTAAGTTGGCTCTTCAAGAGGAAATCAAATATTTTGTCGCATTTAGTCACATCAAAAGAGTATTTAACCTCGTTGGGCCGACTCTTAGTGGGAGACGGCTGTAGCTCGGAACATGTGATAGGTTTGGTCTTAGCATTCTAGGCCCATTCGGCCACATACATATTGGTTGAATCGTCCTCTTCCGCCGACTCTTCCTCGTCGGAGTGCTCCATGTTGTGAACTTTAGCTCTAGGTTTGTTAAACGTTTTAATGAACTTTTTATCCTTGGCTCGGCCTTCTTGGACTAGAGCCTGCTGCATGACTTGGCTGACCTCTAGAAACTTTTGGTTCTCTAACCTCTCTTTAATTTCAGGACGCAATCCATTAAAAGCTAGATCCATCAAATCTCTTTTTGAAATATTGAGACTAAAATATCGGTTCCTGGTGTCTCTAAAGCGCTTGATGTACTTAGAGACACTCTCACTACATTTCTATCTGACTAACGTCAAGTGTGAAAGCCTAAGTTCTGCCTCGCCTATATAAAAATAGTCATGGAACTTTTGTTCTAATTGGGCCCATGTTTGGGCGGAGTTCGGCGGTAGCGCCGAAAACCAAGTGAAAGCGATGCCGGATAACGAAAGAGAAAATGGTCTACGTTTTAATGCGTCCGACCCACTAGCTTCTCCACACTGTGCTAAGAATTGGCTGACATGCTCTAGTGTTGTCTTGTTACCCTTGCCATCAAATTTAGTGAATTCAAGGACTCTATAGCCGTGGGGGTAGGGTATGGTATCAAAATGATCGGGGTATGGCTTTCGGTAAATCCTAGCCCAATCCTGAGGCGCGAAGCTGGTACACTCTCTAAATAGCACGCAGATCCGCTCCTCAATGTCGTCCTGGCCTCCTGCCTGTGCGCATCTCTCATGCGGGGGTGTGACACACGGCGGTATGTCGGTGTGTCGACCGCGGGGCTCCTCCTCTCATGCTGACTTAGGGTATATGATGTGCTCGTGTTTATGCAGGTACGTAGGAGCGTGTGGCGCAGGCAGCACGGGAAAAGTTGGCGCAGGCATAGGTGGAGGTGGTGCATAATAAGCAGGCTTAGCCTGACCATAAGTGTAGTCATTGGTCTCGGCTGTAGATGTCGAGGCCGGAGACATGATAGATTTGCCTATACTACTATCGGTTGTGCTGTAAATGCGATTTACTGGGGGTACGCTAGAGATTAGAGCTGGAGGAACAACCTCGGTAAAGCCGAACCTTCTAAACACTGTCTCTACCTGAGATCTCACTACCGAATCTAGACGGTTTGCTAGCGAAGCACAAATGGCTTGATCTACAGATGCGGCTATCTTTTGCTCAATTTCTAAGGAAGATAAAGGAGGCAATACTGGTGTTACCTGAGTTCGAGCGAGGTCGGGGATGTTGATGTCGCGCTTGATGAAGCTCACGCATGTCTTGACGTAGCTCCCGAGCATGAGATCTTGGAGTTCTTTCATCTTCGCCTCGATCTCTGCCCTACCTTCCTCGGGGATATCTATGAGGGTGGGCATCATGATGTTGCGGTTGTCAATCTCTGCGCCCCCCATGGGATCCATCGGCGTCATCGACGTAGTAGTCGTTGTAGAGGTACTTGCAGCCGATGTAGATGTACTCGTCATGTTGCCTTTTTTCCCAGTGGAGTCGCCAAAAAGTGTGTTGACACGAAAACGTGCCACCGCACTTGGGCCGGTTCAACGATCCAAAAATGTCGCAAGATGTTGACGTCGCGTTCCGACAACTCTAAATCAGTGGTAAGGGGAAAACGGAGTCACCAAGCAATTCAGTTATATATCTTAAAATATAACCTAATTAACCGAAATAAATAGTGTTAGATCTAATCAGCCAATCTAGGCCGATTGGGAAGAAAAATAAAAGGGGCGGTCAGACCGTCCAAGTCAAGCCGGTCGGACCGTGCCGTATAGGTAATTCTACTGAAAAATACCGAAGGGGTCCGGAGCGTCTCGAAGGGGGGCTTCGGCCTATTGGCCGGTCGGACCAGAGTAGGACTCCCGGCTAGACCGATGCCTGTGAAGTGGGTCGCCGAGGGTGGCCTCGGTGTTCTGTTGTGAAGCTAGCTCTGAGCAGTCGGACCGACAGGGGGTACCCGGTTAGACCGACGGTGTAGCCTAGGTCGGACCAAGTGCTTCGGTGTTGCAGGGTCCGGTGCAAAGTATACTTCGGTATGAAGTATACTCCGATGCAAAGTGTGTTCCACTGCAGAGTAGATTACTGCGGAGGGGTCCGGTCGGACCAGCGAAGGAATACCGGTCGAACTAGGGATGACTTCGGGCACACGGCTTCAACACGCATGGTGCGGAGGGCTACGAGGACCGTGCCGACAACATATTGATGGCCCAGGATGGCAACTCCTGGTCAAACCGGTGAAGCCCTGTTGGTCAGACCTTGTAGATAAATATCAACCCGATAGATACGATAAAAAGGATACAAATCCATTATGTGGATTAAACGGGTAATTCATAGGTGAATCAACAAGGATTACCACGGTTACGACGTGGTGCACGGAGGGCTTTCAGCGCAAACCCACGAAGATGGACTGAACTAATGCGGAAAGTAGATGAAAAGTAGACGTACGATTCAAAACTAGGGTTTTGAAGTATTGATATGTGGAGATGATTTTTGAATCGGCCTCACACCTATATTTATAGGGGCTGGACTTAGACTCCCTGGTGCCTACGTCAAGTAGGATTCAGCCAAAATAGTTGGGATTTATTTGGAGATATGATTCAACCGAAAAATAGCCTTATCTCTAACGTTTGGACTAGGCCGGTCTGACCGGGCCTACATGGCCGGTCTAACCGGCCTACTATGGCCGATTTGACCAGCCTATGCCAGGGAAGACATAATTTCGGCCCAAATTACCAAAATTGATATTTTGACAATTTCGACCATTAATACCATTTTTTGCTATCAACAGGACCCTCAACGCCGATGGATCCGGTGGGGAGCGCGGAAATCGATGATGGCAACATCATCGTCCCCACGCTCGATGACCTCTCCAAGGAGGATAGGGTAAAGATTGAGACCAAGACGAGGGAGCTACACACTCTCTTACTTGGGTGCTTCACCAAGACCCACAGGGGATTCATCAAGCATGACGTTGACATCCCTGATCTCCCCGAGAGCAAGGTAACACCATCGTCCCATCGACTGTCCTCCCAAGATATTGAGCAAAAGATAGCCACATTAGTATAATAGGCCATTAGCGCTACCGTTGCCTCTAGAATGGAGGCGATGTTTATGAGATTCGGCTTTTCCGAGGCCGCTTCCCCCACTCCGATTGCTAGTGTACCCCCTGTCCATCACATACACTGTAGAACTGACGGGAGTACCAGAAATACCCTAGCATCTACGGCCACATCATCCATGACCAAGATAAATATGGCCCTGATGGTCAAACCAACCCACTCGTGTGCTAAATTTAGCAGCTAGAAACAATCGGTCAGACTGACCATCAGGATGGTCCGACTAGCCATTATGCCTTCAGTCAGGCCGACCCTATGGCCGGTCAAACCGCCCCTGCCACATATTATGCACTGCCACCGCCTGCACCTACGCTACCTTTTCCCACGCTTCCCACACCTTTGGCACCCGTGCACCAGCATAGGCCTGAGCACATCCCATATCGTGAGCCGGCACAAGAGGAGGAGCCGCACGACCGACACCCCGATATACCACCGCGTGTCATGCCCCCACATGAGAGACGCACGTAGGAAGGAGGCATAGATGACATAGAGGAGCGGATTCGCACACTATTTAGAGAATGTGCAGGTTGACACCTAGGAGTCGGGTTAGGGTTTATCACAAGCCATACCGCAACCACTTTGACACAATCCCATAACTGCATGGTTTAGGGTTCCCAAATTTACAAAATTCGACGGTCAAGGCAGTAAGACCACCATAGAGCAAATAGGCTAGTTCCTAGCACAGTGTGGCAAAGCCAGTGGGTCGGATGCATTGAAGCTGAGAATATTTTCTCTATTGCTTTCCTGCACTGCTTTTACTTGGTTTTTGGCGCTGCCGCTGAAATCCGTCCAAACTTGGGCCCAGTTGGAGCGGAAGTTCCATGATTATTTTTATACTAGGGAAACCGAGCTTAGGCTTTCACATTTGACATCAGTTAGACAGATGGCTATTGAGAGTGTCTCTGAGTACATTAAGCGCTTTAGGGATAGTAGAAACCGATGTTTTACCTTGAACATTTCTGATAGAGACTTGGCTGACCTAGCTTTTAACGGTCTTCACTCCAAACTTAAGGAGAAACTGGATGGCCAGGATTTCTTTGATGTTAGTCAAGTTCTGCAAAAGGCTCTGGTTCATGAAAGTCGAGCCAAGAGTATAAAATTCACTAAGACTTTTAACAAGCCTAAGGATGAGGTGCACATCATGGAGCACTCCGATGAGGAATCATCAAAGAGTGAGGATGACTCGGCTGACATGTACACAATAGAGTGGACTTGGTCTAACAAGGCCAAGCCCGTTACTTGCTCTAAGTTATGATCGTCTCCTTCTAAGAGTCAGCTCGGTGAGGTGAAGTATTCTTTTGACGTGACCAAGTGCGATATAATATTTGAATTTTTGTTGAAAAACAAGCTTATCAGATTGCCGAAGGGTCACATCATCCCGACCGTCGACGACTTTAAGAAGCGAGCTTAGTGTAAGTGGCACGATTCTCATTTCCATTCCACTAATGATTGCAATATTTTTTGTCGACGTGTTCGTCGGCCATAAAAGAAGGATGGTTGAAGTTGGATACAAATCCCAAGATGATGCTCGACCAGGATCCCTTTCTCATGAACACCATTGATCTTGAGGGGAAGAAGATGCTAATTCAGCCTGAGCAGGTCGGGTCCGTTAAGGGGAAGGAGGTCGTGATTGGAGAACCACACACACATGCTCATGCCGAAGAACCCTGAGGTGGGAGTGTGGAAAGTGAATACCAACGCATAATCTTCGGCTGCGACCCACAAGAAACTGAAGGTGATGTATGACATGCTATTACAAAAGCACAAGAAGAGGGCCGAGAAGGCGAACACTCGGCCAGGACCTCCAGCGAGGTCAAACCCTCCTCGGAAGAGTAGGTTCGGCCCACGATGGGAGAAACCATTAGAGCCACCATTTCCTCCACTGCCGTATCATTTGCCAATGGCACAGTGGCCTCCGTGCTATTTTTTGCCTCCGGGCTACCCTGCACCATATTATATTGCTCCATTTGTGCCCTCCGAATTTTATAACATGCAGAATCAGATGAATGCGGCAAGGGGCGACGTCTTCGGCAGACTATTCGTTGTGCCACGAGGACGTCCGGAGGAGGCATCCGAGGCCATCATTGTCAAGGTAGGGTCCTAGGATGTCCCAATCCCTATAGGGCCCCCCTCGGAGCAAGACGGAGGCGAACCGCAGAAGACGCCCGAGGAGAAGACCGTCGGTCTGACCGTAGCCAAAAGGCCAGTCAGACCGCTATCCCCATCCCAGTTTGACCGGCCTACTATGGCTGGTCCGACCGCCCCCCTATGACCGGTCTGACCGATAGAGCCCGGTCAAACCGGCCCAGTAAGGCTGGTCTAACCGACAGTACACAGAAAAAAAATTCTGCTAAACGCAAAAATGTCGAGGCCGATTCGGGCAATTCTCATTTGGCCAAAAATTCTAGAGGCAAGATTGTGGCGCCCGGCACTAAGCTGCAACCTTCATGCGCACCTCCATCTATGACCAAGTCCTAGAAGAGGCGACTACAACGTCTTCGAGCCCAGGAGATGTGTGAGAAGGCTGAGGACAAGCGGGACACCATTTTCAAGGAGATTCGTCCCCGACCAGTGACGAAGCACATCTCCTGAAGCCTCTCTACGTCAAGGGGCATATCAATGGGAAGCCGATCTCGAGGATGCTTGTAGATGGAGGTGCCACTGTCAACTTGATGTCGTACTCTCTGTTGAAGAAGCTCAGCAAGAATGAAGATGACTTGATGAGGACTAATCTGATGCTCAACGACTTCAACGACGAGAGCTCTGAGGCCAAGGGCGTACTTTCTTTGGAGCTGATGGTGGGCAACAAAACATTGCCGACGATATTCTTCATCGTCGATGTGCAAGGTAATTATAGTGTATTACTTGGGCGCGATTAGATCCATGACAATTGTTGCATTCCTTCTACTTTGCACTAGTGCCTGATTCAGTGGGACGACGATGGTGTAGAGGTCGTACTAGCTGACACTTCGGCCCAGGTTGTTTTGGCTGATGTGCCTATCGACACCATCTATGATAAGGTAGAATGCTTGTCGGGTAGAGATCTCTCAAACTATGACTTTGCTAACGTGTCTGAGGGACACTTTGTTCCCATGTTTGTGAAGCCGGCTGGTGTAGCACGGTTGTATCTAAATTAGTAGTCATGTATAATAAGAGTAATCTGTTGGGGAATAGGAGAGCTACACTAGCCGACAAATTCAAAATTTTCTCCCTAAGCCAAAGAATCATGCGCGTGCGAGATCATGGATCATTACCTTGTAGCACGAGACACGCTAGTTGTAGTGGAAGAAGATGTCAGAGTAGCACATCAAGCCTATCCTCGCTTCGTCCTTGTCGTCCCTCGCCGATCCGATCGATGAAGATGGCATAGTCGTTCGCATGAAGATGTCCACGAGCATCGCTGTTGGAGCAACGCCTCCACGGAGTCCACACGTATAGGGATGGATTACCTCCCACGGCAGCGTGCTAGCACCGCATGTGAGAGACGGGGATCCTTGACCTCAACGATTGAGATCAAGAAAGGGAGGAGAGGAGTCTTTGGTGGTTAGGTCTAATCTAGGCTTATTCCATGTTCCAAGACGTACTCCTCCTCTCCTTTTATAGGGCTGATAGCCCCCTAGTCATGCTCATCTCGAAACCCTCAAATCCATAACAGATCCAATCTGTTCGCCCACGTTAGAACTTCCGATCCTGGATTGGAACTTCCGATAGGGTATTTTAGGTCTCCTGATACAGTATGACACGCAACAGATCTAATATGTATTAGCCCAACTCGGAACTTCTAATACCATATCATAACTTTCGATCAGTACAAAATTCCCCGATTCCAAATCAGAACTTCTAGCTCGTCGGAACTTCCAATACCATATTAGATCTTCTGAAGCAACATTTGTTGTTTGTATCAAGACCAGATAATAATCGAAACTTCCGATACTACCTATCGGAACTTCTAATCCACGGAATTTTCTTGGGCATAACCTTCAATCTCTCACTTGCACAAGAACTAATTCTTTGCATGTTTCTCAATCCATCCCCTTAAGTGTGTGACTCGATAGGTTCATACACTAATGGTTGTTCACCGGAAACCGTTTCCGACTCACTGATCAATAGTGGTACCTAGTAGCACATATTGACCCATGAAAGCGTACAAAATCGATTTTCACTGAACCTTGATATATGGAAGCACCAGTCCCTTTACCACACACCGTCAGACAAGCTCAAGGTGAGATATGTTCCACCATTGTTGGTTACCTTGATATTTCGCTCGATCATGTATTGGATTCAAATCATGACTAATTCCTTAGTCATAGTGGCATGGCCATGCACTTTTCCAATCCAATACCTTGAGGGGCCTAGAGACAACTCTCCCGTTGTTAGGAGGGGTAAATTCCATCTTGACCGTGTTGATAGCAAAAAATGGCATTAATGGTTAAGATTGTCAAAATATCAATTTTGGTAATTTGGGCCAAAAATGCACATGTCCCAGGTTAGGCCGAAGCCCTACAGGGCCGAAGGACCACTAGGTTATGGGCTTCGGAAGCTTCCAGCCAGCCTACAGCCTTCGGCCCAGAGGCCTTCAGAGGCCCACTCCACTGAAGCTTCGGCCCGAGGAGCAGGCTTCGGCGGGCCTGGCCGAAGGCCCACTTTGGGCAAGAGTTAGAGATTGAGTCCGATTTTTCACTAAGTCTTTTACGCGTGACCAAACAGAATTCCACCAGATTAGGCTTAGAGATTAGAAGTCTATCCCCTATAAATATAGGGGTGAGGCCGGTTCAGAAGGCCCCCCGACAAAAATCAACACAAAGCCCTAGATTTGAACCGTACCTTTATTTTACCTTTACCTTCTGCAATCTTTGTGGGTTTGCCTAGAAGCCCTCCGACAGCCACTTCGGAACAGTGGTAATCCTTGTTACTTCGCCTGTGACGTATCCGTTAAACTACGTAATAGATTGTTATTGTCTTTTTACTTCACCTGTGAAGTATCTACTAATCTGTGTAACAGATTACTACCTTCGCTCCTAGTGCAACACTTAGCAGAATTCGGTCCTCGGGACGAATTGGTACTTCGAATCTACTTTATTGAAGGTTTCCACGTTCGGAGCTACATCACCGAAGGTGTCTGAAGTTGAGAGATTTGTTTTGGAGGCTGCCAGAACATCCCTCGGCAAGAGTACTACTTCGACCACCCGTGCCGGACCGTCACGCTGTTGTCGGTTTGACCAAGTCCAGCACACCGACACGCTCCGCAACAGGCTTCATCCTGACAGGCTTCGCCATGCTCGCTTTTAGTGGATTGCATTCCGAGATTAAAGAGAGACTAGACAACTAAAACTTTTTAGAGGTTAGCCAAGTGTTGCATTAGGCTCTGGTCCAGGAAAGCCGAGCTAAAGATAAAAAGTTCATTAAGACGTTTAACAAACCTAGGGCTGAGATCCACGTCATGGAACGCTCCGACGAGGAGGAATCAGAAGAAGAGGATTCGACCAACATGTACGCAGCTGAATGGGTTTGGAACGCTAAGAGTAAAGCTATCACGTGCTCTGAGTTACGACCATCTCCCACCAAGAGTCGGCCTAGTGAGGTCAAGTACTCATTCAATATAACTAAGTGTGATAAGATATTTGATTTTCTCTTGAAGAACCAGCTTCTCATATTGCCCAAAGGTCAAGTCATTCCATCTACCGATGAGTTGAAGAAACATCCATACTGTAAGTGGCATGATTTGCATTCACATATTACTAATGACTGCAATGTTTTTCGGTGGCAGGTTCAATCGGCCATAGAAGAAGGACGATTGAAAATAGACCACAATCCAAAGATAAAGCTGGACAAAGATCCCTTCCCCATCAATGTCGTCGACCTCGGTGAGAAGAAGGTGTTGATTCGGCTCGAATAGGCCGAGTCGACTAAAGGGAAAGCGGTAATTGTTGGAGAACCACGTACATGCACACTCATACCTAAGAACCCCGAAGTGGGAGTGTGGAAGCAAAACGTTAGCATTCCTTCGGCTAAAGCTCACAAGAAGCCGAAGGTAACATATAAGATGTTGTTAAGCAAGCACCAAAGAAAAGCCAAGGAAACAGGCCCCCGTGATAAGAAACTAAGTCAGCCAAAGGGCCCAAGCCATCCAGAGGGTGGCTTCGGACCACAGTGGCCAAAGGCATGCTCTCCATGGAGTTGACAGTAGGCAACAAGACATTGCCAACAACATTCTTCATCATCGATGTACAAGGTAACTACAACGTGTTGCTTGGGTGTGGCTGGATTCACGCAAATTGATGCATTCCTTCTACTCTGCACCAGTTCCTAATTCAGTGGGACGGTGATGAAGTAGAAGTCATACCCGCAGACACTTCAGCCCAAGTGGCATTGGCCGATGTGTTAGTTGACGCCGTTCACAATAGGGTAGAGTGCCTGTCAGGTAGAGATCTTTCAGATTACGATTTTGTTAGCGTGTCCGGAGGACATTTTGTACCAGTGTTTGTAAAGCCGACTGGTGTAGCACGACTATTTTATATTAATATTCATGTCTAGCAAGAGTAATCTGGATTGGCTAAAGTTTCGTGTAGAGCAGTATCGGTCTACTAAAGATGTTATCGCCGAAGCCATCGAGGACTTTAGCAAATTAGAAAAATCAGGACAATGTTTTGCGTTGGCCGATCCCTTAGAAGAAGTTGACATAGGTGATGTTAGCATCCCAAGGCCGACTTTTGTAAACCAACATCTACAACTTGATGAAAAGGCTGAAGTAATAAAGTTGCTTTGGTCGTATGTCGATTGTTTTGCATGGGAGTATAGCGAGATGCCGGGACTAAGCCGCGAGCTCGTAGAGCATCGGCTACCTATCAAGCCCAGATTTAGGCCTTATAAACAGCCTCCTCATCACTTTAACTTGGCCGTCTATGACCGAGTTAAAGAAGTAGAGCGACTGCTCAAAGCTGAATTTATTAGGCCATGCAGGTACGCAGAATGGGTCACTAACATTGTGCCTGTAGAGAAGAAAGGGAGCGGCAAGATATGAATATCTATTGATATGAGGGATCTGAACAAGGCCACTCCAAAGGACGAGTATCTGATGCCGATGGCCGACATGCTAATCAACGATGCTTTAGGACACAAGGTACTAAGTTTTCTCGATGGCAATGCTTGTTATAATCAAATCTTTATGGCCGAAGAGGACATCTACAAGACAACATTTTGATGCCCTAGTTTTGTCGGTTTATTCGAGTAGGTCATTATGACTTTTTGTTTGAAGAATGCTGGCACCACATATCAGCGTGCAATGAACTTGATCTTTCATGACTTGCTAGGAGTTATGTTAGAAGTTTATATTGATGATGTTGTAGTCAAATCGGACGCTATGGGAAACCATTTAGCCAATTTGAAAGTTGCTTTTGATAGGATGCGACAGTATGGCTTAAAAATGAATCCACTCAAATGTGCTTTTGGCGTGTCGGCGGGTAAGTTCTTAGGTTTCATGATTCATGAAAGAGGCATAGAGATTGATCCTAAGAGGCTTGAGAAAATTAGAAATGTTACGGCGCCGACATGCAAAAAAGATGTGCAAAAGTTGCTATGCAAGATGAATTATTTGCGTCGCTTTATATCTAACTTGTCTGGCAAGATTGATGCCTTTGTCCCCATACTCCGTCTAAAGAACGAGGCCGAGTTCACTTAGGGGGGCAAGCCAGCAAAGTGCCTTTGAGAAAATCAAGGAGTGCTTGTCATCGCCGCCTGTGGTCAGAGCACCCAAAGCCGGGATTCCGTTTCGGCTGTACATCACTGTTGAAGATAGCGTGATTGGGGCCGTGCTAACCTAGGAGGTAGAAGGAAAAGAGTCCATCATCACGTTCTTGAGCCACCACCTGCTGGATGCCGAGTCCAGGTACGAGTTTATGGAACGTTTATGTTTATCACTTTACTACGCATGTACCAAATTGCGCCACTATCTTCTCCATACTACATGTGTTGTCGTTTGCCAAACCAAAGTTATAAAACACATGTTACAAAATCTGATTCTAAGTGGAAGAATCGGAAAGTGGGATTACGCTTTGATTGAATATGATTTGGCCTATGAACCCCTAAGAGCTATGAAAGGCCAGATCGTAGCCAACTTTATAGTTGATCACCACATTGACGTCAATTGGAGAGACAATGTTGCTTTGATTGAGGTAATGCCGTGGAACCTTTACTTTGATGGTTCAGCTTGCAAAAATTGCCAAGGTATTGGAGTGGTTCTCATATCACCTAGCGAAGCGCACTTTGAAACCTCGGCTCGTTTAGAGTTTCCTTATACTAATAACCAAGCTAAATACGAGGTTTTACTACTAGGGCTTGAATTGTTGGTGTTGGATCGGAAATGGTGACGAGAGGGGGTGAATGGGAGCTTTTAAAATTTCAGGCCAAAAATAGCCTTCTGTTTTAACTTAGTCTCCTGCGGAACAGTCTTCGAACACACCCTTCAAAGTTCTGGTTCGGAGGTATTTCACAGCTCCGAAACCAGGCTTCTCGAGGAGCAAAAGTTCGAAGTCAAGAAGACTTCGCTCTACCCACAACACCAAAAACTCTACTCTGCTAAGCCAGTGCAGGCTCCGCACACTGGATGCCTTCGAGCAGACTTCGCACTTCACCCTTCGCAAGAGATGACTTCCCTATGAGGACTTCGACCAGATACTCTGCACTAGAAATTGGTACTAGGCTTCGTATTCCGAAGGTCTAAACTCACATAGAACACACTGCATCGAGGACTTCGACAAGGAAAGAAAACAGGCTTCAACTACGGATCAGTCAGTGCTTCGCTAGTAAATGGTGAGGGGTTACCTCAGTTTACACAGAGCGAACACACAGTAAATCACACACTTCACACACACAGACCTCTCACACACTTCTTCAAAAGAAAGCCAGTGCACAAACTCAACCCAGAAGGAAATGGTGCATAGAGGAATCAAAGCATGCAGTGTAACACATAATACAAGTTCAAGAAGTTAAAGAAGAACAGAATCAAAACTTCATTGCTGGAACAGGGAACACAAAATGAACTCACAGGTATGAATACATGAGTGGCGGCTAGCTCTAGAGTTCTGAAAATGGCTGCTCAAAGTGTTACTGTTGCCTAGCTAGCGTTCACTATTTATAGGCACTATTTAGCCCTGTGAATGGACTACTTTACCCCTAGGGTTTACACTGATTTTGTCTCATCAGAACAGGGGGTACAGATGGTTGTTGGGGGAAAATATTCCATCTCCGGGGATATTGCAGTAACAGGACAAAGGCTGGTGATTAAATCGAAGGTTTCCAGCATATAACTCCGGGGACACAGTAGATCATGTTCGAAGTATGGAGGCAAACTCTAGTTCGGAGTATATCTTCGAACTTGGACCCTTTGGGGAGTTTCCTTGCCAGCTAAGACGGAAGACTTATCTTCTTTCTCATTAGATTAGTCTTTTACCATTTTAGCCCTATTAAGGGTACCGAATAGTTTCCACTATGTCGGTTGTAATAGAGGGGTAAAGGGGTCTTTTCCTTAATATTTGGGCCTATAAATACCCCCCGTTTTACCCTGTAATGGGGACCGGATACAAGTTATTCAATATACATCTTCGAACTGTTTTAAGCTATTATCCTATTCGGAGGCTTGAAATAGTTTACTTCGCAAATACTTCGTTTGTTAGTTTCTAACCTTCAGAAACCTGTTAGCGTAATCTTTTACGCCAATAGTTGGCGCCGTCCGTGGGGAACCTAGTCCAAAAAACTTCATTCTCTACCAAGTTCTCAAACCATGCCTCCCAAGCGGAGTGCAGGTAGTAATCCAATTCGGAGGTCTCCTCGGACCTCCGGAGCAAGATCTTCGAACACAGTTGAGGTCGGAGGGCCTTCGACGTTTCCTCCACCTCAAACTCTGGAAGGGATTTCCCTTCCTCGAGCATATGGAGTTCCTCCCCGAACCCCATCTATACTTCGCCTAGCCGGAGTCCCTCTTCCACCTCAAGTTCCACTTTGAACCGATGCCTACAGTTCTCAAGACCCGGAAGATCCTTCCCGATGAGATGAAGACGGTCTTGGTGATATGGCCGCTCAAATGGCCAGTCTCCAAGCTGAAGTAGCAAGGTGGCGGCAAGAAGCCGCAGATAGGCTTCGTTCTTAGGCCACCCCCGTCATCCCCGAAGTGCCCGAAGATGACGAACTTCCTTATCCTGAAGCCCTGGAGAACGCCTCCTTCGACGATGAATCTCCGCTGCATCCTGAGTTGCAGAAAGTGCGCTTCGACCCTAAGTTCAAAACTTCAAAGCTTTGCAAGTATTCCGGAGACGAAGATCCTGGAGAGTTCGCCCATTCCTATGAATTAGCAATTGAAGCCAGCAGAGGAGTGCGAGACACTATGGCCAAATGTTTTCCCCTAGCTCTCCAAGGAGTGGCATTGCGGTGGTTCTAGTCTCTGAAGCCAGGATCAATCAGTTCATGGGGGCAGTTGAGGAAGAAGTTCATGAGCAACTTTCAGGGTACCTTCGTACCCCCAATGTCAACAGGAAGCCTTTTCCAGGTGAAGCAGCTCCGCGGAGAGACTTTAAGACAGTATTTCAAGCGCTTCGCTCATACAAAGTCGCAAATTCAAGGGTTAACTACGTTTTCTGTAGTTGACGCAGCTCGAGAGGGAGTCATTCATGTAGGCCTCCTTTATAAACTTCACCAGAAAAAGATATCTTCTGTTTCTCAGTTAATATCTTATTTCGAAGAATATGCAAGGTCAGAAGAGGGATGGGTTCGAAGAACTGCGGCAACTCCGTCGATACTGCAAGAAGTTAAATTGGAAGTGAAAACTTCAACACAGCCGCAAGGGCCTAGCTTCGAAGCTCAGAACGACAGGCGTCGGGGGCAATAGCATCCTCGTTCAGAAGTTTTGAACATTGCACCCTCGCAGAAGTTTGCCCAAAGAGCTCCGCAGCCTTCAGGAAGCAAGACCAGTGGCTGGAGGCTGCCAGGGAAACCGGCTGGCAAAGCCCAGGCCTTTTTCTGCTGTATCCATGGTGAAAATCAGAGTCACACAACTGATACGTGCAAATCTATACTTGCCTTGAGAGGAGAGTACTTGGATAGAACTTCGGGTCGAGGCTGCACTGACCGAGTTCCAACCATAGTGCATCCGGAGCCTGTACAGGCTGTGGCACGAATAGAGAACTTTGACCCTGCAAGATGGCCTCCGGTGGTCAATGTTATGCCACCTCCGAAGCAAGAAGAGGGGCAAGATCGAGGGAAAAGAGTAGTCCTCCCCATCTCTGGAGGAGGGACCCTCGGAAGTATGTCGAAGAGGCAGTAAAGAGAATATGTTAGAGAAGTGGGCCATATTGGAACCTCTTTGTCTGCAGCTGCTATGCCCGAATGGTCCCATGTGCCAATATCTTTTTCAGCAGATGATGCAAATGGTATTAAGTTTCTACATGCAGACCAACTCGTCATCACTGCCGACATAGCAGGAACTGAGGTTCGGAGAGTGCTAATTGACGGAGGGAGTTCAACAAATATCATTTTTGTCCAAGCTTTTGATCAACTCTGCATCTCCAGAAAGCATCTTCTCCCAGCAGCCCGTCCTTTGCAAGGCTTCGTAGGACCCCCTCTAGATGCCCTCGGCCAAATTGGCCTGGAAGTTACTTTTGGAGAGGGGCTATTGGCCAGGACGGAGGAAGTGATTTTCGATGTTGTGGATGCCCCATATGCGTATAATTTCATCTTCGGAAGGGGCATGTTGAATCAATTCGGAGCTGTGGCGCATCATAATGACTTATGTATGAAGATGCCCACACAGGCGGGAGTGCTCACTGTTTTCGGAGATCAGGCCATTGCGCGAAGAGAGGAGTATGGTCATGGCCCCCCTCTTGACCCGAGACAGGTGAACAGCGTACAAGATAACCCGGAGAATTCCTCTGCTCTTGACGAATCTTCGAAGAAATCCTTCCCAAGGCCAAGCCCTGAAGGAGAGATTGCAACGAAGGTTATTGTAAAAGATGGCAAGGAATATTCATTTCAATTTGGCAAAGACTTGCCTCCAGAAGTTGCTACTTCGTTAGAGAAAGTAGTTGAGGAGAATTTAGATGTCTTTGCTTGGTCTGAGAAAGACATCACCGGAGTCAGTCAGGATATTATTGAACACAGGAGAATTTAGACTGTTCGACAAGGACTCCGGAAATTGTCCACAAAGATAGCTATCCTAGCCAAAGACAAAGTGGAAAAGTTGCTGAAGGCTGGAATTATCAGAGAAGCGGCTCATACGGAGTGGTTAGCCAACCCAGTCTTCGTCCGGAAGAAATCTTCCGGGAAGTGGCCCCCGCGACCCCTACCCCATGCCCCGAATTGACCAGTTGGTTGACTCCACTGCCGGTTCGGAGTTATTAAGCTTCCTCGACGCGTACTCCGGCTATCATCAAATTTGGTTAAAGCGCGAAGATGAGATCAAGACAAGCTTCGTAACTCCTTCAGGAGTCTTTTGTTATGTAAGAATGCCCTTTGGCTTAAGAAATGCCGGGGCTACTTTTTCAAGGTTAATTGCTAAGGCTCTAGGTCATCAATTAGGTCGCAATGTAGAGGCCTATATGGATGATATTGTAATAAAGAGTGCTTTAAAGCACTAGCATAGCCTAGACTTAGCGGAAACATTCAATAGCCTTCGGGCATGCGGGATCCGTCTTAACCCCGAAAAATGTATCTTCGGGGCGCAGGCTGGAAAATTGTTAGGGTATCTAGTTTCAAGCAGAGGTATCGAAGCTAGCCCCACTCAGATAACTGCGTTGCAAAGGATGGCTCCCCTAGAGAATCTAAAGCAAGTGCAAAAGCTGACTGGTCATCTTGCAGCACTTAGCAGGTTTTTGCCAAGGTCTGCGGAGAGAAGTTTGCCCATCTTTAAAGCATTGAAAGGGTCCGAAGATTTTGCATGGACACCGGAGTGTCAAAAGAGCTTCGAAGATATTAAGAATTATCTCAGTAACCTCGCTACACTCACGGTGCCTATTGCGGACAAAACCCTACTCCTCTACCTTGCAGCTACTGGCTCTGCTATCATTGTAGTCCTTGTCAAAGAGGTTGATTTCAACGGGAAGTTGGTCCAGAATCCGGTTTATTTTGTGTCAGAAGCATTGTCTGGAGAAAAAACAAGATACTCTGAGCTTGAGAAATTCACTTATGCTCTAATAATGGCTTCAAGGAAGCTAAGGCATTATTTTTTGGCACATAATGTAATTGTACCAACTTTATATCCTCTGGGAGATATGCTCTGAAGTAAGGATTCTATAGGAAGAATTGGGAAGTGGGCTGTTGAGTTAGCACCCTTCGGCATATCCTTTGTGGAAAGAGAAGCAATTAAGTCACAAGTGTTGGCAGACTTCGTGGCAGAATGGACTCCCCCTGCAGCATGGGCTCCGGAGAAGCCAAGTGAAGGGATTTGGACTATTTACTCTGATGGAGCTTTCCAAGCATCTAGAGCAGGCGTTGGAGCCGTGATAATTTCGCCTTCAGGGCAAAAGGCAATGTACTCCGCAAGACTCAACTTTAAGTCTACCAATAATACAGCGGAGTATGAGGGAATTTTATTGGGACTTCGAAAGTCATGCGCTCTAGGGGCTACAAGAGTTGGTATTAAGACAAATTCTCAGATTGTAGTAGGGCACGTAGACAAGAGCTTTCAAGTTCGGCATCCACAACTTGCAAAATACTTGGAAGAAATCCGTAAGATTGAAGCAGCATTTAAAGGGATTTCCATTCGGAGTATACCTAGAGCAGAAAATGCGCAGGCTGACATCTTAGCAAAACCTGCAGCCGAAGCTATGGACATACCAGAAGAAGCTTTTTATGAAGAACTCAGTACACCTTCGGTGCCACAAATCCCTACTGCGGAAGTCCTTTGCATTCCAAGTACAGACTGGCGAAGTTCAATTATGGAATTGTTGCAAGGAGAAACAAATATGTCCGAAGGGCCACAACTTTCGAGGTTAAAACTCAGAATTCGGAATTACCATTTAATCAACGGTATTTTATACAAGGCCGGAGTATGTTCCCCTTTGCTCCGATGTATATCTCAAGCTGAAGGTCAAGAAATTCTTCGAGAAATTCATGAAGGACTCTGCGGTAGCCATTTAGCCCCTCGAGCTTTGGTAGGAAAAACACTTCGCCAGGGGCTTTATTGGCCTACAATAGTAGCTGATGCGGAGAACTTAGTCCGCACTTGCTGTTGGGACGACGGATCAAACCAGCAGGTTTTCTTGGTGGAAATGAGGATGGTGTATTCAATGCACCTTGAGCTTGTGTCATTACAAATGTAGTTGGGGGGTATTTATAAGGCGCCCCGTCCAGAGGCCAAGCGCCTCTGGAACGCCAACGGCTACCCGGCCAACCGCCGGTCGACAGTACAAACAAAACGGACTATATACAGTACAGACAAGAAGATTCGACTCTGACAGCATATCAGCCATGTCGGACGCTGCCTGCGCCGCTCGATACGGCTCAGAGGATCACGATCCTATCCCCCTGTACATTTGTCCCGTCCTTTTCCCGCCAACGCTCCCTTCGGGTTCGCTACTGCGACCCGAGGGAGGGGCCTTCGGCAATTCCCTCCCGGAGGGCGGTATCCGACGACCTTCTCCCGGAGGGTGGCCTCCGGCATCTTTCTCCCAGAGGGTGGCCTCCGGCGTCTTTGTACCGGAGGGCGGCCTCCCGCCTTTGTCTCCTGGAAGGAGGCCTCTGGCGTCCTTGTACCGGAGGGCGGCCTCCCGCCTTCGTCTCCCGGAAGGAGGCCTCTGGCCCCCCTCTCCCGGAAGGCGACCTCCGGCAACCTTCTCCCGGAGGGTGGCCTCCGGTATCCTTCTCTCGGAGGGTGTCCTCCGGTATCCTAGGCTTCAGACCCCCTGGCGGTGGGCCCCCTGGCCGTCGGGATTATCTCCCCCAACACTTGCCAAGGATGTCAGTGGATGGGATGAAGAAGTAATCGCCCACCAACTACTCTTCAAGTCATTGCTCCAGTATGGCCCATGGCCAGATGTGGTATGGATCTTATTGGTCCCTTCCCAGTAGCAAAAGGAAATTTGAAGTTCGCAGTGGTAGCAATCGAATACTTGTCAAAGTGGGTCGAAGTAGAGCCCTAACAGCTATCACTTCGAATAGTGTTCAAAAATTTGTCTGGAAGAATATTATATGCCGGTTCGGAGTGCCTCGGTAGCTGACAGTGGATAATGGAACACAGTTCGATGCAGAACCCTTCAGGAAATTCTATGAAGACTTAGGCATCCAACTATGTTTTGCTGCAGTAAGACATCCTCAATCTAATGGAGCTGTTGAAAGAGCCAATAGTAATATCTTGTCAGGGCTAAATCAAAGAATAGTGGGATTGGCAAAAGTATTGTGGACCGAAGAGCTCCCAAAGATCCTATGGTCCATCCGGACAACTCAGACAAGGTCCACCAGTTTCACTCCTTTCAGACTATTATTCGGAGAAGCTATGACACCAACGGAGCTTAAAGGAGGATCCCTTCGCAGCATCGAACCGGAAGTAGAAGCAGAAAGACAAACTTCGCTTGATTTAACAGAAGAGACAAGACTTCGAGCTGTTGCAAACTTGTCAAAGTATCAGCACCAGACGAAGACTTGGTTTGACCCGAAGGTCAAGATTAATGAACTTAGACCGGGTCATCTTGTTTTGCGAAGTATCATAGCGCCAGGGAAATTAGGAAATAAGTGGGAGGGCCCATACTTAATTGTTCGCTCAGGGCGTCCTGGTTCTTTTAAGTTAGCTAATTTGGAAGGTGAAGAGTTAGCGCATACATGGCATGCGGAGCACCTAAAGCGATATTTCGCATAGGGGATCCTTGTAATCACTCGTAAACACTTTCCGAATCAATAAAGCATATGGTTCAGATAATGCCTACCCCCCATAAACTTCCCACTTCCAAGTGGACGCACTGAAATAGCGGAGTTGACCGGGAGGTAAGTGTCATTAATTTGAATCATATTTTTCGGACTTCGGACCACTGGTCCAAAGCTTCCGATGTGGTGGGCTGAAATAATATGGAGTCCAAGCCACTGGCTTGAAGACATCCATAAAAAAAGCCCGAGACCAAATAATACGGAGTCCAAGCCACCGGCTTGTAGGCATCCGTAAAAAGAGTCCAAAGAGACCAAAAAATGTGGAGTCCAAGCCACCGGCTGGTAGACATCCGTAAAAAGAGTCCATGGAGACCACTGCAAATTCCAAACCACCGGTTTGATAGAATTCGCAAAAAGAGCCGAAGGAGGCCAAAACAAACAGAGTTTGAGCTCATGAGCCTCGAATATCTATGAAAAAAGTCCAAAGTGACTACTCGTTTGGGACACTAAAGTGTCCGGAAAGTTGTCTAAAGTGATTTCTTTCAAAACACAAGGTACTAAGTTACCAATCCTCAGACTCCAAGTAGTGGAAGATATTTTATAAGATTTTAGTCAATCTTGAAATTGCTGAGGGGCTCCGAACCCCCAAAATTGTACTCCTAAGTTTTTCTTTGCGCCTAACCATCTTTGAATATAGTTCGAAGTTGCTTACGCCCAAAGAGGGGCTAGGAAATAAAGAGACAATTTTAAATCGTTATTTATTATCCGAACAAATTATGATTACATCATGAAAAATCGGTATCTATACCGAGAAGGAATCGAAGACCCCTTCGATTTCTAGAGCTAAGGTTGGAACGACTAGTTCCAGAGCCGGGAGTTCTAACAACTTTACGTTTAACTCTCCTGCCTCCCTTCGAAGCTCTAAAGTCTTTCTGTTCTTGTTGAAGCTCGGCCCAAGTTCGGAGTCGTTCGGGGCTCCTTTCCCAGCTTCCAAGTTAACTTCTTTTTCTTCCTCTTTGATATAAGATATTATATCTTTGCTTACTTCGGGCGTAATTGCACCGGAGCTATCTCGAGGAACTAAAAATCGAGGTCGTTTGTGAAGTTTTAAAAGATCGAAGGTAGCCCATAGTAGGCGGAGTTCTTCATTAACGTCTAACACTTCGACATCTTCCATATGAGGCAAAGCCTAAAAACATGATAAACAAATTTTCATTCATAAATGTACAAAAAGCATGGTGCTTTACATAGTCTAGATCCTAAAGTAAATCTAGACCTGCGAGTTTGGCGGAGGCTGGCTGCTCGAAGCTTGCAATCGAGCGTGCTTTTGGTGTTGCCCTTCATCAATCCAAGCCTTGATCGCAGTGCGACCTTCGGCTCTCCATGAAGCTTGGAAGGCTTGCCAAGCAGCGGCTACGTCTTCGGAAGGATTGAGAAGCCGGTTCTCGTCGAAGGTAATGGGAGCCGCTTCTGCGTTCGGAGTTATCATTATTCCTAGATCTTCGTAGTAGCGAAGTATGCCGATAGCAGCCACTTGTTCGGAGAGTTCTCCGTATCGAATGCCTGCCGTCTTCATTGTCTTCGCAACTCCTTGGATCATCTTTAGCCACCGAAGGAAAGAGACGTTGTCGTTTGAAGGAAGTGTCCCAGTAGTACCGAAGTACTCTAGGACACATAGAAGTTGGTTCATGACCTCCGCAGCTACCTTCTCCGATTTTAGCTTATCATCAAGTAAAGCATCCTTCACAGAAGTCAACTCTTCTACCACGCCGGAGAGCCTAGCTGCCTCTGTAGCTAAAGAGTTCTTATGAGTAAGCAGGTTGCTAGCCTCCTATGCAACTTTGGCTTTTTTCCTCTTGGAGCTTGACAAGTTCAGCCCCCGCCGTAGCATGCTCCGCCCGCATCTTTTCTATTTCTGCTCGAAGCACAATTTGTTCTGCTTCGTGCTCCTTATTCGCAAGTTCCAAGCTTTGCCTGGCCCTCCGCTCTACTAAAACCATGTTGTCCAGGTGGGAAACTCGACCTTCGGAAATGTTGAGATTTCTCTGAAGAGTGTTGACTTCCTCTCGAAGGCGAAGGTTTCCGCGTTCGCTTGAAATGTCCGTAGCTCGGGCAAAGACTATTTGCTACAAAGAGAAAAAACCAAGGTGAGAAATTATTTGTATATAATATTAATTTTGTTTTGCAGATACTTCGTACCTGGTACGCTGCACGCTCCATGGCAGCATTAAGCTCCGAACTCTCAGCCTCGCTCAGGATGGCTACCAAGTCTGTCTCCCCGACTTCGCGGCTAGCTCGATCCAAAGGTTCGAGCAAAGTCCGAAGCCCGGTTCTTTGCTCCAAGAAAGGAGCTAGAAGAGGGAGCATAGACAAGGCCCTCTGATCGTCTTCGTTCGGTGAGGGGCCGGAGCGCTGGGCTGTATCTTTTGGGACTTCGGTAGACTCACCCCCCTCGGTAGATTGGCTTTCGTCTGTCGATTCAGACGGAGTTGATCCTGAGCTCGGAGCAAGGAGGGGTTCCATTTTGCCTTTGCCTTTTCCAGGTCCCATTTGAGCAACTTCTGGAATTGGCTCCGAAGTTGTCGAAGTCCCAGGAATCATATCTTCGGGATGGACTACTTCCACAGAAGCAGATCCTGTTAAGGCAAAGGTATTATACACTGTATAATTTTGCAGGGAAAAAAGAATAAAGGAATTATGTGAAGTTTACCTCCGAAGTCTTGTCGGCGGGTGAGCATTGGACTGCTTGGTGAGTCAAAAGCTACCAAGTCTTCGTCGGAGTCAGAATTCACAGTTAAATCTTCAACTATCAGAGCCTCTTCGAGAGCCGCAGTTGTTGCTTCATTCGGAATCAAAGTTGATTCTGCAGCAACTTCGGCTGCACTTTCATTCACAGGGGCTCCATCTTGCGGTAAGTTTTCTTGAGCAACCGGAGTTTCAACTTGCCCGAGGCTGCTCGGTAACTCCGGCACGCTCGCAACATCATCAATATTTGCATCTGTTTGGGCTGCATCCTTGTCGATCAGGTCGACAAGCATTCTGCCTTCATCCTCCGAGTAATCGGAGACCAAAGCTATTGGGATTGGAGGTGCAGCAACTCTTGGCTTTCGAGCTACCTTCTTCGATGGGGTTTTGGCAGAGCTCGAGGCTCCAACTTCAGTTTTTCTATTTTTGGGCCCTTTCTCCGAAGGCACCCAATCCAAAAGAGGAGGCGGAACAACTTTGAGTAGCCCCCAAACTCGGTTGAATCGCTCCCAAGTACCCACTAATTTCACTCTCCATTCCTTCTCGGCTGGAGTCGGAACTCCCAGGATTTTCTCCGAAGCTCGAACAATTTGCTCCGAAGTCATGGGAGTCATAGAAGCTGAAAGATAAGTTGGCATTAGTCATCTCATTAAACGAATATATATGAAACATGTATTTTCAAAGTTACCTGCAGGGCTCGAGCTCGAAGAAATTTTTCGAAGACGTCCTTCCGAATCTTCTTCGAAGGTGTTTGGCCAGTTGGCCATCAGAGGAGGGAACCTGAAGTCCTAGGAATTCTTCCGCTAAGTCCCGCATGCTTAGGTGGTGACTAATTCTTTGAAGAAGGCTGAGGCGAGCTTCAAGCTGGCCTGGATCCGGATGCACAAGAGCTTCCCTTCGGAAGTTGATATCTTGCAAGGGTACGGCTAGACGGCTGCTCGCCCCAACTTCGGCATAAAACCACTTTACGATCCAGTCTGTGTACCATCTGGCATTGATAGCCTTGGCTGGAAACCGAAGAGCGTACTCGTCTCGAAGCCGGAAGTTGATGCTTCCGAAGGCCACCACCATTTTTTCACCTCCGGGGCCTACGAAGGTCTTGGGTTGGCACGAAGCTCTATGCAGTGCTGCGAAGATCTCAGCTCTTCCTTCGCAACCTTCAGCTCGCAATGCCCATTCGAAGATGGCAAGGCGTGCTACTGCATTCGGAGACAGCTGGGGAAGAGTAACATGGAATAAATCCAGTACCTCGGCCAAGAAGTCGACAGCCAGAAGTCCCAATCCAGCTTCGAAAAAAGCTTTGAAGACGACCACTTCTCCGAGCCTTGGCGAAGGAATTACTTCTTTTCCAGTTTTCCGGATCACTATCTCAGAACTGATCTTGCCTTCTATTGTAGCCGCGAGCGATTCCCTCTTGCAGGTTGAAGGCCCCAACTGATAGGATTGATCCGTGTACTTCATCGACACTGGGAGGAGATCATGAGGATCTTCATGTTGGGGATTTCTCCCTGGCGCCGCCATTGCTGTTGTTGTAGCCGTCGGAGTCGCCGTCACTGATGTCACCGCCGCCGCTGCAGCTGCATCCTGCTGCCGAGCCAAGGCCGAAGCCGCTCCAGGAACTTTGAAGCTGGTTTTCGCCATGGGATCGCGCGAGTTGCTTGAGGGGAAAAATGGAGGTGAGGGTTTGTCTGATGGCTTGTTTGCACGAAAGCGGTGAAAAGGTACTCGAGAAGGGGATGGGCCCTCTATTTATAGCCCAAACCATGATTTTTTACCATTTGCATCTTCCGTTTCGCATTCTTAACCGTTATTTTGTTGCGGAGTTAACGCATCGCATAACTTCCGTTAGAAGGAAAAAGCCAACGGCTATTTCTTCTAAGACTGAAAAAGCTTTCGGGCTTCTCAAGTTAATTCTAAGATAGTTCGAATGTAATTTTCTTAGAAGCTGATTCGAAGTTTTGCATCTCCACGTATTTCGGAGGTGAATTAAATCTGTTAACCCCTACGCATGATTATTTTTCTTGCGTATACTGCTCTCCTAACATTACAGAATTAGCGGAGAAGCGTATTCGAGGGGCTACTGTTGGGGGAAAATATTCCATCTCCGGGGTTATTGCAGTAATAGGACAAAGGCCGGTGATTAAATCGAAGGTTTCCAGCATATAACTCCGGGGACACAGTAGATCAAGTTCGAAGTATGGAGGCGAACTCTAGTTCGGAGTATATCTTCGAACTTGGACCCTTCGGGGAGTTTCCTTGCCAGCTAAGACGGAAGACTTATCTTCTTTCTCATTAGATTAGTCTTTTACCATTTTAGCCCTATTAAGGGTACCGAATAGTTTCCACTATGTCAGTTGTAATAGAGGGGTAAAGGGGTCTTTTCCTTAATATTTGGGCCTATAAATATCCCCCGTTTTACCCTGTAATGGGGACCGGATACAAGTTATTCAATATACATCTTCGAATTGTTTTAAGCTATTATCCTATTCGGAGGCTTGAAATAGTTTACTTCTCAAATACTTCGTTTGTTAGTTTCTAACCTTCAGAAACCTATTAGCGTAATCTTTTACGCCAACAATGGTGGTCTACTTTATTTGGAGGCTTCTTTTGTTAGCTTCGCAGAGGAGACAACATCGGCTTTTTGTAGAGCAGACACAATCAGCCTTTGTAGTTTTGGAGTCTTCTAAAGCCCCCTTCGCACGTGAAGGGTGCGGTAGTTTCGGTGAGAAGCCTTGAGCCAGACGTCCTTCGCTTCACCGAAGTTAGCCTTTGATACAGTGATGGTTTTGAGCCAAAGCCGTCAAAGCCCTTGTTCCTTCATGCCATCTCCTCCGGAGTGGACCACCACGGCTTTGCAGCTCCTCCCAGCTCGAACTTCGTTAGTCCATGTACCGAGGACATGCATGGCCGAAGTACCTCAAGTCAACCACACTCCGAAGCCCCACCTTCGAAGTACCATCCTTCGAAGTCCCTCCTTCGTCCAAGGCCTCAGCATGAAGCATTCCATGAGCACTTCATCGTAGTCTCTCCCCGAGCACACTCCTCAACGAACCTCACCCGGAACATGCCTTCGATGCACCTCGACTTCTGAGATCTTCGTCAGGTGAACCTTTGAGTGCCTCCATCCGGAGCACACCTCGAACACCTTGCCTCATTGCTGAGGACTTTGTCCACCATACTCCGAAGACACTCATTTCGGAGTGCCCTTCGAAGTGCCTCACCTCCGAAGACTTCGTCTCGGTGTACCTTCAGCTTGAGCCACCCTCCGCACTCTCTACCTTTGCCTAGCGCACTTTGACCCGAGGACCGACCTTGACCCCACGCAGCCTTTGTGACCGAGCTCCCCGCTCGCTTGGCATCAAGCCTCCCACTTAATCCAGGTTCACTTGCTGCGAACCGTCCGTCGCCTCCGAAGTCACCTGCGCACCACAGATAGACAGACAAGTGTATCCAGTACCCCAGAGACTTCTTCGGGTAAACAACCTCTGGTACACACTCCGGTCTACCGCCCAAAATACCGAACTCTTCGGTACACCCAGATCATCTCTGTCGGTCACACTCTGCTGCAACAGACGCAGCAACCGAACCCACCGAATCCTTTCGTGAAACAACCTCCGAACCCCTTCGGAGGTACCCTTCAAAATCATAGGATAAAAACTATCAATCACTCATCACCAACTCTGAAACCAACCCTTGGTTTCTCAGTTGGAATCCATGGGTGTTAAATATGTTCATGCGTATGGTGATTCCCTGATAGTGGTGCAACAAGTGGCTAAGAGTGCTCAATGTTTTAATGGATTTCTAAACAGCTACTTGGATAAATGCCTAGACATAGTTGCTACTTTTGATGACTTCAAAATTTCTCATGTGTCAAGAGAGGCCAATTCAGTTGCAAATGATTTGGCTCAGCAAGCATCTGGTTACCAAGTAAGGAGAGGAAGATTTTCTATACGGGAAAAACCGATGTTTGGTCTCACTGCCGACGTTAGTAACTTCGGACAAGCGCACCATTCGGGTCGGACCCCTCCGACTGTCGGAGACTACCGCGTGCCAAGGTGCCGGGGCCGGAGTACTCCGCCCACCAAAGGGTCTGGCACGCCGAAGCCCACGAGCCGAAGTCCTCGAGACAGTGAGGGCTTTCGGGAGCCCTGACCATCCGGTAGGAGGCTTCGGCCTGATGTGCTCTGCACAGCCAGTCCAGCCAGGCTTCGGCAGAAGCAAGAAGGGCTCGGGGGACACCCCGAAATCAGTAGCCTAGACATTTTTTCAGGGAGTCAGCTAGCGAAACCCTCAGAAGTCTATAAGGGCGATTGGAGAACTCCAATCGTCCAGTATTTAAGAGACCCTAGCCAAAGGGTTGATCGGAAAGTTTGGCGACAAGCGTTTAAATTTGTGTTGCTAGACGACATGCTATATCGCCGAACCATTGATGGAGTACTGTTAAAGTGTCTAGACCATGAATGATCCTAGGTGGCCATGGGAGAAGTCCATGAAGGACTTTGTGGTACTCATCAGTTGGCCTAGAAAATGAGTTGGATGCTCAAAAGAGCGGGTTTTTACTGGCCGACTATGACTGAGGATTGTTTTAAGTATTATCGAGGGTGTGAAGCATGTCAGAAGTTTGGCAATATTCAATTAGCTCCTACTTCATTACTTAACCCTATTGTCAAGCCATGGCCGTTCCGAGGTTGGGGTTTAGACTTCATCGGCCAAATTCACCCTCCTTCCTCAAAAGGGCATCGGTTCATGTTGATGGCGACACACTACTTCACCAAGTGGACTGAGGCTGTGCCTCTCAAGAACATGACTCACAACGAGGTACTTGACTTTACCTTGAAGCACATCATACATAGATTCGGCATTCCTCAAACTCTCACTACAGATCAAGGCAGTTCGTTTGTTTCTAAGGAAGTGAGGGACTTTGCCGAATTTTATGGTATTGAGTTAATAAACTCTTCACCTTACTATGCTCATGCCAATGGTCAGGCTGACTCTAGTAATAAAACTATGATTGAGATCATTAAGAAGAAGATTGAAGAATTCCCTAAGAGGTGGCATGAAGTGCTTTCTGAGGCACTATGGGCTTGTAGAATTGCAAGGCACGGTGCTACCAAAGTTAGTCCATATTAGTTGGTATATGGACAAGAAGTCGTTCTACTCGTAGAAGTAGATCTTGGCTCTTTAAGAGTTCTAAAGCAAGATGGCTTATCAGTTGACGAGTATGAAACTCTTTTGAAAGACAATCTAGAAGAAGTGACTAATAAGAGATTGAGGGCTTTATAAGCTATAGAAATAGATAAGAGGAGAGTAGCTAAAGCCTACAATAAGAAGGTTAGACAAAAATCGTTTCAAGTAGGTGACTTGGTTTGGAAGACGATTTTACCCTTAGGCACTAAGAGTCCCAAATTTGGTAAATGGTCGTCTAGTTGGGAAGGCCCTTTCAAAATAGACGAAATTGCTCCTGGCAACGCATATGTGTTAGAATGTCTGCAAGGAGAGCGGTTTCGAAGAGCTTTGAATGGTAGGTACTTGAAAAGGTATTTCCCAAGTGTGTGGCAAACAGCTTGAAAGATGTCGAAAGGCCGATATGGAAGGTATCTTCTTTAGCCTATTGTGCTTTTAGTTCACTTAGTTCACTAAAAGTAAGGGGGCATGTGTTGATAGCAAAAAATGGCATTAACGGTTAAGATTGTCAAACTATAAATTTTGGTGATTTGGGCTGAAAATGCACATGTCCCAGGTTAGGCCAAAGCCCTACAGGGCTGAAGGACCACTGGTTATGGGCTTCGGAAGCTTCCAGATAGCCTAGAGCCTTCGACCCGGAGGCCTCCAGAGGCCCACTCCGCCGAAGCTTCGGCCCGAGGAGTAGGCTTCGGCGGGCCTAGCCGAAGGCCCACTTTGGGCAATAGTTAGAGATTGAGTCTGATTTTTGACTAAGTCTTTTACGCGTGACCAAACAAAATTCCACCAGATTAGTCTTAGAGATTAGAAGTCTAGCCCCTATAAATATAGGGGTGAGGCCAGTTCAGAAGGCCCCCCGACAAAAATCAACACAAAGCCCTAGCTTTGAACTGTACCTTTACTTTACCTTTACCTTCTGCAATCTTCGTGGGTTTGCCTGGAAGCCCTCCGACTGCCACTTTGGAATAGTGGTAATCCTTGTTACTTCTCCTGTGGAGTATCCGTTAATCTATGTAATAGATTGTTATTGCCTTGTTACTTTGCATGTGAAGTATCCGCTAATCTGCGTAATAGATTGCTACCTTCGCTCCTAGTGCAACACTTAGCAGAATTCGGTCCTCAGGCCGAATTGGTACTTCGAATCTACTTTATTGCAGGTTTCCACGTTCGGAGCTACTTCGTCGGAGGTGTCCCAAGCTGAGAGATTGGTTTCAGAGGCTACTAGAAAATCCCTCGGCAAGAGTACTACTTCGACCACCTGTGTCGGACCGTCACGCTGTTATCGGTTTGACCAAGTCCCGCACACCGACAAGCTCCACAATAGGCTTCGTCCTGACAGGCTTCACCATGCTCGCACCCCGCATCTAACAAAGTTGTGCCCACGTGTTGCGCCTAAGTCATTATTTGATATCTTACTGTATTAGAGACTTCGCACCGAACCCCGCTGTTCAGAGGTGATTGTCGCATCCAGATCCGTTCGGAGTTCATCTTCGGCCAGATCAGTCCGAACGCAGAAGGTACCCTTCGGTGGGACACTTCGCACCAGACGCTGAAGGTACCCTTCAGCGACACCCTTCGCAACGTACTTCGAAGAAGTCAGGTTCCACTCGGTTTGCTGATTTTTTTTTCTTTTTAATATATTTCTTTCGGCTAATTGGATTATTTTGTGTGATCTGATTACTTAGCGACTCCAAACCCCTTACCACGGTTAAGGGTAGTCGGAATGCAATGTCAGTGTTGTGTTACGCTTAGGCTTGTCCTTGAGTATCCACACACTTTTGGATCATCGAACTGACCCAACTGCGGGGGCACGTTTTCGTGTCAACAGACCGCTCACATCCCAAGACATGTTTCACAACACACCTGAAAACAACCCTTATTACTACCCTGTTACGGAATAGCGTTAGGAAGCATCTAAGTGTGTCACTACGCATTCTGGAATCAAATAACAATCTCAGGTCCAAGGACTCTATAGGTACACCATTTGAGATGACAACTAATGGCACATTACAATAACAATCTCAGCAGTATCTCAAGTGGGTCTGTCCAACACTATGTTCACCAACATGTGTCCACATCACTGATGGATCCAATTGCGGAGGCATACGGGATCACACTCATCTTCTTTAGCTCATCAGGTGTCGCAGCACACTAAGTATTACTAAGAGAAATACCATGTGACATTTGGCAAAAAACCATTCTTAGAATTATGCATTTTGAACCGTTTCAAAACCTTGTCAATGTACATACTTTGGCTTAATCCAATTAACCGTTTTGATCTATCTCTATAGATATTTATGAAGGTTATGCCCAAGAAAATTCCATGGAATGGAAGTTCCGGTTATTTTCTTATCTCAATATAGAGAGCAAATGTTGCTTTGGAAGTTCCGATATGGTATCATAAGTTCCGTCGAGCCAGAAGTTCCGATTCAGAATCAGGGAATTTTGTATTGATCAGAAGTTTAGAGGTGGGAGATAACATATTGGATCTGTTGTATGTCGTACTGTATCGGGAGAACTAAAATACCCTATCGTAAGTTCCGATCCAGGATCGGAAGTTCCGACGTGGGCAAACAGATTGGATTTGTTACGGTTTTTAGGGTTTCGGGATGAGGAAGACCAGGGGGCTCTCAGCCCTATAAAAGGAGAGGAGGGGGACTTCTTGGAATAAGAAATAAGCCTAGATTAGACCTTGCCACCCAAGATTTCTCTCCTTCCTTTCTTGATGTGAAACGTTGAGGTCAAGGATCCCCGTCTCTCACGGGCGGTGCTAGCATGCTGCCATGGAAGGTACTCCATCCCTGTACGTGTGGGCTCCGTGGATGTGTTGCTCCAATAGCGACGCTCATGGACATCTACATGCGAATTACTACGTCGTCTTCATCGATCGGATCGGCAAAGGATGGCAAGGACCAAGCGAGGAGAGGCTTGGCGCGCTGCTCTAACATCTTCTTTTGCTGCACCTATCACGTCTCGTGCTAGAAGGTACTGATCTATGACCTTACACATGCACGAGTCTTCGGCCTAGGGCGTAAAATTTTGAATTTTTCTCCTAGCGTAGCTCCCCTATTCCCCAACAGTGGTATTAGAGCCTACATGCGTAGTGTTCAATCTGGATTACTCATGTATGGAGATACATGGTGGAAAAATAGATTAGATCTATTTTTGTCCATGGCAGATTGGAAGTTCCGATGTGATCGGAAGTTCCAATGGTCGATCGGAAGTTTTGATGTTGATCGGATGTTCTGATATCAAATAATGAATCGATACAGAAGGCAATTGTTGAGGAGCCAGGATGAATAGCGTGGGCCTCATGGCTCCAGAAGTGATGAGTCATTGTCAACAATAGTCAAAGAGGACTGAGAAGAATGAAGATCTGCTGTTTCATGGGCCGCGTGTGACTCAGGTACACAGGCAACGAGCGACTGTCGGGCAGAGGAGGCTGCGAAGTCGGGCTGGCCCAATCCGGGTACATGGGCCAGAAGTAGTAGAAGACCCACTGGGCTGTTGACCAGGGTTGACTCAGGTACACGGGCGGTGAGTGATTGTCGGGCTGAGAGAGCTGCGGAATCAGGCCAGCCCAATCCGGGTACCTGGTGCAAAGCCGGTGGAGGCTTTGTCAGTTTCGGCGCAAAACTGACAACCATTGATCTTGTATCCGACTGTCCAGAAGAGAAGCCGTAGTCGCTACGAAAACTTAGCTTCCGGATAAGTCATCTGTATCTCTAGGCCCACAGTCAGTCAGTCGTGTCTGTAAAAATACCTAAGGGCAGTAGAGTCTTTTCCTTTATTCCTGCGTCTGTAAAAACCCTAAGGGGATGGTGGAATATTCTAGGCCATTGGGCAGCCTATAAATAGAGCCCCAATCCCTAGGGTTGGACTACCCTTCTAGAAATCACTTTTCAATTATTCCTTGGGTCATCTTTGTTTCCTGCACATTCTCTTTATTGCTCCTGTTTCTGTGCGCCGCCAGAGGCTTCTATCCTGCATGCATTCATTCTGTTCTTCATTAATGCAGTGAGATTTTATTCTCTGTTGAGTGCGAGGCTTACATTTAGTTCTTGTGGATCTGAATCTTTGTGTACCGTGTGCAGTTTGTTCACTATTTGCTACTCTGTTGCCTGTTTTCTTCGTGCAAGCAGTACTAGTTCTTGCTGTTGCAAGTAGTACTACTTCTCTGTAGCGACAGTACACTGGTACTACAGCTTTCCTTTTCTGCATAGCTTTTTAATCGAAGCAGACTGAGTTAAATGCCTTTTTGACTGTTTCTGGCGAAGCCCCTTCTCTTTTCGAAGTCCCTCAGCTCCGTGAGGCAGGCTTCGATCTGACAGTCTTGAGGGCTTCGTCTTTGACTTCAATCTGTGCTTCTAGCTTTGAAGTACGTTTTTTGTGTGGACAGCGTGACATACTTTGAACGACTGTGCGAAGGTACTCCGACTTGAGATCTTCGAAGACCATACCTTGACAGGTTTCGAAGTTGGCTCTGAAGCTTGTTTTTCTGTAGACTTCGATTTGTTCTCTTTGATCGCGTGTCAGGCCTCGCTATCCTTTCGAAGGCTGTTTTACTCTGTGTGTGTTCGAAGCCTTGCCTTCGAAGTACACACTTCGAAGCAGGCTCCGACTCTGTCATACTTCGCTCTCATTCACACTCGACCTAGGATAGACAACACACCTTCGATAGACTTCGACTTCCACCTCCGAACCAGACTTCGACCAGCGAAATAGGCCTCGACCTCCGAAGCAGGCTTCGACCCCGCGAAGCAGGCTTCGACACTGCGAAGCAGGCCTCGACCAGCGAAGCAGGCTTCGCCAAGTTTCGAACAGGAGACAGATTTCGAACGGTAATTTCTCACTTCATTCTTAGTGCACTTAGAGTGCTATACTGAGAAGTTTGTCTTGCCCTGTCTTGTGCTTACTGTTTATCTGTCTATTAGCACTGCTTTGGTAGTTCTCTGTTTGACATCAGCTGCTTCTAGGCTAGATACCTTTAGACTTAGGCTATCTTCTCATATTCTGCTGCCTGGTCTTTTGAGGTGCGTTGGGTGTTGGGAACAGGCCATATATTCGAAAGAATTTTTAAGGCACCCATTCACCCCCCCTCTGGTCGCTACTTTTGGTCCTACAAGTGGTATCAGAGCGAGGTTAGGGTTTTTCCATACCTTAACCGGTTCTAAACCCCAATAGTGACCATGATGTCTCCTGGCAAGGTCCCGTCCTTGGAAGCCTATGGCTATAACTATTGGAAGACTCGCATGCGAGCCTATCTCATGAGCCAGGGTTCGGACATTTGGGACATTTGCGTTCACACCACGTTTGTCATATTGCCAGTCGCTGAGCATGGTACTGCTGGTATCATTGCTCAGCATCTGAGCAATAGTAAGGTTGTGAACATTCTTTTCTCTGGTTTAGGTCCCACTGAGTTTGAGCGTGTGAGCCATCTCTCCACTGCGAGAGAGATCTGGGCTACCCTCAAGGCACACCATGAGGGAACAGCACAGGTCAAGGCTCGACTCTATCAGACCTACCGGCGTGAATATGAAAATTTCACACAGAAGCCGGGTTAATCTATTGAGGCTTTGTTTGGTCGTTTTCAGTCGATCATAAACAAGCTTCGGGACAACAAGGCTGAGGGTGCTCAGTTAGTGTCAGATCATGAGCAGGCGCTCAAGGTTCTTCATACCTTGGACCCAAAGATCTGGGAGATCAAGGTATCTTCTATCATTGAGAGTACTTCTTATGATACCTTGACCATTTCTGAGTTGTTTAGCAAGCTGAAGGCTACTGAGGTTGATCTCCAGCTGAGATCAAATCTCACTGGTTCTGGATCAAAATCTATGGCCCTTGCTACACCTTCTGTTGATCCTTCTTCTATGAGCTATGCTGGGTTCTCTTTGATGTCTATCACTGAGGACCAGCTTGAGTTGTTGGGAGATGATGATTTGTGTCTATTTAACAATCGGGTGCGTCGTGTCTATGACAAAAGAATGTTCAAAAGACACGGCACAAAATCCGGGTGCTTTGAGTGTGGTGATCAAGGACACTTCATCGCCGACTGCCCCAAGCGCAATGGTCACAAGAAGAGCACCGGTGGTGGCTTCCACGACTCCGGCAAGCACGAGAGCTCATCCTTCAACAAGGGCAAGCCGAAGACCAGATTCTTGAAGAAGGCCCTGAAGGATTACCGGCGAGAGAACAAGAAGCGTGACAAGGCCTTCTTTGCCGAGATGGAGAAGAGCTACTCCAAGCGGTCCACGTCTTCTTCCTCTTCATCGAGCTCAAGCGATGAGGAGATCGCCATCAGGAAGGGGAAGGACAAGGATGATCCGGCGGGCCTCTGCTTCATGGCCTTCGGAGACAAGCCGAAGAGCCTCTCACACCAGCGCCGAAGATCCCGCAAGAGCTTCTGTTCAATGGCTCTTGGGGATAAGGAAGAAAAGAGCTCCTCCGACGACTCCGACGACAACGAAAAGGTATCATCCTATGAGCGTGAAATCGTTGATTTACTTCAGAGCAATCGTCAGGAGTTGAAATATCGGGAAAAACTGCTTAGGGGAGCTAAGAAGAGGATAGATGAGTTAGAGAGTGAGCTTGCCATGGCCAACGACAGAATTGAGAGTCTATCTTCTTCCCCTTGCTTGGGTGATAGCAGTGAGTGCCCGAAGTGTGAGGTGCTTCTGTGTGACTTGTCGACTCTGAAGTCCAAGTACACAGAAAGGGTTGATGAGAGGGATGCTTTGGCCACTGAGCTTGAAAGCGCTCAGCTGGAGCTGAAAGATGCTCAAGCCACTGTCGTCGCACCCTGTGTTGATTGCCCATCTCATATAGCTACCATAGCTGAGCTGAAATCCAAGGGCGATGAGCATTTGGGTGATTTGGAGAGGTTGAGAGCTGAGCTTGCGCAGACTAGGCTAGAGCTTGAGACACTGTCAGTTCCACCCACTGTTTGTGAGAACTGCCTGTCTCTTAGAATGGAATTGATTAAGCTGAAAGCCGAGAAGTCTGTCCAAGTAGAGAGTGAGTGTGAGACCTGCTTGTCTCAGGTGGAGGTTCTAGCTTCCTTGAGAGAGGAGCTAGCTGATTCTCAGAATGAGAACTTTTACCTCCGTTCTATCCTGAGTTGGATCAGTGCTAGAGAGCCACAGCTTGGCATAATGATCCAGCAGTTTAAGAGGCAGGATGGGTTTGGGGTAGGTTACACCTACACCAAGGCTGACTTTGAGAGTGCCATTAGCCGGGCAATGGAGTGGAGTAAAATGACTCCTGAGCAGAGATACCCCAAGACTCACTCCACTGAGCCTTCCCAGGCTTGTCAGCCCAAGGATGGAGTAATTCATGAACCACCCAAAGATCCACCCAAGAAGCCTATCTGGGTTCCAAAGCCCAAACACCTCCACTCTTCTCTTGACTCTCTTCCTGGACCTTCTCAACCTAAGAAGACTACACCTAACACCACCAAGCCCAAACATCTCAAGCCTCAACCACATCTCAAGAAGCCCACCTATCATTGTGAGTACTGTCAGAGAGACGGGCATCTTGCGGAGTTTTGCTTCAGGAGGAAGCGGGTTGAGAGAGCAGAGAGAGCTCGTGGTGATCAGGAGCAGTTCTACCAGCAGGGTGGTAGACTGCGTGTTCCTCGACGCGGGGAGAGGCTGGAGGCCAGGACGCGTCGTGTAGGTGGTGGTAGAGGAGACGGCTTTCTTGCCCGTGCTCCAGTTGGTGGTGTCCGTTTCGGCAGAGTTCCAGGCCGTGTTGGCTACGGTCCTGGACCTCGTGGCCGCAGGTTTAGGCAGAACCGAGGACCACGATTTGAGCCGCGTTTTGGTCCAAATTCTCATGATGATTTCTGCTTTCCGTCTTTTGAGCAGATGGCTCGACACTGGTTTAGCTTTTTTGCTAAACCTGGTGCCGGACCATTTGCTCCCACTTACAGCCACTGATTTTGCAGGATCGGGGACTGGAAGACGTTTGGATCATGGACTCAGGATGCTCTCGCCACATGATGGGACATCGCAGATGGTTCTCCAGTCTCACTCCCCCGAGCTCCAAAGAGTACATCACGTTCGGGAACAATGGTCAAGAGAAGGTAAGTGACATAGGTTCTATTCGCATTTCAGATCATTTCTCTTTGAAGAATGTTGCTTTGGTTAAGAATTTGAACTTCAATTTGATCTCTGTTTCGCAACTTCTTGAGGATGGTTTGGAAGTGCGTTTTAAGAAGGGTAGTTCTTCTGTGTTTGATTCTAGAGGGTCTTTGATTTGCCAGATTTTACCATTTGGTAAAGTTTTTCGTATTGACTTCTCTAGTTCTTTTGGCCCTTCTCGCTGTTTGATTGCTGGATCCTCCTTTGAGCTCTGGAAGTGGCATAGGAGGTTAGGTCATTTGAGTTTTGATCTGCTAGTCAGGTTGAGCTCTATGGACCTCATCCGAGGATTGCCCAAGCTTAAGATGGAGAAGGATCTAGTTTGTCATCCTTGTCGTCATGGGAAAATGGTTGCCTCTTCTCACTCACCTGTGACTCAGGTAATGACTTCGTATGCGGGCGATCTTTTACACTTGGACACTGTTGGTCCAGCTCGGGTACGTTCAGTCGGTGGGAAGTGGTACGCACTTGTCATTGTTGACGACTTCTCTCGATTCTCGTGGGTTTTCTTTTTGGAGTCTAAGGATGAAACATTTCAGTTTGTTCATGACCTGATTTTGAAGATGAAGAATGAGAACAATGGTCGGATGCGAGCAATTCGCTCCGACAACGGCTCTGAGTTCAAGAACTCTCAGTTCGTCAGCTTCTGTAGTGATCAGGGTCTGGACCATCAGTTTTCTTCTCCTTACACTCCCCCCACAGAACGGCGTTGTGGAACGAAAGAACCGCACGCTATTCGAGATGGCCAGGATGATGCTCGATGAGCACATGACTCCTAGGCGTTTTTGGGCTGAAGCCATGAACACGTCTTGCTATCTGACCAACCGCATTTTTCTTAGAGCTTACCTAGGTAAGACCTCATACGAGTTGCGGTTTGGCAGACAGCCCAAGGTGAGCCACTTGCGAGCATTTGGCTGCAAGTGCTTTGTGCTCAAGAAGGGAGGGCATGTGGATAAGTTTGAGTCTCGTTGCTGGGATGGTGTTTTTCTTGGTTATGCATTGCATTCTCGAGGTTTCCGTGTTTGGAAACTCGAAACCCAGCAGCTTGTCGTGACTTGCGAAGTTTCATTTGATGAGTCTTTGCCTTCTTTAACTCCTTCTTTTGAGCTTTCTGGGGATGATGAGCTCGGAGAGTCCATCTTCGAGGAAGATGAGGATACTCCAACTGCTGATGAGGGTGGGCCTTCTGCACCCCCTGCAGAGCCCACACCTTCTGAGACTTCTTCCACTACGATCGAGCCCCCTCAGTTGAGTCCAGAAGTGCCAGCTGCTGACTCCGGTGAAGTGACTTCGAATCACCAAGGATCCTGAGCAGTTCAGCATGATCACCCCTCAGAGCTCATCATCGGTGATTTGACTGAGATAACTTTGCGTTCTTCTACCTCTCTTGCTGTGTTTGCTGAATCTGCTTTTGTTGCATCTTTTGAGCCCAGAGATGTTTCTCATGCTCTTTCTGATTCAAATTGGATTAATGCTATGCAAGAAGAGCTTGAGAATTTTGTTCGTAATCGGGTTTGGACACTAGTTGAGCCGCCACCAGGATGCAACCCCATAGGCACCAAGTGGGTGTTCAAGAACAAACAAGGTGAAGATGGGGTTGTGGTGCGCAACAAAGCTCGACTAGTAGCCTTGGGTTTTTGCCAAAAAGAGGGTATTGATTTTGAAGAAACTTTCGCCCATGTTGCCCGTCTTGAGTCCATTCGTATTCTCTTAGCTTTTGCCGCTTCGAAGGGTTTTAAGCTTTTTCAAATGGACGTTAAGAGTGCTTTTCTGAACGGGTTCATAGAGGAGGAAGTTTATGTTAGGCAGCCCCCCGGTTTTGAGAACCCTAAGTTTCCTCGACATGTTTTTAAGTTTCAAAAAGCTTTATACGGGTTGAAGCAAGCCCCCAGGGCTTGGTATGACCGGTTGAAGCAATTTTTGTTGGGGAAGGGCTTTGTGATGTGTTCGGTGGATAAAACTTTTTTCTTGCTCAGAGATGCTTCAGATTTTTTAGTTGCTCAGATTTACGTGGACGATATTATTTTTGGCGGTACTACTAATGATCTTGTGTCCAAGTTTTCTGAGCAGATGCACAGTGAGTTTGAGATGAGCCTCATGGGTGAGCTCAAGTACTTCTTAGGGCTCCAGATCAAGCAGACCAAGGACGACACCTTCATCCACCAAGGTAAGTACACTCGCGACATGCTTAAGAAATTTGACTTTGGTGGTGAATTGAAGCCGCAGATGACCTCGATGGGCACATCTGGGGGTCTGGACAAGGACGAGAGCGGCGTCAAGGTTAACGAGGGGGAGTTTCGAGGGATGATCGGTTCGCTGCTGTACTTGACAGCGACCAGACCAGACATTCAGTTCGTCGTGGGACTTTGCGCGCGTTTTCAGTCTTCACCACGCGCGTCTCACCGGCAGGCTGTCAAGCGCATGTTCAGGTATCTCACTTATGCGCCCGATTTTGGTCTTTTCTATTCAGCTTCATCATCTCTCAATTTATCTGGCTTTTCGGATGCCGACTTTGGTGGGTGCCGGTTGGATCGCAAGTCGACTTCTGGTACTTGCCAGTTTCTTGGTTCTTCTCTTGTCTCTTGGTCTTCTCGAAAGCAATCTGGAGTTGCTCTTTGGACCACTGAGGCTGAGTACGTAGCTGCTGCTAGCTGCTGCTCACAGTTGGTTTGGATGATTTCCACTCTGCGAGATTTTGGGTTGTTCTTTCCTACCATGGTTCCATTGTTTTGCGACAGCACCAGTGCTATTAGTGTAGGGAAAAACCCGTGTCTTCATTCCAAAACCAAACACATTGATGTGCGCTTTCACTTTTTGCGGGATCAATATGAGAAAGGTGTCATTGACCTTATTCATGTTGATACCCATCATCAGTTGGCTGACATTTTCACCAAACCCCTAGATCAGTCTACTTTTGAGCGTTTACGAGGGGATTTGGGTGTTGTGTATCCTTTCTAGGATATTTTGCGTCAGTTTTCTTTCTTCTTTACTCGTTTCTTGAGTCTTTTTGTGTGTGTTCATAACTTGCATATTCACATATCACACTTTAGAGCTGCTTCTGTTATATGATTGAACTCTTTACTTAATCTAGCTGGTACATGCTTTTGAATACTTGTCTTTGATCATGCCTTGGTTCAGTTCACTTGATATGTCTGATATCTGTCATATGCATGGCTTTTATGCTTTAAAATTTGAAAAATGATCACCATTGCTTCTGGTAACTAGCATGTGTAGGCTGAATGTTCTTGCTATCTGTTACATGCCTTATAGCTAGTTCCTGACTTAGATGCAAACATGCAACTTGGACATCTTTCTGCTTTATAACATGGAAATGTGTTATAAAAATCAAGAAAAATGAAAATTCCATGCCTTTTTATGCATAACTTGAAAAAGATCCAGGTGGGTTTGTTTTTTGTCGCATTACATTTGTTCTGGACTGCATACCATAGCACTTTGGTATGAACTAGGACAGTGTAGTGTATGCCAAGACTAATGTCTTAAGCTTCTGATGGTCCAGATCTGGCCTAGGCTTGACTTGGTCAGTCAGCATAAGGTTTGACACGCAAATAACCCCTGGCATAAATGAAAAAGGAAAAAGAAAAAGCCTGAAAATTGAAATAATAACAAGTTTCCTGAAGCATTTTGTTTTTGGACAATGCTTATCTTGGTAGATATCAGTTAGCTTTTGCATCTCATGCTTTACCTTGCTTGTTTACTGGAAAATGTGGTGATGCTTTTGTTTGCAAAAACTGGAAAATGCGTGCTAATGACTTTCCTTAGATATCATTTGTTGCATTGATCATGCCATGTGTCTTAGACAGTATGTCTTTTGCTATACTTGTTAGATGTTGTAATTGCAGTCAATCATATTTGAGAAGCATGCTTTCTACACTCCACATGCACTCCAGTTGAATTTCAGGGGGAGTCTGTGTCTCTTTTGAGTGATTGATGAGTTCACTTGTCAACAAGGGGGAGAAAATTTGGGATCAGAGTTTAAGGGGGAGTTCTTACTCTGTTGATATCCTTGTTGTTCTGAAATCGCACTCATTTTGAGTTTTTACGTTTTGGTTAACCATAATGACCACTTCTTGGCTTTGTTCGGCTTTTGGTCATTAGGGTTAAACTTTTACCTTATTTTTCTTCTTCTTTGTTTTCTTGTGCTTTGTTTTCGTGTTTCCACATTTGTTCGTAGGTGCTGAAGAGCTGAAGAAGAGGAGTGTTGACAATGCACTCATCAAGGGGGAGATTGAGAAGCCATGCTGAATAGCGTGGGCCTCATGGCTCCAAAAGTGATGAGTCATTGTCAACGATAGTCAAAGAGGACTGAGAAGAATGAAGATCTACTGTTTCATGGGCCGCGTGTGACTCAGGTACACGGGCAACGAGCGACTGTCGGGCAAAGGAGGCTGCGAAGTCAGGCTGGCCCAATCCGGGTACATGGGCCAGAAGTAGTAGAAGACCCACTGGGCTGTTGACCAGGGTTGACTCAGGTACACGGGCGGTGAGTGATTGCCGGGCTGAGAGAGCTGCGGAATCAGGCCAGCCCAATCCGGGTACCTGGTGCAAAGCCGGTGGAGGCTTTGTCAGTTTCGGCGCAAAACTGACAACCGTTGATCTTGTATCTGACTGTCCAGAAGAGAAGCCGTAGTCGCTACGAAAACTTAGCTTTCGGATAAGTCATCTGTATCTCTAGGCCCACAGTCAGTCAGTCGTGTCTGTAAAAATACCTAAGGGCAGTAGAGTCTTTTCCTTTATTCCTGCGTCTGTAAAAACCCTAAGGGGATGGTGGAATATTCTAGGCCATTGGGCAGCCTATAAATAGGGCCCCAATCCCTAGGGTTGGACTACCCTTCTAGAAATCACTTTTCAATTATTCCTTGGGTCATCTTTGTTTCCTGCACATTCTCTTTATTGCTCCTGTTTCTGTGCACCGCCAGAGGCTTCTATCCTGCATGCATTCATTCTGTTCTTCATTAATGCAGTGAGATTTTATTGTCTGTTGAGTGCGAGGCGTACATTTAGTTCTTGTGGATCTGAATCTTTGTGTACCGTGTGCAGTTTGTTCACTATTTGCTACTCTGTTGCATGTGTTCTTCGTGCAAGCAGTACTAGTTCTTGCTGTTGCAAGTAGTACTACTTCTCTGTAGCGACAGTACACTGGTTGATGAGGACATCACTTCACATGATACACACATAGAGCCTCCACCTACAATTCAACTACAAGGACCAATCACACGCGCCCGTGCCCGTCGCTTGAACCATGATGTTAATTCTTTCCTTAGCAACTATGTTAATATTTGTTTGGACGGGATGCTACTGAATACTAGTGATATTTTGTTGCTTAGGAACATGGGAGATGGAATAGAAGAGTTGGAGTTGAAGACGGAGTCGCACGGATGACTTGAAGTCAAGAATTCGCTGGTTCGGACTACATCGACCACCATGCACCAAAATGGGCATAACTTCCTCATACGAAGTCCGATTGGCACGTTCTTGGACTTTTTGGAAAGCTGAGGAGAAGACGGATCGTTTGCTGTTGGTTCCACCTCATTTAGAGTCTCGATCCGTCCTGTGTGTTTAAAACAGTCCTGCGTGACAAAACTAGGCCGTGTTGGCCATAATCTGAGTCTGTACGTCTTCTAGCCCACAGCCCAAGTCTGTTCACCTTCCACAGGCTGCCCACGCCCTATATATTCACTCCAGCCGCCTTTAGGGTTAGGTTTTGCTTTGTTTGCATCTACACTTGTGTGTTTAGATCCCGCCTCTTGCACCGGACCGATTGGCTCCTGCATTGGCGTTTGTGAAACCTCACCTTATCATCGTTTGTCTATGATTTGGCATTCGACTTGTATCCTTCCTGTTCTTGCTTGTGTTCTTGGGTTCTCTTGCAGGAATTAGCCTTCGTGGCGAGGTCAATCGCGTCCTGCGTGGTTGATAACCAACGGAGACAGTGGTGTAACGATTGCAAGGTTTTGATCCGCCGGACCAGAGCCTTGGATCGCCAACGTCGAGATTCTCCACCAACCCAAGTTATCCTTTACCTAGCGGAAGATCGGGACCAATCCCCCATCACTGGTACTACAGCTTGCCTTTTCTGCATAGCTTTTTAATCGAAGCAGACTGAGTTGAATGCCTTTTTGACTGTTTCTAGCGAAGCCCCTTCTCTTTTCGAAGTCCCTCAGCTCCGTGAGGCAGGCTTCGATCTGACAGTCTTGAGGGCTTCGTCTTTGACTTCACTCTGTGCTGCTAGCTTTGAAGTATGTTTTTTGTGTGGACAACATGACATACTTCGAACGACTGTGCGAAGGTACTCCGACTTGAGATCTTCGAAGACCATACCTCGACAGGTTTCGAAGTTGGCTCCGAAGCTTGTTTTTCTGTAGACTTCGATTTGTTCTCTCTGATCGCGTGTCAGGCCTCGCTATCCTTTCGAAGGTTGTTTTACTCTGTGTGTGTTCGAAGCTGTGTTCGAAGCCTTGCCTTCGAAGTACACACTTCGAAGCAGGCTCCGACTCTGTCATACTTTGCTCTCATTCACACTCGACCTAGGATAGACAACACACCTTCGACAGACTTCGACTTCCACCTCCGAACCAGACTTCGACCAGCGAAATAGGCCTCGACCTCCGAAGCAGGCTTCGACCCCGCGAAGCAGGCTTCGACACTATGAAGCAGGCCTCGACCAGCGAAGCAGGCTTCGCCAAGTTTCGAACAGGAGACAGATTTCGAACGATAATTTCTCACTTCATTCTTAGTGCTCTTAGAGTGTTATACTGAGAAGTTTGTCTTGCCTTGTCTTGTGTTTACTGTTTATCTGTCTATTAGCACTGCTTTGGTAGTTCTCTGTTTGACATCAGCTGCTTCTAGGCTAGATACCTTTAGACTTAGGCTATCTGCTCATATTCTGCTGCTTGGTCTTTTGAGGTGCATTGGGTGTTGGGAACATGCCATATATTCGAAAGAATTTTTAAGGCGCCCATTCACCCCCCCCCCTCTGGTCGCTACTTTCGGTCCTACAATTGTTGCGATGTCGGAAGTTTTGACCAGTGCGATTTTGAAAAAACGAGCCTGTTGACCCAGGTTTTTTCAGATCTAGAATCCAGTCACTTGTAGATTGCTCGCTCAACTTTGTTTTGCAGAGAATGACGTGAATGGCATGGTCTTGGATAAATATGATGTATGAGATGCATGCAATGAATGTAAATTAAATATGGCATGCGTGTAATGATTCTTTACAGCCCTAGGCTGATGTAAAATTTAATACGGCTTGCATGTCATTTCCACGGTGCTTTGGCCCATGTAATTAGTATAGACTATGTGAGATGGACTAGTACTCTTCATGGAGGCCGAGAGCATGCACTCGATGATTGGAGCCATGGAGAAGGAGATCGCCATGTGAAGAAGGCCATGCTATGTCACATTTAATATAATTACCTATGATGTTTTCTTATGTACCAGATATTCTATTCTTGCATGTTTCGTGTGCGCTAGGGATGTTACGATGCTAGAATAGTTTTCCCTCAGAAAATTAAGTGTCGATGCTCTTCCTAATAGCTACACCCACCAAGGTTTGTTCTCATCGATAGTGGGTCTGCCAAAGCAGGGTGCTTTCTTTTATCTCGACCAGTTGGGGCGGAAGTCAGACTTCTGCATACATAGTGTTGGTTCACTTGATAAGGCTATCAAAACGGTTTTGGGCCTTGCAGCATAGGAGTTGAGGTCGAGCATTGGATGCTTCTCTAATGACAAGAGTCACATACGATGTGATTAGCAAGGAGTTGCTTACCTATGTCAACTAGCTTCTAGTAGTGATGCCAAATCTCACTAGGAGATAGTATGATCATGGATCTTGCGCCACTATTAGTCATGAGAGGGAAAGTGACTGGTTTAGATTGTGGAACATCTTTTATTGGATAGAAGATAAACATTGTATAGTGCTAAACCTCACATTTAATCTTTTGTAGATCATGGCACCTACTACATCTACTGTTAAGAGCACTCCAATTTTTAATTTGTGATCTATTCTTGAACAAGATAAATTGTTTGGAATGAACTTTATGGATTGGTATCAAAATTTGAGAATTGTTCTCAAGCAAGAGAAAAGTGATTATGTTCTGGAGGAACCCCACTGTGGTGAACCGGGAAAGGATGCTTCTGCAGCAGATAAGCGTGCTTATGAGAAGCATGCTAGTGATTCCGTGGATGTAAACTGCCTGATGCTTGCCTGCATGTCCTCTCAGTTTCAGAAACAGTATGAGGAACATGATACTTACGATATGATCATAGGTCTTAAGGGCATGTTTCAGGACCAAGCAAGGGCAGAAAGATACAATGTGTCTAAATGCTTGTTTGGTAGCAGGCTGCCTGAAGGGAGCCCAGTGAGCCCTCACATGATCAAGATGATTAGTTGCATGGAGACTCTAGAGAGACTGGGTACTCCACTGGATCAATACCTCGCTATCGATATCATTCTCCAGTCACTCCCACTGAGCTTTGAGCCGTTCATCATGAATTATAACATGGTTGGACTAGAGAAGACACTAGCTGAGTTGCATGAGATGCTGAAATATGCTGAGGAGAGTATCAGGAAGACTCCAAACCATGTGATGGTTGTTCAGAATAAGGGCAAAAAGAAGAGGAAAAAGGCTAAGACTACATATGCAATCTCTAGTGCGAAGTCTAAACCGATTGGAAAGTCCAGATATGGTCCTGCCAACTCTGACGTGTGCCACCATTGCCACAAGCCTGGGCATTGGAAGTGCAATTGCAAGGTGTACCTGGAAGAGCATAAGAACAAGAAGAGAAGTGGGAGTTTCGCTTCAAGTATTAATGTTATTAAAATTAATCTTGCTACTCGTCCAAATGATTCGTGGGTATTTGATACTAGATCAATGATTCATACTTGCAAATTGTTACAGGGGCTGAGTAGAGTAAGAAAGTGTGCAAGTGGCAAGCTGGATATCCGCGTCGGGAATGGTGCAAAGGTTGCAGCGTTGATCGTCGGCGTTTATTCATTGTCGCTACTGTCAGGATTAGTTTTGGAGTTAAATAATTTTTATTCCATTCCTGCCTGAGGTGAATGTCCATTAGTGAATGGATTGTATATTCCGAGTCTTGGCGATGCACACATTTATAATATTAGTACTAAGAAACAATGACTCAATGATTTGAATCCCACCTACGTTTGGCATTGTCGTTTAGGTCATATCTCTACTATATTAAAGCATCGATTCACTCGTTCATCCGCTCCCATTGCCACTCGCCCACACATGCATGTGCCGCCTCCTCGCAACCGTCCCCTCGCATGCAGGATCAGAGCGCATGCACGCGCGGCTTGAGCAGGGGCGGGGCCCATGACGCAGTGCAGGCGAGAAGTGCAGCCTGCATGAAAAAAGAAAAACAAGAAAAAGAGGAAAAAGAAAAAAGAAGAAAAAGAAAAGAAAAATGTAATTTTATATTTCGGTCTGTATTTTGTGCGGATGTACGAATTTTGTGTAAAACCCCTTAGATTTCGAAAAAATCATGCAGAAATATGAATTTTACATAAAAACTCTATTACAAAATAATGTTATGTTGCAAAGCACAGGCATCTGACTAGTAAATAAGAAGCGTGTACAGAAGCTCCATAGCGATGGACTTTTGGAGTCATTTGATTTTGAATCATATGACACATGTGAGTCTTGTTTACTTGGAAAAATGACAAAGATGCATTTTACTAGAGAGAGTGAGAGGGCGAGTGAGCTATTGGCCATAGTACATACTGATGTCTGTGGTCCAATGAGTCACACGGCTAGGAAAGGATTTCAGTACTATATTACTTTTACCGACGACTTTAGTAGATTTGGCTATGTCTACTTAATGAGGCATAAGTGGGAATCCTTCAAAAAGTTCAAGGAATTCCATAATGAAGTACAAAATCATACGGGCAAGATAATTAAATTTCTACGATCGGATCGTGGGGGTGAATATTTGAGCCATGAGTTTAGTGATCATCTAAAGCAGTGTGGAATTGTTCCACAACTGACTCCACCTGGCACGCCTAAATCGAATGGCTGTCCGAGTAGAGAAACCACACTTTGTTGGACATGGTGCGGTCCATGATGAGTCACACTGATCTTCCATTGTCCTTTTGGGGTGATGCTCTAGAACCTACCACAACCTTCACGATTAATAGAGTTCCATCTAAGTCAGTAGAGAATACACCATATGAGATGTGGTCTAGGAGGCGTCCCAGTTTGTCTTTTCTAAAGATTTGGTGATGTGAGGCGTATGTCAAACGTATGATGTCTAACAAGCTCAGTCCTAATTCTGACAAGTTCTTCTTTATGGGGTATCCTAGGGAAACCAAACAATACTATTTCTATAATAGAGAGGAGGGCAAAGTGTTTGTCGCTCGAAATGGTGTGTTCCTTGAGAAATAGTATCTCTCAAAAGTAGGTAGTGGGAGGACTGCGCATCTCGAAGAGGTTCGAGAGCCACTGGAAAGTGTTCTAGATCCCACTGAACCAGAGCAGGAGGCACAAGATGTTGCAAACCCTGTTATGGATGCGCCAGACCCACAAAGATTTGGGAGAGTAGTCCATATGCTAGAGAGGTACATGTTCTTGACCACTGGGCATCGCGACGTGTTGTTGTTAGACAATGACGAGCCCAAGACCTATGCGGAAGCAGTGATGGGACCAGAATCTGAGAAATGGCTTGGAGCCATTATATCCGAGTTAGAGTCCATGCGAGTTAACCAAGTATAGAACTTGGTTGATTCACCCGATGGTGTAAAAACCATTGAGTGTAAATGGATCTTCAAGAAAAAGATAGATGTTGATGGAAATGTTCACATCTATAAGGCATGATTGGTGGCAAAAGGTTTCAAACAGATTCAAGGTGTTGATTATGATGAAATGTTTTTGCCTATCGCTATGCTTAAGTCTATTCGGATCATCCTAGCTATTGCCGCATTTTATGGTTATGAGATTTGGAAAATGGATGTCAAGATGGCTTTCCTAAATGGAAACCTAAGTGAGGATGTGTACATAACACAGCCTGAAGGTCTTAACGGTCCGGGGAATGTTGGGAAAGTTTGCAAATTGCTAAAGTCCATTTATAGATTGAAGCAAGCTTCTTGGAGTTGGAATCTTCGTTTTGATGAGGTAGCCAAAGGGTTTGGCTTCATCAATAATGAAGAAGAACCTTGTGTTTACAAGAAGGCTAGTGGGACCTCACTTGTGTTTCTGGTCCTATATGTGGATGACATATTGTTGATCGAAAACGACATTCCTTTATTGAATGTTGTCAAGACTTCACTAAAATTAGTTTTTTGATGAAAGATCTTGGAGAGGCAGCATACATTTTGAATTTGCCGGCTAGCATAGCTCCCCTATTCCCCAACACTTTATGCCCAGAATGTATTCTCCCTCTCCAAGATCTTTCATTGAGAAACTATTTTTCAATGAAGTCTTGACAGCATTCAAGAGAGGAATATCATTTCCAATCAACAATATGTCATCCACATATAAGACTACAAATACGAGTGAGCTCCCACAAGCCTTTTTGTAAACACAAGGCTCTTCTTCGTTCTTGATGAAGAGAAACCCTTTGACTACTCATCAAAGCGAAGATTCCAACTCCAAGAAGCTTGCTTCAAACCATAAATGGACTTTAGCAACTTGCAAACTTTCCCAGCAATTCCCAGACCGTCAAGACCTTCAGGTTGTGTCATGTACACATCATCACTTAGGTTTCCATTAAGGAAAGCCGTCTTGACATCCATTTTCCATATCTCATAATCATAAAATGCGACAATTGCTAGGATTATCCGAATAGACTTAAGCATGGCGACGGGCGAAAATGTTTCATCATAATCAACACATTGAATCTGTCTGAAACATTTCGCCACCAATCGTGCCTTATAGATGTGAACATTTCCATCAACGTCTATCTTTTTCTTGAAGATCCATTTACACTCAATAGTTTTTACACCATTGGGTGGATCAACCAAGTTCCAAACTTGGTTCTCTCGCATGGACTCCAACTCAGATCCAATGGCTCCAAGACATTTCTCAGAGTCTGGTCCCATCACTGCTTCTGGATAGGTCTTGTACTCGTTGTTGTCTAACAACAACATGTCGCGATGCCCAATGGTCAAGAACATGTACCTCTCTAGGGCATGGACTACTCTCCCAGACCTTCGTGGGGATGGCACATGTACAACAGGCTCCGCAACACTTTACTCATCCTGTTTTTGTTCAATGGAATTTGGAACACTTTCCAGCGGCTCTAAAACCTATTCGAGATGCACCGTCCTCCCACTAACTCCTTTTGAGAGAAACTCTTTCTCAAGAAACACACCATTCCGAGCGACAAACACTTTTCCCTCCACTCTATTATAGAAATAGTATCCTTTGGTTTCCCTAGGATATCCCACAAAGAAGCACTTGTTATACTTAGGACTGAGCTTGTTAGACATGATATGTTTGACATACGCCTCACATCCTCAAATCATTAGAAAAGACAAACTAGGACGCCTCCCAGACCACATCTCATATGGCGTCTTCTCTACTAGCTTAGTTGGAACTGTATTAATCGTGAAAGCTGCAGTTTCTAGAGCGTGACCCCAAAAAGATAATGGAAGATCAGTTAGACTCATCATGGACAACACCATATCCAATAAAGTGTGGTTCCTCCGCTCATACACCCCATTCCATTGGGGCATGTCGGGTGGAGTCATCTGTGGAATAAATCCACACTGCTTCAGATGATCACTAAACTCATGGCTCAAATATTCACCCCTATGATCAGATTGTAGAAATTTAATTGTCTTGCCCGTATGATTTTGTACTTCATTCTGGAACTCCTTGAACTTTTCTAAGGATTCCCACTTATGCCTCATCAAGTAGACATAGCCATATCTTCTAAAGTCATCGGTAAAAGTGATAAAGTACTGAAAGTCTTTCCTAGTCATGTGACTCATTGGACCACACACATCAGTATGGACTATGGCCAATAGCTCACTCGCCCTCTCACTCTATCCTGTGAAAGGCGTCTTTGTCATTTTACCAAGTAAGAAAGACTCACATGTGTCATATAATTTAAAATCAAATGACTCCAAAAGTCCATCACTATGGAGCTTCTGCACGCGCTTCTCATTTATATGACTCAAACGACAATGCCAGACGTAGGTAGGATTTAAATCATTGAGTCATTGTTTCTTAGTACTAATGTTATAAATGTGTGCATCATCAAGGCTCAGAATATATAATCCATTCACTAATGGACAAACACGACAGAGAATTCCATTTGAAAATATTGAACAACTCTTGTTCTTTATTACGAATTCAAAATCATCTTCCTCTAAACATGAAGAAGAGATAATGTTTCTGCCTAAGGCTGGAATGAATTAACAATTATTCAAATCCAAAACTACTCCTGACGGTAGTGACAGTTAATAAACACCGACAACCAATGCTATAACCTTTGCACCATTCCCGACGCAGACATCCAGATTGCCACTTGCACACTTTCTAACTCTACTCAGCCCCTGCAATGATTTGCAGGTATGAATTATCGATCTGGTATCAAATACCCATGAATCATTTGGACGAGTAGCAAGATTAATTTCAATAACATTAATACCTGAAGCGGAAGTCGTACTTCCCTTCTTGTTCTTTTGCTCTTGCAGATATACCTTGTAATTGCGCTTCCAATGCCTAGGCTTATGGCAGTGGTGGCACACATCAGAGTTAGCAGGACCTGACTTGGACTTTCCAGCCGGTTTAGACTTCGCACTATAGATTGAATCTGTAGTCTTTGCCTTGCCTTTCCTCTTTCTCTTTTTTCCCTCCTTCTGAACCATCAACACGTGATTTGGAGACTTCCTGATACTCTCCTCAGCAGTTTTTAGCATCCCATGCAACTCAGCTAGTGTCTTCTCCAGTCCAACCATGTTATAATTCATGATGAACGGCTCAAAGCTCGGTGGGAGCGACTGGAGAATTACATCAATAGCTAGGTATGGATCTAGTGGGGTGTCCAATCTCTATAGAGTCTAAGTGTAACCAATCATCCTAATCACATGAGGACTCACAAGGCTCCCTTCAGCCAACCTACTTCCAAACAAGGCTTTAGACACATTGTATATCTCAGCCCTTGCCTGGTTTTAAAACATGCCCTTAAGACCAATAATCATATCGTAAGCATCATGTTCCTCATATTGTTTCTGAAACTCAGAGGACATGCCGGCAAGCATCATACAACTGACATCCACGGAATCGCTAGCATGCTTCTCATAAGAACACTTGTCTATTACAGAAGCATCCTCTCCTGGTTCATCAGGGTGAGGTTCCTCTAGAACATAATCATTTTTCCCTTGTTTAAGGACAATTCTCAAATTTTGATACCAATGCATAAAGTTTGTTCGAGATAGTTTCTCGCATTCAAGTATAGATCACAAATTAAAAACTAGAGTTCTCTTAACAATAGAAGTAGTGGGTGCCATGACCTACAAAAGATTAAATGCAAGGTTTAGCACTATGCAATGTTTATTTTCTATCCAATAAAAGATGTCCTACTATCTAAACCAATCACTTTCCCTCTTATGACTAGTAGTGGTGTAAGATCCATGATCACGCTATCTCCTAGTGAGCTTTGGTATCACTACTAGAAGCTAGTTGACATAGGTAAGCAACTCCTTGCAAATCACATCGTATGTGACTCTTGTTGTTGGAGAAGCATCCAATGCTCGACCCCAACTCCTATGCTCCAAGTCCAAAAACTGTTTTGATAGCCTTGTCAAGTGAACAAATACTATGCGTGCAGAGGTCCGACTTTCGCCCCAACTGGTCGAGATAAAAGATAGCACCCTACTTTGGCAATCCCACTATCGATGAGCATGAACTTTGGTGGGTGCATCTATTGGGAAGAACATAAATACTTAATTTTCTGAGGGACAACTATTCTAGCACAGTAACGTCCCTAGCGCACACGAAACATGCAAGAATAGTATAACAAGAACATAAGAAAGCATCACAGGAAATCATATTAACTGTGACATAGCATGGCCCTCTTCACATGGCAATCTCCATCTCCATGGCACCCGTCATTGAGTGTGTGCTCCTAGCTTCCATGAAGAGTACTAGTGCATCTCGCATAGTCTATACTAATTACATGGGCCGAAGCACCGCGGAAATGACATGCAAGTCGTAATAAATTTTACATCAGCCTTAGGCTGTAATTAACCATGACACGCAGGCCATATTTAATGTATAATCATTGCATGCATCTCATACATCACATTTATACAAGGCCATGCCAGTCACATCATTCTCTGCAAAACAAAGTTAGGTGAGCAATATACAAGTGACTAGATTCTGAATCTAAAAAACCCGGCTCAACATGCTCGATATTTCCAATTCGCGAGGGTCGGAACTTCCGATCTAGCATCGGAACATCTGATCCGCCGGAACATACGATCAATATCGGAATCCTAGACCGCAACAATTGCTTTTTGTATCGAAACAATATTCAATATCAGAACATCCGATCAGTATCAAAACTTCTGATCCGCCATCGGAACTTCCGATCAGTATTAGAACTTTCGATTTGCCGTGGACAGAAACAAATCTAATCTGTTTTTCCACCATGTATCTCCATACATGAGGGATCCAGATCGAACACTACACATGTAGGCTATGATACCACTGTTGGGGAATGGGGGAGCTACGCTAGCCGGCAAATTCAAAATTTTCTCTCTAAGCCCAAGAGTCATGCGTGTGCGAGATCATGGATCGTTACCTTCTAGTATGAGACGCGCTAGGTGCAGCGGAAGAAAATGTCAGAGTAGCGTGTCAAGCCTATCCTCAATTCATCCTTGTTGTCCCTCACTGATTCGATCGATGAAGACGACGTAGTCATTCGCATGAAGATGTCCATGAGCGTCGCTGTTGGAGCAACGCTTCCACGGAGTCCATACGTATAGGGATGGAGTACCTCCCACGGCAGCGTGATAGCACCGCACGTGAGAGACGGGGATCCTTGACGTAAACAATTGAGATCAAGAAAGGGAGGAGAGGAGTGTTTGGTGGATAGGTCTAATCTAGGCATATTCCATGTTCCAAGACGTCCTCCTCCTCTCCTTTTATAGGGATAATAGCTCCCTTGTCATGCTCAAATACGTAACAGATCCAATCTATTCGCCAACGTCAGAACTTCTGATCTTGGATCAGAACTTCCGATAGGGTATTTTAGGTCTCCTGATACAATACAACACACAACAGATCCAATCTATTTTCACCCACCTCAGAACTTCTGATACCATATCGGAACTTCCGATCAGTACAAAATTTCCCGATTCCAAATTGGAACTTCTAGCTCATCGAAACTTCCGATACCATATCGGAATTTCTGAAGCAATATTTTCTCTCTATGACGAGACCAAGTAATAATTAGAACTTTTGATACTACCAATCGGAACTTCCGATCTACGGAATTTTCTTGGGCATAACCTTCATAATCTTGATTGGCTAAAGTCTCGTGTAGAGCAATATCAGTATTCTAAAGATGGTATTGCCAAAGCCATTGAAGATTTTAGTGAAGTCAAAATTTAGGTCAAGGTTTTGTGTCAGTAGACCCTCTAGAAGAGGTTGATATAGGCAACGGTAGTATTCTGAGGCCTAATTTTGTAAATCAAAATTTGCAGTCTGATGAAAAGGCTGAAGTAATAAAATTGTTTTGGTCGTATGTTAATTGTTTTGCGTGGGAGTACAGTGAGATGCCCGGACTTAGCCGTGAGCTCATGGAGCATTGGCTGCCTATCAAACCAGGGTTTAGGCCTTATAAATAGCCCCCTCGCCGTTTTAATTCGGTCGTGTATGATCGAGTTAAAGAGGAGATAGAACGATTACATAAGGCTAAGTTTATTAGGCCATGCAGGTATGCTGAATGGGTTGCTAACATTGTGTCTGTAGAGAAGAAAGGGAGTGGCAAGATTCGCGTGTATTAATTTCAGGGATTTGAAGAAGTCCACTCCGAAGAATGAGTACCCTATGCCGATAGTCAACATGTTGATCAGCGATGCTTCAGGACATAAGGTACTAAGTTTTCTTGATGGCAACGCTGGTTATAATCAAATCTTCATGACCGAAGAGGACGTCTACAAGACAGCCTTTCGGTGCCCTGGTTTTGTCGACTTGTTTGAATGGGTTATGATGACTTTTGGTTTAAAGAATTTGGCGCTACATATCAATGAGCTATGAACTTGATCTTTCATGACTTGCTAGGAGTTATGCTAGAGGTCTACATAGATGATGTTGTAGTCAAATCGAATGCTATGGGAAACCATGTAGCCAATTTGAGAGTTGCTTTTGAAAGAAGGGAAAATTACTCGCATGCCATTTGCAAGAGTGTTGGACCGGAAACAGCGACTAGAGGGGGGTGAATGGGAGCTTTTTAAGATTTCAGGCTAAAAATAGCCTTCTGTTTTAATTCTGTCTTCTACGGAACAGGCTTCGAACACACCCTTCGGAGGTCTGGTTCAGAGGTATTTCAATGCTCTGAAACCAGGCTTTGCAAGGAGCAAAAGTTCGAAGTCAAGAAGACTTCGCTTCCACCCACAAAACCAAAATTGCCCTCGTATTTCGTATTTCGTATTTTGTATTTCGAAGGTCTAAATGCACACCGAACAGGTTTTGCTAAGGGAAGAAAAATAGCCCTCGACTACGAACTACTCAGTGCTTCGCTAGTAAATGGTGAGGGGTTACCTCAGTTTACACAGAGCAAACACACTGAAAATCACACACTTCACATGCACACACCTCTCACACACTTCTCCAGAAGAGAACCAGTGCACAAACTTAACTCAGAAAGAAATGGTGCACAGATGAATCAAATCATGCAGTGTAACACAGAATACAAGTTCAAGCAGTGGAAGAAGAACATTATCAAAGCTTCATTTCAAGAACAGAGAACACAAAATGAACTCACAGGTTTGAATACATGTGTGTCGCGGCTAGCACAGGAGTTCTAAAATGGTTGCTCAAAGTGTTACTATTGCCTAGCCAGCCTCCACTATTTATAGGCACTATTCAGCCCTATGAATAGACTACTTTACCCCTATGGTTTACACTGATTTTGTCTCATCAGAACAGGGGGTACAAATGGTAGTCTACTTTATTTGGAGGCTTCTTTTGTCATCTTCGCAGAAGAGACAGCATCAGCTTTTGCAGAGCAAACAATATCAGCCTTTGCAGTTTTGGAGTCTTCTGAAGCCCCCCTTTGCACACGAAGGGTGCAGTAGCTTTGGTGAGAAGCCTTGAGACAAATGGCCTTCGCTCCACCGAATTCAGCCTTCGATACAATGATGGTTTTGAGCCGAAGTCGTCAAAGCCCTTGAGCCTTCGTGCCATCACCTCTAGAGTGGACCACCATGGCTTCGCAGCTACTCCCAGCTCGAACTCTGTCAGTCCATGTACCGAAGCCATGCATGGCCGAAGTACCTCAAGTCAGCCACACTCCGAAGCCCCACCTTCAGAGTACCACCCTTCGAAGTCCCTCCTTCATCCAAGGCCTCCGCATGAAGCATTTCATGAGCACTTCATCGCAGTGTCTCTCCCCGAGCACACTCCTCAATGAACCTTACCTAGACCATGCCTTTGATGCACCTCAACTTCTGAGACCTCCATCGGGTGAATGTTCGAGTGCCTCCATTTGGAGAACACTTCGAACGCCTTGCCTCATTGCTGAGGACTTTGTCCACCATACTTTAAAGTCACTCCTTTCGGAGTACCCTTCGAAGTGCCTCACATCCGAGGACTTCGTCTCAGGGTACCTTCAGCCGGAGCCACCCTCCGCACTTTCTGCCTTCTCCTGGTGCACCTTGACCCGAGGACCGACCTTGACCCCATGCAGCCTTCATGACCGAGCTCCCCGCTCGCCTGGCATCAAGCCTCCCGCTTGACCCGGGTTCACTTGCTTTGAATCGTCCGTCACCTCCGAAGTCACATGCGCACCACAGACAAACAGACAAGTGTTTCTAGTACCCTAGAGACCTCTTCGCATATACAACCTCTGATACACACTTCGGTGTACCACCCAAAGTACCAAACCATTCGGTACAACCAAGTCATCATGTACTGTCGGACTCCTCCGATAGTCACACTCCGCTGCAACAGCCGTAGCAACCGAACCCACTGAACCCTTCAGTGAAACAACCTCCGAACCCATTCAAAGGGACCCCTTTGAATCCAGAATGTAAAACCTGTCAATCACTCATCACAGACTCCAAAACCAACCCTTGGTTTCTCAATCTCCCCCTTGATGAGTGCATTGACAAACAAATTCAAGTTCAACAAAATTTGAAAAAATTCAGCACACAAGTGATTATAAAAAATCAGAAAAGAGCCAAATTATGTCACTTGACAAAAGAATTTCTCTCCTCCTTTTCAAAAGAGTAAAAGCCCCTTCGGCACATCTTTCCCTTTGCACAATAAAAACTCCCCTGAGTTATTTTCCCAGTTACTACAGAGAACGCAAGGATTTCTCCCCTTTGGCAATGCAAGCATCAAGGAGCAATTAAAATATGCAAAGCTTCAAAATGAGCAGAAGTGCAAAGACATATAAAGCAAAAATATGCCAAACTTAATGCTAGTTTTCATGTGCTCAGCTCAATTTAACATGATATAAAAGCATAATGACAGCATGTGATTTCATTATTTTGAAATAAAATCATCACCACTCAATCAAGTTAACTAGACCAGTAAAGGCAAGGGCTACGCAAAGCTAGTCAATTTCTATTCCAGACAGACAAGTCCAGTTCAAATGGAGTTTTGAAAGCAAACTTGATTGACAAAGAATTTATACTTGCTATTCTTTTCATAATGCCAAGGGTTATTTGTTTGTCTACCTTATACTTTCCAATCAAGCCAAGCATAGGCAAGAACGACATCAGAAGCTTAAGGCTGTGATTTTGGTATACACTAAATTATCCCAGTTCATACCAAAGTGCAATGGTAGGCAGTCTAGAATAAAGTAGTGCGACAAACAAACCCACCTGGATCTTTTCACTCTTAGCACTTTAAATCATGGATTTTTGATTTTTGATAAGTGAACAAATTGTTTAGCACTTGTTGAAGAACATCCATGAGTAAGCAGTATGATTTTTCAAGTTGCAATTATTGCATCCAGAGAAAAGGATTCTTGCTACAAAGCAGATAAAAGATAGCTAAAGTAGTCCTGCCTAAACATGCTAGGTTCAAGACTAAGCAGTGATCATGATTTGATTTTGGAAACGAAAATCATGCACAAAATGAATCAGACATATTAAATAGAGCTGAGCTGTCATGATTACATGAATTAGAACAAGGCATATCAGTGCAAAACAAGTAAATGCAATTTCACACACACAGATCATATGCATATCTTTGAAGATGTGCTGCCCCTCATAGAATGTCGTAAGGGTGACAAACACCAAGTTCCCCACGCAAGTAGGCGAAACGCAAAGCATCGAGGGGTTTTGTGAAAATATCGGCTAGCTGGTGTTGAGTATCAACATATTGAAGTTCAATATCACTCTTCTCATTATTATCTATGAGAAAATGATATCGTACATCAATGTGTTTGGTTCTGGAGTGCTGAACTGGGTTGTTTGCAATACAAATAGCATTAGTGTTGTCACATAAAAGTGGAACACTCTTATAATCCAACCCAAAATCCCGCAAAGTGGAAACCATCCACAAAATCTGAGAGCAACAGCTAGCTGCAGCAACATATTCGGCCTCAGCCGTCGATTGTGCAACACTAGACTATTTACGGGAAGAAAAGCAAACCAGCAAAGTACCCAAAAATGACAAGTACCGGAGGTACTTTTCCTATCAATCCTACACCCAGCAAAATCTGCATCAGAATAACCTCGAAGACACAAAGAGGAAGATGCAGAATACCAAATGCCAAATTCAAGGGTATGCTTGAGATACCTGAGAATTCACTTTACTGCTTGACGGTGCGAAGCTCGTGGTGAAGCCTGAAAATGAGCGCATAGACACACTACGAAGTGTATGTCTGACCTCGTAGCAATCAAGTAGAGGAGGGAGCCGATCATGCTTTGGAACTCCTTCTGATCTACGGCTTCTCCATCTTCATCAGGATCCAATGCTGTAGATGTAGCCATTGGAGTGGCGAGTGGCTTCGCATCAGCCATGTAGAATTTCTTGAGAAGGTCCTTGATGTACTTCGTCTAGTGGACGAAGGTACCTTGTTTGCTTTGCTTCATTTGCAAACCAAAGAAAAATATGAGTTCACCCATCATGGACATTTCGAACTCCATGCTCATGGTATCTGCAAACTCAGCAACCAAAGCATGAGAAGAGCCACCAAAGATGATATCATCCACATAAATCTGAACTAGTAGGAAATCTTTGCCATGCTTGAGAGTAAAAATGGTTTTGTCAACTGATCCCATCAAATACCCTCGCTCAAGCAGAAAATACTTAAGTCTATCATACCATGCCCGAGGGGCATGCTTAAGTCCATAAAGAGCCTTATAAAGTTTAAGGACTTTATGTGGGTATTTGGGGTTTTCAAATCCATGGGGTTGTTTTACATAAACATCTTCGCCTATGAAGCCATTAAGAAATGCACTTTTGACATCCATTTGATAGAGTTTGAATCCCCGGGATGTCGCAAAGGCAAGAAAAATCCTAATGGCCTCTAGACGCGCGACAGGTGCAAAAGTCTCAGTAAAATCAATCACTTCTAATTGAGAATAACCCTGAGCTACAAGTCTTGCCTTGTTTCTAACTACAGTCACATCCTCCTCTTGTTTGTTTTTAAAAATCTATTTTGTTCCAATGAAATGAACATTTGGTGGAGGATCAACTAAAGTCCAGACTTGGTTTCTCTCTAAATTTTCAAGTTCTTCATGCATGGCATTGATCCAACTATTGACACAGAAATGCGCCCCCACACTTGGGTCAGTTCGACGATCCAAAAGTGTGCGGATACTTAGGGACAAGCCTAAGCGTAACACAACACCGACATCGCGTTCCGACTACCCTTAGTCGTGGTAAGGGGGTGGACTCACTAGGTAATCAGATCACACAGAAATAATCCAATTAGCCGAAAGAAATATATTAAACAGAATAAGTCAGAAACTGGATGAAGCCTGACTGATTCGAAGTATGGCGCGAAGGGCGTCGCCAAAGCATACCTTCGGCATCTGGTGCGAAGTGTTCCGCCGAACGGTGCCTTCGGTGTTCGGACTGATCTAGCTGGAGATAAACTCCGAACCGATCTAGACGCGACAAGCATCGCCGAACAGTGGGTTTCGGTGTGAAGTCTCCGATACAGTAAGATATAGAATAATGACTTATACGCAACACACGAGCGTGACTTCGTCTGGAGCGGAGTGTGAGCATGGTGAAGCCTGTCGTGACGAAGTCTATTGCGAAGCGTGTAGGCTGCGGGACTTGGTCAAACCGACAACAGCGTGATGGTCTAGCACGGGCGGTCGAAGTAGTACTCTTGCCAAAGGGTGTTCTGACAACCTCCGAAACTGATCTCTCAGCTCCGGACATCTCCGACGAAGTAGCTCCGAACGTAGAAACCTGCAACAGAGTAGATTCGAAGTACCAATTCGACCTGAGGACCAAATTCCGCTAAGTGTTGCACTAGTGGCGAAGGTAGCAATCTGTTACGCAGATTAGCGGATACTTCATAAGCGAAGTAACAAGGCGATAGCAATATATTACATAGATTAACGGATGTTTCATAGGCAAAGTAACAAGGCGATAGCAATCTATTACGTAGATTAACGAATACTTCATAGGTGAAGTAACAAGGCTTACCACTGTTCCGAAGTGGTCGTCGGAGGTCTTCCAAGCAAACCCACGAAGAGTACGGAAAAGTAAAGGTAAATAAAATACGGTTGAAAGCTAGGGCTTTGTGGTTGATTTGTGTTGCGGGCTTCTGAACCGGCCTCACCCTATATTTATAGGGGCTAGACTTCTAATCTCTAAGCCTAATCTGGTGGAATTCGATTTGATCACACGTAAAAGACTCAGTCAAAAATCAAACTCAATCTCTAACTCTCCCGAAGTGGGCCTTTGGCCAGACCCGCCAAGTGTGCTCCTCGGGCCAAAGCTTCGGCAGAGTGAGCCTCCGAAGGCTTCTGGGCCGAAGGCAGTGGGCTGGCTGGAAGCTAACAAAGCCCGTAGCCTATTGGGCCTTCGGCCCAACCTGGGACAGGTGCATTTTTCGCCCAAATTGCCAAAATTGGTATTTTGACAATCTTAACCATTAATGCCATTTTTTGCTATCAACACCAACTAGAATCAAAAAGTGCATGACTAACATCTAAGGGCTCGAAAGAAGCAACAAAAGTGGAATCAATGAAATGATCATGAGAACGTGTTACCCTTTGATCAAGCTCATCAATGATCTGCTCGGGAGGATGCATCCTTTGAATATGGTGTGGAGCCACTCGGCGGGATGTAGTCTCCCCCTCAACTTGTGCGTTGGAGTGGTCCAAGATGACCGATGTCGAGGTAGTTTCTTCAGGACCTTGTGTCGAAGTGGTCGAAGCGGGATTGCCTTCGGGGGTTGATGTCGAGGGTAGTAGGGGTTCATCCTCGAAATCTCCGGGATCTTCATCTTCGAAGATGGTATGTTCCATGTCTTGTTCATTTGCCTGTTCAAAAATAGAACTAACAGAGAGGGTTGATTCATTAAAAGTCACATCACATGACTCGATGACAGTGTTAGTTTCCAAATTAAAAACACGATAAGAATGACCATGAGTAGTGTATCCCAAAAAGATCCCGTCAGAAGAGCGCGACTCAAATTTATCCAAATTTCCACATTTCAGGATGAAGCATCGATAGCCAAAAACTCGAAGATAAGTCACTTTGGGTTGTCTCCCAAAACGTAGTTCATAAGATGTCAAGTTCAAAATTGAGCACAAGAAAATTCGGTTTGAGATGTAACATGCAGTCTTCATGGCTTCCGCCCAGAATTTTCTAGGAGTCATGTGCTCATCGAGCATCGTCCTAGCCATCTCAACCAAAGTGCGGTTCTTTCTCTCAACAACACCGTTTTGTTAAGGACCCGCGGAGCAGAGAATTGATGTTCTATGCCATGCTCCATGCAAAAGTCAACAAAGAGACTGTTTTTGAACTCAGTACCATTATCACTTCGAATGAATTTTCATGCATCAGGGAGTTCAGTGAAGAGTCTCAAAGCCAAGCTCCGAAAGTGTGAAAACACGTCATCCTTGCTGGCTAGAAAGAAGACCCAAGAGTAGCGAGAAAAATCATCGACTATGACTAACACATACCACTTGCCGCCTAAAGAACTAACCCAAGAAGGACCTATAGTGTCTATATGGAGAATTTCTCCGGGTTGTTCAGTCATCACCATGGTGACCGGCGAATGAGAAGCGGCAATCATTTTTCCATGTCGACAGGGAGCGCAAACTAAATTCTTCTCAAATTTGAGCTTGGGCAATCCTCGGATCAAACCTAGGGCACTCAGATGAGCAAGCAACTCAAAACTCGTATGCCCTAGTATCCTATGCTACTTCCAAAGCTCAGATCTTACAAAACTCAAAAAAATCAGCTCCAAAAACTCTCCCAAATCTAAAGATCTTACAAGCTACAACGCCATCAGAATTGAGTACTTGCGAAGTATTGTGATGGAATCGAACTTCAAAACCCTCATCAAGAAACTGAGATCCAGAAAGAAAATTATATCCCAAATTTTCAACCAAAGCAACATCTTTGAGAGTGAAATTTGAGTTGATTCTTACCACACCTTTACCTTTCACTCTACTCCTTCGATTGTTGTCGAAGGTGATATGTTCCTTTTGCTTGGTGGTGGTGAGGCTGGAGAATCATGCTGCATCTCCGGTCATATGGTGCGAACATCCGGAGTCCATGATCCACGTGCCCTCCAAGCCTCGGTCTGGCGCCTACACATGATAAGAGAATCTCGATCGCTCAGTGCTGGGGTGAGTGAAAGCATGACGAGGCATCCAGCACTAAGTGATAGGAGTAGTAGGCATAGTAAAAATAGACTGTCTACGCATAGGAAAATTAGAATGATGCAAAATGCGAGGTCTACCTACATGTTGTGACCCAAATGCATAACGAGGTCTCCCAACCTGTCGAGGTACAAAGCCACTGATACGCGGTCTAGCACCATATGAAACATGGTGAACACCACGAGGGGCAAAACCTCTCCGGGGAGCCTCGAAAACAGGACGTGAGTAAACCTCAGACTCATGCATACCTAGAGATGGGTAATGCATGTCCTGGAAACTCATCACCTGAGAGCATCGCTCATCCTTGATGCGACGAAAATAGAACCCAACCAAGTGACCTGCCCGCTGACAGTAGGAACAATGAAACACTCTCCTAGGGGCACTCTCATGAGTCATAGGAATAATCCTCACTGGCTCCTTGAGCTTCTACTGAGTGGTTTTCTTGGGAGGAATTTTCTTGACAGGAAGAGTAGTTTTCTTTGGGGCTTGGGTAGGCTTTTTGGCTGATGGAGTGTTTAGCTGGGCTCTTTCTTTCTCTAAGGTAGTGCGTCAGAAAAAAACAGTTTTGTTCTCATTGTCTGAAGAAATCCTCTCAAAACCAAATCCCAGAGCTAATCCTGCCCTGTCAGCACAAATCTTGGTCTTAGCCAAGAGCAAATCCATCCTACCCTTCCCCTCAGTACATTTGTTAACCACAGAAAGGAGGTATTCTTTTTCAGTCATGAGGTGTTCAGCTTGCTCTCTAATAGTGCCTTCCTGGTCCTTTAGGGTTATGCAAGTGTCACACACAAGTTGCACATCCTTAGAACTACCAGCCTTCTCCAATCTAGCCTCTAAGTCCTGAACATGCTTATCACGTAAATCAATGCTCTCACGTAATAATGAATAGTTCATGCAATCATTTATATCATGAGGACTAGAATCAACCATCAAAAGCTGCTTCTGTGCAGTCTGAAGCTCAGAAAGAGTTTGAGCATGCACAGAGCACAACTGAGCAAGCTCACCCATGACAATAGTGCAAGATTCACATTCAACATCATTAATTCTAGACTTAAGCATGGCATAATCAGTAGAAACAGATTCTAGCCTAAGTCTAAGGTCTTTTCTATCTCTAGCGGCTTGCACAAGCAATCTATCCTGACCAAGAACTACTTCATTTAGTTCATCTATCTTATTTGAAAGCTAGTCATAGGATAGAGGTACCTCAGATGAGTCAAGCTCATCGCCGCTGTGATCGTTGTCAGCCATGAAGCAAAGGCTAGTGAAATCTCGTCCCTTCTTGTCCTTCTTCTCCTCCTTCCTTGGGGACTCCTCCTCCTCATCAGAGCTCGACTCCTCAGTTGAGGAAGTGTCGATGTCGCTGAGAGCAGCAACAAATGCTCTGGAAGCGGCTTTGGCTACCCAATTAGCCACCTTGCCGCGCTTGCCCTTCACAAAGGGTTTCCTCTCCTTTTTGTGGTATTTGGGGCACTCACTCTCATCTCTCCTCTTGAGCTTAGGACTATTGACCTTGATGTGAGAAGTGTCGCCACACTCAAAACAACCACTAAATCCACTTCTCCTCTGATCCCGTCTCTCATGGTGAAAACGGGCGAACCTTCTGGCAATGAGAGCAAGCTCTTCATCATCTAGAGTATCCACCTACTTCTTAGTGATGGAGACGAGAGAGGACAAAGCAAAACCTCCAGCAAGAACACAAGTACCAGATGTGCTTGGTTCTGTAGGGGTGCCATGGCTAGTGATAGAAACTAGTGTCAATGGTTGTGGCAAGGAGTTTCTGTGCACTGCAAGAGATGCCTTTGCAACCTCTGTGGACTTCAGCTTGCTGAAGAGCTCATCACAGGTTAATGTGTCATAATGAAAAAGCAAGGGTGGTTTCTATCTATATGATGAGTGATTGACAAGGATGAGCGGTTGAGTGTTGGGTTGTGTGCATCGAAGGGTTCGATGTAAAATTGAGGTTTGGTTGTCGAGGTATTCAGTGGTGCGTCATGTTCTTGTTTTGGCTTGTCTTGGATGTGCAGGGTGGAGATGCTGACCAACTGTTGATGGCAAGTGATCGAGGGTCAAGCGGGGAGCTCGATGCCGGAGGATCAGGGAGGTCGGGTGAAGTTGGAGAAGATCTCAAGAATGCACAAAAAGATCGAGCAAGACATGAACAAATGGATGGTTTGTGTGGAGTTTGGGTTGTCTTATGTGTACAGGAGGAGATGCTTTATCGACTGTCGATGGTGGGTGACCAGGGTGAGACAGGGAGTCAAGAGCCGAACGGTCAAAGATACCAGTTGAAGTCGAAAAGCAATCTCAGGCGTACACATTGACGACAAGAGATGAGAGGCTTTATCGATTTGTGCTAAAAATCGTCGCAACTCAATTGTTTCTATTTTCAATAAATTAGATTTAATTTTTGTAAGAGTATAGAGTAAATGTAATCCTTTAATATATTTTTTCAGGATTTTTTAAATTCTAAAAATATATTACAATGAATAGGACCTTGATGTAATATATAAACTCTAGAGGGTTCTTTTAAGAAATTACCCCTATGGCTGGCCTATAAATAGAGGTCTATAGCCATGGGCAGGTTCCTCTCTTTTTTGGCTGGTATCACTATAGCTACTACAAAAACTTTTACTGCTTTTAATCTAGTTTGTGATTTCCTGTTCAGAATCTGAAATTTGCACAGTGTAGAGGAATTGCTGTAAGTCCTTCTGGCGCAGGAATGCATTTGTTCTGGATTCGATTTTGAGAACATTTTTGCTGATGATTTCACTACAGAACATTTGTTTGATGTCTATACAACTTCTGTTGTATATGATTTGAATGTTCCATTTTGGGTTTTGCCACAAGTTTCTGCTACTTCTTCCAGAATATTTTGCTCTTCAAAAGTGACACCTCAAGTCTGAAAAATATCTCTGCCTTATATTTTTCAGATTAAAAACATGGCACTGTTCTTGTAGATCTGGGTGATCCCTTCATGAGTTTTGTTCTAATTTCTTCTGGATTGATCTAAGATGATAACTTATGATAACTTATGGTTCTTTCATCTTAATGGACAACCAAGTCATATAAATCTATGATCTGAAATTTTGTTTGTCCAAATACAGAGAAGAACCTGAGTTGTATCATGTGGGAATCTGTTGGCTACAAATTTATTTGGCTAGAATTGATTGAGAATCTTCTTCTCATCCTGATGTTTTCTTTTAACATATGAACAGTTCAAGAACATTTTGCAGATGATCCTTAAAATCCACAGCAGAAGTTCTTCTGTCTGAATTTTATTCTAGTTTGAAAAGTTGATTAAGCACTATTCAGATCTTAGCTGTTCTTGAATTGATCATCAGAAGAGTTGTAATCCTACTTTGATAAAACTGGAGTTTCAATCTGATAATTTTTGGAAATCAAAGAATATATGTTTACCTGACAACACTCTGAAAAGTGTTGCCTGAACTATTAAAGTTGTTCTGAATTAGCACAGCAGAAACTGACAGAAACTTTATTCTGTTCTCTAATTCTTGACTGCCCAACTACTTCTGTAGAAAATGTTTGTTTTGAGGGTATCCAGAGCCAAGGTTTTTACTCTTTCAGATTTTACTCAAAAACAAAAAAGGGTTTTTCTTGGATTAACATCTGAATTGCATTTCGCAGATTAGTTGAGCATTTATGAACTTTACTTGAAACACTCAACTTTTGTGAAATCAATGCAGTTCTGAAAATTTAAATATTTAGTCAGATTATCTCTGTTTTGATCTCTGAACTCTTGAGTTTTGATTCTGATTATTTTTTCCTTGATCCATGATTGAATATCAATTTCAGTTCTGAATTTGAATAGAATCTTTCCTCTGATTTCTGTGCTTTTTATTAAAAACTGCTGAACTGAATCACCCTCAAGTTAAAGATCAAAGCACACTTAATTGTTAATCTGCTTTCTGAAGAAAAGATGAGATGAATACAGCTTGATACCAAACAGAACCATATGTGACAGGTAAGTTCCTGATCCTGAATCCTATTTTGAGTTGATTACATTTTCTTCAATCTCTGATTAACTTCTTGAACTGTCTTGTAAAAGCAATTGTCTAAAAAATTTGTTACTCTGTGATCAGTTCAGTTTTTGATTCTAGTTATTTGAACTTACCTTCAGAAAATTCTAATCTGATCAGTTGTTTTTTGTTTGACTTGCACTGGTTTGTGTTTACCCTATATACTTCATCTTCTATATTGAGTTTGCATGATTGATCAGTGCTGTGCAAAATTGTATAATTAACTATAGATATTGCAGAGCTATTTTGTCATTTGACAACTGTGACTGCACATCTTGGTTCTGAATCTTCTGTCCAGTCTCCTATGTCTATCTTATTCTGAAACTGCAATAGAAATATTTGTTCCTTGACTTTTCTACTTCTGAACAAATTGTTTCTGTGTATTTCTAAGTCAGTCGGAGTTTCAACAGTCGATGACCTCTTGTCGGTATTTCAATTACCGATCAAGAAAGTGTAAATCGGCAAATCAATTACCGATAGAAGTATTTCGGTATTTCAGACTCCGATTTTTACTAACCTGAGAATTTGAACCAAGTTTTACTCTGATTTTGCACTATTTGGTTCAGATTTGAATTTGCATCATTTAGAGGTGCGTTGGGTGATTTAAAAAGGTCATCATATTCACAAGAATTTGTCGAGGCGCCTATTCACCCCCCTCTAGTCGACATTCTGATCCCACAATTGGTATCAGAGCCGGTTAGATCATCAGTTGACCTTAACCGGTTTGTGATCCTTGTTTTGGCGACATGGAAAGAAACTCAAAAATTCCGATGTTTGATGGTCATGATTTTGCTTATTGGAAGGTGCACATGGAGGCTTACCTTCTAAGCCAAGGAAGTGCTATTTGGGACATCGACGATTCCTAATATGTGATCCCTGAAACTCGAACCTCCGAGGCTGAAAAATCAAAGTATGATTGCAACAGCAAAGCGAGAAACATACTTTTTGTCAACCTGAGTCGCAAAGAGTTTTACAGAGTCTAGCACCTACGAACTGCGCGTGAAATTTGGACCACTTTGAAAACTTTTCATGGGGGCACTACTCATATTAAGGCTAGGAGGCAAAGCACTTGTAATCAAGAATACCAAATGTTTGTGCAAGGCCCTGGCGAATCTGTAGATGACATGTTTGCGTATTTTGATGGAATTGTGAGTAATTTGCGCTCCACTAGGACTTTGGCTTACTTTGACCATGATAGGGTGATCCAACTTCTCTATGCTCTTGATCGTAGCATATGGGAGGTGAAGATCTCTACTATTGAAGCGTCGGTGAGCTTTGATACTCTGACTTGCGATGAACTCTTTAGTAAGCTTAAGTCCACCGAGATTGCCAAGGCGTCTCGTCCAGGAGTCGGAAACTCTTTGTTTCCTTCTATTTCTCTAGTTTTCGGTCCTGGCAGTGGTACCTCATCTGGAGGTAATTTTTCTGGCATTTCTGAAGTTTGTGCTTATTCTAGTGGTTTTGTCCTGTCCTCCCTTGTCTCTGTCACAAAAGAACAAGTGGGCACTCTAGATGATGAGGAGCTAGATCTCATTGTCAAGAAGTTCACTCGCTTCTACAATGATAGACGAGACCAAAGGAGAGGAGGGTCACAGGGGTGTTTTCAATGTGGAGATACATCTCACATAAAAGTGAATTGCCCTAAATTAAAAATGAAAAATGAAAATAAGCACAAGCACCAAAAGTGGAACAAGAAACATTACTACAAAGGGAAACTCAGAAAAGTGGCTAAATGAGTAGCCAGAGCTTTTGTGGCCACCCTCGGCGACATCGACGGTATATCAAGCGAGGAGCCAAGCTTAGAGGAAGAGGAGCCTCCCAAGAAAGAGAAGAAGGAGAAGAAGACAATGGACCTCACCGACCTTTGCTTCGTGGTCGACGGCAACCATAGCAGCGACGAGCTCGACACTTCTGAGGTATATCTATCCCATGATCAGCTTCTTGTTCAAAATGATGAATTGTGTGATGTTGTCTATTCTCAGGATAGATTACTTAAACTTGCAGCTAAAGAACGAAAAGAACTAAAATTTAGACTTGAAACAATTTCCATTGAACTTGCAATATTGAAATTTAAGTCTAATGATGCCGAATGTGAGTCCTGTCTGATTGTTATGAATGAACTTGCTCAGCTGCGTTTTACACATGCCCAAACTATTGAAAAACTTAAATTTACTGAAAAGCAGCTTTTGGTGGTGGAGTCTAGTCCTGCGGTCATCAACGAATGCATGAACTGTCCTTTACTGGTTAAAAGCATTAATTTGAGAGATAGGCATATTGAGTGCTCTAAGGATGTGCAGCTGGCGTGTCCCATCTGCATCACCCTTAAGGACCAACTCAGCTTTGCTAGAGAGAAAGTGGAAAAATTGAAATGTGAGAATGATTACCTTCTCTCCGTGGTGGAAAAATGCACTTAAGGAAAGGGTAGGATGAATTTGCTTTTGGCTAAAACCAAAATGTGTGCTGACAGGGCAGGGTTAGCTCTCGGGTTGGGTTATGAGAGAACTACTCCTAACACTTTGAGTGAAACTATGTTCACTCCTCCCACTACCCTTGAGAAAGAGAGAGCCCAGTTAGACACCGATCAAAAAGCCAAGAAACCTACTCAACTTGTAAAGAAAGCCTTAACTTCACGAGATGAACCTCCTCAGCGAAAACCCAAGAAGACTGTGAGATTTGTGGCTGAGACCAATGCTCACACACCCAAGAGAGTGTATCACTGCTCCTATTGTCATCGGGTGGGTCACTTGGTTAGGTTTTGCTTTCGTCGTATCAAGGATGAACGACGGTCTTTTGCGATGAGCTTTTAGGACATGCATTACCCATCTTTAGGTATGCATGAGTTTGCTTTTCACTCTTGCTCTGATTTTGAGGATCCCCATGGTTTTGTGGATGCTTTTGCCCCTCGTGGTGTACACCATGCTTCATATGGTGTTAGACCGCGTGTAAGAGGCTTTGATTCTCGACAGGTTGGGAGACCTCGTCGTTTTCACGGTTCGCACTTTGTAGGTAGACCTCACACTATTTATCATGGTTCATATCATGTGCATGATCAGTCTACTACTTTGCCTGGTTCTCGAATTTTGCGATGCTGGATTCCAAAACAGTTTTTAACTCATCCTTTCACTGAGCATCCGAGAGCTTCTAGCATGTTTTGAGAGGGAGTTGTGTAGCATTGCATGAGCTTTTGTTATATGATTAATTGCTTTTACAAGTACATGCTTTGTAATGCCTTTGAACTATTTCCTTTAATACTGTTGACTATACTTGGCATGTTTACTTCAGATAATTGTCATGAGCATGGCTTTTATTTGTGAAAATTTGAAAATGATCACTGCTTAGTCTAGAAACTAGCATGAATAGGTTGAGTGCATTTTCTATCTTTTACACACCTGATAGCTAGGTCCTTTTCACTTGGATGCTAATACACAACTTGATTTCATCAAAAATATTGTGTTGAAAATGAAAATGAATGAAAATTGAAAAATGAAAAATAAGTGATATTCATGCTGTTGTGTGCTAAAATTGAAAAGATCCAGGTGGGTTTGCTTTGTCGCACTACTTTGTTCTGGACGACTTACCATAGCACTTTGGTAAGAACTGGGACGTTGTAGTACATACTGAGATCAATGCTTTAAGCTTCCGATGGTCTTTTGCTTGACCTAGGCTTGGCTTGGTCGGTTAGCATAAGGTTGACATGCAAATAACCCCTGACACAAAAATGAAAAGTTAAAATTCATTGCATATCATGTTTGCTGAAGCTCCTTGAAGTGGGATATGCTTATCTGGTTAGTATTTGGCTAGCTTTTGCATCTCATGCCTTGCCATGTCTAGTATGCTAGTCCGAGTGGTGATGCTTTTATTTGCTAAAATCTAAAAATGCTTGCTCATGCCTTTTGTTTAGATGGTATTCATATGAGCTTGTCATACAGTACTTTTAGACAATATTCAAGGCAAATGCTTGTGTGTACTATAATTGGAGTTGCTCATGTTTCAGAAGTTCGCATCTCTGCTTTACCCTCACACCCCTCTTTGCATCTTTTTATCTTCTTGATGCTTGCATTGCCAAAGGGGGAGAAATAGATTACATGATGCTTTTGGAGGCTTTTGGATTGCTTGGTTAACGGGGAGTAATGGCTTTCATCATGCCTCGTGCCTTGAGATGCTTTTGCCAAAATGCTTTGTTTTGCATGATTTTTTGTCCAAGAGGGATATCTTTTACCAAGTGACATGTTTTTGCTCTTTTATGAGTTTTTATGGTCACTTGTGCGCTTAACTTCAAACCTTCATCATGTATTTACTTGGGGTTGTCAATGCACTCATCAAGGGGGAGATTGTGAAACCAATGGTGGTTTCTGTCTATATGATGAGTGATTAACAAGGATGAGCAGTTGAGTGTTGGGTTGTGTGCATCGAAGGGTTCGATGTAAAATTGAGGTTTGGTTGCCGAGGTATTCGGTGGTGCGTCGCGTTCTTGTTTTGGCTTGTCTTGGATGTGCAGGGTGGAGATGCTGACCAACTGTCGACGGCAAGTGATCGAGGGTCAAGCGGGGAGCTCGATGCTGGAGGATTAGGGAGTCCGGGCGAAGTTGGAGAAGATCTCAAGAGTGCACGAAAAGATCGAGCAAGACATGAACGGATGGACGGTTTGCGTGGAGTTTGGATTATCTTATGTGTACAGGAAGAGATGTATTGTCGACTGTCGATGGTGGGTCACCAGGGTGAGACAGGGAGTCAAGAGCCGAACGGTCAAGGATACCAGTTGAAGTCGAAAAGCAATCTCAGGTGTACACATTGAAGACAAGAGATGAGAGGCTTTGTTGATTTATGCTAAAAATCATCGCAACTCAATTGTTTCTAATTTCAATAAATTAAATTTAATTTATAAGAGTCTAGAGTAAATGTACTCCTTTAATATACTTTTTCAGGATTTTTTAAATTCTGAAAATATATTAAAAGGAATAGGACCTTGATGTAATATATAAACTCTAGAGGGTTCTTTTCAGAAATTACCCCCATGGCTGGCCTATAAATAGAGGTCCATAGCTATGGGCAGGTTCCTCTCTTTTTTGGCTAGTATCAATATATCTACTACAAAAACTTTTACTGTTTTAATCCAGTTTGTGATTTCCTGTTCAGAATCTGAAATTTGCACACGGCAGAGGAATTGTTGTAAGTCCTTCTGGCGCAGGAATGCATTTGTTCTGGATTCGATTTTGAGAGCATTTTTGCTGATGATTTCACTACAGAACATGTGTTTGATGTCTATACAACTTCTATTGTATATGATTTGAATGTTCCATTTTTGGGTTTTTCCACAAGTTTCTGCTACTTCTTCCAGAATATTTTGCTCTTCAAAAGTGACACCTCAAGTCTGAAAAAGATCTTTGCCTTATATTTTTCAGATTAAAAACATGGCACTTTTCTTGTAGATCTGGGTGATCCCTTCATGAGTTTTGTTCTAATTTCTTCTGGATTGATCTAAGATGATAACTTATGGATCTTTCATCTTAATGGACAACCAAGTCATATAAATCTATGATCTGAAATTTTGTTTATCCAAATAAAGAGAAGAACCTGAGTTGTATCATGTGGGAATCTGTTGGCTGCAAATTTATTTGGCTAGAATTGATTGAGAATCTTCTTCTCATCCTGATGTTTTCTTTTAACATATGAACAGTTCAACAACTTTTCTGCAGATGATCCTTAAAATCCACAGCAGAAGTTCTTCTGTCTGAATTTTATTCTAGTTTGAAAAGTTGATTAAGCACTATTCAGATCTTAGCTGTTCTAGAATTGATCATCAGAAGAGTTGTAATCCTACTTTGATAAAACTAGAGTTTCAATCTGATAATTTTTGGAAATCAAAGAATATCTGTTTACCTGACAACACTCTGAAAGTGTTGCCTGAACTATTAAAGTTTGTTTTGAGGGTATCCAGAGCCAAGGTTTTTACTCTTTGAGATTTTACTCAAAAACAAAAAAGGGTTTTTCCTGGATTAACATCTGAATTGCATTTCGCAGATTAGTTGAGCATTTATGAACTTTACTTGAAACACTCAACTTTTGTGAAATCAATGCAGTTCTGAAAATTTAAATATTTAGTCAGATTATCTCTGTTTTGATCTCTGAACTCTTGAGTTTTGATTCTGATTATTTTTTCCTTGATCCATGATTGAATATCAATTTTAGTTCTGAATTTGAATAGAATCTTTCCTCTGATTTCTGTGCTTTTATTAAAAACTGCTGAACTGAATCACCCTCAAGTTAAAGATCAAAGCACACTGAATTGTTAATCTGCTTTCTGAAGAAAAGATGAGATGAATACAGCTTGATACCAAACAGAACCATATGTGACAGGTAAGTTCCTGATCCTGAATCCTATTTTGAGTTGATTACATTTTCTTCAATCTCTGATTAACTTCTTGAACTGTCTTGTAAAAGCAATTGTCTAAAAAAGTTGTTACTCTGTGATCAGTTCAGTTTTTGATTCTAGTTATTTGAACTTACCTTCAGAAAATTCTAATCTGATCAGTTGTTTATTGTTTGACTTGCACTGGTTTGTGTTTACCCTATATACTTCATATTCTATCTTGAGTTTGCATGATTGATCAGTGCTGTGCAAAATTGTATAATTAACAATAGATATTGCAGAGTTATTTTGTCATTTGACAACTGTGACTGCACATCTTGGTTCTGAATCTTCTGTCCAGTCTTCTGTGTCTATCTTGTTCTGAAACTACAACAGAAATATTTGTTCCTTGACTTTTCTACTTCTGAACAAATTTTTTCTGTGTTTTTATGAGTCAGTCGGAGTTTCAATAGTCGACGACCTCTTGTCGGTATTTCAATTACCGATCAAGAAAGTGTAAATTGGAAAATCAATTACCGATAGAAGTATTTCGGTATTTCAGACTCCGGTTTTTACTGACCTGAGAATTTGAACCAAGTTTTACTCTGATTTTGCACTGTTTGGTTCAGATTTCAATTTGCATCATTTAGAGGTGTGTTGGGTGATTTAAAAAGGTCATCATATTCGCAAGAATTTGTCGAGGCGCCTATTCACCCCCCCTCTAGTTGTCATTCCGATCCCACACATAACCTGTGGACTCCTCAATGCTGGATATCTTCACTTCCCATATGCTACGATCAAGAGCATAGAGAAGCTTGATAACCCTATCATGGTCATTGTAAGCATGTGTCCCGTTGGACCGCAAGTTACTCACTATTACGTCAAAGCGGGAAAACAGGGCATCTGTAGATTCACTAGGCGCTTGCACAAACAGCTGATACTATTGATTGTAAGTTCTTTGGCGCCTAGCCTTAATCTATGTAGAGCCCTCATGAAAAATAGTGAGTGTAGTCCAAATCTCCCTAGCTGTCCTAAGGTGTTGAACCCGATCAAACTCACTCCTACTCAAACCAATGAACAGTATGTTTATAAATTTGGCTTAACAAGTAAGTCTCCATGCGCACCTTCCAGTATGCAAAATCAGTCCCATTGAACTGAGGTATTTTACTAACTCTGTCCATATCGCCAACATATCACAAACCAGTTAAGGTCAACTGGTGATCTTAACCCGCTCTGATACCAATTTTTGGACCGAAAACGGTGACCAGAGGGGCGTGAATGGGAGCTTTTTAAGATTTCACGTTAAAAATAGCCTTCTGTTTTAATTCTGTCTTCTGCGGAACAGGCTTTGAACACACCCTTTGGAGATCTAGTTCTGAGCTATTTCAAAGCTTCGAAACTAGGCTTCGCAAGGAGCAAAAGTTCAAAATCAAGAAGACTTCACCTCCACCCACAAAACCAAAAACTCAACTCTGCTAAGTCAGTGCAGGCTCCGTACACTAGGTACCTTCGAGCAGACTTCGCACTTCACCCTTCGCAGGTGGAGATTTCCCACTGCAAACTTTGACCAGATACTCCGCACTAGCAACTGGTACTAGGCTTCGTATTTCGAAGGTCTAAACGCACACCAAATAGGTTTTGCTAAGGGAAGAAAAACAGCCCTCGACTACGAACTACTCAGTGCTTCGCTAGTAAATGGTGAGGAGTTACCTCAGTTTACACAGAGAAAACACACTGAAAATCACACACTTCGCACGCACACACCTCTCACACACTTCTCTAGAAGAGAACCAGTGCACAAACTTAACTCAGAAAGAAATGGTCCACAGAGGAATCAAAGCATGCAGTGTAACACAGAATACAAGTTCAAGTAGTGGAAGAAGAACATTATCAAAGCTTCATTGCAAGAACAGGGTACACAAAATGAACTCACAGGTTTGAATACATGTGTGTGGCGGCTAGCACAGGAGTTCTAAAATGGCTGCTCAAAGTGTTACTATTGCCTAGCCAGCCTCCACTATTTATAGGCACTATTCAGCCATATGAATAGACTACTTTACCCCTAGGGTTTACACTGATTTTGTCTTATCAGAACAGGGGGGTACAGATGGTAGTCTACTTTATTTGGAGGTTTCTTTTGTCATCTTCGCAGAGGAGACAGCATCAGCTTTTGCAGAGCAGACACTATCAGCCTTTGCAGTTTCGGAGTCTTCTGAACCCCCCTTTGCACGTGAAGGGTGCAGTAGCTTCGGTGAGAAGCCTTGAGCCAAACGGCCTTTGCTCCACTGAAGTCAACCTTCGATACAGTGACGGTTTTGAGTCGAAGCCATCAAAGCCCTTGAGCCTTCATGCCATCACCTCCAGAGTGGACCACCATGGCTTCATAGATACTCCCAGCTCAAACTCCATCAGTCTGTGTACTGAAGCCATGCATGGCCGAAGTACCTCAAATCAGCCACAATCCGAAGCCCCACCTTCGGAGTACCACCCTTCGAAGTCCCTCTTTCATCCAAGGCCTCCGCATGAAGCATTTCATGAGCACTTCATCGCAGTGTCTCTCCCTGAGAACACTCCTCGACGAACCTTACCCGGACCATGCCTTCGATGCACCTCGACTTCTGAGACCTCCGTCGGGTGAACCTTCGAGTGCCTCCATTTGGAGCATACTTCGAAGGCCTTGCCTCATTGCTGAGGACTTTGTCCACCATACTACAAAGTCACTACTTTCGGAGTACCCTTCGAAGTGCCTCGCCTCCGAGGACTTCGTCGTAGGGTACTTCTAGCCGGAGCCACCCTCCGCACTTTCTGCCTTCGCCTGGTGCACCTTGACCCGAGGACCGACTTTGACCCCACGCAGCCTTCGTGACTGAGCTCACCGCTCGCCTGGCATCAAGCCTCATGCTTGACCCAGGTTCACTAGTTGTGAACCATCCGTCACCTCTAAAGTCACCTGCGCACCACAGACAAACAGACAAGTATTTCCAGTACACCGGAGACCTCTCCGGGTATACAACCTCCGGTACACACTCCGGTGTACCGCCCAAAGTACCGAACACTTCGGTACGATCAAGTCATCGTGTACTATCGGACCCCTCCGACAGTCGCACTCTGTTGCAACAGCTGCAGCAACCGAACACACCGAACCCTTCGATGAAACAACTTCCGAACCCCTTCGGAGGGACCCCTTCGAATCTAGAATGTAAAACCTATCAATCACTCATCACAGACTCCAAAAACAACCCTTAGTTTCTCAAAGAGAGATGCACAAAAGTTGCTAGTGAGAAACCAAGGGTTGGTTTCGGAGTCTGTGATCAGTGGTTGACAGATTTTACCCTATGATTCGAAGGTGTCCCTCCGAAGGGGTTCGGAGGCTGTTTCACCGAAGGGTTCGGTGGTCTCTGGTTGTTGCAGCTGTTGCAGCGGAGTGTGCCTGTCGGAGGGGTCCGACAGTACACAATGACTGAGTTGTACCGAAGGGCTCAGTACTTTGGGCGGTACACCAGAGGGTGTGCCGAAGGTTGTTTACCCGGAGAGGTCTTCGAGGTAATGGATACACTTGTCTGCTTGTCTATGGTGCGCAGGTGACTTCAGAGGCGACGGACGGTTCGTAGCAAGTGAACATGGGTCAAGCGGGAGGCTTGATGCCAGGGGAGCAGGGAGCTCCGTCACGAAGGCTGCGAAGGGGTTGAGGTCAGACCTTGGGTCGAGGTGCGCCAGGAGAAGGCAGTAAGTGCGGAGCCTGGCTCTGGGTGAAGGTACTCCGAGATGAAGTCCTCATAGGCGAGGCACTTCGAAGGGTACTCCGAATGGAGTGACTTCGGAGTATGGTGGATCAAGTCCTCAGCAGAGGCCAGGTGTTCGAAGTGTGCTCCGGAGGGAGACACTCGAAGGTATACCTGACGGAGGTCTCAGAAGTCGAGGTGCATCGAAGGCATGGTCCGGGTGAGGCTCGTCGAGGAGTGTGGTCGGGGAAAGACACTGCGACGAAGTGCTCATGGAATGCTTCATGCGGAGGCCTTGGACGAAGGAGGGACTTCGAAGGGTGGTACTCCGAAGCAGGGGATTCGGAGTGAGGCTAGCTCCGGAGTGAAGCTGACTTCGGAGTGAGGCAGGCTTTGGAGTGAGGCAGGCTTTGGAGTGAGGCTGGCTTCGGAGTGAGGCGGGCTTCAGAGTGAGGCAGGCTTCGGAGTGAGGCTGGCTCCGGAGTGAGGCTGACTTGAGGTACTTCGGCCTTGCTTGACTTCGGTACATGGACTGACGGAGTTTAAGCTGGGAGAAGCTACGAAGCTGTGGTGGTCCACTCCGAAGGTGTTGGTGCGAAGGCCCAAGGGCTTTGACGGCTTCGGCTCAAAACCGTCACTGTATCGAAGGCTGACTTCGGTGAAGCGGAGGCCGTCAGGCTCAAGGCTTCTCACCGAAGCTACCGCACCCCTCGCGTGCGAAGGGGGGCTTTAGAAGGGTCCAAAACTGCAAAGGCTGACAACGTCTGCTCTGCAAAAGCTGGTGTTGTCCCCTCTGTGAAGCTGACAAAAGAAGCCTCCAAATAAAGTAGACTACCAGTTGTACCCCCTGTTCTGATGAGACAAAACCGGTGTAAACCCTAGGGGTAAAGTAGTCTATTCATAGGGCTGAATAGTGCCTATAAATAGTGGAGGCTGGCTAGGTCACATCAACACTTTGAGCAGCCATTGTAGAACTCCTGTGCTAGCCGCCACACTCTTTGTATTCATCCTGTGAGTTCATTTTGTGTTCCCTGTTCAAGCAATGAAGCTTTGATTTTGTTTTCTTTTACTGCTTGAACTTGTATGCGTACTTCACTGCATGCTTTGATTTCTCTGTTTATCATCTTCTTGTGAGTTCTCTGGAGAGGTGTGTGAGAAGTCTGTCTGGGTGAAGTCTGTTTTTCAGTGTATGTTCGCTCTGTGTAAATTGGAGGCTAGGCCTCTCTGATTACTAGCGAAGCACTGTCTCTGTGCTGAATCGAAGCCTATTTTCTTCCCTTGTCGAAGTGCTCGGCGAAGTTTGTTCAGTGTGCATTTAGACCTTCAAAGTACGAAGCCTAGCACCAGTTGCTGTCGCTGAGTATTTGGTCAAAGTCCACAGGGGGAAGTCTGCTCTTGCGAAGGGTGTAGTGTGAAGCCTGCTCGAAGGCACCCAGTGTGCGGAACCTGCACTGCCTTAATAGAACAGATCGAAGTCCTCAGAGGGAAGTCCGCTCTTGCGAAGGGTGAAGTGTGAAGCCTGCTTGGAGCACCCTGTGTGCGGAGCCTGCACTGACTTAGCAGAGCTAAATTTTCGGGGTTGTGGGTAGAGCGAAGTCTTCTTGGCTTCGAACTTTTGCTCCTTGCGAAGCCTGATTTTGGAGCTGTGAAATACCTCCGAACCAGAAGTTCGAAGGGTGTGTTCGAAGCCTGTTCCGCAGAAGACAGAAGTAAAACAGAAGGCTATTCTTAGTCTGAAATTTTAAAAGCTCCCATTCACCCCCCCTCTGGTCGCTGTTTTCAGTCCAACAGCTAGGCAAGGTGAATTATTTGCGCCACTTTATATCTAACTTATCTGGAAAGATCGATGTTTTTGTCCCCATACTTCGGCTAAAGAACGAAGCTGAATTCACTTTGGGGGCAAGTCAGCAACGTCCTTTTTGAGAAAATCAAAGAGTGATTGTCATCACCGCCTGTGGTTAGAGCACCAATAGTCGAGATTCCATTTCGGCTATACATTGCTGCAGAAGATAGCGTGATAGGAGTTGTGCTAACTCAGGAAGTGGAGGGAGAGGAGTGCATCATCACATTCTTGAGTCACCGCCTATTGGATGCCGAGATGAGGTACGTGTTCTTAGAGTGTTTGTGTTTATCACTTTACTATGCATGTACCAAGCTTTGCCACTATCTTCTATCTGTCACATCTATTGTCACTTGTTAAACTGATTCTAGGTGGGAGAGTTGTAAAGTGGGTTTATGCTTTAATTGAATACGATTTGTCTATGAACCTTTGAAAGCTATGAAAGGCTAAGTCGTTGCAAATTTTATAGTTGATCACCATGTAGATGTCAATTAGAGTAGTGATACTACTTTGATTGAGGTAGTGCCATGGAAATTTTACTTTGATGGTTCGGCTTGCAAGAATGGCCAAGGTGTTGGAGTTGTGCTCGTATCACCTAGTGTATGAGTTTCGAGACATCGGCCCGATTAAAATTTCCTTGTACTAATAATCAAGTCGAATATGAAGTGCTATTGCTAGGACTTGAATTGTTAAGCTCCATGGGTGTTAAATATGTGCATGCATATGGTGATTCATTATTAATTGTTCGACAAGTAGCTAAGGATGCCCAATGCTTTAATGGTTTATGGAATAGCTACTTGGATAAATGTCTAGACATAATTGCTACTTTTGATGATTTTGAGATTTCTCATGTGTCTAGAGAAGCCAACTCAGTAGAAAATGATTTGGCTCAACAAGCATCTGGTTACCAAATTAAAAGAGGTATTTTGTTCGCACAAGAGAAATCAATGCTTGACTTTATTTCACTACCCAAGTCAGAACACATCGGTCTGACCGGCATGACATGGCTGGCCCGACCGTAGGTGTCTGGTCGGTCTGACCGGTCATGATAGGCCGGTTTGACCGCCTTGTGCCAGCCATCTGGTAACGGCCAGTCTAACCGGCCCTCTATGGTCGGTCTGACCACCCCGTGTTAGGAATGTTCAGGACACGGGGGGCAGGTTAAGATATATGATTTGAACGCCAATTCAAGCGAGGATTTAGCGAGTACTTCAGGAAATCACGAGGATGATTGGAGAACTCCAATTATTCAATATTTGAAAGATCCTAGCAAGCGGGTTGATCAGAAAGTTCGGCGTCAAGCATTTAAATTTGTATTGCTTGATGATGAGTTGTATCGCCGAACAATTGATGGAGTACTTTTGAAAAGTTTGAATGTTGATCGGTCTAGACTTGCCATAGGTGAAGTACATGAAGGTCTTTGTGGTACTCATCAGTCGGCCTAGAAAATGAGTTGGATGTTCAAAAGAGTGGGTTTTTATTGGCCGACTATGATTGAAGATTGTTTTAAGTACTATAGAGGATGTGAAGCTTGTCAAAGGTTTGGTAATATTCAGCTTGCTCCTGCATCTTTACTTAATCCTATTATCAAACCATGGCCATTCCGAGGTTGGGCCTTGGACTTCATCGACCAAATTCATCCTTCCTCTTCAAAAGGGCATCGGTTCATGTTGATGTCTACGGATTACTTCACCAAGTGGACCGAGGTCGTGCCTCGCAAGAACATGACGCAGAACGAGGTAATTGATTTTATCTTGAAGCACATTATACATAGATTTGGTATTCCCCAAACTCTTACTACAGATCAGGGTGCTTCGTTTGTTTCTAAAGAAGTGTGTGATTTTGCCAAATCTTATGGTATAAAGTTGATAAACTCTTCACCATACTATGATCAGGCCAATGGTCAGATCGAGTCTAGTAACAAAAATGTGATTAAGCTCATTAAGAAAAAGATTGAAGAGTTTCCTAGATGGTGGCATGAAGTGCTTTCTGAGACATTATGGGCATGTAGAGTTGCAAAGCATGGTACCACCAAGGTAAGTCCATATGAGTTGGTGTATGGACAAGAAGTCATTTTACCCGTAGATGTGAATCTTAGCTCTTTAAGATTACTCAAGCAAGATGGCTTATCGGTCGATGAGTATGAAACTCTTTTGAAGGATAATTTTGATGAGATGACCGATAAGAGATTAAGGGCTCTAGAGGCTATAGAAAGAGACAAAAGAAGAGTGGCTAGAGCTTATAATAAGAAGGTGAGAGCACAATTGTTTCAAGTTGATGATTTGGTTTGGAATATGATTTTGCCTTTAGGCACTAAAATCCCAAAGTTTGGTAAATGGCCGCCTAGTTGGGAAGGTTCTTTTAGAGTTGTTGAAATCACTCCAGGTAATGCATATTTACTAGAGTCTCTTCAATGAGAGCGATTTCGTAGAGCTTTGAATTGTAGGTATTTGAAAAAGTACTTCCGAAGTGTGTAGCAAAACGCTTGACATGTCGAAAGGCCGATATGGAGCATATCACCCTTAGCTCGTTGTGCTTTTGGCTCACTAAAGTTTGCCAAAACGTAGGGGACATGTGTTGATAGCAAAGAATGACATTAATGGTCAAAATTGTCACAATATCACTTTTTGGTAATTTGGACCGAAAATATGCCAAGACCTGGCACAAGCCGGTCCAACCGGCCATGTAGGCCCGGTCAGACCGGCCATATGGGTCTGGTCAGACCAGCCCACTCTGTATCCAATTTAGATTACCTGATTTCGGGTCTATTTTATCTCTAATTATTTTTTGACGACTTGGATCTGTATCTAAGTCCAATTAGAGTCGAGGCACGTTATGTCCAACCCCTATAAATATAGGGGCAAGGCAGATTTAAGGGCTCTCTCCCCCTGAAACCCTAATAGATCCAATCTATTATTTTTACCTTGAATCGCACTTTTACCTTTCAATCTACTTTCCTTGCCCTAGGATTAGCTTAGCACGTGTACATCTTTGTGAGTTTGCGTTGTAAACACTTCATCCGCCGTGTCATAATCATGGTAAGCCTTGTTGATTCGCTTGTGAATCATCCGTTCAATCCACGTAACAGATTTTTATCGGTAATTCGATCTCTTGGCCGAATTCCCCCTAGGTTTTTGATGTTCTTGTGGTGTTCCATCTTCTTCTTTATCGCCAAACTTTTTTACAACGAGCCATCCTCATCGGCGAGATCACCGGTGATCCAATCTGCTTGCTACATTGCTAGTCGGTCTGACCGGCCAACTACAGCCGGTCCGACCGAGCCTTGCCAGTATAGGCCGGTCCGACTGCCAGCCTCTAGCCGGTCTGTTTTGCCTCTAGTTGATTCACGCACCATCTTCACAGCGTCGCCGGTCTGACCACCGTTTGCTGCCCGGTCTGACCGCCACCTTCCAGTCGGTCTGACCAACAACCCTAGGATGATCTGACCGTGTATCCCTCATTTAGTTTAATCAGTTTTAGTTAGCTGGTTAGATTTAATTATTTTCACTTTGGTTAAATGGATTATAACTTTGTGATCTGATTGCTTGGTGACTCCATCCTTCCTTGTCACTATCAAGGGTCATCGGAACGCGACGTCGGAGTCGTGTTACGCTTAGGGGTTTACCTCTAAGTATCCACACGTTTTTGGATCGTCGGATTGGCATTAGTGCGCTTGGCACTTTGATCGTTGGATTTTAGTGTCAACAACTCCATCAATTGTTCGGCGATACAACTCATCGTCAAGCAACACAAATTTAAACGCTTGCTGCTGAACTTTCTGATCAACCCGCTTGCTAGTATCTCTCAAATATTGGATAATCAGAGTCCTCCAATCATCCATGTTGTCTTCTGAAGTACTCGCCAAATTCTCACTTGAATTGGCATCCAAATCACAAACCTCGGCTTGCCCCCCGTGTCCCAAACTATCCTGACATAGGGTGGTCAGACCGGCCATACTGGGCCAGTTAGACCGGCTATTGTCAGTCAGCCAGCATGGGGCAGTCATACCGGCCTAGCATGGCCGGTCAGATCGGCCAGATACCTACAGTTGGACCAACCATGTCAGGCCGGTCAGACCGATGTGTTCTGACTCGCATGGTAAGAATATGTCAAGCATCAGTTTTTCTTGTGTGAAAAATTTACCTCTTTTAATTTGGTAACCAGATGCTTGCTGAGCCAAATCATTTGCTACTAAGTTGGCTTCTCTAGACACATGTGAAATCTCAAAATCATCAAAAGTGTCAATTATGTCTAGACATTTATCCAAGTAACTATTCAATAAACCATTGAAGCATTGAGCAATTATAGCTACTTGTTGAACAACAAATAGAGAATAACCATATGCATGAACATATTTAACACTCATGGAATCTAAAAGTTCAAGTCCTAGCAATAGAGCTTCATATTCGGCTTGATTATTAGTACAAGGAAATTTTAATTGGGCCAAGGTCTCGAAACTCATACCACTAGGTGATATGAGCACAACTCCAACACCTTGGCCATTCTTGCAAGTCGAACCATCAAAATAAAGTTTCCAGGGCACCACTTCAATCAGAGCAGTATCGCCACTCTAATTGACATCTACATGGTGATCAACTATAAAATTTGCAATGATTTGGCCTTTCATAGCTTTCAAGTGTTCATAAGCCAAATCATACTCAATTAAATCATAACCCCATTTTCTGATTCTACCACTTAGAATCGGCTTTTGTAACATTTATTTTATAACATTGGTTTTGCAAATGACAATACATGTGCTAGATAAAAGATTGTGGTAGAGCTTAGTACATGCGTAATAAAGTGATAAACATAAGCGCTCTAGAAACATGTACCTCGTCTCAGCATCTAAAAGGTTGCGACTTAAGAATGTGATGATGTACTCCTTTCCCTCCACCTCCTGAGTCAGCATGGCTCCTATTACGTTATCTTCTGCAACAACGTATAGCTAAAACAGAATCCTAGCTTTTGGTGCCCTTACCACAGGCGGTGATGACAACCACTCCTTGATTCGATCAAAAGAACTTTGTTGGCTTGATCCCCAAGTGAATTCGGCCTCGTTCTTTAGCTGAAGTATGGGGACAAAAGCATCAATCTTGCTAGGCAAATTACATATAAAGCGACACAAATAGTTTACCTTGCCTAGGAACTTTTGCACATATCTCTTGCATGTCGGCACTTGAAAGTTCTTAATCTTCTCAAGTCTCTTAGGATCAATCTCAATACCTCTTTCATGAATCATAAAACCTAAGAACTTGCCCGCCGACACGCCAAAATCACACTTGAGAGGGTTCATTTTCAATCCATACCGATGCATTCTTTCGAAAGCAACTCTCAAATCGGCTAAATGGTTATCCATAGCATCCGATTTGACTACAACATCATCTATATAGACCTCTAGCATAATTCCTACCAAGGCATGAAAGATCAAGTTCATAGCACATTGATATGTAGCGTCGACATTCTTTAAACCAAAGGTTATCACAACCCACTCAAACAAGCCGACAAAACCAGGACATCTAAAGACTGTTTTGTAAACATCCTCTTTGGCCATAAAAATTTGATTATAACTAGCGTTGCCATCAAGAAAACTCAATACCTTGTGTCCTGAAGCATCATTGATCAACATATCGGCTATCGGCATAGGATACTCGTCCTTCGGAGTGGCCTTGTTCAAATCCCTTAAATCAATGTGTTGGACCGGAAACGGCGACCAGAGGGGGGGTGAATGGGAGCTTTTAAAATTTCGGGCTAAAAACTTAGCCTTCGGTTCTGTTCAGTCTTCTGCGGAACAGGCTTCGAACACACCCTTCGAAGGTCTGGTTCGGAGGTACTACGACACCTTCGAACACAGGCTTCGGAGTGGCAAAAGTTCGAAGCCAAGAAGACTTCGCTCCACTTACAACCCTCGAAAATCTACTCTGCTAAGTCAGTGCAGGCTCCGCACACAGGGTGCTTTGAGCAGACTTCGCACTTCACCCTTCGCAGGAGTGGACAGCCCTCTGAGGACTTCGACCAAGTACTTGGCGGCAGCAACTGGTGCTGGGCTTCGTACGCGAAGGTCTACACGCACACAAAACGGACCACGCTAAGGGCTTCGACACAAGAAGCACAACGGGAAAAGATCAGGGCTTCGCTAGTAAGCAGCGAGGTCTTGCCTCGTGTTACACAGAGCGACAGCACACTGACAAAACACACCTCGCACGAAAAACAACCTTCGCCTCAACAGGCTTCGGTGCACTAAACTAGCGAAGTATGTAGATCGAGCTCAAGCAAAAAGCACAAGACAAACAGGGCTTCGCCGCTTGAACAAGGAACACTGAAAAAGAACTCAGGATGTATTCAATTGAAGTGTGGCTACAGGAGCTCAACAGTAAATGCTCAAAGTGTTAAATGTTACCTACCGAGCCCCCATATTTATAGCCCACGGCTTCATCCTAAGGAAGTGACTACTTTACCCCTAGGGTTTACATCCATTTTGTCTCTACAGAACTAAGGGGTACAAAAGGTAGTCCACCTTTATTTTGGAGGCTTCTCTGTCAGCTGCAGAGGGGACAGTGTCAGCCTTTTCAGAACAGACAGTGTCAGCCTTTACAGTGTTGACTTCTGGAACCTCCCTTCGCACGCGAGGGGTGCGGTAGCTTCGGCGAGAAGCCTGCAGCCGGTTAGCCTTCGCTCCGCCGAAGAAGTCCTTCGATACAGTGACGGTTTTGAGCCGAAGCCGTCAAAGCCCTTTGGCCTTCGCACCACCACCTCCGGAGTGGATCACCACGGCTTCGCAGCTACTCCCAGCTCGAACACCGTCCGTCCGTGTACCGAAGCCATGCATGGCCGAAGCACCACAAGTCATCCTCACTCTGAAGCCCACCTTCGGAGTACCACCCTTCGAAGTCCCTCCTTCGTCCAAGGCCTCCGCATGAAGCATTCCATGAGCACTCCGTCGCAGTGTCTCACTCCGAGCACACTCCTCGACGAGCCTCACCCGGACCATGCCTTCGATGCACCTCGACTTCTGAGACCTTCGTTGGGCCACCTTCGAGTGTCTCCCTCCGGAGCACACTTCGAACACTTTGCCTCCGCAGAGGACTTGGTCCACCAACTCCGAAGTCACTCCATCCGGAGTACCTTCGAAGTGCCTCACCTCCGAGGACTTTGTCTCGGAGTACCTTCAGCCGGAGCCACGCTCCGCACTCTCTGCCTTCACCTGGCACGCCTCGACCCGAGGACCGACCCGGACCACCTTCGCAGCCACCGTGACGGAGCTCCCCGCTCCCTTGGCATCAAACCACCCGCTTGACCCAAGTTCACCTGGCTCGAACCCTGTCCGTCGCCTCCGAAGTCCCTGCGCACCACCGACAAGCAAACAAGTGTATCCAGTACTCCGGAGACCTCTCCGGGTTAGCAACCTTCGGCACACACTCCGGTGTACCGCCCAAAGTACCGAAGCCCTCGGTACGAACTCAGTCATCGTGTACTGCCGGACCCCTCCGACAGGTACACTCCGCTGCACAGCTGCAGCAAGCAAACACACACCGAACACACTTCGGTGACACTACCTCCGAACACCCTTCGGAGGTACCACCTCCGAGGCCCCTCCGGAGGTACCCTTCGAACAGAGGGTAAATAATCCTGTCAATCACTCATCACATACACCGAAACCACCCTTGGTTTCTCAATCTCCCCCTTGATGAGTGCATTGACAACCAAATTGAAGTTCAAGAAAATGTAAAAATTTTCAGCACACAAGTGACCATAAAAACTCAGAAAAGAGCCAAAGCATGTCACTTGATAAAAGAATTTTTCTCCCCCTTTGTAAAAGAGTAAAAGCCCTTTTCGGCAAATCTCCCCTTGATAAGAACTCCCCCTGAGTTAAGCAAAAAGTTTCTCCCCCTTTATGTTAAAAATCTCTCCCCCTTTAGAAATAATGCCTTCTTGCAGCAGAGAACATAGCAAAATCTCTCCCCCTTTGGCAATGCAAGCATCAAGGAGCATTCAAAAGATGCAAAGCTGCGAAATGAATAGAATTGCAAAGACATATAATGCAAAAATATGCCAAAATTAACACAAATGATCATGTGCTCAGCTCAATTTAACAATCTGTGAAACAAGATGATGGCATGTGATTTTGTCATTTTGAAGTGAAAGCATCACCACTTAATCACAGTAGCTAGACATGAGAAGGCAAGGACTGCGCAAAGCTAACAAATTCTACCCTAGACAGACAAGTCTTGTTCAAAAGGAGCTGTCAAAGCAAACTTGATGAGCAATTGATTTTGTTGTTCTTTTTCTTAATGCCAGGGGTTATTTGTTTGTCCACCTTATACTTTCCAATCAGGCCAAGCCTAGGCATGAAAACCATCTGAAGCTTAAGGCGGTGATTTTGGCATACACTACACTATTCCAGTTCAGACCAATGTGCAATGGTAAGCAGTCTAGAATAGAGTAGTGCGACAAACAAACCCTCCTGGATCTTTTCATTTAAACCAGGCAAATCATGGATTTTTGATTTTGATTCAGATGAATGAAATATTTTGATGAATATCCATGAATAATGAACACATTTTTCAAGTTGCAAATTTTAGCATCCAAAGAACAGTGTCTTGCTGTCAAGTAGATAAAAGATAGCTAAAAGCAGTCCACCCTAAACAAGCTAGATACAAGATTATGCGGTGAGCAAGTTTTGTTTTTTAGAAAATAAAACATCATGCACAATCAATGTTCCAGACATATTTCATAGAGCTGAGCTGACATGATTTCCTTGAATTAAAAGCAGGCATATAATAGCAAAAGATGTAAGTGCAATTCCACACATAATGAGCATATGCAAGACAATTAAAATCAGCTCCCCCTCACAAAATGCCGTAAGGGTGACAAATGCCAAGTTCCCCACGCAAGTAAGCAAATCGAGAAGCATCGAGGGGTTTTGTAAAAATGTCGGCAAGCTGGTGTTGGGTATCAACATATTGAAGTTCAATATCACCCTTCTCATTGTGATCTCTGAGAAAATGATACCGTACATCAATGTGTTTGGTTCTGGAGTGCTGAACCGGGTTGTTTGCAATACAAATGGCACTAGTGTTATCACAGAAAAGTGGAACACTCTTATAATCTAACCCGAAATCCCGCAAAGTGGAAACCATCCACAAAATCTGAGAGCAACAGCTAGCTGCAGCAACATATTCGGCCTCGGCCGTCGATTGTGCAACACTAGACTGTTTGCGGGAAGACCAGCAAACCAGAGACGTACCCAGAAAATGACAAGTACCAGAGGTACTCTTCCTATCAATTCTACACCTAGCAAAATCCGCATCTGAATAACCTCTAAGACATAAAGATGAAGATGATGAATACCATATGCCAAATTCAAGGGTGTGTTTGAGATACCTTAGGATGCGCTTAACCGCTTGGCGGTGCGAAGCTCGTGGTGAAGCCTGAAAACGAGCGCACAGACACACTGCGAAGTGTATGTCCGGCCTCGTGGCAGTCAAGTACAGGAGGGAGCCTATCATGCTCCGGAACTCCTTCTGATTCACAGCTTCTCCATCTTCGTCAGGGTCCAATGCTATAGATGTAGCCATTGGAGTGGCGAGGGGCTTCGCATCGGACATGTCGAACTTCTTGAGCAGGTCCTTGGTGTACTTTGTCTGGTGAACAAAAGTACCTTGTTTGCTTTGCTTGATTTGCAAACCAAGGAAAAAGGTGAGTTCACCCATCATTGACATTTCAAACTCCCTGCTCATGGTATCTGCAAACTCGGCAACTAAAGCATGAGAAGAGCCACCAAAGATGATATCATCCACATAGATCTGAACTAGGAGGAAATCTTTGCCATGCTTGAGAGTAAACAAAGTTTTATCAACAGAGCCCATTAAATACCCTCGCTCAAGCAGAAAAGACTTAAGTCTATCATACCAAGCCCGAGGGGCCTGCTTGAGTCCATAAAGAGCCTTATGAAGTTTAAGGACTTTATGTGGGTACTTGGGGTTTTCAAAACCAGGGGGTTGTTTTACATAAACATCTTCACCAATGAAGCCATTAAGAAAAGCACTTTTGACATCCATTTGATAGAGTTTGAATCCCCGGGATGTCGCAAAGGCAAGCAAAATCCTAATGGCCTCAAGGCGAGCAACAGGTGCAAAAGTTTCAGTAAAATCAATCCCTTCTAGTTGAGAAAAACCCTGAGCTACCAGTCTAGCCTTATTTCTAACAATTGTTCCATCCTCCCCTTGTTTGTTTTTGAAAATCCATTTTGTTCCTATGAAATGAACATTAGGTGGAGGATCAACTAAAGTCCAGACTTGGTTTCTTTCAAAATTCTCAAGCTCTTCATGCATGGCATTGATCCAACTAGAATCAGAAAGTGCATGACTAACATCTAGGGGCTCGAAAGAAGCAACAAAGGCAGCATTAGTGAAATGGGCATGAGAACGTGTTACCCTTTGATCAAGCTCACCAATTATCTGCTCGGGAGGGTGCATCCTTTGGACATGATGTGGAGCCTCGCGGCGGGATGCAGTCTCCCCCTCAACTTGTGCGTTGGAGTGGTCCAAGATGACCGATGTTGAGGTAGTCGCTTCGGGACCTCGTGCCGAAGTAGTAGAAGCGGGGTCAGCTTCGGGGGTTGATGTCGAGGGTAGTAGGGGATCATCCTCGAATTCTCCGGGATCTTCGTCTTCGAATAAGGTCTGTTCCATGTCGTGTTCATTTGCCTGTTCAAGAGCAGAACTAACCGAGGGGGTTGATTCATCAAAAGTCACATCACATGACTCGATGACAGTGTTAGTTTCCAAGTTATAAACACGATAAGAATGACCATGAGTAGTATAACCCAAAAAGATCCCGTCAGAAGATCGCGACTCAAATTTATCCAAGTTACCACGTTTTAGGATAAAGCAGCGACAGCCAAAAACTCGAAGATGAGTAACCTTGGGCTGTCTCCCAAAACGCAGTTCATAAGATGTCAAATTTAAAATTGAGCGCAAGAAAATTCGGTTCGAGATGTAGCAAGCAGTGTTCATGGCCTCAGCCCAGAATTTTCTAGGAGTCCTATGCTCATCAAGCATCGTCCTAGCCATCTCAACCAAAGTGCGGTTTTTCCTCTCAACAACACCATTCTGTTGAGGAACCCGCGGAGCAGAGAATTGATGTTCTATGCCATGCTCCATGCAAAAGTCAACAAAGAGACTATTTTTGAACTCGGTGCCATTATCGCTTCGAATGAATTTTAATGCACCAGGGAGTTCAGTGAAAAGTCTCAAAGCCAAGCTCCGAAAGTGTGAAAACACTTCATCCTTGCTGGCAAGAAAGAAGACCCAAGAGTAGCGAGAGAAATCGTCGACAATAACAAGTACATACCACTTGCCGCCTAAAGAACTAACCCGAGAAGGACCAACAGTGTCCATGTGGAGAAGTTCTCCGGGCTGTTCAGTCATCACAGTGGTGACTGGCGAATGCGAAGCGGCAATCATTTTTCCATGTCGACAAGGAGCGCAAACTAAATTCTTCTCAAACTTGAGCTTGGGCAATCCTCGGATCAAGCCTAGGGCGCTCAAACGAGCGAGCAACTCAAAGCTCATATGCCCTAGTCTCCTATGCCACTTCCAAAGCTCAGAAGTCGAATGTGCAACAAGACAATGAGAAGAACCAGATGACTCTGAAAAATCAGCTCCAAAAACTCTCCCAACCCTAAAGATCTTACACACAACAACGCCATCAGAATTGAGCACTTGCGAAGTATCGCGATGAAATCGCACTTCGAAGCCCTCATCTAGCAACTGAGATACAGACAGCAAATTGTATCCCAGGTTCTCAACCAAAGCAACATCTTTGAGAGTGAAGTTTGCGTTAATCCTTACCACACCTTTACCTTTCACTCTACTCCTTCGATTGTTTCCGAAGGTGATATGTTCCCTTTGCTTGGTTGTTGTGAGGCTGGAGAACCAGTTTGCATCTCCGGTCATGTGGCGCGAACAACCGGAGTCCATGATCCATGTGCCCTCCAAGCCTCGACCTGTCGCCTACACATGATAAGAACGCCTCGATCGCTCAGTGCTGGGGTGAGTGAAATAATGACGAGGCATCCAGCACTGAGTGACACGAGTAGTAGGCGCAGTAAAAGTAGATGGTCTACGCACATAAAAATCAGCATGATGCAAAGTGCGAGGTCTACCTACATGCAAAGAACGCAAAGCATGTCGAGGTCTCCTACTCTGACGAGGTACAAAGCTACTCGCCCGAGGTCTACCACCATATGGAACATGGTGAACACCTCGAGGAGCAAAACCTCTCCGAGAAGCACGAGGAGCCTCGAAAACAGGACGAGAGTAAAACTCAGACTCATGCATACCTAAAGATGGGTAATGCATGTCCTGATAGCTCATCGCCTGTGCACGTCGCTCATCCTTGATGCGACGGAAACAGAAACCAATTAAATGACCCGCCCGCTGACAATAAGAACAGTGAAACACTCTCCTGGGGGCACTCTCATGGGTCACAGGAGCAACTCTCACAGGCTCCTTAGGTTTCTTCTGAGTGGTTTTCTTGGGAGGATTTTTCTTGGTAGGAGGAGTGGTTTTCTTTGGTGGATGGGTAGGCTTTTTGACTGATGGGGTGTCCAACAGAGCTCTCTCTTTCTCTAGGGTGGTAGGAGAGGTAAAAACAGTTTTGGGCTTACTGTCTGAAGCTATCCTCTCAAAACCCAAACCTAGAGCTACCCCGGCTCTATCAGCACACAACTTGGTCTTGGCCAAGAGCAAATCCATCCTACCCTTCCCTTCAGTGCATTTATTTACCACGGAAAGAAGGTATTCATTTTCAGACATGAGGTTCTCAGCTCGCTCTCTAACAGTGCCTAGCTGGTCCTTAAGGGTAATGCAAGTGTCACACACAGGCTGCACATCCTTAGAACTACCGGCCCTCTCCAATCTAGCCTCTAGATCATGAACATGCTTATCACGTAAATTAATGCTATCGCGCAATAAAGAGCAGTTCATGCAATCAATAATTTCATGAGGTCTAGAATCCACCTCCAAAAGCTGCTTCTGTGCAGTCTCAAGCTCAGAAAGAGTTTGAGCATGTACAGAACGCAACTGAGCAAGCTCACTCATGACAACAGAACATGATTCACATTCAGCATCATCAAACTTAGACTTAAGCATGGCATATTCAGTAGAAACATTTTCTAGCCTAAGTCTAAGGTCTTTTCTTTCTCTAGCGGCTTGCACAAGTAATCTATCCTGACCAAGCACAACCTCATTCAGCTCATCTAATTTAATTAGAAGCTGGTCAGAAGATAGGTTTACCTCAGATGAGTCAAGCTCATCGCCGCTGTGATCGCTGTCGGCCATGAAGCAAAGGCCGGTGAAGTCACGTCCCTTCTTGTCCTTCTTGTCCTCCTTCCTTGGGGACTCCTCCTCCTCAGAGCTCGACTCCTCAGTTGAGGAAGTGTCGATGTCGCTGAGAGCAGCAACAAAAGCTCTGGAAGCGGCCTTGGCTACTTTCTTAGCCATCTTGCCGCGCTTGCCCTTCACAAAGGGCTTCCTCTCCTTTTTGTGGAATTTGGGGCGGTCACTCTCATCTCTCTTCTTGACCTTGGGGCAATTGGCCTTAATGTGAGAGGTGTCGCCACATTCATAACAGCCACTAAAACCACTTCTCCTCTGATCCCGTCTCTCATGATGAAAGCGGGTGAACCTCCGGGCAATGAGAGCAAGCTCATCATCAGCTAGAGTATCCACCTGCTCCTTTGTGACGGAGACCAGGGAGGACAAAGCAAAACCATCTGCTAGAACACAAGTGCCTGATGTGCTTGGTTCTGCAGAGGTGCCACGGCTAGTGCTAGAAACCAATGCCAATGGCTGTGGCAAAGAGCTTCTGTGCACTGCAAGAGATGCCTTGGCAATCTCTGTGGACTTCAGCTTGCTAAAGAGTTCGTCACAGGTCAATGTGTCATAGCCTGTGGACTCCTTAATGCTGGATATCTTCACCTCCCATATGCTACGGTCAAGAGCATAGAGAAGCTTGATAGCCCTGTCGTGATCACTGTAAGCAAGCGTCCCGTTGGATCGCAAGTTACTCACTATAGCATCAAAGCGCGAAAACATGGCATCTATAGATTCACCAGGTGCCTGCACAAACAGCTGATACTGTTGGTTGTAGGTGCTTTGGCGCCTGGCCTTAATCTGAGTAGAGCCCTCATGATAAATAGTGAGCGTTGTCCAAATTTCCCTAGCAGTCCTAAGGTGCTGCACCCTGTCAAACTCACTCCGACTCAAACCAATGAACAGTATGTTCCTTGCCTTCGAGTTGGCAATATACTGATCTTTTTCTGTTTGAGTGGTGCGGGTATCAGGGATGGAGTATTGTGAGTCCACAATCTCCCAAATTGCATTTCCTTGGCTTAACAAGTAAGCCTCCATGCGCACCTTCCAGTATGCAAAATCTGTCCCATCGAACAGAGGAATTTTACTGCCTCTATCCATGTCGCCAACAGATCACAAAACCGGTTAAGGTCAACTGGTGATCTTAACCTGCTCTGATACCAATTGTTGGACCGGAAACGGCGACCAGAGGGGGGGTGAATGGGAGCTTTTAAAATTTCGGGCTAAAAACTTAGCCTTCGGTTCTGTTCAGTCTTCTGCGGAACAGGCTTCGAACACACCCTTCGAAGGTCTGGTTCGGAGGTACTACGACACCTTCGAACACAGGCTTCGGAGTGGCAAAAGTTCGAAGCCAAGAAGACTTCGCTCCACTTACAACCCTCGAAAATCTACTCTGCTAAGTCAGTGCAGGCTCCGCACACAGGGTGCTTTGAGCAGACTTCGCACTTCACCCTTCGCAGGAGTGGACAGCCCTCTGAGGACTTCGACCAAGTACTTGGCGGCAGCAACTGGTGCTGGGCTTCGTACGCGAAGGTCTACACGCACACAAAACGGACCACGCTAAGGGCTTCGACACAAGAAGCACAACGGGAAAAGATCAGGGCTTCGCTAGTAAGCAGCGAGGTCTTGCCTCGTGTTACACAGAGCGACAGCACACTGACAAAACACACCTCGCACGAAAAACAACCTTCGCCTCAACAGGCTTCGGTGCACTAAACTAGCGAAGTATGTAGATCGAGCTCAAGCAAAAAGCACAAGACAAACAGGGCTTCGCCGCTTGAACAAGGAACACTGAAAAAGAACTCAGGATGTATTCAATTGAAGTGTGGCTACAGGAGCTCAACAGTAAATGCTCAAAGTGTTAAATGTTACCTACCGAGCCCCCATATTTATAGCCCACGGCTTCATCCTAAGGAAGTGACTACTTTACCCCTAGGGTTTACATCCATTTTGTCTCTACAGAACTAAGGGGTACAAAAGGTAGTCCACCTTTATTTTGGAGGCTTCTCTGTCAGCTGCAGAGGGGACAGTGTCAGCCTTTTCAGAACAGACAGTGTCAGCCTTTACAGTGTTGACTTCTGGAACCTCCCTTCGCACGCGAGGGGTGCGGTAGCTTCGGCGAGAAGCCTGCAGCCGGTTAGCCTTCGCTCCGCCGAAGAAGTCCTTCGATACAGTGACGGTTTTGAGCCGAAGCCGTCAAAGCCCTTTGGCCTTCGCACCACCACCTCCGGAGTGGATCACCACGGCTTCGCAGCTACTCCCAGCTCGAACACCGTCCGTCCGTGTACCGAAGCCATGCATGGCCGAAGCACCACAAGTCATCCTCACTCCGAAGCCCACCTTCGGAGTACCACCCTTCGAAGTCCCTCCTTCGTCCAAGGCCTCCGCATGAAGCATTCCATGAGCACTCCGTCGCAGTGTCTCACTCCGAGCACACTCCTCGACGAGCCTCACCCGGACCATGCCTTCGATGCACCTCGACTTCTGAGACCTTCGTTGGGCCACCTTCGAGTGTCTCCCTCCGGAGCACACTTCGAACACTTTGCCTCCGCAGAGGACTTGGTCCACCAACTCCGAAGTCACTCCATCCGGAGTACCTTCGAAGTGCCTCACCTCCGAGGACTTTGTCTCGGAGTACCTTCAGCCGGAGCCACGCTCCGCACTCTCTGCCTTCACCTGGCACGCCTCGACCCGAGGACCGACCCGGACCACCTTCGCAGCCACCGTGACGGAGCTCCCCGCTCCCTTGGCATCAAACCACCCGCTTGACCCAAGTTCACCTGGCTCGAACCCTGTCCGTCGCCTCCGAAGTCCCTGCGCACCACCGACAAGCAAACAAGTGTATCCAGTACTCCGGAGACCTCTCCGGGTTAGCAACCTTCGGCACACACTCCGGTGTACCGCCCAAAGTACCGAAGCCCTCGGTACGAACTCAGTCATCGTGTACTGCCGGACCCCTCCGACAGGTACACTCCGCTGCACAGCTGCAGCAAGCAAACACACACCGAACACACTTCGGTGACACTACCTCCGAACACCCTTCGGAGGTACCACCTCCGAGGCCCCTCCGGAGGTACCCTTCGAACAGAGGGTAAATAATCCTGTCAATCACTCATCACATACACCGAAACCACCCTTGGTTTCTCACAATGCATACACAAATCTTTCCACTCCCTTTCTTCTCGACAGGAACAATGTTAGCAACTCATTCAGCATACCTACATGACCTAATAAACTCAACCTTAAGTAATCACTCTATCTCTTCTTTAACTCGGTCATACATGGTTGAATTGAAGCGACGAGGGGATGTTTATAAGGCCTAAATCCGGGTTTGATAGGCAGCCGATGCTCCATGAGCTCGCGGCTTAGTCCAGGCATCTCATTGTATTCCTATGTGAAACAATTGATATACTACCGAAGCAAGTTTATTACTTCGGCCTTTTCACAAGACTGCAAATTCTGATTTACAAAAGTTGGCCTTGGAACACTACCATCTCCTATGTCTACTTCTTCTCGAGGGTCGGCCGACGCAAAACCTTGACCTAACTTCTCTACTTCGCTAAAATCTTCAATGGCTTCAGCAATACCATCTTTAGAAGACCGATATTGTTCTACATGAGATTTTAGCCAATCAAGATTACTCTTACTTGACATGACAACTAATTTAGAGACAGTCGAGCTACACCAGTCGGCTTTACAGACACTGGGAAAAATCATCCCTCAGACACACTAGCAAAGTCATAATCCGAGAGGTCTCTACCTAATAGACACTCTACCTTATCATGGATGGCGTCAATAGACACATCGGCCAAGGCAACCTGGGCCGAAGTGTCAGCTGGTACAACTTCTACATCGTCGTCGTTCCACTAGATCAAACACTGGTGCAAGTTAGACAGAATGTAGCAATTTGCGTGAATCCAATCACGCCCAAGTAATACACTATAGTTACCTTGCACATCAACCACGAAGAACGTTGTCGGCAACGTCTTGTTGCCCACCATCAGCTCCAAAGAAAGTATGCCTTTGGCCTCGGAGCTCTCACCGTTGAAGTCGTTCAGCATCAGGTTGGTCTTCATCAAGTCGTCTTTATTTGTACCGAGCTTCTTCAACAGAGAGTACGGCATCAGGTTGACGATGGGGCCTCCATCTACGAGCATCCTGGAGATTAGCTTCCCATCGAGGTGTCCTCGGACATACAGGGGCTTCAAGTGATGATTCGAGTCCTCGGGCTTCTCAAAAACATCTTCACGTGGGCTGAGGTATAGTTGAGCGACCTCAGCCTCCTCTACTAGTAGACCAAACTCGGTGGGAAGCATCATCACATTCACATCCATCGGTTGAGGAGGTGGCCCCTCTGAGATGGGTGTAGTTGTCGTCGAGCATGTCGTCCTCGTCATCGCTCGGAGTCTGAGCCGGGTTGTTTGCGGCAACCATCTTGGGCTTCCATACCTATTTGGGTACTAATCGGGGATGTATCTCCTCGAAAACTGCATCTCGCTCGTCCTCGGCCTTCTTTTCTCTCATCTCCTAGGCTCAAAGATGTTGTAGCTGCCTCTTCTAGGAGTTAGTCATGCCTGGAGGTGCCCACGTCGGTTGTGGCTTTGTGCAGGGCGTCACGAACTTGCTCTTGGAATTTTTGGCCGAATGGGCATCTCCCAGGTTGGCCTCGATATTTTTGCGCATGGCGGGAATTTTTGCTTGCGTCTTGTCGGTCGGACCAGCCTTATTAGGCTGGTTTGACCAGTTAGTGAAAGATGACCGAAAAAGGTCGGTCGGACTGGCCACAGTAGGCCGGTCAAACCAAAGTGGTGAGGGCGATCTAACCGGCCCTAGGGTTGTGGTCAGACCAACAATCTTCTCCTCGTCTGCCTTTTGCGGATCACCTCTGTCTTGCTTCGAGGGTGTCCCCTTAGGGATTGGGACGTCCTAGGACCCCAACTTGACTATGATGGCCTCGTACACCTCCTTTGGATGCCCTCGTGGTGCATCGGACAACCTATTGAAGACGTCGCCCCTTGCCACACACATCTACTCCTGCATGATATAAAAATCAGAAGGAATGAAGGGAGCAATATAGTATGAGGCAGGGTACCCGGGAGGCAGAAAGTAACACGGAAGCCACTGTGCCATTGTCAGGTGATACAGCGGTGGAGGAAAAGGTGGCTCCAGTGGTCTCACCCATCGCGGGCTGAACTCATCTCTCCACGAAGGGTTCGACCTCCTTGGTGGTCTCGGCCAAGTGTTTACCTTCCTGGCCCTCTTCTTGTGCTTTTGTAGCAGCATCTCGTATGTCACCTTTGGCTTCTTGTGGGCTCTAGCCAAAGACGATGCATTGGTGTTCACTTTCCACACACCTACCCCGAGATTCTTCGGCACGAGTGTGTGTATGAGGCTATCTAATCATGACCTCCTTCCCTTTAGCTGACCCGACCTGCTCGGGCCAAATTATCACCTTCTTCCCGTATAGATCAATGGTGTTCACGGGGAAGGGATCTTGGTCAAGCTTCATCTTAGGATTAGTGTCCAACTTCAATCGTCCTTCCTCTATGGCCGATTGAACCTGCCGACAAAAAACTTTGCAATCGTTAGTAGAATGAGAATGTGAATCATGCCACTTACAGTAAGCACGTTTCTTCAAGTCGTCGATAGTTAGAATGATGTGACCCTTTGGCAACCTGAGGAGTTTGTTTTTCAACAGAAAATTGAATATCTTTTCGCACATGGTCACGTCAAATGCATATTTGATTTCACTAGGCCAACTCTTAGCGGGAGACGACCAAAACTTAGAGCAGGTGACGGGCTTGGACTTACTAGACAAAGTCCATGATGTAGTGTACATGTCGACTGAGTCATCCTCACTCTCTGATGATTTCTCATCGGAGTGCTCCATGACGTGCACCTCGGCCTTAGGTTTATTAAATGTCTTGGTGAATCTCTTACTTTTGGCATGGCTTTCCTGAACCAGAGCCTTTTGTAGGACTTGACTAACCTTGAGGAAATCATGGCCATCTAGCTTCTCCTTAAGTTTAGAGTGTAAGCCGTTAAAAGCTAGGTCGGCCAAGTCCCTCTCAAAAATGTTCAGGCTAAAACATAGGTTTCTAGTGTCCCTAAAGCACCTAATGTACTCGGAGACACTCTCGCTGGCATTCTTCCTAACCGATGTCAAGTGTGAGAGCCTAAGTTCAGTTTCCCAAGTATAAAAGTAGTCATGAAACTTTTGCTCCAACTGGGCCCAAGTCTACATGGAGTTCGGCAGTAACACCAAAAACCACGTGAAAGCAGTGCCGGAAAGTGATAGAGAAAATAATCTAAGCTTTATCGCATCTGACCCACTAGCTTCGCCACACTGTGCTAGGAATTGGCCTATGTGCTCTAGGGTGGTTTTACTACCTTAACCATCAAATTTAGTGAACTCAGGAACCCTAAAGTTGCGCGGGTATGGGATAGTGTCAAAGTGATCGGGGTATGGCTTGTGGTAAACCCTAGCCCAATCTCGAGGTGTGAAACCCGTGCATTCCCTAAATAGTGCGTGGATTCGCTCTTCTATGTCATCTACGCCTCTTGCCTATGTGCGTCTCTCATGCGGGGGGCGTGACACGTGGTGGTATCTCAGTGTGTCGGTCGTGTGGCTCCTCCTCTCGTGCCGGCTCGTGATAAGGGACATGCTCGTGTCTATATGGGTGTATGGGAGCAGGAGGTGCGGGTAGCACGGGAAAGGGTTGCGTAGGCGTGGGCGGAGGAGGTGCGTAATAGGTGGTAGGGGCGGTTTGACTGGACATAGGGCTGGTCTGACTGACTGTTGTCGGCTGCTGAGAATAGCACATGCTTGTCTGACGGGCCCAAGGGCCGGTCTGATCGACAGGTTGAATGCAGTCTCAACCATAGACGATGAGGCCAGAGACGCGATGGTTTTCCCGATACTCCCATCGGTTCTACTATATATGTGATGAACAGGGGGTACACTAGCAATTGGAGTTAGAGAAGAGGCCTCAGAAAAGGTGAATCTCCTGAACATCGCCTTCATCCTAGAATTGACCTCAGGCCCTAGACGATTTGCAAAAGTGGTGCTAACAACTTGATCTACTGTGATGGATATCTTTTGCTCGATGTCCATGGATGATAGTGGAGGGGATGATGGTGTTATCTTGCTTCCGGAGAGATCGGGGATGTCGATATCACGCTTGACAAAGCCCCCGTAGGTCTTGGTGAAGCACCCATGCATGAGAGTGTGCAGCTCCTTCGTCTTGGCCTTGATCTCTGCCCTATCTTCCTTAGAAAGGTCATCGAGGGTGGGGAGGATAATGTTGCTGTTGTCAATCTCTGTGCTCCCCACCAGGTCTGTCGGCATCGAGGGTCCTATTGATGTAGATGTAGTAGATGTATTCGTCGCCAATGTAGTATTACTTGGCATGTTTTCCCCAGCGGAGTAGCCAAAAAGTGTGTTGACGCTAGAATTCACCGATCAAGGCGCCAACACACCGACGTTGATTCGATGATCCAAAAGCGTGTGGATACCTACGGATAACCCTAAGCATAACACGACGCCGACATCGCATTCCGACGACCCTTGATAGTGACAAGGGGGTGGAGTCGCTAGGCAATTAGACTACAAGAATATAACCTAAATAGCCAAAGTGGGAAAATTAAATCTAATTGGCCAACGAAGGCCGATTGGACCAAAACCAGAGAGGGCGGTTAGATCGGCCTAGAGTCAGACTGATAACCAGCCGCTAGTCAAACCGTCGAGTGTTGGCACGTGGGATGACGGATCTAGCACGGCCCGGTCAGACCAACAATAGGCCATCGGTCAGACCATTAGGTGTCGGCACGAGGGGTGGCGGATCTGGCATGGTCTGGTCTGACCGCTGGTCAACCCAAAGTGGAATATAGTGATGTAGGACTGAAAGTAGCGACCAGAGGGGGGGTTGTAGGACCGAAAGTAGCGACCAGAGGAGGGGTGAATGGGAGCCTAAAAAATTCTTTCGAATCAATGGCCTGCTCCCAATACCCAACGCACCTCAAAAGACTAAGTAGCAAAGCGAGAACAGATTGCCTAAGTCTAAAAGTATCTAGCCTAGAAAAGACCGGTGTCAAAAACAGAGAAACACCAGTACGGTGCTAATAGGCAGATTAACAAAATATTCAAGACATGGCAAATCAAACTTCTCAGTAAAATAATCTAAGTACACATGGAATGGGATGAGAAGTTACTGTTCAAAATCTATCTCCTGTTCGAAACTTGGCGAAGCCTGCAGTGTCGAAGCCTGTAGTGTCGAAGCCTGCTTCAAAGCCTGCAGTGTCGAAGCCTGCTTCGAAGCCTACTTCGAAGCCTGCAGATTCGAAGCCTGCTGATTCGAAGCTTGCAGATTCGAAGCGTGCAGATTCGAAGCCTACATATTCGAAGCCTATGGATTCGAAGCCTGCTGATTCGAAGCATGTGGATTCGAAGCCTGCTGATTCGAAGCCTGCTGATTCGAAGCCTGCAGATTCGAAGCCTATGGATTCGAAGCACGGATTCGAAGCCTGCAGATTCGAAGCCTGCTTCACAGAGTTGGACTTAACACAAGAAAAGGGGCTTCGACAGAAACAGCCAGAGAAGAAACTAGACACTATCTGTTCAATTAAAAAGGCTATGAGGAAAAAGCAAGGCTAGGAAAAATAGTACACTGTAGCTACAGGAAAGTAGTACTACTTGCTATCAGCCACATGAACTAGTATTCACGTGAAGAACAGAACGAAGCAAACAGAGAAGCTTCCGCTCAGGAATAAATGATTTCACATGCAAAACAAGGCAAACTTGACCACAAGAAAAATGCTGGCAGCGCAGAACGTTAGAGAATAAACTTCATGAGAAGAACAGACAACAATCACAGGGAAAATGTCAAGAACAGAGCCTGGCGGCGCACGCAGGGAGAGAGAAACACAGGGAACAAAGAGGAATGACCTAAGGAATTGATTAAAAAGTGATTTCAGCAAAAGGGTAGTGCAACCCTAGGGATTGGGGCCCTATTTATAGGCTGCCCAAAGACCTAGAATATTCCACCAGCCCCTTAGGGTTTTTACAGACACTAAAATAAAGGAAATGACTCAACTGCCCTTAGGAATTTTTACAGACTCGATTGACTGACTATGGGCCTAGAGATACAGATGACTTATCCGGAAGCTAAGCTTTCGTAGCGACTACGACTTCTCTTCTCGACAGTCCGATACAAGATCAATGGTTGTAAGTTTTGCGCCGAAACTGACAAAGCCTCCACCGGCTTTGCACCAGGTATCCGGATTGGGCCGGCCCGACTCCGCAGAACTCTCAGCCTGGCAATCGCTCACCGCCCGTGCACCTGAGTCAACCCTAGTCAACAGCCCAGTGGGTCTGCTACTGCTTCTGGCCCATGTACTCGGATTGGGCCAGCCTGACTTCGCGGCCCCTCTGCCCGACAGTCGCTCGCTGCCCGTGTACCTGAGTCACACGCGACCCATGAAACAGCAGATCTCCTCTTTTCTACAGTCCTCTTTGACTATTGTTGACAATGACTCATCACATCTGGAGCCATGAGGCCCACGCTATTCAGCATGGCTCCTCAATCTCCCCCTTGATGAGTGCATTGTCAACACTTCACTTCTTCAGCTATTCAGTACCTGCGAACAACTGTGGAAACACGAAAACAAAGCACAAGAAAACAAAGAAGAAGAAAATAAAGTAAAAGTTTAACCTTAATGACAAAAAGCCGAACAAAAGCAAGAAGCTGTCATTATGGTTAACCAAAGGTAAAAGCTCAGAAACAGCAACAAGGATATCAAAAGAGTAAGCGAGACAAAAACTCCCCCTTAAACTCATATTCCAAGATTTCTCCCCCTTGTTGACAGGTGAACTCATCAAGCACTCAAAAGAGACACAGACTCCCCCTGAAATGCAACTCCCCCTCAAAATATGCAATGAATGTAACTGGAGTGCAGGTGAAGTGAATAAAGCATGCTTCTCAGTTATGATTGACTGCAATTACAACATCTAACAGATACAGCAAAAGACATACTGTCTAAGATACCTGGCATGATCAGTGCAACAGATGATATCTAAAGAAAGTCATTAGCACGCATTTTCAATTTTTGCAAACAAAAAAATCACCATATTTTCCAGTTAACAGACAAGGTAAAGCATGATATGTAGAAGCTAACTGATATCTACCAAGATAAGCATTATCCAAAACAAAGTGCTTCAGCAAACTTGTTTTCATTTCATTTTGCAGGCTTTTTCTTTTTCCTTTTTCATTTTTGCCAGGGGTTATTTGCATGTCAAACCTTATGCTGACCGACCAAGTCAAGCCTAGTCCAGAACTGGACCATCAGAAGCTTAAGACATTGGTCTTGGCATACATTACACTGTCCTAGTTCATACCAAAGTGCTATGGTACGCAGTCCAGAACAATGCAATGCGACAAAGCAAACCCACCTGGAAATTTTCAAGTTATGCATAAAAGGCATGAAATTTTCATTTTTCTTGATTTTTCATCATTTTTACAGCACATTTCCATGTTTTAAAGCAGAAAGATGTCCAAGTTGCTTGTTTGCATCTAAGTCAGGAAACTAGCTACATGGCATGTAACAGATAGCAAGAACATTCAGCCTACGCGTGCTGGTTACCAGAAGCAATGGTGATCATTTTTCAAGTTTAAAACATAAAAGCCATGCATATGACAGATATCAGACATATCAAGTGAACTGAACCAGAGCATGATCATTGACAAGTATTCAAAAGCATGTACCAGCTAGAATAAGTAAAGCAGTTCAATCATATAACAGAAGCAGCTCTAAGGTGTGATATGTGAATATGCAAGATATGAACACACACAAAAAGACTCAAGAAAAGAGTAAAGAAGAAAGAAAACTGACGCAAAATATCCTAGAAAGGATACACAACACCCAAATCCCCTCGTAAACGCTCAAAGGTAGACTGATCTAGGGGTTTGGTGAAAATGTCAGCCAACTGATGATGGGTATCAACATGAACAAGGTTAATGACACCTTTCTCATATTGATCCCGCAGAAAATGAAAGCGCACATCAATGTGTTTGGTTTTTGAATGGAGACAAGGGTTTTTCCCTACACTAATAGCACTAGTGCTGTCGCAAAACAATGGAACCCTGGTAGGAAAGAACAACCCAAAATCTCGCAGAGTGGAAATCATCCAAACTAACTGTGAGCAGCAGCTACATACTCAGCGTCAGTGGTCAAAAGAGCAACTCCAGATTGCTTTCGAGAAGACCAAGAAACAAGGGAAGAACCAAGAAACTGGCAAGTACCAGAAGTCAACTTGTGATCCAACCGGCACCCACCAAAGTCGGTGTCCGAAAAGCCAGATAAATCAAGAGATGATGATGATGCTGAATAGTAAAGACCGAGATCAGGCGCATAAGTGAGATACCTGAAGATGTGCTTGACAGCCTGCTGATGAGACGCGCGTGGTGAAGACTGAAAATGCGCGCAAAGTCCCACGGCGAACTGAATGTCCGGCCTTGTCGCCGTTAAGTACAATAGCGAACCAATCATTCCTCGAAACTCTCTCTCTCTCGTTGACCATGACACCGCTCTCGTCCTTGTCCAGGCCCCCAGACGTACCCATTGGGGTCATCTGAGGCTTCAGCTCTCCACCAAAGTCAAACTTTTTTAGCATGTCTCTAGTATACTTACCCTGGTGGATGAAGGTACCGTCCTTGGTCTGCTTGATCTCGAGCCCTAAGAAGTACTTGAGCTCACCCATGAGGCTCATCTCAAACTCGTTGTGCATCTGCTAAGAGAACTTGGACACAAGAGAATCAGTAGTACCGCCAAAAATAATATCGTCCACGTAAATCTGAGCAACTAAGAAATCTGAAGCAACTCTGAGCAAAAAGAGAGTTTTGTCCACCGAACCCATCACAAAGCCTTTCCCCAACAAAAATTGCTTCAACCGGTCATACCAAGCCCTGGGGGCTTGCTTCAACCCGTATAAAGCATTGTGCAGCTTAAAAACATGTCGAGGTAGCTTAGGGTTCTCAAAACCGGGGGGCTGCCTGACATAAACTTCCTCCTCTATGAACCCGTTCAGAAAAGCACTCTTAACATCCATTTGAAAAAGCTTAAAACCCTTCGAAGCAGCAAAAGCTAAGAGAATGCGAATGGACTCAAGACGGGCAACAGGGGCGAAAGTTTCTTCAAAATCAATACCCTCTTTCTGGCAAAAACCCTGGGCAACTAGTCGAGCTTTGTTGCGCACCACAACCCCATCTTCACCTTGTTTGTTCTTGAACACCCACTTGGTTCCTATGGGGTTGCATCCTGGTGGCGACTCAACTAGTGTCCAAACCCGATTACGGACAAAATTCTCACGCTCTTCTTGCATAGCATTAATCCAATTTGAATCAGAAAGAGCATGAGAAACATCTCTGGGCTCAAAAGATGCAACAAAAGCAGATTCAGCAAACACAGCAAGAGAGGTAGATGAACGCAAAGTTCTTTCAGTCAAATCACCGATGATGAGCTCTAAGGGATGGTCACGCTGAACTGCTCGGGTTCCCTGGTGATCTAAAGTCACCTCACCAGAGTCAGCAGCTGGCACCTCTGGACTCGACTGAGGGGGCTCGATCGAAGCGGAAGAAGTGATCAGAGGTCTGCCCTCATCATCAGTCGAAGTCTCAGAAGGTGTGGGCTCTACAGGGGGTGCAGAAGGCCCACCCTCATTAGCGGCAGGAGTATCCTCATCTTTTTCGAAGATGGACTCTCCGAGCTCACCATCAGAAGGCTCAAACGAAGGAGTCAAAGAAGGCAAGGACTCAACAAATGAAACCTCACAAGTCTCGACAAGCAGCTGGGATTCGAGGTTCCAAACACGGAAGCCTCGAGAATGCAAAGCGTATCCAAGAAAAACACCGTCCCAGCAACGAGACTCAAACTTATCTGCCAAACCGCAACTCATACGAAGTCTTACCTAAGTAAGCTCAAAGAAAAATGCGGTTGGCCAGATAGCAAGCCGTGTTCATGGCTTCAGCCCAAAAACGCCTAGGAGTCATGTGCTCATCGAGCATCGTCCTAGCCATCTCGACTAGCGTGGGGTTCTTCCGTTCCACAACGCCGTTCTGTGGGGGAGTGTAAGGAGAAGAAAACTGATGGTCCAGACCCTGATCACTACAGAAACTGATGAACTGAGAGTTCTTGAACTCAGAGCCATTGTTGGAGCGAATTGCTCGCATCCGACCATTGTTCTCATTCTTCAGCTTCAAAATCAGGTCATGAACAAACTGAAACATTTCATCCTTAGACTCCAAAAAGAAAACCCACGAGAATGGAGAGAAGTCTTCAACAATCACAAGCGTGTACCACTTCCCACTGACTGAGCGCACCCGAGCTGGACCAACAGTGTCCAAGTGTAACAGCTCGCCCGGATACGAAGTCATCACCTGAGTCACAAGTGAGTGAGAAGCGGCAACCATTTTCCCATGACGACAGGGATGGCAGACTAGATCCTTCTCCATCTTAAGCTTGGCCAATCCTCGGATGAGGTCCATAGAGCTCAACCTGACTAGCAGATCAAAACTCAAATGACCTAACCTCCTATGCCACTTCCAGAGCTCAGAAGAAGATCCAGCTATCAAACAGCGAGAAGGGCCAAAAGAACTAGAGAAGTCAATTCGAAAAACTTTACCAAAAGGTAAGATCTGGCAAATCAAAGACCCTCTAGAATCAAAGACAGAAGAATTGCCCTTCTTAAAACGCACTTCCAAACCATCCTCAAGAAGTTGCGAGACAGAAATCAAGTTAAAGTTCAAATTCTTGACCAAAGCAACATTCTTCAAAGAGAAATGATCTGAAATGCTAATTGAGCCAATGCCACTTACTTTCCCTTGACCACTATTCCCGAATGTGATGTACTCTTTGGAGCTCGGGGGAGTGAGACTGGAGAACCATCTGCGATGTCCCGTCATGTGGCGAGAGCATCCTGAGTCAATGATCCAAACGTCCTCCAGTCCCCGATCCTGCACAATCAATGGTCGTAAGTGGGAGCAAATGGTCCGGCACCAGATTTAGCAAAAGAGCTAAACCAATGTCGAGCCATCTGCTCAAAAGACGGAAAGCGAAAACCATCAAAAGAATTTGGACCAAAACGCGGCTCAAAGCGCGGTCCATGGTTCTCTCTAGAACCTTGGCCACGATGTCCAGGATCGTAGCCAAAATGGCCTGGAGCTCTGCCGGAACGACCACCACCAACTGGAGCACGGGCAAGAAAACCGTCTCCTCTACGACCACCTACACGACGCGGCCTGGCCTCCAGCCTCTCCCCGCGTTGAGGAACTCTCAGTCTACCACCCTGCTGGTAGAACTGCTCCTGACCACCACGAACACGCTCTGCTCTCTCAACCCACTTCCTCCTGAAGCAAAACTCCGCAAGATGCCCGTCTCTCTGACAGTACTCACAATGATAGGTGGGCTTATTGGGGTGTGGTTGAGGCTTGGGATTCTTGGGCTTAGTGGTGTTAGGTGTAGTCTTCTTGGGTTGAGAGGGTCCAGGAAGAGAGTCAAGAGAAGTGCGGAGGTGTTTGGGTTTTGGAACCCAGATGGACTTCTTGGGTGGAGCTTTGGGCTGTTCATAGATCACTCCATCCTTGGGCTGACCAGCCAAGGAAGTCTCAGTGGAGTGAGTCTTGGGGTATCTCTGCTCAGAAGTCATTTTACTCCACTCCACTGCCCGGCTAATGGCACTCTCAAAGTCAGCCTTGGTGTAGGTGTAACCTACCCCAAACCCATCCTGCCTCTTGAACTGCTGGATCATCATGCCGAGCTGTGGCTCTCGGGCACTGATCCAACTCAGGATAGAATGGAGGTAAAAGTTCTCATTCTGAGAATCAGCTAGCTCCTCTCTCAAGGAAGCTAGAACCTCCACCTGAGACAAGCAGGTATCACACTAACTCTCTACTTGGACTGACTTCTCGGCTTTGAGCTTGATCAATTCCATTCGAAGAGACAAACAGTTCTCACAGACAGTGGGTGGAACTGACAGTGTCTCAAGCTCTAGCCTAGTCCGCGCTAGCTCAGCTCTCACTCTCTCCAAATCTCCCAAATACTCATCACCCTTGTCTTTCAGCTCAGCTAAGACAGCTAGATGAGATGGGCAATCAGCACAGGGTACGACAGTGGCTTGAGCATCTTTTAGCTCCAGCTGAGCACTTTCAAGCTCAGTGGCCAAAGCGTCCCTCTCATCAACCCTTTCTGTGTACTTGGACTTCAGAGTCGACAAGTCACACAGAAGCACCTCACACTTTGGGCACTCACTGCTATCACCCAAGCAGGGGGAAGAAGATAGACTCTCAATTCTGCCGTTGGCCACGGCAAGCTCACTCTCTAACTCATCTATCCTCTTCTTAGCTCCCCTAAGCAGTTTTTCCTGATATTTCAACTCCTGACGATTGCTTTCAAGTAAATCAACGATCTCGCGTTCATAAGATGATACCTTTTCGTTGTCGTCGTCGGAGTCATCGGAGGAGCTCTTTTCTTCCTTATCTCCAAGAGCCATTGAGGAGAAGCTCCTGTTGGATCTTCGGCGCTGGTGTGAATGGCTCTTCGGTCTATCCCCGAAAGCCATGAAGTAGAGGCCCGCGGATCGTCCTTGTCCTTCCCCTTCCTGATGATGATCTCCTCATCGCTTGAGCTCGATGAAGAGGAAGAAAACGTGGACTGCTTGGAGTAGCTCTTCTCCATCTCGGCGAAGAAGGCCTTGTCGCGCTTCTTGTTCTCTCGCCGGTAGTCCTTCAGGGCCTTCTTGAAGAATCTTGTCTTCGGCTTGCCCTTGTTGAAGGAAGAGCTGTCGTGCTTGCCGGAGTCGTGGAAGCCACCACCGGTGCCCTTCTTGTGTCCATTGCGCTTGGGGCAGTCGGCGATGAAGTGTCCTGGATCACCACACTCAAAGCACCTGGATTTTGTGCCGTGTCTTTTGAACATTCTCTTGTCATAAACACGACGCACCCGGTTGTTAAAAAGACACAAGTCATCATCTCCCAAAGACTCAAGCTGGTCCTCAGTGATAGACATCAAAGAGAACCCATCATAGCTCATAGAAGTGGGATCAACATAAGGTGTAGCAAGGGCCAGGGCCTTTGATCCAGAACTAGTGAGATTTGATCTCAGCTGGATATCAACCACAGTGGCCTTTAGCTTGCTAAACAACTCAGAAATGGTCAAGGTATCATAAGAAGTGCTCTCAACGATAGAGGATACCTTGATCTCCTAGATCTTTGGGTCCAAGGTATGGAGAACCTTGAGTGCCTGCTCGTGATCTGAGACTAACTGAGCACCCTCAGCCTTGTTGTCCCGAAGCTTGTTTATGATCGATTGAAAACGACCAAACAAAGCTTCAACAGATTCACCCAACTTTTGTGTGAAGTTTTCATATTCACGCCGGTAGGTCTAATAGAGCCGAGCCTTGACCTGGGCTGTTCCCTCATGGTGTGCCTTGAGGGTAGCCCAGATCTCTCTCGTAGTGGAGAGATGGCTCACACGCTCAAACTCAATGGGACCTAGACCAGAAAACAGAATGTTCATAGCTTTACTATTGCTCAGATGTTGGGCAATGATACCAGGAGTACCATGCTCAGCAACTGGCAATATAACAAATGTATCGTGAACACAAATGTCCCAGATGTCCGAGCCTTGGCTCATAAGATAGGCTCGCATGCGAGTCTTCCAATAGTTATAGCCATAGGCTTCCAAGGACGGGACCTTGCCAGGAGAAGTCATGATCACTATTGGGGTTTAGAACCGGTTAAGGTATGGAAAAACCCTAACCAGGCTCTGATACCACTTGTAGGACCGAAAGTAGCGACCAGAGGGGGTGAATGGGCGCCTAAAAAATTCTTTCGAATCAATGGCCTGCTCCCAATACCCAACGCACCTCAAAAGACTAAGTAGCAAAGCGAGAACAGATTGCCTAAGTCTAAAAGTATCTAGCCTAGAAAAGACCGGTGTCAAAAACAGAGAAACACCAGTACAGTGCTAATAGGCAGATTAACAAAATATTCAAGACATGGCAGATCAAACTTCTCAGTAAAATAATCTAAGTACACATGGAATGGGATGAGAAGTTACTGTTCAAAATATGTCTCCTGTTCGAAACTTGGTGAAGCCTGCAATGTCGAAGCCTGTAGTGTCGAAGCCTGCAGTGTCGAAGCCTGCTTCGAAGCCTACTTCGAAGCCTGTGGATTCGAAGCCTGCGGATTCGAAGCTTTCTGATTCGAAGCCTGCAGATTCGAAGCCTGCAGATTCGAAGCCTGCTGATTCGAAGCCTGCGGATTCGAAGCCTGCTGATTCGAAGCCTGCAGAATGAAGCCTATGGATTCGAAGCCTATGGATTCGAAGCCTGCAGATTCGAAGCCTGTAGATTCGAAGCCTGCAGATTCGAAGCCTGCTTCACAGAGTTGGACTTCACACAAGAAAAGGGGCTTCGACAGAAACAGCCAAAGAAGAAACTAGACACTATCTATTCAATTGAAAAGGCTATGAGGAAAAAGCAAGGCTAGGGAAAATAGCACACTGTAGCTACAGGAAAGTAGTACTACTTGCTATCAGCCACATGAACTAGTATTCACGTGAAGAACAGAACGAAGCAAACAGAGAAGCTTCCGCTCAGGAATAAATGATTTCACATGCAAAACAAGGCAAACTTGACCACAAGAAAAATGCTGGCAGCGTAGAACGTTAGAGAATAAACTTCATGAGAAGAACAGACAGCAATCACAGGGAAAATCTCAAGAACAGAGCCTGGCGGCGCACGCAGGGAGAGAGAAACACAGGGAACAAAGAGGAATGACCCAAGGAATTGATTAAAAAGTGATTTTAGCAAAAGGGTAGTGCAACCCTAGGGATTGGGGCCCTATTTATAGGCTGCCCAAAGACCTAGAATATTCCACCAGCCCCTTAGGGTTTTTACAGACGCTAAAATAAAGGAAATGACTCAACTGCCCTTAGGAATTTTTACAGACTCGATTGACTGACTGTGGGCCTAGAGATACAGATGACTTATCCGGAAGCTAAGCTTTCGTAGCGACTACGACTTCTCTTCTGGACAGTCCGATACAAGATCAATGGTTGTCAGTTTTGCGCCGAAACTGACAAAGCCTCCACCGGCTTTGCACCAAGTACCCAGATTGGGTCGGCCCGACTCCGCAGCTCTCTCGGCCCGGCAATCGCTCACCGCCCGTGTACCTGAGTAAATCCTGGTCAACAGCCCAGTGGGTCTTCTAATGCTTCTGGCCCATGTACCCGGATTAGGCCAGCCCGACTTTGCGGCCCCTCTGCCCGACAGTCGCTCGCTACCCGTGTACCTGAGTCACACGCGGCCCATGAAATAGCAGATCTCCTCTTTTCTACAGTCCTCTTTGACTATCGTTGACAATGACTCATCACATCTGGAGCCATGAGGCCCACGCTATTCAGCATGGCTCCTCAGTACACTGTAGCTACAGTACACTAGTACTACTTCCAACTAGTACTCCCCAGCCCGTAGAACAGAAGCCAACAGAGAGAAACGTGAACTCTGAAATAAACATTAAATGCACGAACAACAAGGCTTTAGATTCACACAGATCACTGCAAACCACACACATGGATGGAGAATAAAACTCACAGCATCATGAAGAATAGAGGGTGAGCAGGAATAGAAATCGCTTGTGCAAAGAGCCTAGCGGCGCACATGAGACCGAACAGGGAACAAAGAGAACAAAAGTGACCCAAATGATTGAAAAGTGAATTCTGGAAGGGGTGACCTAACCCTAGGGATTGGGGCCCTATTTATAGGCTGCCCAACACTAGGAATATTCCACCAGCCCCTTAGGGTTTTTTACAGACGCTGAAATAAAGGAAAAGACTAAACTGCCCTTAGGATTTTTTACAGACTTGACTGACTGACTGTGGGCCTAGAGATACAAATGACTTATCCGGAAGCTAAGCTTTCGTAGCGACTATGGCTTCTCTTCTGGACAGTCCGATACAAGATCAGCGGTTGTCAGTTTTGCGCCGAAACTGACAAAGCCTCCACCGGCTTTGCACCAGGTACCCGGATTGGGCCGGCCCAATTCCACAGCTCTCTCAGCCCGGCAATCACTCACCGCCCGTGTACCTGAGTCCATCCTAGTCAACAGCCCAGTGGGTCTTCTGCTGCTTCTAGCCCATGTACCCGGATTGGGCTAGCCCGACTTCGCAGCTCTCTCAGCCTGACCGTCGCTCGCTGCCCGTGTACCAGAGTCACACGCGGCCCAGATACAGCAGATCTCCTCTCTTCTTTTGTCCTCTTTGACTATCGTTGACAATGACTCATCACATCTGGAGCCATGAGGCCCACGCTATTCAGCATGGCTCCTCAATCTCCTCCTTGATGAGTGCATTGTCAACACTTCACTTCTTCAGCTCTTCAGAACCTGCGAACAGCTGTGGAAATACGAAAACAAAACACAAGAAAACAAAGAAGAAGAAAATAAATGAAAAGTTTAACCCTAATGACCAAAAGTCGAACAAAAGCAAGAAGCGGTCATTATGGTTAACCAAAGGTAAAAGCTCAGAATGAGTGCGATCTCAGAAACAGCAACAAGGATATCAAAAGAGTAAGCGAGACAAAAACTCCCCCTCGAACTCTTATCTCAAAATTTCTCCCCCTTGTTGACAAGTGAACTCATCAAGCACTCAAAGGAGACACCGACTCCCCCTGAAACGCAACTCCCCCTCAAAATATGCAATGAATGCAACTAGGGTGCAGGTGCGGTGAGTAAAGCATGCTTCTCAGATATGATTGACTGCAATTACACCATCTAACAGATACAGCAAAAGACATATTGTCTAAGATACATGGCATGATTAGTGCAACAGATGATATCTAAAGAAAGTCATTAGCACGCATTTTCAAATTTTTTGCAAACAAAACCATCACCACATTTTCTGGTTGACAAGCAAGGTAAAAAACATGAGATGTAGAAGCTAACTGATATCTACCAAGATAAGCATTGTCCAAAACAAAGTGCTTCAGCAAACTTATTATCATTTCAATTTTCAGGCTTTTTCTTTTTCCTTTTTCATTTTTGCCAGGGGTTATTTGCATGTCAAACCTTATGCTGACCGACCAAGTCAAGCCTAGGCCAGAACTGGACCATCAGAAGCTTAAGACATTGGTCTTGGCATACACTACATTGTCCTAGTTCATACCAAATTGCTATGGTACGCAGTCCAGAACAATGTAATGCGACAAAGCAAACCCACCTGGATCTTTTCAAGTTAGGCATAAAAAGGCATGGAATTTTCATTTTTTTCTTGATTTTTCATCATTTTTAACGCACATTTCCATGTTTTAAAGCAGAAAGATGTCCAAGTTGCATACTTGCATCTAAGTCAGGAACTAGCTAAAAGGCATGTAACAGATAGCAAGAACATTCAGCCTACGCATGCTAGTTACCAGAAGCAATGGTGATCATTTTTCGAGTTTAAAGCATAAAAGCCATGCATATGACAGATATCAGACATATCAAGTGAACTGAACCAGAGCATGATCATTGACAAGTATTCAAAAGCATGTACCAACTAGAATAAGTAAAGAAGTTCAATCATATAACAGAAGCAGCTCAAAAGTGTGATATGTGAATATGCAAGATATGAACACACACAAAAAGACTCAAGAAACGAGTAAAGAAGAAAGAAAACTGACGCAAAATATCCTAGAAAGGATACACAACACCCAAATCCCATCGTAAACGCTCAAAGGTAGACTGATCTAGGGGTTTGGTGAAAATGTCAGCCAACTAATGATGGGTATCAACATGAACAAGGTCAATGACACCTTTTTCATATTTATCCCACAGAAAATGAAAGCGCACATCAATATGTTTGGTTTTTGAATGGAGACAAGGGTTTTTCCCTACACTAATAGCACTGGTGCTGTCACAAAACAATGGAACCTTGGTAGGAAAGAACAACCCAAAATCTTGCAAAGTGGAAATCATCCAAACTAACTGTGAGCAGCAGCTAGCAGCAGCTACATACTCAGCCTCAGTGGTCGAAAGAGAAACTCCAGATTGCTTTCGAGAAGACCAAGAGACAAGAGAAGAACCAAGAAACTGACAGGTACCGGAAGTCGACTTGCGATCCAACCGGCACCCACCAAAATCGGCATCCGAAAAGCCAGATAAATCAAGAGATGATGATGCTGAATAGTAAAGACCAAGATCAGGCGCATAAGTGAGATACCTGAAGATGCGCTTGACAGCCTGCAGATGAGACGCGCATGGTGAAGACTGGAAGCGCGTGCACAGTCCCACGCCGAACTGTATGTCTGGTCTTGTCGCCGTCAAGTACAACAGCGAACCGATCATCCCTCGAAATTCTCTCTCATTGACCTTGACGCCGCTCTCGTCCTTGTCCAGGCCCCCAGATGTGCCCATCGGGGTCATCCACGGCTTCAATTCTCCACCAAAGTCAAATTTCTTACGCATATCGCGAGTGTACTTACCTTGGTGGATGAAAGTGCCGTCCTTGGTCTGCTTGATCTGGAGCCCTGAGAAATACTTGAGCTCACCCATGAGGCTCATCTCAAACTCGTTGTGCATCTGCTTAGAAAACTTGGACACAAGAGAATCAGTAGTACCGCCAAAGATAATACCGTCCACATAAATATGAGCGACTAAGAAATCTGAAGAATCTCTGAGCAAGAAAAGAGTTTTATCTACAGAACCCATCACAAAGCCCTTCCCCAACAGAAATTGCTTTAACCGGTCATACCAAGCCCTAGGGGCTTGCTTCAACCCATATAAAGCTTTTTGCAATTTAAAAACATGTCGAGGAAACTTAGGGTTCTCAAAACCGGGGGGCTGCCTAACATAAACTTCCTCCTCTATGTACCCATTCAGAAAAGCACTCTTGATGTCCATTTGAAAAAGCTTAAAACCCTTCGAAACGACAAAAGCTAAGAGAATGCGAATGGACTCAAGACGGGCAACAGGGGCGAAAGTTTCTTCAAAATAAATACCCTCCTTCTGGCAGAAACCCTGGGCAACTAATCGAGCCTTGTTGCGCACCACAACCCCATCTTCACCTTGTTTGTTCTTGAATACCCACTTGGTGCCTATGGGGTTGCATCCTGGTGGCGGCTCAACTAGTGTCCAAACCCGGTTACGGACAAAATTCTCAAGCTCTTCTTTCATAGCATTAATCCAATTAGAATCAGAAAGAGCATGAGAAACATCTCTCGGCTCAAAAGATGCAACAAAAGTAGATTCAGCAAACACAGCAAGAGAGGTAGACGAACGCAAGGTTCTTTCAGTCAAATCACCGATGATGAGCTCTGAGGGATGGTCACGCTGAACTGCTCGGGTTCCCTGGTGATCTGAAGTCACCTCACCAGAGTCAGCAGCTGGCACCTCTAGACTCGACTGAGGGGGCTCGATCGAAGTGGAAGAAGTGATCAGAGGTCTGCCCTCGTCCTCAGTCGAAGTCTCAGAAGGTGTGGGCTCTGTAGGAGTTGCAGAAGGCCCACCCTCATCAGCAGCTGGAGTATCCTCATCTTCCTCGAAGATGGACTCTCCGAACTCATCTTCACCAGAAAGCTCAAAAGAAGGAGTCAAAGAAGGCAAGGACTCGTCAAATGAAACTTCGCAAGTCTCGACAAGCTGCTGGGAGTCGAGGTTCCAAACACGGAAGCCTCGAGAATGCAAAGCGTAACCAAGAAAAACACCATCCCAGCAATGATACTCAAACTTGTCCAAATGCCCACCCTTCTTGAGCACAAAGCACTTGCAGCAAAACGCTCGCAAGTGGCTCACCTTGGTCTGTCTGCCAAATCGCAACTCATACGAAGTCTTACCTAAGTAAGCTCAAAGAAAAATGTGGTTGGCCAGATAGCAAGCCATGTTCATGGCTTCAGCCCAAAACCACCTAGGAGTCATGTGCTCATCGAGCATCGTCCTGGCCATCTCGACTAGTGTGCGGTTCTTTCGTTCCACAACGTCGTTTTGTGGAGGAGTGTAAGGAGAAGAAAACTGATGGTCCTGACCCTGATCACTACAGAAGCTGATGAACTGAGAGTTCTTGAACTCAGAGCCGTTGTTGGAGCGAATTGCTTGCATCCGACCATTGTTCTCATTCTTTAGCTTCAAAATCAGGTCATGAACAAACTGAAACGTTTCATCCTTAGACTCCAAAAAGAAAACCCACGAGAATCGAGAAAAGTCGTCAACAATGACAAGCGCATACCATTTCCCACAGACTGAACGTACCCGAGCTGGACCAACAGTTTCCAAATGTAACAACTCGCCCGGATACGAAGTCATCACCTGAGTCACAGGTGAGTGAGAAGCGGCAACCATTTTACCATGACGACAGGGATGACAAACTAGATCTTTCTCCATTTTAAGCTTGGGCAATCCTCGGATGAGGTCCATAGAGCTTAACCTGACTAGCAGGTCAAAACTCAAATGACCTAACCTCCTATGCCACTTCCAAAGCTCAGAAGAAGATCCAGCAATCAAACAGCGAGAAGGGCCAAAAGAACTAGAGAAGTCAATTCGAAAAACTTTACCGAATAGTAAAATCTGGCAAATCAAAGACCCTTTAGAATCAAACACAGAAGAATTACCCTTCTTAAAATGCACTTCCAAACCATCCTCAAGAAGTTGCGAAACAGAAATCAAATTGAAGTTCAAATTTTTAACCAAGGCAACATTCTTCAAGGAGAAATGATTTGAAATGCGAATTGAGCCAATGCCGTGTACCTTCCCTTGACCACTGTTCCCGAAAGTGATGTAATCTTTGGAGCTCGGGGGAGTGAGACTAGAGAACCATCTGCCATGTCCCGTCATGTGGCGAGAGCATCCTGAGTCCATGATCCAAACGTCCTCCAGTCCCCGATCCTGCACAATCAGTGGTCATAAGGGGGAGCAAATGGTCCGGCACTAGGTTTAGCAAAAGAGCTAAACCAATGTCGAGCCATCTTCTCAAAAGATGGAAAGCGAAAACCATCAAAAGAATTTGGACCAAAACGTGGCTCAAAGCGCGGTACTCGGTTCTGCCTAAAGCCTTGGCCATGAGGTCCAGGACCATAGCCAAAACGGCTTGGAGCTCTGCCGGAACGACCACCACCAACTGGAGCATGGGCAAGAAAGCCGTCTCCTCTACCACCACCTACACAACGCGGCCTAGCCTCCAGCCTCTCCCCGCGTCGAGGAATACGCAGTCTACCACCCTGCTGGTAGAAGTGCTCCTGACTACCACGAGCTCTCTCTGCTCTCTCAACCCGCTTCCTCCTGAAGCAAAACTCCGCAAGATGCCCGTCTCTCTGACAGTACTCACAATGATAGGTGGGCTTCTTGGGATGTGGTTGAGGCTTGGGATTCTTGGGCTTGGTGGTGTTAGGTGTGGTCTTCTTGGGTTGAGAGGGTCCATGAAGAGAGTCAAGAGAAGTGCGGAGGAGTTTGGGCTTTGGAACCCAGATGGGCTTCTTGGGTGGAGCTTTGGGCTGTTCATGGATCACTCCATCCTTGGGCTGACCAGCCAGGGAAGTCTCAGTGGAGTGAGACTTGGGGTATCTCTGCTCAGGAGTCATTTTACTCCACTCCACTGCCCGGCTAATGGCACTCTCAAAGTCAGCCTTGGTGTAGGTGTAACCTACCCCAAACCCATCCTACCTCTTGAACTGCTGGATCATCATGCCGAGTTGTGGCTCTCTGGCACTAATCCAACTCAGGATAGAACGGAGGTAAAAGTTCTCATTCTGAGAATCAGCTAGCTCCTCTCTCAAGGAAGCTAGAACCTCCACCTGAGCCAAGCAGGTCTCACACTCACTCTCTATTTGGACAGACTTTTTGGCTTTCAGCTTGATCAATTCCATTCTAAGAGACAAACAGTTCTCACAGACAGTGGGTGGAATTGACAGTGTCTCAAGCTCTAGCCTAGTCTGCGCTAGTTCAGCTCTCACTCTCTCCAATTCTCCCAAATGCTCATTGCCCTTGGCTTTCAGCTCAGCTAAAACAGCTAGATGAGATGGGCAATCAGCTAAAACAGGAAGAGCTGTCGTGGTTGCCGGAGTCGTGGAAGCCACCACCGGTGCCCTTCTTGTGTCCATTGCGCTTGGGGCAGTCGGCGATGAAATGTCCTGGATCACCACACTCAAAGCATCCGGATTTCGTGCCATGTCTTTTGAACATCCTTTTGTCATAGACACAACGTACCCGGTTGTTAAACAGACACAGTTCATCATCTCCCAAAGAATCAAGCTGATCCTCAGTGATAGACATCAAAGAGAAACCATCACAACTCACATCAGAGGGATCAACAGAAGGTGTAGCAAGGGCCAGGGACTTTGATCCAGAGCCAGTGAGATTTGATCTCAGCTGGATATCAACCTCAGTGGCCTTCAGCTTGCTAAACAACTCAAAAATGGTCAAGGTATCATAAGAAGTGCTCTCAACGATAGAGGATACTTTGATCTCCCAGATCTTTGGGTCCAAGGTATGAAGAACCTTGAACGCTTGCTTGTGATCTGAGACTAACTGAGCACCCTCAGCCTTGTTGTTCCGAAGCTTGTTAATGATCGATTGAAAACGACCAAACAACGCTTCAACAAATTCACCCGGCTTTTGTGTGAAGTTCTCATACTCACGCGGGTAGGTCTGATAGAGCCGAGTCTTGACCTAGGCTGTTCCCTCATGGTGTGCCTTGAGGGTAGCCCAGATATCACTAGCAGTGGAGAGATGGCTCACACGCTCAAACGCAGTGGGATCTAGACCAAAAAACAGAATGTTCACAGCTTTACCTTTGCTCAGATGTTAGGCAATAATACCAGGAGTACCATGCTCGGCAACTGGCAAAATGACAAACGTATCGTGAACACAAATGTCCTAGATGTCTGAGCCTTGGCTCATAAGATAGTCTCGCATGCGAGTCTTCCAATAGTTATAGCCATAGGCTTCCAAGGACAGGACCTTGCCAGGAGACGTCATGATCACTACTGGGGTTTAGAACCGGTTAAGGTATGGAAAAACCCTAACCAGGCTCTGATACCACTTGTAGGACCAAAAGTAGCGACCAGAGGGGGGTGAATGGGCGCCTTAAAATTCTTTCGAATCAATGGCCTGCTCCCAACACCCAACGCTCCTCAAAAGACTAAGCAGCAAAGGATGAACCGATTGCCTATGTCTAAAAGTATCTAGCCTAAAAACAACAGGTGTCAAAATCATAGAAACACCAAAGAAGTGCTAATAGGTGGATAAACAAAATATTCAAGACATGGCAGGTTAAACTTCTCAATGGATGATCTAAATGTATATAAAGTGAGGTGAGAAGTTACTGTTCAAATTTGTCTCCTGTTCGAAACTTGGCGAAGCCTGCTTCGCTGGTCGAAGCCTGCTTCGCTGGTCGAAGCCTGCTTCGGAGTTGCTTGTCGAAGTCGAGCGAAGGTTATCGTTGACGTGCCGAAGGTTTGTTTGGTCTAGCCTAGATCGTGTGTGGCAAAGAGCGAAGTATGCTTCGAAGCGAAGTATGAGAGTATCGAAGCTTGCTTCGAAAAATGTACTTCGAAGCCTAGACTTCGATCAGAGAAGTTTGAACAAGCTAACAGGAAATCAACCTCCGAAAAAGAAGCGAAGCCAGACATGCTGCAGCAAGACCAACTCGAAGCCTACACGACTACCTTCGAAGCTAGCAATACCGAGGTATGACCTTCGAACCACAGGCCAGCTTCGAATCGAAGCCTGCAGGTGTTGACACACAAGAAGTCGAAGATCACAAACACACTTCGAACGACAAACTTCGAACTTTCGCACTGACCTTCGAAAATGACAGCAAGAAGGAATTCACGTCGAGCGAAGTCTATCCGAAAGATATACTTCGAAGTTACCTTCGAAGCCTGTCAAAGTATGCTTCGCAAAATAGCCGAAGTATGCAAGAATCGAAGTACAACTTCGCAAAGTTGATCAAAGTATGTCAGGTTATCAGACACTAAGCACAAGACATACTTCGAAGCAAGATTCACAGAACAAGTGTGAAGCCGAAGTTCTGTCGGAGCCCTCGAATGATGTCAGATCAAGACCTGCCTCACGGAGCTGAGGGGCTTTGAACAAAGAAGGGGCTTCGCCAGAAAACAGCCAGAAAAGTGACTTGACCCTGTCTACTCGATCAAAAAGGCTACACAGGAGAAAGTAAAACCAGAAGGACTAGCACACTGTAGCTACAGTACACTAGTACTAGTTCCAACTTGTACTCCTCAGCCCGTAGAACTCTGAAATAAACGTGAACTCTGAAATAAACATTAAATGCACGAACAACAAGGCTTCAGATTCACACAGATCACTGCAAACCACACACACGGATGGAGAATAAAACTCATAGCATCATGAAGGATAGAGGGTGAGCAGGAATAGAAATCGCTTGTGCAAAGAGCCTGGCGGCGCACATGAGACCGAACAGGGAACAAAGAGAACAAAAGTGACCCAAATGATTGAAAAGTGAATTCTGGAAGGGGTGACCTAACCCTAGGGATTGGGGCCCTATTTATAGGCTGCCCAACACTAGGAATATTCCACCAGCCCCTTAGGGTTTTTTTACAGACGCTGAAATAAAGGAAAAGACTAAACTGCCCTTAGGATTTTTTACAGACTCGACTGACTGACTGTGGGCCTAGAGATACAGATGACTTATTTGGAAGCTAAGCTTTCGTAGCGAATACGGCTTCTCTTCTGGACAGTCCGATACAAGATCAGCGGTTGTCAGTTTTGCGCCGAAACTGACAAAGCCTCCACCGGCTTTGCACTAGGTACCCGGATTGGGCCGGCCCGATTCCGCAGCTCTCTCAGCCCGGCAATCACTCACCGCCCGTGTACCTGAGTCCATCCTAGTCAACAGCCCAGTGGGTCTTCTGCTGCTTCTGGCCCATGTACCCGGATTGGGCTAGCCCGACTTCGCAGCTCTCTCAGCCCGACCGTCGCTCGCTGCCCGTGTACCTGAGTCACACGCGGCCCAGATACAGCAGATCTCCTCTCTTCTTCTGTCCTCTTTGACTATCGTTGATAATGACTCATCACATCTGGAGCCATGAGGCCCACGCTATTCAGCATGGCTCCTCAAGTGATCGCCTCGTGAGATGACAAACCTGGCACAGCCCAGTTAGACCAATCTGTTAACGTCGGTCAGACCAACAATAACAAATCCGGAATGTTCGAGTCTCCAGCGGTCACCTTTCTATTAGTGGCTCGATGGAAGGGTTCTTGGTGAAGAAGGGAAAGATGAAAACACAGGAAAAACACCAAAAGATTATAGGCAATTCAGCCATGACACCGAATTACTAACAAAAAATCGATGAAACCGATAGAAATCAGTTACGTGGATTGAATGGGTGATTCACAAGCGAATCAACAAGGCTTACCGTGATTACGACGCGGCGGACGGAGAGTTTACAGCGCATACTCGCAAAGATGTACGGGCTAAACTAATCCTAGGGCAAGGAAAGTAGATTGAAAGTAAAGAACGATTCAATGTAAATAATAGATTGGATCTATTAGGATTTTGGGGCCCCTTGAATCGGCCTTGGCCCTATATTTTTAGGGGTTGGTCTTGTCGTCTCTGAGCTTAATTTCTACTATAATTTAACTTAGGTACGCGTCCAAGCCGTTAGGAATTGATTAGAGATAAAAATACCTCGAAATCAATTAAACCCAATCGGACTCGGGATGTGCCGGTCTGACCGAGCCCACATGGCCAGTTTGATCGGGCCTACATGACCAGTCAGATGGGGCCTACATGGCCGGTTAGACCGGCCTCTGCCAGGTCTGGCATATTTTCGACCCAAAATTACTAAAATTGATATGTTGACAATTTTAATCATTAATGCCTTTTTTGCTATCAACACATTTAATTTAAAACTTATTGTATTGCTTATTACACCTATACTAAATTATACAGCGTAAATTTAATAAGTATCTACTCGATTAGAAAAAATATTTTTACTAAATTACATATATAAATTTTAAAGCGGCGTAACGATAAAATCTTAGATTGCCCACTGCATAGGACTTCTGCACGGCGGTTCGGAAAGAGTGTTTGGGAAAGTATTAGCGGCTAGCATTAAGAAATTCTACAATGTGCAGATAATCTTAAAGAGTCTGTAGATTTCTCTGGCTATAACCACCTCAGACAACCATGCATTGCTGCTCTTATGAATGTCATATGTGCCATATAGCAAGTTAGGAACTCGTACAGATTACTGAAATTTCCTCAGCTTTATGAACCCATAGCAAGATTACTGACATTGTCTCAGCTTTCTGAACTCATAGCACACATATGTAAAATTTAGCGTCTCAGTTAATTGATTGTTTGGGTTGGGTCAAAGTCGAAAATTCGATGCTCTTGTGCACCATGGTGCAGCTTAAAATTCGTTGTAAAGAAGAATTTCAGTCGATCTGTGGTTCAGTTACCTCTGAAAATCGCGGTCTTTGATGGCTTCTTTGCTCTGCTAGTCGCACCAAGCCGCTTCTTGCTGCTGCTCAGATGAACTTCTTCACCTTGATCTGATCTCAAAATCCAAAATTCGATGTCGTGTGTACCATGGTTCGGTTCAAAATTCGTTATAAAGGAAAGTTTTAATGGATCAGTTACCTCTGAATGTTCGCCCTAAATTTCTAATCATCTGGCATTTTAGTTCGCCCAATGTGCTGGGGGGTACATCCGCCCAACGGACTACTGATTTCAGGCTTTTTATTGGTCCAGGGACAAAAAAAAAGGAATGTAAAGTTCAAAAAGATCTCAAAAAAAATAAGGAAATTCTGAATATCAGGAGAAGGGACCCTATCATTTATTTTCCGATGAAACTAGGGTCAGGACGTTCTAAGATTTGAAAAATAAATAAATAAATAGTGTTTCAACATTTAGACTTGTTTGTTTAATCTTTCAGCCAGCTTCTCACCCCCAGAAGCCGACAGCTTAAACAAACGGCAAGCTTTCGAGCCTAACTTCTCGACCTCCAAAAACTCTGAAAAGTCGTGGTTTAATGGAAAGAAGCAAAGGAGTCAAAAACGAGGTTCTGGCGTTATTTAGTCGTCTGCCATCGGCTAATGGAACGAACTGGTACGTTTGTTTTTCCTCTTCTCCCCGTCAAACCCTATCTCCCTCTTCCTCCTCATCGAGCCGCCGCCACATTGGAGTACTCTGGATCCCTCTGCATCCTCCCACCGTCCTCCTCCTCCCTCCACATTGGATTGTCGGCCTCCTCCCTCCACCCATGGTCATCGGCTAGCCTTGCCTCGAGCTGCCGCCCTCCTCCCTTCGCAACCTCCCGCCACCACCCTCCTCCCTCCACATCGGATTGTCGGCCTCCTTCCTCCACCCTTGGTCGTTGGCCAGCCTCGCCTCGAGCTGACGCCTTCTCCCTCTGGAACCTCCCACTGTTGTCGTCCTCCCTCCGCCCCTGGTCGACAGTCAACCCCGCCTCGAGCCACCACCCTCCAGCCTCCACATCCCACGTTGGGTCACCTCTCTCATCCTCGCAGAAGTTGGTTTGCCAAACAGACCCTGGCTTTCGGAAAGCTAGATTTCAAAAAACCGACATTCCAAGACCACAAGCTAAAAGCCATAGTGCAAGTAGACCGATACCAACAAGTTCTCTAGTAATACCACGACTCCAACATATAAAGTAGAAGTTTCAATATTAACGATTTGGTGCTTTACCGGGTACAGTTGACCGTCAAAATGCATAATTTTTCTGCCACGTGCGAAGTGTAGACAAGTAGTCGAGCACCTTTGTCAGATTTATGCCTAACCCTCTTTTTGTAATAAACTTTATTGCTAATAAAATAGATATGTTCAGGCACTCAACATTGATCATGGGACATTCCTTCCCCAACCTCACTGACTACTTGCCCCATACATGCAACTAGGTTAGGATGGGATCAACCTTAAGGTTGTACACCCGTAGTCAAGCATTTTTTGTCAACCTTACTGACTACTTACCCCTAGACATGTAACTAGGATGGGAATGGGTAAGACTTAAGGTTGTACACTCGTAGTCGAGCATTTCTTTCACCGACTTATGACGACTACATCCTGTTGATAGCAAAAAATGGCATTTATGGCTAGATTGTCAAAATATCAATTTTTGATGATTTGGGCCAAAAGTACACATGTCCAGAGTATGTCCGAAGCCCTATAGGGCCGAAGTCCGTCAAGCTATGGGCTCTGAAAGCCTCTAGCCAGCCCATGGGCTTCGGCCAGGAAGCCTTCGGAGGCCCACGTTGGCTGAAGCCCACGCTACCGAAGCTTCGGCCTGAGGAGCAAGCCTCGACGGGCCTGGCCGAAGCCCACGCTATCGAAGCTTCAGCCCGAGGAGCAAGCCTCGGCGGGCCTGGCCGAAGCCCATGCTACCAAAGCTTTGGCCCGAGGAGTGGGCCTCGATGCGCCTGGCCGAAGCCCACCTCGGCAGAGACAGAGTTGGACGCGTTTCCAGCTCAATCTCTATATCTATCTCTATCTGGCCGGATTAATAGCACATTAGATTAGGAGCTAACCCCCTATAAATAGAGAGGCCTGGCCGGCGTGGAGAGCCCCCCAACTTAAACCAAACCAAAGCCATGCTTTGATTGCATTTACTTTTACCTTTACTTTTCTGTACCTCTTCGTGGGTTTGCTTGGAAGCTCTCCGTCCGCTGCTACGGAATAGTTGTAAGCCTTGGTACTTCGCCTGTGAAGTCCCCGTTAATCTACGTAACAGATTGCTATCGCCTTGTTACTTCGCCTTTGAAGTATCCGCTAATCTGCGTAATAGATTGCTACCCTCGCCACCCGTGCAACACTTAGCAAAATTCGGTCCTCAGGCCGAATTGGTACTTCGCACTCTTCTGTTGCAGGCTTCGCGCTTTCGGAGCCCCCTTCGCCAAAGGTGTCCAGAGCTGAGAGATCGGTTCCGGAGGTCCCCGGGACACCCTTCTACAAGACCGCAGGCTTCGATAACAGGTTTCGCCAGCAGACTCTGGCAAGACAGGCTTCGCCACGACCGTACTCCGCGTCGGACGAAGTTGCACTCGCGCGCGGCCTTCGCATCACTACTTCACAGTTTGCTGCATCGGAGATCGCACGCTGAACCCTGCTGTTCGGAGGAGATCACTGCATCTAGACCCGTTCGGAGTCCATCTTCGAACGGATCAGTCCGAACGCCAAAGCACCCTTCGGCGAAGTACTTCGCACCATACGCTGAAGGTACCCTTCGGCGCACCCTTCGCATCAAGCTTCGAACCAAACGGGCTCCGACTGGTTTGTTGATTATTATTCTGTTTAATCTATTTCTTTCGGCTAATTGTATTATTTTGTGTAATCTGGTTGCCTGGCGACTCCACCCCCTTATCACTATTAAGGGTAGTTGGAACACGACATCGGTGCCACGTCACGCTTAGGCCTTTCCCTAAGTATCCATGCACTTTTGGATCGTCGGATTGACCCAAGTGCGGGGGCACGTTTTCGTGTCAACACACTTTTTGGCGACTCCGCTGGGGATAAAGCTACGCCAACATAATGAGTACATCTACATTGGCCGCTGGTACGTCTACATCGACTACTACGTCTACACCGCCGATGGACACAATAGGAGGCGCGGATATCGACAACTGCAACATATTGTCACCTATACTTGAAGATATCCCCGCAGCAGACCGAGCAGAGATCGAGGCGAAATTAAAGGCGCCCCAAGACATGATGCTTGGAGGCTACATCAAGACACGCGCGGGCTTCGTCAAGCGCGACATCGTCACCCCCGACCTCGCTCAGGTCCAGGTAACACATGTATCACCTCGTTTATCTTCTTTAGAAATTGAGCAAAAAATAGCCGCATCAGTAGATCAAGCCATTAGCGCTTCGCTAGCCAACCATTTAGATTCGGCAGTCAGCTCCCAAGTAGAGGCGACTCTTAGAAGGTTCAGCTTTACTGAGGCCGTACCACCGGTTCCTATAGCTAGTGCACCTCCAACAATCATGTCTCTGGCCTCACCACTTATGACCGAGACCAATCTTTACACCTACGGTCAAACTAACGCTGCATACCACGCACCACCGCTTGCGCCGATACCTGCGCTACCCGCACCACACGCGTAGACACCTGGACACGAGCACGTTATACAAATAGCACGTAGGGAAGAAGCACACGGCCGACACGCCGATATCCCACCGTGTGTCGCGCCCCCGCATGAGAGGCGCGCACAAGCAACATACCAAGATGATTTAGATGAGCGGGTCCGTGCACTATTTAGAGAGTGTGCCAGCTTCGTGCCCAAGGGACGGGTTAGGGTTTACCATAAACCATACCCCGATCATCTTGATACAGTACATTGGAGTGAATAGCAAAATAACAAATCAATTTGAATAGAGAGGCTTGCTGAATGAAATTGGACAATATGAGATGATCCTGAATAGATTAATTCAAGATCCGATGGTACAAATAGATTGTTTGGTTAGGTGTATGAAATGATACGTGATAATGATTAGTTATAATTAATAACATCTAATTATAATTATTTTCCCACTAAAAATACTCAATAACCACTAATCTTAACTAATTATAAATAATTAGTATAGTTAACAAAAACTGGACGACATTGTTCGCTTGTTTTTACCTCATGGAATGGTTCAGCGTCTGTTGGACCAGAAACGACGAGCAGAGGGGGGTGAATGGGAGCTTTTAAAATTTCAGACTAAAAATAACCTTCTGTTTTACTTCTGTCTTCTACGGAATAGGCTTCGAACACACCCTTCGAAGTTCTAGTTCGGAGGTATTTCACAGCTCTGAAATCAGGCTTCGCAAGGAGCAAAAGTTCGAAGCCAAGAAGACTTCGCTCTACCCACAACCCTGAAAATTCAGCTCTGCTAAGTCAGTGCAGGCTCCGCACACAGGATGCTCCGAGCAGGCTTTGCACTTCACCCTTCGCAAGAGCGGACTTCCCTCTGAGGACTTCGATCTGTTCTACTAAGGCAGTGCAGGCTCCGCACACTGGGTGCCTTCGAGTAGGCTTCACACTACACCCTTCGAAAGAGCAGACTTCCCTCTGAGGACTTCGATCTATTCTACTAAGGCAATGCAGGCTCCGCACACTAGGTGCCTTCGAGCAGGCTTCGCACTACACCCTTTGCAAGAGCAGATTTCCCTCTGTGGACTTCGACCAAATACTCAGCGACAGCAACTAGTGCTAGGCTTCGTACTTCGAAGGTCTAAACGCACACTGAACAGACTTCGTCGAGGACTTCGACAAGGGAAGAAAACGGGTTTCGATTCAACACAGAGACAGTGCTTCGCTAGTAATCAGAGAGGCCTAGCCTCCAGATTACACAGAGCGAACAGACACTGAAAAACACACTTCACCTAGACAGACGTCTCACACACCTCTCCAGAGAACTCACAAGAAGATGATACACAGAGAAATCAAAGCATGCAGTGAAGTACGCATACAAGTGCAAGTAGTAAAAGAAAACAGAATCAAAGCTTCATTGCTTGAACAGGGAACACAAATGGAACTCACAGGATGAACACAAGAGTATGTGACGGCTAGCACAGGAGCTCAAAAATGAATGCTCAAAGTGTTGATGTGACCTAGCCAGCCTCCACTATTTATATGCACTATTCAGCCCTGTGAATAGACTACTTTACCCCTAGGGTTTACATTATTTTGTCTCATCAGAACAGGGGGGTACAACTGGTAGTCTACTTTATTTGGAGGCTTCTTTTGTAAGCTTCGCAGAGGGGACGACACCAACTTTTGCAGAGCAAACGCTGTCAGCCTTTGCAGTTTTGGACCCTTCTAAAGCCCCCTTCGCACGCGAGGGGTGCGGTAGCTTCGGTGAGAAGCCTTGAGCCTGACGGCCTTCGCTTCACCGAGGTCAGCCTTCGATACAGTGATGGTTTTGAGTCGAAGCCATCAAAGCCCTTGGGCCTTCGCACAAACACCTTCGGAGTGGACCACCACGGCTTCGCAGCTTCTCCCGACTCGAACTCCGTCAGTCCGTGTACCGAAGTCATGCATGGCCGAAGTACCTCAAGTCAGCCTCACTCCGGAGCCAGCCTCACTCACTCCGGAGCCAGCTTCACTTCGGAGCCACCCTCACTCCGAAGCCCCACCTTTGGACTACCACCCTTCGAAGTCCCTCCTTCGTCCAAGGCCTCCGCATGAAGCATTCCATGAGCACTTCGTCACAGTGTCTCTCCCCGAGCACACTCCTCGACGATCCTCACCCGGATCATGCCTTCGATGCACCTCGACTTCTGAGACCTTCGTCGGGTATACCTTCGAGTGTCTCCCTCCGGAGCACACTTCGAATGCCTTGCCTCATTGCTGAGGACTTAGTCCACCATACTTCGAAGTCACTCCATTCGGAGTACCCTTCGAACTGCCTCGCCTCCGAGGACTTCGTCTCGGAGTACCTTCACCCGGAGCCACACTCCGCACTTACTGCCTTCTCCTGGCACACCTCGACCCAAGGTCCATCCTCGACCCCTTCGCAGCCTTCGTGACAGAGCTCCCTGCTCCCCTGGCATCAAGCCTCCCGCTTGACCCAGGTTCACTTGCTGCGAACCGTCCGTGGCCTCCAAAGTCACCTGCGCACCACAGATAGACAGACAAGTGTATCCAGTACCCCGGAGACATCTCCGGGTAAACAACCTCTGATACACACTCCGGTGTACCGCCCAAAGTACCGAGCCCTTCAGTACAACTCAGTCATCGTGTACTGTCGGACCCCTCCGACAGGCACACTCTGCTGCAACATTTGCAGCAACCAGAGCTCTGAACCCTTCAGTGATACAACCTCTGAACCCCTTCGGAGGGACCCCTTCGAATCAAAGGGTAAAATCTGTCAATCACTCATCACAGACTCCGAAACCAACCCTTGATTTCTCAATCTCCCCCTTGATGAGTGCATTGACAACCAAATCCAAGTTCAAGAAAATTTGAAAAATTTTAGCACACAAGTGACCATAAAAACTCAGAAACGAGCCAAATCATGTCACTTGACAAAAGAATTTTCCTCCCCCTTTTCAAAAGAGTAAAAGCCCCTTCGGCAAATCTCCCTTTTGCAAGATAAAAACTCCCCCTGAGTTATTTTACCCCTTGTTGCAGAGAACTCAAAAATTTCTCCCCCTTTGGCAATGCAAGCATCAAGGAGCATGTAAAAGATGCATAGCTTCGAAATGGGCAGAATTGCAAGGACACATAAAGCAACAAATATGCCCACATTAATACCAATTCTCATGTGCTCAGCTCAATTTAACATTCTCTAAAAACATGATGACAGCATGTGATTTGATCATTTTGAAATAAAAGCATCACCACTCAATCAAGGTAACTAGACAAGTAACAACAGGGACTGCACAAAGCTAGTCAATTTCTACTTTAGACAGACAAGTCCAGTTCAAGTGAAGCATTGAAAGCAAACTTGATAATTAATGAATTTGTTGTTCTTTTCATAATGCCAGGGGTTATTTGTTTGTCTACCTTATACTTTCCAATCAAGCCAAGCCTAGGCATGAAAACCATCAGAAGCTTAAGGCGATGATTTTGGCATACACTACACTATCCCAGTTCAGACCAATGTGTAATGGTAAGCCGTCTAGAATAGGGTAGTGCGAAAAACAAACCCACCTGGATCTTTTTGCTTTGAAGCATGCAAATCATGGATTTTTGGAATTTGAATTAAGTGAACAAATTGTTTAGCACTTTGTGAATATACATGAGTAAGTAACACAATTTTTCAAGTTGAAATGTTTAGCATCCAGAGAAAAGAAGTCTCGCTATCAAGAAGATAAAAGATAGCTAAAGCAGTCCTACCTAAACATGCTAGATTCAAGACTAAGCAGTGAGCATGATTTGATTTTGGAAAGAAGAATCATGCACATAATGTTTCAGACATAGTAAATTGAGCTGAGTTGACATGATTTCATGAATTAAAATCAGGCATATAAGTGCAAAAGATGTAAATGCAATTTCACACACAATGAGCATATGCAAGATAGTCAAAATCTGCTCCCCCTCACAAAATATCGTAAGGGTGACAAACACCAAGTTCCCCACGCAAGTAGGCAAAACGAGAAGCATCGAGGGTTTTGTGAAAATATCGGCTAGCTGGTGTTGGGTATCAACATATTGAAGTTCAATATCACCCTTCTCATTATGATCTCTGAGAAAATGATATCGCACATCAATGTGTTTGGTTCTGGAATGCTGAACCGGGTTGTTTGCAATACAAATAGCACTAGTGTTATCACAGAAAAGTGGAACACTCTTATAATCTAACCCGAAATCCCGCAAAGTGGAAACCATCCACAAAATCTGAGAACAACAGCTAGCTGCAGCAACATATTCGGCCTCAACCGTCGATTGTGCAACACTAGACTGTTTGCGGGAAGACCAGCAAACTAGCGAAGTACCCAGAAAATGACAAGTACTAGAGGTACTTTTCCTATCAATCCTACACCCAGCAAAATCCGCATCGGAATAACCTCGAAGACACAAAGAGGAAGACGCCGAATACCAAATGCCAAATTCAAGGGTATGTTTGAGATACCTAAGAATGCGCTTTACCGCTTGGCGGTGCGAAGCTCGTGGTGAAGCCTGAAAACCAGCGCACAGACACATTGCGAAGTGTATGTCTGGCCTCGTAGCAGTCAAGTAGAGGAGGGATCCGATCATGCTTCGGAACTCCTTCTGATCTACGGCTTCTCCATCTTCATCAGGATCCAATGCTACAGATGTAGCCATTGGAGTGGCGAGTGGCTTCGCATCAGCCATGTCGAACTTCTTGAGAAGGTCCTCGGTGTACTTTGTTTGGTGGGCGAAAGTACCTTGTTTGCTTTGCTTGATTTGCAAACCAAGGAAAAAAGTGAGTTCGCCCATCATGGACATCTCGAACTCCCTGCTTACGGCATCTGCAAACTCGGCAACCAAAGCATGAGAAGAGCCACCAAAGTTGATATCATCCACATAAATCTAAACTAGGAGGAAATCTTTACCATGCTTGAGAGTGAACAGGGTTTTATCAACAGATCCCATCAAATACCCCCCGCTCAAGCAGAAAAGACTTAAGTCTGTCATACCATGCCCGAGGGGCCTGCTTGAGTCCATAAAGAGCCTTATGAAGTTTAAGGACTTTATGTGGGTATTTGGGGTTTTCAAAGCCACGGGGTTGTTTTACATAAACATCTTCGCCTATGAAGCCATTAAGAAAAGCACTTTTGACATCCATTTGATAGAGTTTGAAACCACGGGATGCCGCAAATGCAAGTAAAATCCTAATGGCCTCAAGACGAGCAACAGGTGCAAAAGTTTTAGTAAAACCAATCCCTTCTAATTGAGAATAACCCTGAGCTACCAGTCTAGCCTTGTTTCTAACTACAGTACCCATCCTCCCCTTGTTTGTTTTTGAAAATCCATTTTGTTCCAATGAAATGAACATTTGGTGGAGGATCAACTAAAGTCCAGACTTGGTTTCTCTCAAAATTTTCAAGTTCTTCATGCATGGCATTGATCCAACTAGAATCAGAAAGTGCATGACTAACATCTAAGGGCTCGAAAGAAGCAACAAAAGTGGAATCAATGAAATGAGCATGAGAACGTGTTACCCTTTGATCAAGCTCACCAATGATCTCCTCGGGAGGATGCATCCTTTGAACATGGTGAGGAGCCTCGCGACGGGATGCAGTCTCCCCCTCAACTTGTGTGTTGGAGTGGTCCAAGATGACCGATGTCGAGGTAGTTGCTTCGGGACTTTGTGCCGAAGTGGTCGAAGCGGGGTCAGCTTCGGGGTTTGATGTCGAGGGTAGTAGGGGTTCATCCTCGAAATCTCCAGGATCTTCTTCTTCGAAGATAGTCTGTTCCATGTCGTGTTCATTTGCCTGTTCAAGAGTAGAACTAACAGAGGGGGTTGATTCATCAAAAGTCACATCACATGACTCGATGATAGTGTTAGTCTCCAAATTATAAACACGATAAGAATGACCATGTGTAGTGTAACCCAAAAAGATCCCGTCTGAAGAACACGACTCAAATTTGTCCAAATTTCCACGTTTTAGGATAAAGCAACGACAACCAAAAACTCGAAGATGAGTAACCTTGGGTTGTCTCCCAAACCGCAGTTCATACGATGTCAAGTTCAAAATTGAGCGCATGAAAATTCGGTTTGAGATGTAACAAGCAGTGTTCATGGCCTCAGCCAAGAATTTTCTAGGAGTCCTGTGCTCATCGAGCATCGTCCTAGCCATCTCAACCAAATTGCGGTTCTTTCTCTCAACAACACTGTTCTGTTGAGGAACCCGCGGAGCAGAGAATTGATGTTCTATGCCATGCTCCATGCAAAAGTCAACAAAGAGACTGTTCTTGAACTCAGTGCCATTATCACTTCGAATGAATTTCAATGCACCAGGGAGTTCAGTAAAAAGTCTCAAAGCCAAGCTCCGAAAGTGTGAAAACACTTCATCCTTGCTGGCAAGAAAGAAGACCCAAGAGTAGCGAGAGAAATCGTCGACAATGACTAACACATACCACTTGCCGCCTAAAGAACTAACCCGAGAAGGACCTACAGTGTCCATGTGCAGTTCTCCGGGTTGTTCAGTCATCACTGTGGTGACTGGCTAATGCGAAGCGGCAATCATTTTTCCATGTCGACAAGGAGCGCAAACTAAATTCTTCTCAAACTTGAAATTGGGCAATCCTTGGATCAGACCTAGGGCACTCAGACAAGCAAGCAACTCAAAACTCATATGCCCTAGTCTCCTATGTCACCTCCAAAGCTCAGAAGTCGAATGTGCAACAAGACAATGAGAAGAACCAGATGACTCAGAAAAATTAGCTTCAAAAACTCTCCCAACTCTAAAGATCTTACATACCACAACGCCATCAGAATTGAGTACTTGCGAAGTATCGCGATGGAATCGCACTTCGAAGCCCTCATCGAGCAATTGAGATACAGAAAGTAAATTGTATCCCAAGTTTTCAACCAAAGCAACATCTTTGAGAGTGAAATTCGAGTTGATTCTTACCACACCTTTACCTTTCACTCTACTCCTTCGATTGTTCCCGAAGGTGATATGTTCCCTTTGCTTGGTTGTGGTGAGGCTGGAGAACCATGCTGCATCTTCGGTCATGTGGCGCGAACAACTAGAGTCCATGATCCACGTGCCCTCCAAGCCTCGGCCTGGCGCCTACACATGATAAGAAAATCTCGATCGCTTAGTGCTGGGGTGAGTGAATATATGACGAGGCATCCAGCACTGAGTGATACGAGTAGTAGGCATAGTAAAAATAGATTGTCTACGCACAAGATAATCAGAATAATGCAAAGTGCGAGGTCTACCTACATGCTGTGATCTAAAAGCATGACGAGGTCTCCTACTCTGACGAGATACAAAGCTACTCGCCCAGGGTGTACCATGATGAGTACATCACTTCACACGATACACACATGCACCAGCATGATACACAGATGCACCAGCATGATACACACACGCACCAGCATGATACACACATGTGCCAGCATGATACACACACGCACCAGCATGATACACACATGCACCATCAACCTACAATTCAATTACAGGGACCAATCACACACGCCCGTGCCCGTCGCTTAAACCATGAGGTTAATTCTTTCCTTAGCAACTATGTTAATATTTTTTGGATGGGATGCTACTGAATACTAGTGATATTTTGTTTCTTAGGAACATGGGAGATGGAATAGGAGAGTTGGAGTTGAAGACGGAGTCGCACGGATGATTTGAAGTCCAGAATTCGCTGGTTCGGACTACATCAACCATCATGCACCAAAATGGGCATAACTTCCTCATACAAAGTCCGATTGGCGCGTTCTTGGACTTTTTGGAAAGCTAAGGAGAAGACGGATCTTTTGGCGTTGGTTTCGCCTCTTTTGGAGTCTCGAGTCGTCCTGTGTGACTGAAACAGTCCTGCGTGACAGAACTGGGCCGAGTTGGACCTTGTACTGAGTTGGAGGTCGTGTTGGCCCATAGTCCAGGTCGTGTGCACCTCCTACAGGCTGCCCACGCCCTATATATTCATGGCAGTCATCTTTAAGGTTAGGTTTTGCTTTGTTTGCATCTACACTTGTGTGTTTAGATCCCGCTCCTGCACCGGACCGATTGGCTGCTGCATCAGCGTTTGTGAAACCTCTCCTCATCATAGTTCATCTGTGATTTGACATTCGACTTGTGTTCTTACTGTTCTTGCTTGTGTTCTTGGGTTCGCTTGCAGGAACTAGCCTTCGAGGCGAGGTCAATCGTGCCCTGTGTGGTTGATAACCAACGGAGACGGTGGTGTAGTGATTGCAAGGTTTTGATCCGCTGGACCGGAGCCTTGGATCGTCAACGTCGAGATTCTCCACCAATCCAAGTTATCCTTACCTAGCGGAAGATCGGGACCAATCCCCCATTAGTTGGTATCAGAGCTCAGATTTCCCGTTAGGTAATCTCGATCTTCGTTTGTTTTTACCTAGAGTCCAGAAAACCCTCACAAAAAAAATCCCCACCGAAAACCCCTTTGTGCCTTGCGATTTTAATTTCAGTTTTTAACTTTGTTGAGTTTGTGTTCTTGGTCGAGTCTTGTTGCTGGTTTAATCCCCCCTTTGTGTCGTTTGAGTAGTAGTTGATCTTGTGTCTCAAAAAAAATTTCCCCACCCGAAAACCTCCCTCCACAACCCTAGTCGGTTTCCACATCGAGTCCTTGTGACCCCCTTCGGTAAAACAGGCATAACTTTTCGCCCGTTTGGCAGAAAAATCTGAAATTTTTTGAGCATCTTCTTGCCTCAATTCGGAGTCGACCCTAACATGGTTTCCCCTGTTAGCCGTCATTAGAATCGCCAAAAAAAATCAGGAAGATAAAGAAAAAATTGGTCAAAGTTTTTGCTCGCCGTTCCGCAAACTTGTTGAATTTCTGTGAACCACATCCCACCTCAATTGCATGTGCCAATTTTTGTGGTTGCATCTCTTGTCATCCTTGTTCAAAAAAAATATAGTGAAAAAAAAGAGAAAATAAAAGAAACGAGATTGTGAGAAGCAAAAGAGAACCGGTCCTGTCGTTTGCTACCTTGTTCTGCCTCCACTTGAGTTTTAGGCACATAGTTTCCCTCTATTGCTTGAATTTCACCTTGGGAGCACTAAGGCCAGAAACTTTGACGAGTACTAGGGAAAACTTATTGAACTTGGTTTAACTGTTATTACTACCGCTATTCCTTGCTACTTACTTTGCCTTCCAAGCTACACCTTCTCTTGGTCAGGACAGGTTCACATCTTGCAATCGCCCACCACCCTCCACCTGGTTTTTCACCTATAGGCCGGTGACCTCACTGCGGCATGGTAAGAACACTTGCAAGCGTGGGTAAGGCGCTTGACAGATTGCTTCCACCACACACCCACCACTCCACCTAGTTGCTTCCCATCAGGATTATTCTTTGTTGTTTTGTCTTTTCACTAACATGGCAGATAACAACGGTACCCCTCCATCTGATTTTAATGAGTGTGTCTCACGACGTGCTCTACTGGAGTCTCAGCGGCAGACCCAACACTCCATCGAATGTCTCGCGCGTACTGTGGCTGACCTAGTGGACCGGATGACTGCCTTGGAGACACGATTGCCTGCTGCACAAGCCGACGACGACCATGTTGAGGAGGAAGACGACCATGTTGAGGATGAAGACGACCTATCCTATGCTGGGAACAATGGCATTGACCCTGACGAGGCTGCACGTCATCGCTTTCAGTTCAATCGTCAAGGTATGGGCGGCCACCGCAACCGCCATCCTTGAGGTAACAATGACAACCGCAGGAACAATGATCCCTACTCTAAGGTAAAATTTTCAGTACCTCATTTTGCTGGCACCTATGATCCATATGCATATTTAGATTGGAAGATGTCAGTCGAACAAAAATTTAATGCTCACATGGTTCCTGCTATCCACCGCGTGCGCTTAGCTACTAGTGACTTCACTGGATACGCTCTTCTTTGGTGGACTGAAATAGTTCAGGTTGGCAATGAACCACAAAACTGGGGTATGTTAAAACGGCAAATGCGTGGTAGATGAGTTCCTCCTTCATATAAACGTGATTTGAGAAAAAAATTGCAGCGCCTAAACCAAGGAAATAAATCGGTAGAGGAGTATTATCATGAGTTGCAAATAGGTTGCATGCGTGCTGAAATTGAGGAGGACAATGAGGATAAAATGTCCCGTTTCTATGGTGGTTTAAGACGTGAAATTCAGGATATCATTGATTATAAAGAATACAATACTATCACTCGTCTTTTCCACCTTGCTATACTTGCAGAAAAAGAATTGCAGGGTCGTCAACAACCACAACGCAACATGAGGACTAACATTAGTGGTGCCACTTCACGCTCAAGTGGGCAGCAGCAACGACCACCACCACCTTCTCGACCGGCGGCTACATCAGCACCTTCTACATCCACAGCCCAGGCTGAGAGCTCCAAGGCTGCACCATCCAAGGCGCCAGCCAAGCCCACCTCCTCGGTGGCCTCTACTGCACGTTCTGCAGCGATCCAGTGTCACCGATGCAAAGGATTCGGCCACATTATGAAGGACTGCCCTAGTCAGCGGGCTTATATTGCTACGGAAGACGGTGGCTATGTAAGTGCTAGTGATGTTGAAGATGAATACGCGCTTGCTGCTAACATTGCAGGAGATTACGATGCTTCCGACGATGATGTTGTTTTTGCACCGGATGCCTCTGCCGACCATGAAGCACTTATTGTACAACGTGTTTTGAGCACTCACATGGACCAGGACGACCGGACACAACAGAACAATCTGTTTTAGACCTTCTTCATCGTCAATGACCGCCGTGTCCGTGTCATCATCGACAGCGGTAGTTGCAACAATTTGGTGAGCCACGACATGGTAACTAAGCTTCAACTTCCCACACGTGCACATCCACACCCTTACCACGTGCAATGGTTCAACAATAGCGGTAAGGTCAAGGTAACACAAACTGCTCACATCAGATTTTCCATTGGTACATACTTCGGAGTCGCTGATTTTGATGTAGTACCAATGCAAGCATGTTCTCTATTACTTGGTAGACCTTGGGAGTATGATACTGATGCTACACACCATGGTAGGAGCAATAAGTACACATTTATGTATAAAGGAAATAAAGTTACATTGCTTCCTATGACTCCTGCTGAAATTGTGAAATTTGAACAAGAAAAACATGCTAAGGACGCATAAAAGAGCACACAACCTTTTGAAAATCAGCAAGTAGCTAAGACGCTTTTGAGGCAAAAGAAAGATAAAGTTGCTTCTCCTTCTTCATCACAAGTTATTAATTTGAAAGGACGTGTCATGCTTGCAACTAAAACTGACCTTGCTGAAATTTGTGATGATACTCCCTTGATATATGGCTTGATTTGCACAAACGTGCTATTTTCACTTGTGAACATTCCTAGCTCTGTTCCTGTTGCAGTCACTGACCTTTTGCAGGAGTTTAACGATGTTTTTCCTACTGAGATACCACCCGGGCTGCCACCGATACGCGGCATCGAGCACCAAATTGATTTGATCCCGGGGGCGTCTCTTCCTAATCGTGCAGCGTACCGTACCAATCCAGAGGAGACAAAAGAAATTGAGCGCCAAGTACAGGACCTTCTTGATCGTGGGTACGTCCGTGAAAGCCTTAGTCCTTGTGCAGTACCCGTTCTTTTGGTGCCTAAGAAGGATGGTAGTTGGCGCATGTGTGTTGATTGTCGTGCTATTAATAATATCACCATTCGATATCGACACCCTATTCCTAGATTGGATGACATGCTTGATGAGCTTAGTGGTGCCATTATCTTTACTAAGATCGATCTCCGTAGTGGCTACCACCAAATTCGCATGAAACTAGGTGAAGAATGTAAAACTGCTTTTAAAACAAAGTTTGGATTATATGAGTGGCTTGTCATGCCTTTTGGACTTACTAATGCACCTAGTACATTCATGCGCTTGATGAATGAAGTCCTACGGCACTTTATAGGACGCTTTGTGGTAGTATACTTTGATGATATCTTGATTTACAGCAAGTCTTCCACTGAACATGTTGAACAGCTACGTGCTGTTTTTTCTGTTCTACGTGAGGCTGGATTGTTTGGTAACCTTGAGAAGTGCACATTTTGCACGGATCGAGTTGTGTTTCTTGGATATGTTGTCACTTCACAGGGCATTGAGGTTGACGCGGCGAAGGTAGAAGCAATCAACAGCTGGCCGCAACCGCAACCCCAAACTATCACATAGATACGTAGTTTTCTTGGTCTTGCAGGTTTCTACCGGCGTTTTGTGAAAGATTTCAGCACCATAGCCGGTCCTTTACATGAGTTGACCAAAAAGGGAGTTACCTTTACTTGGGAACCAGTACAAGAACAAGCTTTTGCCACACTCAAGGATCGCCTTACACATGCACCTCTACTTTAGCTACCCGACTTCAGTAAGCCTTTTGAGTTACAATGTGATGCTAGTGGTTTTGGATTAGGAGGTGTGTTTTTACAAGGAGGTAAACCCGTGGCCTATTTTAGTGAGAAATTACATGGTCCACAGTTGAATTATTCTACCTATGATAAGGAATTATATGCCTTAGTGCGTGTGCTTGAAACTTGGCAACATTACCTTTTGCCTAAGGAGTTTATTATTCATTCGGATCATGAATCATTGAAGCATATACGTAGTCAGGCAAATCTAAATAAACGACATGCTAAATGGGTAGAATTTGTTGAGACTTTTCCATATATCATTAAGCATAAGAAAGGGAAAGATAATGTGATTGCCGATGCTTTATCTAGACGTTATACATTGCTTTCTCGACTTGATTATAAGATCTTTGGTTTAGAAACATTGAAGGACATGTATGCTACTGATTTAGACTTCAAAGATGCTTTTGCAAACTGTACAGATGACCGTGCTTGGAACAAATATGTGCTGAATAATGGATATCTTTTTCGTGCTAACAAGTTATGTGTGCCGGCTAGCTCTCTTCGCTTGTTGTTATTGCAGGAAGCACATGGAGGTGGTTTGATGGGTCATTTTGGATCAAAGAAAACTGAAGATGTGCTGTCCACCATGTTGAGGGCTGTTTTGAAGACCAACTTGAAGCTCTGGGAAGAGTGTCTACCTCATATTGAGTTTGCATATAATAGGGCAGTACACTCCACTACTAAGGTAAGTTCGTTTCAAGTGGTTTATGGCTTTAATCCGCGTGCTCCTATTGATTTGCTACCATTGCCACCATCTGAAAAATTGAATTTTGATGCTACTACACGTGCTGAATTATTACTTAAGATGCATGAAACTACTAAAGCAAACATAGAGAAAATGAATGAGAAATATCGTGCTTATGGTAGTAAGGGTAGAAAAGAGATAACATTTGAACCGGGTGATCTTGTTTGGTTGCACTTGCGCAAGGATCATTTTCCTGATTTGAGAAAATCTAAATTGATGCCCCGTGCTGATGGTCCTTTCCGTGTGCTTGAGAAGATAAATGATAATGCATATAAACTTGAGTTGCCTGCAGCTTTTGGGGTTAGTCCCACATTTAACATTTCAGCTTTAAAGCCCTATTTGGGAGATGACGATGAGCTTGAGTCGAGGACGACTCCAATTCAAGAGGGGGAGGATGATGAGGACATCACTTCACACGATACACACATGCACCAGCATGATACACAGATGCACCAGCATGATACACACACGCACCAGCATGATACACACATGCACCATCAACCTACAATTCAATTACAGGGACCAATCACACGCGCCCGTGCCCGTCGCTTGAACCATGAGGTTAATTCTTTCCTTAGCAACTATGTTAATATTTGTTTGGATGAGATGCTACTGAATACTAGTGGTATTTTGTTGCTTAGGAACATGGGAGATGGAATAGGAGAGTTGGAGTTAAAGACGGAGTCGCACGGATGTTTTGAAGTCAAGAATTCGCTGGTTCGGACTACATCAACCACCATGCACCAAAATGGGCATAACTTACTCATACGAAGTCCGATTGGCGCGTTCTTGGACTTTTTGGAAATCTAAGGAGAAGACGGATCTTTTGGCGTTGGTTTCGCCTCTTTTGGAGTCTCGAGTCGTCTTGTGTGACTGAAACAGTCCTGCATGATAGAACTGGGCCGAGTTGGACCTTGTACTGAGTTGGAGGCCGTGTTGGCCCATAGTCCAGGTCGTGTGCACCTCCTACAGGCTGCCCACGCCCTATATATTCACGGCAGCCGTCTTTAGGGTTAGGTTTTGTTTTGTTTGCATCTACACTTGTGTGTTTAGATCCCGCTCCTACACCGGACCGATTGGCTGCTGCATCAGCGTTTGTGAAACCTCTCCTCATCATAGTTCATCTGTGATTTGGCATTCGACTTGTATTCTTCCTGTTCTTGCTTGTGTTCTTGGGTTCGCTTGCAGGAACTAGCCTTCGAGGCGAGGTCAATCGTGCCCTGCGTGGTTGATAACCAACGAAGACGATGGTGTAGCGATTGCAAGGTTTTGATCCGCCGGACCGGAGCCTTGGATCGTCAACGTCGAGATTCTCCACCAATCCAAGTTATCCTTACCTAGCGGAAGATCGGGACCAATCCCCCATTATACCACCATATGGAGCATGGTGAACACCTCGAGGAGCAAAACCTCTCCGAGAAGTACGAGGAGCCTCAAAAACAGGACGAAAGTAAAACCCAGACTCATGCATACCTAAAGATGGGTAGTGCATGTTCTGGAACCTCATTGCCTGAGAGCGTCACTCATCCTTGATGCGAAAAAAATAGAACCCAACCAAATGACCCACCCTTTGATATTATGAACAATGAAAAACTCTCCTAAGGGCACTCTCATGGGTCATAGGAGCAATCCTCACAGGCTCCTTGGGCTTCTGCTGAGTGGTTTTCTTGGGAGGGATTTTCTTGGCAGGAGGAGTGGTTTTCTTTGAAGTCAGGGTAGGCTTTTTGGCTGATGGAGTGTCTAACAGAGCTCTCTCTTTCTCTAACGTAGTGGGTGAGGTAAAAATAGTTTTGTTCTCACTGTCTGAAGGAATCCTCTCAAAACCCAATCCCAGACCTAACCCTGCTCTGTCAGCACACATCTTGGTTTTGGCCAAGAGCAAGTTCATCCTACCCTTTCCCTCAGTGCATTTGTTAACCACAGAAAGAAGGTATTCATTTTTAGTCATGAGATTCTTAGCTCGCTCTCTAACAGTGCCTAGCTGGTCCTTAAGGGTTATGCATGTGTCACACACAGGTTGCACATCCTTAGAACTACCGGCCCTCTCCAATCTAGCCTCTAAATCCTGAACATGCTTATCCCATAAATTAATGCTCTCATGTAATAAGGGGCAGTTCATGCATTCATTTAAAACATGAGGACTAGAATCCACCAACAAAAGCTGCTTCTGTGCAGTCTCAAGCTCAGAAAGAGTTTGAGCATGCACAGAATGCAACTGAGCAAGCTCTCCCATGACAACATTGCAAGATTCACATTCGACATCATTAACTCTAGACTTAAGCATGGCATAATCAGTAGAAACAAATTCTAGCCTAAGTCTAAGTTCTTTTCTATCTCTAGCGGCTTGCACAAGTAATCTATCCTGACCAAGAACTACTTCATTCAGTTCATCTAATTTAATTGAAAGTTGGTCATAGGATAGTGGTACCTCAGATGAGTCAAGATCATCGTCGCTGTGATTGCTGTCGGACATGAAGCAAAGGCCGGTGAAATCTCGTCCCTTCTTGTCCTTCTTCTCCTCCTTCCTTGGAGACTCCTCCTCCTCAGAGCTCGACTCCTCAGTTGAGGAAGTGTCGATGTCGCTGAGAGCAGCAACAAATGCTCTAGAAGCGGCTTTGGCTACCCTCTTAGCCACCTTGCTGCGCTTGCCCTTCACAAAGGGTTTCCTCTCCTTCTTGTGGTATTTGGGGCGCTCACTCTCATCTCTCTTCTTGAGTTTAGGACAGTTGTCCATGATGTGAGAAGTGTTGCCACACTCAAAACAACCACTGAAACCACTTCTCCTCTGATCCCATCTCTCATGGTGAAAACGGGTGAACCTTCTGGCAATAAGAGCAAGCTCATCATCATCCAGAGTATCGACCTGCTCCTTAGTGATGGAGACCAAGGAGGACAAAGCAAAACCATCTGCAAGAACACAAGTGCCAGATGTGCTTAGTTCTGCAGTGGTGCCACGGCTAGTGCTAGAAACCAATGCCAATGGCTGTAGCAAAGAGTTTCTATGCACTGCAAGAGATTCCTTGGCAATCTCTGTGGACTTCAGCTTGCTGAAGAGCTCATCACAGGTCAATGTGTCATAACCTGCGGACTCCTCAATGCTAGATATCTTTACTTCCCATATGCTACGATCAAGAGCATAGAGAAGCTTGGTAGCCCTATCATGATCATTGTAAGCAAGCGTCTCGTTGGACCGCAAGTTACTCACTATCGCATCAAAGCGAGAAAACATGGCATCTATAGATTCACCAGGTGCCTGCACAAACAGCTGATACTGTTGATTGTATGTGCTTTGGCGCCTGGCCTTAATCTGTGTAGAACCCTCATGAAAAATAGTGAGAGTGGTCCAAATTTCCCTAGCTGTCCTAAGGTGTTGCACCCTATCAAACTCACTTCTACTCAAACCAATGAACAATATATTTCTTGCCTTGGAGTTGGCATTATACTGATCCTTCTCTGTTTGAGAGGTGCGAGTTTCAGGGATGAAGTATTGTGAGTCCACAATCTCCCAAATTGCATTTCCTTGGCTTAGCAAGTAAGCCTCCATGCGCACCTTTCAGTATGCAAAATCAGTCCCATCGAACAGAGGTATTTTACTAACTCTGTACATGTCACCAACAGATCACAAAACCGGTTAAGGTCAACTGGTGATCTTAACCCGCTCTGATACCAATTGTTGGATCAGAAACGACGACTAGAGGGGGTGAATGAGAGCTTTTAAAATTTCAGACTAAAAATAGCCTTCTGTTTTACTTCTGTCTTCTGCGGAACAGGCTTCGAACACACCCTTTGAAGTTCTGATTCGGAGGTATTTCACAGCTCCGAAATCAGGCTTCGCAAGGAGCAAAAGTTCGAAGCCAAGAAGACTTCGCTCTACTCACAACCCCGAAAATTCAGCTCTGCTAAGTCAGCGCAGGCTCCGTACACAGAGTGCTCCGAGCAGGCTTCACACTTCACCCTTCACAAGAGCGGACTTCCCTCTGAGGACTTCGATCTGTTCTGCTAAGGCAGTGTAGGCTCCGCACACTGGGTGCCTTCGAGCAGGCTTCACACTACACCCATTCGCAAGAGCAGACTTCCCTCTGAGGACTTCGATCTGTTCTGCTAAGGCAGTGCAGGCTCCGCACACTGGGTGCCTTCGAGCAGGCTTCGCACTACACCCTTCGCAAGAGCAGACTTCCCTCTGCGGACTTCGACCAAATACTCAGCGACATCAACTGGTGCTAGGCTTCGTACTTCGAAGGTCTAAACGCACACTAAACAAACTTCGCCAAGGACTTCGACAAGGGAAGAAAACGGGCTTCGATTCAGCACAGAGACAATGCTTCGCTAGTAATCAGAGAGGCCTAGCCTCCAGTTTACACAGAGCGAACAGACACTGAAAAACACACTTCACCCAGACAGACTTCTCACACACCTCTCTAGAGAACTCACAAGAAGATGATACACAGAGAAATCAAAGCATGCAGTGAAGTACGCATACAAGTTCAAGCAGTAAAAGAAAACAGAATCAAAGCTTCATTGCTTGAACAGGGAACACAAAATGAACTCACATGATGAACATAAGAGTATGTGGCGGCTAGCACAAGAGCTCAAAAATGAATGCTCAAAGTGTTGTTGTGACCTAGCCAGCCTCCACTATTTATAGGCACTATTCAGCCCTGTGAATAGACTACTTTACCTCTAGGGTTTACACTGTTTTTGTCTCATCAGAACAGGGGGTACAACTGGTAGTCTACTTTATTTGGAGGCTTCTTTTGTCAGCTTCGCAGAGGGGACAACACCAGCTTTTGCAGAGCAGACGCTGTCAGCCTTTGCAGTTTTGGACCCTTCTGAAACCCCCCTTCGCACGCGAGGGGTGAGGCAGCTTCAGTGAGAAGCCTTGAGCCTGACGGCCTTCGCTTCACCGAAGTCAGTCTTCGATACAGTGACGGTTTTGAGTCGAAGCCGTCAAAGCCCTTGGGCCTTCGCACCAACACCTTCGGAGTGGACCACCACGGCTTCACAGCTTCTCCCAGCTCGAACTCCGTCAGTCCGTGTACCGAAGCCATGCATGGCCAAAGTACCTCAAGTCAGCCTCATTCAGGAGCCAGCCTCACTCCGGAGCGTGCCTCACTCTGGAGCCAGCGTCACTCCGAAGCCAGCCTCACTCCGAAGCCAGCCTCACTCCGGAGCCAGCCTCACTCCGAAGCCCCACTTTTGGAGTACCACCCTTCGAAGTCTCTCCTTCGTCCAAGGCCTCCGCATGAAGCATTCCATGAGAACTTCGTCGTAGTGTCTCTCCCCGAGCACACTCCTCGACGATCCTCACCCGGATCATGCCTTCGATGCACCTCGACTTCTGAGACCTTCGTCGGGTATAACTTCGAGTGTCTCCCTCCGGAGCACACTTCGAACACCTTGCCTCATTGGTGAGGACTTAGTCCACCATACTTCGAAGTCACTCCATTCGAAGTACCCTTCGAACTGCCTCGCCTCCGAGGACTTCGTCTCGGAGTACCTTCATCCGGAGCCACACTCCGCACTTACTGCCTTCTCCTGGCGCACCTCGACCCGAGATCCGACCTCGACCCCTTCGCAGCCTTCGTGACGGAGCTCCCTGCCCCTCTAGCATCAAGCCTCCCGCTTGACCCAGGTTCACTTGCTGCGAACCGTCCGTCGCCTCCGAAGTCACCTGCGCACCACAGACAGACAAACAAGTGTATCCAGTACCCCGAAGACCTCTCAGGTAAATAACCTCCGATACACACTCCGATGTACCGCCCAAAGTACCGAGCCCTTCGGTACAACTCAGTCATCGTGTACTGTCGGACCCCTCCGACAGGCACACTCTGCTGCAACAGCTGCAGCAACCAGAGCTCCGAACCCCTTCGGAGGGACCCATTCGAATCAGAGGGTAAAATCTGTCAATCACTCATCACAGACTCCGAAACCAACCCTTGGTTTCTCAGCGTCTGAAGAGAATATTATGAGAATCTGAACCGATCCATCATGAACGATTTCATACAGTGCATCCAACCAAACACTCATTTTTTGAAGTTGTATCGAATCATCCAGAATGAATTTGGTTCAAGCAACCAAACACTACCTTACATGTTCCTACTTTTGATGCTCCTCTCTCCAAACAAATTAAATTTGTACTTAAGTTATATTGTAATCTATATCTATACAAAATTTTAGCTTAAAATATGATTTGTTTAAAGAGAAAAAAGAGAATTGACAATAAGAGGTAAAGTGAGCATTTTTGAATGGAAAATTAGAAAAAACAGATTACGGTCTTCAGTGGTCCGATGAATAGTACGGTGAATAAAATGGACTTCTTCCTTTTATAAAAAACTACCCTTGAAGTTCTTTAATATTCCACAATAGTTTCTCGACTTTTCTTTTTCTTTTTACGAACATGCAAATTATATTAAAAGAGAAATAGTTACAAGCACGTGTTGTTTATATATGTATGTATGTGTCTGTATATATATATATATAAATGGTTATTTTAACTTTTAAAATCTGACAAGTAACATTCTTACTGTTTTTCACGGTGGTTTTGTTTAAAATATTGATGTTTATTTTGCTAATATGCCGTTCTATTTCATATGTTTTATGGATGTGGCCTAAGTAGTTGGTTTATACGTTGCAAAATTTGGTTACATTCTCTCTGATTAGATGGATTTTATTTAGATCGATATTGAAGATGACCCTTCTAACTCATATACCAAACTCTATGTCATAAACATGACACACCAAAGGAATAAAACCAGTTTGCAAAACCAATTTAGGGAGTTAAGCAACGCTATTTAAATAGTTATGGAATTAAACAATCAATTACCAATAATATGTGGAGGCTATGGAGATTTCTTATCTATATTATCCTATCCTCATATAAGTCAGCAAAACATGTGTAATATGAACTAACTGCAAAGTGAAAATCATTGTTTTAAACAAAATCACCAGAGTTTATTAGGGGCGTTCGTGGATAAATTTTAGCCTCAGTCACATCAAATATTTATATATATTATTTTAGAGTATTAAATATAGATTATTTACAAAGCCTATTTATAATCGGTGAATTATTGGCGAGTCAAATCTAATGAGACTAATTATGTCATAATTTGACAATATGATGCTGCAATAAATATTTGATAATCATGGATTAATTAGGCTTATTAGATTTGTCTCGCCAAAAATCCACTGGTTCCCAATTATTTTTATAATTAGTTCACGTTTAATCTTTTAAATTGATGTCCAAACATCCGATAAGAGGCGGAGCAAAGTGTTGGGTGCGAGTTCCGAAGAACCCCGGTATCAAAAAAATTTTAGTTATTAGTAACAAATTTTACCCTTTGTGCACCCATTAAACTCAATATGGTGTATCGTTTAAAATGTTGTTCCTCTTCGGTTTTTATCTAATTTCACCACGGTATCCAAGATACAAACTAAAATTTAGTCCCAGTACATCCTCTTAATTATTATGCTGTATCTAAAATTAAGGCTGAAAAACAATCCGTTCTGAGTATGAAAAACAGAGATGAGATTTGAGAAGAGGGGCATGAGGAGCACACGGAGGCAATTCGCGCTCGCGGTCGATCGATCCATGATGCACGGCAGATTCGTTGCTTTTGAATAGTTTACTCGGCTTTGCTTCAGATCACCATCTCCTGACCTCGTTGTTATTGCTTCCTCGTCCTCGACCTCGAGGAGGGGCCAGGCAGTAGGCCGGCTTCTTGCATTGCATCCCGTGTCGTCTTCTCCCCCACCCCACCGACAACCACTACTGCGGGTGCGCGCCCACGAACTCATTCATTCACTCGCAGACGGCCGACGGACCCAACCCCAACCATTCCAATCCGACGAGAGAGAGAGCACATCAGCCCCTTTCTCCCATTTCTCTGTCTCTCCCTCGATCTCCGTCTTTTCCAGCTCGTTGCATTGCGTTTGGTTGGGTGGTTGGTTCATGGTGGATTCAGGTAGCTCATGTTGCGGCCCTAACTTCCCGCTGCTGTTTCTCTCTGGGAATTTCATTCTTTGGTTGTTGCAGGTCGCTGTTCTTGACGCGTTTACTTTGGTTTGGATAAAGACCCTCTCTTTTCTTGGCTTCTGACAAGTTCGATGGCGGCTTCTCCCCTCTCCGTATTTGGGGTTCTTGATTTAATTGATGCTTGCATTTGGAACGAGGCTTGTTCTTCTGCTCTTTTACTGACTTTGGTGTAATAAAATCGGTTTAGATTTGTGTACTAAATTCCCTCTCGGTTCCCCTTTTCTTCTGTTTTTTGGGTGTCGTAGCTGGTTAGTTTGATTCATCTTAGCATTTAAGCTGCATTCAATACAGCCGTACCGAGCCATCTTGTGTGGTTGCTTGGCACTTTTGTTTCCTTTTCCTCCTTGTACTGCGTTTGGGTGTTATTGTGGATAAACTTCCAACCTTTAGTGCCAAAAGGCTCGTTTTTATCTCCTTTGTTTTTCAGTACATTTCATTTGGGGGCAGTTCTTGTAGACCAGTTGAACTCGGTTTAATCCAAGCGGTCTGAATTTCTCTGAAGAAAATAGACGCAACCATGTTTAGGATGCGGCATTGACCGTGTTGTGTTCTCAGATCTCTCTGTGCCTCTGGCATTTTGTCCTTCTTTTGTTTATTTGATTTAAAGAATGCTTTTATACATTCTGTTTTAGATCCTTCGTGGCTTCGTGACACTGTTGTGATATTTCTGTCATATGAAGTTACTGAAACATAGATTCACTAAAAATATATGTTCTTGTCAGTTAAAGTTCAATCATTTTAATGCCACCCATGTGATGCCACGAGTTGTAATTATATAAATGGTTGACTTAGCTCCCTCCTTGCTAATCATTGTAATAAATTGCCTTTGTTTTTAATATGGGTAGATGTTTCTCATTTCAATTGGATTTCTACTCCATTTGCTTCCTTTTTGCTATTAGATGGGTTGTAGGAATTGATGCGCATGCTAGTAGCTAGTAATAAGGAGCACCAACACCTTTTTACTATTTTCTTCTTTTGCTAGTAGTACTACGTTACTAACACATTCTACTAATTGCAGGAGCTTTGCTTTACCAACGAACTTAATGTCGTCAGCCTTTTTGTGGGATAACTGAGAGGGGAGTGCCAGAGAAATTTTATCGTCATCCATTGTCAAAGTTATCAAGTAGGAGTACTATACATAAGCTCGGTTTGTATCCAGTGTTCCAGCAATGGTGCTTGGCCTCCGAACGAAGACAAGGAAGGATGCGTCATTCCATGTAGACTTCAATATCTTCATGTCAGGTGGGGCATCCAATATGCGCGGCGTGGCCGAGCAGTACAGGTTTAAAAGCTCTGGAAGCAAGTGGGTTCAGGAGATCATTTCGGTTAGAGTATTTCTGTTAGGAATTCTGTTTCTTGTATTCTGGAATTTTGTTTCTTGTATTCTGTTGGGGGGGGAAGCCCTGGTGTTATATAAACCAGGGACCCTTCCCCGGGTGGAGGTGGGTTCTTCCTAGACTTTGTGTCCTCCGCAGGCTCCTGCCTCGTCTTCGCGTCGCCGCCAACGGCGCCGCCGCGTCGTCGAGGGCCAGGGCCACGACCGGCCACTACGTCTTCCTACAATCTAAGGAGCAGGGATATTTCCCATCTGCCCATATCACCATCCGGTGACAACCTGGTATCCAGAGGCCCGGGTTCTCCTTCCGCCGCCATGAGCACACAATCGGATCTGAATTCTGTCAATCCCATTGAGGCCGCGCTGCAGGCCATCTTGAGGCGTTTGGACAATCTGGATGAGAAACTACATCCTTTGCAACCACTTCAAGAAAAAGTTGCAATGCTGGAAGAATCGGTCCGCACCCATGATCAACAGCAACAGGAGCTACGGGCGGCTGTCGTAAGGCTGGAAACAGCGCAAACTATGGCCACAACAGGAAGGCAACCGGCCCCGGTAGCCCCTGCAAGAAGATCCGACGACGACAATATTGATCATGGCAGCGCAGACTTCATTCCAACAGCCCACAAATTGGAATTCCCAAAGTTTGATGGTACCAGCGATCCCCTACCATGGTTAAATCGCTGCGAGCGCTATTTCCATGTACGGCGAACACCAGAGCATCAACGCGTCTCGTTCGCGGCCTTCTACCTCCTAGATGACGCCCAACTCTGGTTTCATCGCATGGAATTAAACGGGGGCCGGCCGACATGGAGACAGTTTGTAAAATTGATCAACGCCCGTTTTGGTCCACCACTAACCGACAGCCCTTTGGGTGAATTAGCCATGCTACGACGCACGGGATCTGTTGCTGAGTACAGCGCACGGTTCATGGCATTATCTTGCCGTGACCCAACGCTTACGGAGCCACAACAGATACAACTATTCATCACAGGGTTAGGCAATCCCTTAAAAACCGATGTGGCACTTCAGCAACCAGAATCTTTGGATGACGCGGTAATCTTTGCAAGGGCTTATGAGCAGCGTAACATGTCAAGGGAAATTGCGACTGCATTAGCAAATCGCCCCCCCGGGCGCACTTTCTTTCGGCCGGGAGCAGCTGGGACAGCAACAGCAGGAGCTGCAACGACCACAGCGTCATCAGCCCCGGCATCGTCTACCGGATCAGTGAACATCAGAGCAGCAACTAATGCGGTCCGTTTGTCATCCCAAGAAATTGCACAACGCCGCAAAGAAGGATTATGCTTTCACTGCGATGAGTTGTTCACCCCCGGCCACAAATTACAGTGCAAACAACTGTTTGTGATTGAGGCAGTGTTCGAAGAACAGGAAGAAGTAAGTGGTACAAGGGATGACGAACCAACGATATCAATACACGCACTCACAGGAATTCAGCCAAAGCACGGACGCACTATGCAGCTCATGGTAGATATCAATGGCTCACAGCTGCTAGCACTGTTGGATTCAGGCTCTACGCATAATTTTATAGACATAAAAGCAGCGTTGAGGGCAGGAATCAAGCTAGCAGAACAAGAAGGGCTGCGGGTAGCAGTGGCAAATGGGGAGCGCCTCACTAGCCCTGGGTGTTGCAAGGCCATGAACATGTCCATAAAAGGGGAATACTTTCAGATTGATTGTTATGGCCTACCACTTGGCTCATACGACATGGTACTTGGGGTACAATGGCTGGAATCCCTAGGACCAATCCTATGGGACTTCACTCAAAGAACAGTAGCGTTTATCAAGAAGGGACGCCGGATTTCTTGGTCAGCACCAGGGGCTAAACCAGCACCGATGGCCTCACTATTTGCCATCACGAGTGACATAATGGATGACCTCCTTACAGAATTCGCGCCCTTATTCTCACAACCAGCTAGCCTACCACCGACACGGGCTAGATCGCATCGGATACAATTATTGCCGGGAACAACCCCTATCGCAGTAAGGCCATATCGCTATGCCCATGTCCAGAAAACAGAGCTAGAAAAACAATGTGAGGAAATGTTGCGGACTGGGGTCATCCGTCCCAGTACATCGGCATTTTCAGCACCAGTCTTGCTAGTCAAGAAGTCAGATGGTTCATGGCGTTTTTGTGTGGATTACAGGGCACTAAATGCACAAACAGTAAAAGACAAATTCCCTATTCCAGTAGTGGAGGAGCTGCTTGATGAACTAAGGGGCGCCATTTTCTTCACAAAGCTAGACTTAAGGTCTGGATACCATCAGATACGAATGGATACAAGAGACATTGAAAAGACAGCTTTTCGTACACATCAAGGTCTGTTCGAATTTTTGGTAATGCCATTTGGGCTAACAAATGCCCCAGCAACGTTCCAAGCATTGATGAATGAGGTGTTGAAACCTTTTCTTAGGAAGTTTGTGCTAGTATTCTTCGACGATATACTGATTTACAGCCCGTCGTGGTCGGAACATCTACGGCATGTACGTACAGTTCTTCAGACACTAAAGGAGCATGGCCTGTTTATTAAGAAATCTAAGTGCATGTTTGGTCAACGGGAAGTTGCGTACTTGGGTCATGTAATCTCTGAGGCAGGAGTGGCGATGGACAATCAAAAGATAAAGGCAGTATTAGATTGGCCAGTACCACGATCGGTACGTGCAGTGCGTGCGTTTCTGGGGTTAGCAGGATACTATCGTCGTTTTATTCAAAATTATGGTTCCATTGCTACACCCCTCACCAAGCTTCTCAGGAAAGGTGGATTCAATTGGGATCTAGAGGCAGCCGAGGCTTTCTGTCTGCTACAGACAGCCCTAACATCAGCACCATTACTACAATTACCAGCCTTCGATCAAGAATTCATTGTCGAATGTGATGCCTCAGAGTCAGGGTTCGGCGCCGTTCTACACCAGGGCGCCGGTCCTGTAGCATATTTCAGTAAGCAAATTGCGCCAAGACATGCGAGGCTTGCAGCATATGAGCGTGAGCTAATTGGGTTGGTACTCGCTGTACGGCACTGGAGACACTATTTGTGGGGACAGCATTTTCTGATCCGTACTGATCATTACAGTCTTAAATTTCTATTAGATCAAAGGCTGTCAACAATTCCACAGCACCAGTGGTCAAGCAAATTGCTTGGTTATGATTTTCGCGTGGAATACAAACCAGGGGTCACTAATGTCGTGGCTGATGCACTCTCACGACGAGATATGAACATTGTAGGGGAGGCCATGCTGCTTTCTGCGCCAACATTCCTATTTTTTGAGGAGCTACGCAGGGAAATTGATGGCAATGAAGAACTACGCAGACTAAGGGATGAGGCAGCAGCAGGCAATAAGGGGGAAGCTTGGGGTGTCACGGACGGATTAATTATGGTCAAGGGCAAGGTATTAGTCCCTCTGTCATCAGCATTGATACAGGAGGTACTCAACATTTCTCACGACATGGGCCATGAAGGTGTCGAAAAAACACTGAACAGGCTACGCCAAGACTTTTATATACCGAATGTTCACAAAGTAGTACGGGACTATGTTCGCGCATGTCCTGTTTGTCAAAGAAACAAGGTGGAACAACTACAGCCGGGGGGTCTACTACAACCACTTGAGGTACCATCAACTGTATGGGCTGATATTGCGATGGATTTTGTCGAAGGCTTTCCGCGTATTAATGGCAAGTCCGTCATATTAACAGTAGTGGACAGATTCTCAAAGCTCGCCCATTTCATTCCCCTAAGTCACCCATATACAGCAACATCAGTGGCAAGGGCATTTTTTTCAAACATAGTAAGGCTGCATGGCATACCAAGCTCTATTGTTAGTGATCGAGATGCAGTTTTTACAAGCAAGTTTTGGCAGGAGCTTTTTTCGCTCTCAGGCGTCAAGCTCCAATTATCATCAGCTTTTCATCCACAGTCGGATGGCCAATCCGAAGCTACTAATAAGGTGATCTCTATGTATTTGAGGTGCCTAACAGGTGACCGGCCGAAGAGTTGGCTTCAGTGGTTGCCCTGGGCGGAATTTTGCTATAATACAGCCTACCACTCCTCCCTGCGTACGTCACCATTCAGGGTGGTATATGGAAGAGAACCACCATCTATTCGTCGGTATACAGGCAATGCCGGGCTGCCGGCGGTGGGTCAGCAACTACAGGAGCGAGATGAGTTTTTGGTTCAGGTTCGAGAAAGATTAGAACAGGCCCAACTGCATTATAAATCACAGTATGATCGGAAACACAGGGAATTGCAATTTTCGGTGGGTGATTGGGTCTGGCTACGTCTGATACATCGGCCTTTGAGTTCTCTTAATGTGAAGGGACGCTCTAAACTGGGGCCAAAATTCTTTGGGCCTTTTCAAATATTAGAGCGCATTGGAGAGGTGGCGTATCGGCTGGACTTGCCAAAACGAGCAAAAATTCATGACGTATTTCATGTGGGTCTGCTGAAACAGTACCATGGGGATCCGCCAGCATCGCCAGGGGTGTTGCCCCCAATTCACAATGGCAGGGCCTGTGTGGAGCCACAGTGCGTGACCAAGGGGAGGATGGCCAGGGGAAAGAAAGAAGTTTTGGTACAGTGGAAGGGTCTATCAGCAGCTGATGCCACATGGGTAGAATTGGAAGAGTTTCGTCAGATTTATCCATCCTTTCAGCTCGAGGACGAGCTGAATTTCGAGGAAGGGAGAGATGTCAGGTGGGGCATCCAATATGCGCGGCGTGGCCGAGCAGTACAGGTTTAAAAGCTCTGGAAGCAAGTGGGTTTAGGAGATCATTTCGGTTAGAGTATTTCTGTTAGGAATTCTGTTTCTTGTATTCTGGAATTCTGTTTCTTGTATTCTGTTGGGGGGGAAGCCCTGGTGTTATATAAACCAGGGACCCTTCCCCGGGTGGAGGTGGGTTCTTCCTAGACTTTGTGTCCTCCGCAGGCTCCTGCCTCGTCTTCGCGTCGCCGCCAACGGCGCCGCCGCGTCGTCGAGGGCCAGGGCCACGGCCGGCCACTACGTCTTCCTACAATCTAAGGAGCAGGGATATTTCCCATCTGCCCATATCACCATCCGGTGACACTTCATTCAAGAAATCAGCCCATGGCCTCCTTCTGAATCCCTCAAGTCTTTGAGATCTGTGGTTCTCTTTTGGGAAAATGGTGAGCGTAATTCAGGGAAGACAAATGCGGTTGCGCCTTCAATCGGATCAGGTACCTCAGTAGGGAAGATCGAATTTAATGAGTTCATAAGCCTACAGGCTGTTTTTCAGAAGGATGGGTCATCCAAAAGTGGGAAGTGGCAGAAGAATCTACTTGAGTTGCATTTGTATGAACCAAGGAGGGATAAACTGAAAGGACAGCATTTAGGGATTGCAACACTCGACTTAGCTGAACATGCGATGTTTCATGAGGAAACCAGTGTTCCTGTGCCACTCAACTCCAAGAGGAGCTTGAGAAACAATGCGCAACCCATGGTTTACCTTCGAATTCAGCCTTTGGATGGAGATAACTCGAGTGTTTCCTCTAGAGATGCACTATCAAAAGAGGCATCAGTTGATAGGGACTCCAAGGAATTGGTGTCGACAACAATGAGTGAGGAGTACACTGAGGATACTGAGTTTGCTTCCTTTACTGATGATGATGAAGAAGCTCCATACCCTTACCAGTCAGATGGGAACGTTCCTACTGGAAGTAATAGATCTCAGGAATCTCTGAAGGTAAACACAGAACTCCCATCTCTAAATGCGTAATGGACACTTTTGTCTGATCACCCATCTTCCAAAGGGTTGCTTTTAAGACATTAAGTGAAGAAATCTGTTCTTAAAACAATTAATATACTTAAAATTTTGGCCACACCATAGGAATTTCTTTCTGGCCAATACATTTATTAACAGTCTGGCTGACAAAAAATAGTATTCAATCTTTAATTTTATGCACATTTTTTCTGTCAAGGCAATTCTTTGCTATTTAGAAATTCTGATTGGGCATATGTGGTATTTTTATTTTCTTACTTATGTCATGTAAAAGCCATATGATTGATTCAGTAAAAGTAGTATGGTTGTACTGTGTAATTCAGTTCCGCTGCCCTTTTTCCCCTCCACGACAACACACATATAGTCATCCTTTTTGTATCATCTAAATATGGTTTGAAATTTGCTAGGGAAAAGATGCAAGGATAGTTGGTACTGAAGATTCCAGATCACCATTTGATTCCCAGCGTGAAGTGCCTTCTTCTAGTACAAAAGTGAGGAGTGACGAAGTGAAAAAGTATCCAAGTCAAATCCAAAGGGCAAATGGCCATCCAGGGAATCTCTCTCTTTTATCAGATTTGCCTGGAGAACAAACTCCGTCTATTCCAGCACAAAATGCTCTCAGAGCTGGTCGTAAAATGTCATTTGCTTATGGTATGACCGAATCAAACCAAAGAAACTTTGGAGAGAGAACATATAGCACTTTAACTAGTGATAGAGCAAAAAATATGAGGTTCAGTATGAGAGTTCCAGATTTTAGTGGAAGTGTCATAAATAAGAAAGTTGATTCCCAGACAGAGGAAGTGAAAGAAGCTGATTTCCAAGATGTAGCGGTCTCTCATGATATTAGAGCCAGTGCCGATGATGGAACGCAAGCCCATGTGCCAATACGCATATCAAATAATCGTAATGACAGCAAAGTTCGAGAATTAGAACTTAGGGTTGAGTTGCTTGAAGCAGAGTTGCGAGAAACTGCTGCTGCTGAGATAGGCCTTTATTCTGTGATTGCTGAACATGGTAGCTCAGCAAACAAGGTCCACACACCAGCACGGAGGCTCTCTAGACATTTTATTCATGCACTAAAAAACTGGCCAAGAGACAAGATGGGAAGTGCAGCAAGAAGTGCTTCCTCTGGTCTGGTTTTGGTTGCAAAAGCTTGTGGATATGATGTTGCAAGGTGCATGAGATGTTTTGCATGCTCAATTTATGTATCTCACCATTAATCCATTTTATAGATAACAGTTCTCTGTAAAGGCAGTTTATGTGACTTTGAAATTTCTAATGTTTTATTTTATCCATGGCCTGATATAATTTCTCCAATCAGGTTGAGTTTCTGGCTTTCAAACTGTGTGGTGCTGCGAACAATTGTTTCTGAAACTTCTAAGCAATCAAATGGCAATGCCATCAATGCTACAAATTATGGTTCCAAAGCAGCACCCAGGAGGGATTCTGCATCAATGTGGGAATCGCTTAATCGGAAGAAGGGAAAATTGCTTTCCCCTGAGTTAGATAATTGGGATGATGTTAACACGTTTATAGCTGCATTGAAGAAGATTGAATCATGGATATTCTCACGAATTGTTGAATCCATTTGGTGGCAGGTCTGCCTCATTATTAGTTTAACTCCTTTGCTGCTTGAGCCATTTTTTGTATGATTTGTTAAATATGTTGCCGTACAAATCTTACTTTGCAGACGTGTACACCACATATGCAATCTTCTCATATAAGCAGTGAATCATTGCCTAGTTCAAATGCAAAGAAATGTTATGGAAGGATTACTGTTGTGGGCAATCAGCAACAAGCAACCTTGTCAATTGACATATGGAAGAAGGCTTTCAAGGAAGCATCTGAAAAGCTTTGCCCAGCAAGGGCAACTGGACATGAGTGTGGATGTCTGCCTATGTTGGCCAAACTGGTGAGCTAGAGTAATCAAAAGTTTGAATTTCATCCTATTTACTAAAAGTAGGATAAGTTATATTATGTATACCTAGCATGGAAGCATACCTGTGAATTTATTTATTTTAAATGGTCAGCCAGCACAATCCTGTAAACTAGCCTTTTTAATGAAGTCATTTTGACTCACTGACTATCATGATTGGTGGGTTGGATAAATTTGTATGCAAGCAAATTTTCAACTGTAACTTTTCACCTTGAAATTGTTGTGCATTCTAGACTTCTCAAGATGTACAGTTCCTAAAACTATTCAAATTATCTTTTTCTGTTGCCTTTTGTCCATCTCACCTTTTTTATCCAAGAAGGTTTTATATGATCGAAGTAACCATAGCTTAATTTGTAGTTAAACACTGATAATGAGAAAAGGTTACACTTCATATAAATCTTCAAGACCTGTAATTATTCCTAACAGTGTCTCTCTTTGATAGGTGATGGAGCAATGCATCGCTAGATTGGATGTAGCAATGTTCAATGCAATTTTACGGGAGTCAGATGATGAGATTCCAACAAATCCCATGTCTGACCCAATAACTGATCCTAAGGTCCTTCCTATCCCATCAGGAAAATTTAGTTTTGGTGCTGGGGTCCAACTGAAAAATGTTGTAAGTGAAATAAAAACCATGCTCATTGTGAGGTCACATTGCTCGCACCAATGGACCCCATTTATTTTACATGGCATACTATCAAAATCACCAACCATTTTTCCTTCTTGCTGGTACTAGATTGGCAGCTGGTCCAGATGTCTTACTGACTTGTTTGGTATGGATATGGATGACTATCCAGAAGTTGAGAGTGGTGGTCACAATGGTGCTGCTGAACTCCTCAAGCCATTTTATCTCCTAAATGCGTTGAGTGATCTCCTAATGCTCCCTAAGGATGTGCTCACGGAAACTAGTACTAGGAAAGAGGCATGAACTCTTATCTTCAAACAATTGTGGATTATTTCACTTCCCAATTATCCATATGAACCACTGAAAGTTTTTTCCTGGTCTATTTAACCCTGTTTTCCAATTCTAATACTACCATCTTGCTGTTCACAGCTTTGTCCTACCTTTAGCTCATCAATCATCAAAAGAATCCTTGATGTCTTTGTACCAGATGATTTTTGCCCAGACCCAGTTCAACATTCTTTGCTTGAAGCACTGGAATTGGAGGTCAGTTTTACTAAACTTAAGGTTGCATTGAAATAGTGTGTTGGCTTAAGTTTGAAACCGAGGTAGATAATTGCTTGATTACCTACGGTCTCAGAGTATGATATGTAAAGCTAGGACTCATAACCATGGGTTATAGCCAATAAAGCTCCCTGATTCCCTTTTTATGTGAAATAGGCAAAACATAGGCTGATAATGAGAGAATCTTATGTTACATTACACATGATTGTAGTTTAGAACTGCATGTTCTACTTTTTTACTTGATATTTTAGGAAAATGCACATGTTTTTTTAATTATGTGCTACTGATAACTAAAAGGGAAAATTGAGGATTTGATACATTTGTTATTTTCACTTGCAGCTGTAGCTGCTAGTTTCACGAGAAGGAAACTAGAACTAGGCATTACTTTCATTGAATGTACATACATGTATCAAACCACAATTTGAGAAAACGGTAGGTTTTTCAGTTCAATTCATATAAGGAATTTTTACTCTTATGCCACAAAGTTGAGTGTTTACTTTTTTGCCACATCTTGTGTGTTTAACAATTGAGCCCAAGGGCTACATGTCATACATTCAAATGAGGTAAAAGAGCAGATTTCACCAAATTATGTGTGACATGAATAAAAATCTCCCTTTATATAATGGCATTGGACAATTAGTCACCACATATTCCATTGTTAGGACCATTTGGAGGTAAACACAAAGGGAATCCGAGCAGTCCCATGCAGCGCGTCGCCCATCCTGTACCCTTACCCTGCATCTGGAGCAATACTAAGCATGATTGGTGATCCCAGGAAGAGTGGATTGGCCATCCTTCGCAAGTCCAACACGAGTGATGACGAGCTCAATGAACTGAGCTCACCACTGACATTCATCACCAAGGCGTCATCGAACCCGCTTGCCAAGCTGAAGCAGATTGGCAACCCAAACACCGCGAGGTACAGGCTCCTCCATGATGCGTGGAAGCTGGATAACCAGTAGAGCACATGCCCAGTAATCTTCTCTCCTGTATATGCAGAAGCAATCTTCCCCCATAGATTCCAGGTTTCCAGCTCATGTCACCACTCACAACCAAGACAACTACAAGGGTTGAGCTAAAAAAATATACTTTTGGTGCACCCATATATGTAAGAATGGTGTATGGCTTGTGTATCCTCTCCAGTGTGTTAACAGCTCCCAATATTTTCGATGAATTTCAGCCGTAAGTACTTATCAGGTGGAACTATAATCTGGCGAAATCTCGGCCATTCGTGATTCGTCCGAGATCCATGGGTGGAGATGCTGCCGTCCAGTACTCGGCCTGGATCAAATTCAATTGTCCAACCCAACGAGCTAGTTGGATTCAAGAAATGGGCTAGATCAAATCCAATGTCTGCACGAGCAGGCCCATCACCACGGCACTGGTGCAGACACGCAGAAGACTGAAAGAGTGAAACTCTTTAGTCCCATACTGCTTTCTTACCGTCAACTTAGCCGGTTTATAGACGGAGAGATGTGCCGAGCAAACAGCGTCAGAGGGTGAAGTGTGGCCTAGGGGAGGGATGCCCACGTAACAAGCGCACTTTCCTGTGCGTCTATAACCCTAAACCACACTGCTCTCTCTCATTCTTGGGGTCGAGTTGCAGGGGGCCACTGGTCCGAACAAAAGTTTTAAAGGCTTGTTCTGCCGGTGCTTTGGCCTTCATAACATAAGCATCGATGCCTTGCGTGGGTGCCCCTCCCAGGATAGGGTTGGTGGCGTCCTTGAGCAATCACGGGCCCTATATATCCCCCGAGTAGCCCTCTTTTTTTTTTTGAAAATGCTATGGTTTGTGTATATACTTATCCAATATTTTAATATATGAAATGATCAGGGTTTTCAAAGTACTTTACTTTTACCTGTCAAGTGGTAATACACAAACTCCTTGAATGCAGAGCAAACTTCTAGTATAGAGAGCGATCACTCATCACTAACACACATGTTATAAACTACTGTTTTCTTTGGATCATAGATCAGCCGCCAAACTCCTCCTAAATTACTCTCCAGATAATTACTGTTATTGTCCTCCCCATATTCTTAGTGCCAGTGATCTTGATAATCCTATTCTTATAGAAACTTTCTCAACTTCAATTTTAGTTATAGCTAGTCATCGTCATTACCCTTTCTTGTTCTTTTTCTCATATATTACCAAATTAATGACAATACATGGATTCATATCACCCTCCTTAACCTCCTCTATCATCCCCGCGTTATTCTCATCCTACCGAGACAAGTATTGCATGAATCGTTAGCTACAACATTTGCCAACAACGGCTACGGTCCAACCATCTCGTTATCTTGAATGACACAAGAGTTAGCCCCATTGTTCTAATATCAGACTAAGCAATTCTAATGTTATCTGATGTTGTGCCCGATAGTGAATTTGAAGAAGACACACGAATTTCTCATATATTACCAAATTAATGACAATAGACTCATATCACCCTCCTAACCTCCTCTGTCATCGCCTCGTTATTCTCATCCTACCGAGATAAGTATTGCATGAATCGTTAGCTACAACATCTGCCAACAACTGCTACGGTCCAACCATCTCGTTATCTTGAACGACACAAGAGTTAGCCTCGTTGTTATAGTAAATATTAGACTGAGCAATTCTAATGTTATCTGATGTTGTGCCTGATAGTGAATCTGAAGAAGACACATGAATAAATGAGGACTCGAAGGGATCAAGTTACAAAATCTACAGGTGGATTGCCTCTATATCCATTAAAAAATTAAAATAATTGAAAATACATATATAATATTACTATATTAATATACACAATCTGGAACTTAAAACACATTATATATGTGTACATGTTGGATGCCCCAATGGTCTATCCTCTCATCGGGCGACGGTGTTGTTGGTGGCCAGGACTTGGGCATTGTCAATGTAGGTTACTAAAACTTATTTTAGGATAATTTTTATAATTCAAATATAAAATAACTAAATAATGAAAATAAAATTTTAATATAAGATTAATATATCTTGAAACAACACACAACATTTATCGACACATACATCTTATGCATGGATCCACCCAATGTAATCAATCTATTTTCTAGACTACCAAAGAAACATGCAAGATATTTATTTCAATCATATTATGAATTTCAATTGTGCTTAGTGCTTTTCAATTATATTGTGCATTTCAATCGTACTGTGAATTTCAAGGATGTTCACCAAATTGACATATAGGTTGTGATCAAACCATAGAAAAATACAAAACCTTGAATTATTCATGCAGATCACATCATATGAGCATGTCCTTTGGATTATGACCTCTCATTCTAAGAAACTGTTGAAACACTAGCTAGGTTACCTTGAGATAGAGACGCCGACGTGAGGAGGTGACTGGTGTCTCTAGTGTCATGGAGGTTGTCACGATGTAGGACCAGTGCAGTGGTGGCGTAAAAGGCGCAATAACATCTAAGGTGGCCAACGGTGGTGGCGAATATCTGAGCAAATGACAATGACAACTACTGTTCGTTGTTTTTGAAGTGTGCATAGGGGACTTAGCAAAATTTTGGGTAAGGTGTGAGAACTAGCTAGTGTATTTCTAAAATAAGTCGAAGTACTTATGTTGGCGTAAAAGATTACGCTAACAGGTTTCTGTAGAATAGAAACTAACAAACAAAGTGTTTGCGAAGAGAACTGTTCTAAGCCTCCGAAAGGATAATAACTTAGAATAGTTCGAATGTGTGTATTGAATAACTTGTATTCGGTCCCTATTACAGGGTGAAATGGGGGGTATTTATAGGCCCAAACATTAAGGAAAAGACCTATTTACCCCTCTATTACAACCGACATAGTGGAAACTATTCGGTTCCCTTAATAGGGCTAAAATGGTAAAAGACTAATCTAATAAGAAAGAAGATAAGTCTTCTATCTTAGCTGGCAGAAAAGATCTTGAAAAGCCTTAGTTCGAAGATGTACTCTGAACCAATGCCTATCTTCGTACTTCGAACTTGGTTCCGGGTATCTTCGAAGATGATCGTCTAGGGAACCTTCGAATCCGCTGTCTGCCTTTATGTTGCTTCGGCAATAACCCCGAAGATGAGATATTTTCCCCCAACAGTAGCCCTCGAATACGCTTCTCCGTTTGACTTGTAACGTTAGGAGAGCAGTATACGGAAGGAAAAGATAACCAAACATAGGGGTTATTGGTTTTTAGTTCATCTCCGAAATGCATGAAGATATAAACTCCGAATCAGTCTTAAGGTAATTGCTTTTCGAACTATCTTAGAACCGACTCAAGAAGTTCGAAAGTCTTTTAGACTTAGAGAAAATAGCCGTTAAGTTTATGTTTCCAACGGAAACTGTAGTAAGCGTTAATCTCGGGGAAAAGTAACAGCAAGAATGCGAAACGACATAGACTAACGGTAAAAAAGTAAGATCTAGGCTATAAATAGAAGGCCTAGAACTTACCCGGTTACCTTTTCACCGTCTTCTCGCAACCAAAAACCTTTCGAGCCCTTTGAGTTCTTGAGCCCTAGCCTCCATTTTCCCCAAAGCAATCCATCGACCGCAATGGTGAAGACTAAGGGATCTGCACCTCCGTCGGCCTTGGCCCGGCAGCAGGCGGCTGCAGCAGCAGCGGCGGCAACGTTGGCGGCGGCACCTTCGATACCGGCGGTGACATCCATGGCGGCAGGAGGGAGAAATCCCCAAATCGTCGATGACCAAGGTCTGTGCCCGCCATCAACAAAATATTTGGATCAATCTTTCCAGTTGGGACCTTCTACCTGCAAAAGAGAGTCACTGGCAATCGCAGCGGGAGGGAAAATCAGTAATGGAGTTATGATTCGGAAGCCAGGCAAAGAAATGATTCCATCGCCAAGACCCGGAGAAGTAGTTGTATTCGAAGCCTTCTTCGAAGCTGGCTTGGGCCTTCCTGCAGTAGACTTCCTGGCGGAAGGTACTTGATCTGTTCCATGTAACCCTCCCCCAATTATCTCCGAATGCGGTAGCTAGACTGGCTATCTTCGAATGGGCCTTGAGAGCCGAAGGGTGCGAAGGAAGGGCAGAGATCTTCGCTGCATTACATAGGGCTACATGCCAACCAAAGACCTTCGTAGGCCCCGGAGGTGAAAAAGTAGTGGTATCCTTCGGCAGTATCAACTTTAGGCTTCGAGATGAGTATGCCCTCCAATTTCCTGCCAAGGCCATCAATGCAAGATGGTATACTGATTGGATTCTGAGATGGTTCTATGCCGAAGTTGGGGCAAGCAGTCCTCTGGCCGGGCCCCTTAAAGAAATTCAATTCCGGAAGGAAGCTTTAGTGCAGCCCAACGAAGGTCAACTCGAAGCCCGTCTTAACCTGCTTCAAAAGATTAGCCGAAGGTTAAGTATGCGAGACTTGGCCGAAGAATTCCTCGGCCTGCAAATTTCTCCGCTGATGGCCAACTGGCCTATTGTCTTCGAGGATGACTCGGAAGGCGGTCTCCGCAAAATTAACTTGACTTCGAGCCCTGCAGGTAACTTCGAAACCAACATGTATTATACATATTTACTTCGAAGAAAGACTAACTTGAATTATTTATTTTTTAGCTTCTTCAGCCCCTATTACTTCAGAGCAAATTATAAGGGCTTCGGAGAAGATTTTGGGTGTTCCAACTCCGACTGAAAAAGAATGGAGAGTTAAATTGGTCGGGAGTTGGGAGAGGTTTAACAGAGTATGGGGAATGTTGGAGATGACTCCGCCCCCTCTGATGGATTGGGTGCCTTCGGAGAAAGGGCCCAAGAAGAGGATAGCCGAAGCCGGAGCTTCGAGCTCCGCCAAGACTCCGGTGAAGAAGGTGGCTCGGAAGCCTAGAAAACCTGCATCTCCGAGCCCAAGAACCTCAACCTCCGGTTCTAAAGAAGATGAAGGTAAACTATTAGTGAGGTTGATTGATGAAGATGCGGCTCAGAAAGATATTCACATTGAAGATACTGCAGGTATGCCGGAGTCTCAGGCTAACATTGAAGAAGTGAGAGCTCCGGATGCTCAAGAAGAAGAGCAAATTGAAGCCCCTGTGGGCGAAGATGAAGTTGAAGTTACTACAACTTCAGTTGTGGATGAAGGGAGGACTGCTCACGGAGATACTCCGGCAGTTGAAGTTTTAACTGTGGATTCAGACGAAGACCTCACCTTTGATCCTCCGAGCAGTCCGGTGCTCGATCGCCCCCAGAATGTCGAAGGTAAACTTCGCATAATTCTCTTATTATTTTCTGCAAAATTATACAATGTATAATACCTTTGCTTTTGCAGAGCCCCCTTCTATAGAAGTACATCGCGAAGATCCCATTCCAGGGCCTTCGACAACTTCGGAGCCGCACCCGGAGGTCACTCAACAGGGGCCTGGAAGGGGTAAAAGACATATAGAGCCTCTCCCTACTCAAGGATCAACTTCGTCTGAATCAACAGATGAAAATGAATCAGCTGAGGGGGGCCATCTACCGAAATTCCAAGGACCTCAGGAGAACGCTCTGGAGCTTCGCCAAGCAGGGATGACCAAGAGGCTTCGGCAATGCTCCCTCTTTTGACTCCTTTTTTGGAGCAAAGAACCGGGCTTCGGACTCTGCTCAAACCTTTAGGTCGAGTGAGTCGCGAAGTCGGGGAGACAGAGCTGGTAGCAATCTTAAGCAGGGCAAAGAGTTCGGAGCTTAACATTGCTATGGAACGAGCAGCCTACCAGGTACGGAGCACCTTCGAACCAATAGCAAATTATACATGAATAATTTCTTACTTCAGTTTTTTGTTTTCTTAGCAAGCGGTCTTGGCCCGCGCTGCAACTTTATCGAGTGAAAATGAAATTGCTCAGCTTCGGGAAGAAAATGAAGCTCTTAAACGCAACTTGTCTTTCTCCGAAGCTAGAGTGGTTCAAATGGATAATGTGATTTCAACGGAGCGTAGGGCCAGACAGGGCTTGGAGGCTGCTAATAAAGAGCTCGAAGCAGAAAGAATCGTGCTTCGGGCGGAAATCGAAAGGGTGCGGTTGGAGCATGCTAATGCTGGGTCCGAACTTGTGAGGCTCCAAGAGGAAGCTAGCCAACTCCTAAATCAGAAGAATATTTTAACTACGGAGAATGCTAGGATTTCCGGAGTTCTAGCAGAAACAACTTCGAGCAAGGATGCATTAATCGAAGAAAAGCTTAAGTCTGAGAAGGTAGCTACGGAGGTCATAGAACAGATGCTAGGTGTTCTGGAGTACTTCGGTACTACTGGATCACTTCCTTCAGATGACAACGTCACTCTGCTGCGCCGGTTAAAAAGGATCCAAGGAGCAGCGAAGCAAATGAAGACGGCAGGCATTCGTTACGGAGAACTCTCCGGACAAGTGTCTGCCCTCGGACTACTTCGTTACTACGAGGATTTGGGCCGAACAATCACTCCGAGCGCAGAGGGTTCTATTACCTTCGACGACGAGCGGCTTTTAAATCCTTCCGAAGGCGTGACTGCTGCCTGGCGAGCCTTTCAAACCTCATGGAGAGCCGAAGGTCGTTCCGCGATCAAGGCTTGTATCGATGAAGGCCAACGCCAGAAGCAAGTTCGGAACCAAGCTTCGAGCAGTCAGCCTCCTCCGAACCCGCAGGTTTAGGAATCATTTAGGATTTTTGACTATGTAAAGCTTCGTGCCTGTAAACATTTATCAATGAAAATCTTGTTTGTCATATTTTTAGGCTTTGCCTCTTACGGAAGACATCGAAGTGTTAGAACTTAACGACGAACTTCGCTCATTATGGAATACCTTCGAACTTCTAAAGACTTACAAGCGTCCTCAATTTCTAATTCCTCGAGATGACTCCGACGTAATTGCGCCCGAAGTAATCAAAGATGTAATGTCTTATATTAAAGAGGAAGAGAAAGAGGTTGACGTAAACACCTCGTCTTCTGAAGACACTATTTGGTCTGAAGACGAAGGTGAAGCTCGAAATAAAAGATCTGAAGATCTTAGAAGCTGGGAAAGAAGCCCCGAACGGCTTCGAACTTGGGCCGAGCTTCAACAAGAGCAGAAGGATTTTAGAGCTTCGAAGGGGAGGAAGAGAGTTAAATGTAAAGTTATTAGAACTTCCGATGTTGGAACTAGTCGTTCCACCCCTAGCTCTAGGGACCGAAGAGGTCTCCGATTCCTTCTTGGTATAGATACCAATTTTTCATAGTGTAATCTGTAAACACATTAATTTCAATAATGAATGCCGATTTAAAATTGTCTCCATATTTACTAGCCCCTCTTTGAGTATAAGCAACTTCGAAATGTATTCAAAGATGGTTATGCGCAAAGAAAAAACTTCGGAGTACAATTTTTTGGGGGTTCGGAGCCCCTCTGTCATTTAAAGATCTTTTAAAATCTTTGAAATGTCTTCGACTTTTTGCAGTCAGAAGAATGGCAACTTAGTACCTTTGTTTTATGAAAGAAATCACTTGAGATAACTTTCAGGACACTTTAGTGTCTTAAAAAATTTGTCACTTTGGACTTTGTTAACAGACATTCGAAGCTCATGGCTCAAATGCTGTTTTGCTTTAGCCACCTTCGGCTTATTTTTGCGATCTCTGTCGAACCAATGGTTCGGAGTTTGCAATGGTCTCTTTGGACTCTTTTTACGGATGTCTACCAGCCAATGGCTTGGACTCCGTATATTTTGGCCACCTTCGGCTCTTTTTGCAGAAGTCTACCAGCCAATGGCTTGGACTTCGCAGGATTTTGGCCACCTTCGGCTCTTTTTACGTAAGTCTACCAGCCAATGGCTTGGACTCCGTAGGGTGTGGTTTTGGGCTCTTTTACGGATGCCTACAAGCCGGTGGCCTGGGCTCCGGATTATGCCAGCCCCCACGTCGGAAGCTTCGAACTTTATGGGTTCGAAGTCCGAAAATATAACCTAGCTTCATGACACTTCCCTCTCGGTCGACCCCGCGGTTCCAGTGCGTCCACTTGGAAGCTGGAAGTCTATGAGGGGAAGGCACTATCAGGATCATATGCTTTATTGATTTAGAAGATGATTACAAACAAATTACAAGGAGCCCTTATGCGAAGTATCGCTTTAGGTGCTCCGCATGCCAAGTATGTGCTAACTCTTCACCTTCTAAATTAGCTAATTTAAATGAACCAGGGCGCCCTGAGCGGACAATTAGGTATGGACCTTCCCATTTATTGCCTAACTTCCCTGGTGCTATAATGCTTCGTAGAACAAGATGACCCAGTCTTAGTTCATTGAGCTTAACCTTCGGGTCAAACCAAGCCTTCGTCTGCTGATGATACTTTGATAAATTAGCTACAGCCCGAAGTCTTGTTTCTTCTGATAAATCTAACGAAGCTTGTCTTTCTTCTTCAATGTCCGGTTCGGTGCTGCGAAATGATCCCCCTTTGAGCTCCGTTGGAGTCATAGCTTCATCTCCGAATAGTAGTCTGAACGGAGTAAAACCTGTGGACCTTGTTTGCGTAGTCCGAATGGACCACAGAATCTTCGGAAGCTCTTCGGTCCACAGTCCCTTTGCTAATCCTACTATTCTTCGATTTAACCCTGATAAAATATTTCCATTGGCTCGCTCTACGGCTCCATTAGACTGAGGATGCCTCACTGCAGCAAAACATAGCTGAATGCCTAGATCTTCGCAAAACTTCCTGAAGGGTTCTGCGTCAAATTGTGTTCCATTATCAACTGTGAGGTATCTAGGCACTCCGAACCGGCAAATGATGTTCTTCCAGAAGAATTTTTGTACATTGTTCGAAGTGATAGCTGTTAAGGGTTCTGCTTCCACCCATTTAGAAAAATATTCAATAGCTACCACTGCGAACTTCAGATTTCCCTTGGCTACCGGAAAGGGGCCAATTAAATCCATACCCCATCTAGCCATAGGCCATACCGGAGCAATGACTTGAAGAGCTGTTGGTGGGCGATGACTCCGTCGACCCATCCACTAGCATCCTTGACAAGTGCGGACTAAGCTCTCCGCATCAGCTGTGATTGTAGGCCAATAAAGCCCCTGGCGAAGTGTTTTTCCTGCCAAAGCTCTAGGGGCTAAATGGCTGCCACAAAGGCCTTCATGAATTTCTCGAAGAATTTCTTGGCCTTCGGCTTGGGATATACATCGGAGTAGAGGGGAACATACTCCGGCCTTGTATAATATACCGTTGATTATTTGATAGTTTCTGGCTCTGAGCTTTAATCTTGACAGCTGGGGCTCTTCGGGCAAATTTGTTCCTCCCTGTAAAAGTTCCATGATCGAATTTTTCCAATCTGCACTAGGAATGCAAAGAATCTCCGCAGAGGGAATTTGTGGCACCGAAGGTATATTGAGTTCCTCGTAGAAAGCTTCTTCGGGCACATCCACAGCTCCAGCTGCAGCCTTCGCTAAGATGTCCGCTTGCACGTTTTCCGCTCTTGGTATACTCCGAATGGAAATACCCTTGAAGTGTGCTTCGATTTTACGGATTTCTTCTAAATACTTTGCAAGCTGTGGATGCCGAACTTGGAAACTTTTGTCTACGTGCCCTGCTACTATCTGAGAATCTGTCTTTATAATTATTCTTGTAGCCCCTAGAGCACGTGCTTTCCGGAGTCCCAATAAAATTCCTTCATACTCCGCTATATTATTGGTAGACTTAAAGTTGAGTCTTGCGGAGTACATTGCTCTTTGCCCTGACGGTGAAATCAACACTGCCCCAATGCCGGCTCCGGATGCTTGGAAAGCCCCATCTAAGTAAACGGTCCAAACTCCGTCACTTGACTTCTCCGGAGCCAAATTTGCAGGTGGAGTCCACTCTGCTACAAAGTCTGCTAGGACTTGGGATTTGATAGCAGTCCTTGCCAAGAAAGATATGCCGAAGGGTGCTAGTTCAACTGCCCACTTTCCAATCCTTCCAGTGGAATCTTTGCTTCGGAGCATATCTCCTAAAGGATACGAAGTTGGTACAATTACATTATGAGCCAAAAAATAATGTCTTAGCTTCCTCGAAGCCATTATCAGAGCATAAACGAACTTCTCAAGTTCGGAGTATCTTGTCTTCGCTCCTGATAATGCTTCGGATACAAAATAAACAGGATTTTGGACCAACTTCCCATTGAAATCCACTTCTCTGACAAGGACTGCGCTGACAACTGAACCTGTAGCTGCAAGGTACAGGAGTAGGGTTTCGTCCACAGTAGGCACCGTGAGTGTAGCAAGATTACTGAGATACTCTTTAATATCTTCGAAGCTTTTCTGACACTCCGGTGTCCATGCAAAATCTTCGGACCCTTTAAATGCTTTAAATATAGGCAAGCTCCTCTCCGCAGACCTTGATAAAAACCTGCTAAGTGCTGCCAGACGCCCAGTCAGCTTTTGCACTTGCTTTAAATTTTCCGGAGGAGCCATCTTCTGCAGCGCAGTTATTTGAGTAGGGCTAGCTTCAATTCCCCTGCTTGAAACTAGATACCCTAACAATTTTCCAGCCTTAGCTCCGAATATACATTTTTCGGGGTTAAGACGGATCCCACATGCCCGAAGGCTATTGAATGTTTCTGCTAAGTCTAGGCTATGTTGGTGCTTTAAAGCACTCTTTATTACAATATCATCCATATAGGCCTCCACATTGCGACCTAGTTGATGACCTAGAGCCTTAGCAACTAATCTCGAAAAAGTAGCCCCGACATTTCTTAGGCCGAAGGGCATTCTTACATAACAGAAGACTCCCGAAGGAGTTACGAAGCTTGTCTTGATTTCATCTTCGCGCTTCAACCATATTTGATGATAACCAGAATACGCGTCAAGGAAGCTTAATAACTCCGAACCTGCGGTGGAGTCAACCAGTTGATCAATTCGGGGCATGGGGTAGGGGTCACGTGGGCATGCTTTATTCATGGATGTGAAATCAATGCACATGCGCCACTTTCCGGAAGACTTCTTTCTGACGAAGACTGGGTTGGCTAACCATTCTGTGTGAGCCACTTCTCTAATAATCCCAGCCTTCAACAATTTTTCAACTTCGTCCTTAGCTAGAGCAGCTCTTTCTGCGGACATCTTCCGGAGTCCTTGCCGAACAGGCCGGGCCTTCGGGTTTACAAGTAAACTGTGTTCAATGATATCCCGATCGACTCCGGTGATATCTTCGTCAGACCAAGCGAAGACATCCAAATTTTCTTCCACCACCTTTTCCAAGGAGGTTGCAACTTCAGGAGGTAAATCTTTGCCAAATTAAAAGTATACTCTTTACCATCTTTAACAATGACCTTCGTTGCAATCTCTCCTTCGGGACTTGGTCTCGGAAAGGACTTCTTCGAAGCTTCGGAGGAGGCTGAAAAGATTTCTTCATTATCCTGCACACTGTTTACTTGCCTCGGATCAAGAGGGGGACCATGACCATATTCCGCCCTCCGAGCAATGGCTTGATCTCCGAAGACTGTAAGGACTCCGGCTTGTGTGGGCATCTTCATGCACAAGTAATTGTGATGCGCCACAGCTCCGAACTGGTTTAGCATGCCCCTCCCGAAGATGACGTTGTAAGCATACGGGGCATCTATCACATCGAAGATTACTTCTTCAGTCTGGGCCAATAAACCTTCTTCGAAGGTAACTTCCAGGCCTATCTGGCCAAGTGCATCAAGCGGAGGTCCTGCGAAGCCTTGCAGAGGACGAGCCGCTGGAAGGAGATGCTTCCTGGAAATGCATAATTGATCGAAGGCTTGAACAAAAATGATATCTGCCGAACTACCTCCGTCAATCAACACCCTTCGAACTTCAGTACCCGCAATATCGGCAGTGATAACCAGTGGATCTGCATGCGGGAACTTAATACCAGCTGCATCTTCCGTGGAAAAAGATATCGGAACGTGAGACCACTCCGGCATTGCAGCTGCAGATGACGAAGTTCCAATATGACCTACTTCCCGAACGTACTCTCTTCGCTGTCTCTTGGACATGCTTCCGAGGGTACTTCCTCCGGAGATAGGGAGAACTACTCTTTTTCCTCTATCTTGCCCTTCCTCTTGCTTCGGAGGTGGCATAACATTGGCCACCGGAGGGTGTCTTGCAGCTTCAAAATTTTCTATCTGCGCCACAGCCTGGACCGGCTCTGGGCGCGTTGCAGCTGGACTTCGGTCGGTACTGCCTCGACCCGAAGTTCTCTCTAAGTACTCTCCCCTTAGGGTAAGTATAGCCTTGCAAGTATCAGTTGCATGGCTTCGATTTTCTCCGTGAATGCAGCAGAAAAGGGTCTGGCCCTTGCCAGCCGTTTTCCCTGGCAGCCTCCAGCCGCTGGCCTTGTTCCCCGTAGACTGTGGAGCTCTTGGTGCAAACTTCTGTGGGGGTGCAATATTCATGACTTCAGATCGAGGGTGTTTTTGCCCTCTTCTCCGATCATGTTGCACTTCGAAGACTGGTTCCTGCGGCTGTGCCGAATTTTTCACTTCTACTTTGACTTCTTGCAATATGGACGAAGTAGCAGCAGTCCTCCGAAGCCAACCCTCTTCTGACCTCGCATACTCCTCGAAGTATGACATCAACTGAGAGACCGAGGAGATGCTTTTCCGATGAAGCTTATCCAGAAGGCCTTGATGACTGACGCCTTCCCGAGCTGCATCAACCACTGAAGATGCAGACAGCCCCCGAATTTGCGACTTCGTATGAGCGAAGCGCTTAAAGTACTGCCTCAATGTTTCTCCGGGGAGCTGTTTCACCTGGAAAAGGCTTCCTGTTGACATAGGAGGCACGAAGGTGCCCTTGAAAGTTTCTTATAAACTTCTTCTTCAGCTGCGACCATGAATTGATTGATCCTGGCTTCAAGGACCAGAACCATCTCAATGCCACTCCTTGAAGAGCTAAAGGGAAGCACTTCGCCATGGTGTCTCGAACTCCTCCGCTAGCCTCAATTGCTAGGGCATAAGAACGAACGAACTCTCCGGGATCTTCATCTCCGGCATACTTACAGAGCTTCGAAGTTTTAAACTTTGGATCAAAGCGAACCTTCTGCAGCTCAGGATGCAGCGGAGATTCATTATCGAAGGAGGCATTCTCCGGGGCTTCGGGATAATCGAGATCATCGTCTTCGGGCACTTCTGGGATGGTTGGGGTGGCTTGAGAGCGAAGCCTGCTCACAGCTTCCTGTCGCCACCTTGCCACTTCAGCTTGAAGGTTGGCCATTTGAGTGGCCATATATCCAAGATTGTTTTCATCTCCTCCGGAAGGATCTTCCGGGTCTTGAGAACTGGTAGGATCAGTTCGAATTGGGATGGAGGGTGGAGAAGGGACTCCGAGTGGTCGGAGTATGGAAGGGGTTGGCGGAGAAGCTTCGTATGTTCGAGGGATGGAAGCCCCTTCCGGAGTTTGTGGAGGGAAAGTCGAAGGCCCTCCGACTTCAACTGTGTCGAAGGGTATCTCTCCGGAGATCCGAGAGGACCTCCGATTGGGATTGCGGGGTGCGCTCCGCTTAGGAGGCATGATGTAAGAAGTTGGTAGAGAACGAAGTTTTTCGGACTAGGTTCCCCACGGACGGCGCCAACTGTTGGCGTAAAAGATTACGCTAACAGGTTTCTGTAGAATAGAAACTAACAAACAAAGTGTTTGCGAAGAGAACTGTTCTAAGCCTCCGAAAGGATAATAACTTAGAATAGTTCGAATGTGTGTATTGAATAACTTGTATTCGGTCCCTATTACAGGGTGAAATGGGGGGTATTTATAGGCCCAAACATTAAGGAAAAGACCTATTTACCCCTCTATTACAACCGACATAGTGGAAACTATTCGGTTCCCTTAATAGGGCTAAAATGGTAAAAGACTAATCTAATAAGAAAGAAGATAAGTCTTCCATCTTAGCTGGCAGAAAAGATCTTGAAAAGCCTTAGTTCGAAGATGTACTCCGAACCAATGCCTATCTTCGTACTTCGAACTTGGTTCCGGGTATCTTCGAAGATGATCGTCTAGGAACCTTCGAATTCACTGTCTGCCTTTATGTTGCTTCGGCAATAACCCCGAAGATGAGATATTTTCCCCCAACAACTTATCTGTGGTAAGTGTTAGTTATAACATATTATAGATGATATGTCATCTATGCTAGGTTATAATGATGAACCGACATAGATGATCTATGTTATCTATAATAGGTCGAATATTGTGACCCGCCATAAATGGGTCATTATCTATGTTGGCTGCTAGTTATGGCCCATGACATATGAATTATGATGGGACATAATCTTCTGACTATGACTCATCTATGATGGATCATCCTCACTAGGCTTATGCGATCTTATATGGTTATTTTTATTGAACCATTAGAGATGTTGTCATTTTAGATGGCTTGCAATTATACATCACAAATGATATGTTATGGATGGACAATTTTAGCATAGTATGATGTCATCAATGGGAGCGTCTTCGGTTGTTTGCATGTCTCGCACCACTCGCGGTGATGTTAGCAGTGCACGACTATGGTGGTGACACCATCTAGGGTTCAGCTTGACAACTTGTGAGGAGATTCTTCTTTTGCTTAGGCCATCTCTTGTCTCTCTCTTACACTCAAATTCCTATTATTTATACTCCCTATAAAATTACAAGGCGGTGACTATTTTAAAAAAACCCAACTATTTCAAATTTGACCAATAATTACTCAAATTACAAAAACATTTAGTGTATAAAAGTTATATCAATATATTCATATTTCAATTAGCTTTCATAAAATAGTGGCTCTGTAGATATTAAGAATATATTTCATGGGTAATTAATTGTCAATGTCCTAGAGACTTTTTCAAAATAAAATAGGCCATATATTTTTCTACTAGTAAGGTGCCCGTGCATTGTAACGGATTCATAATTTTAATGGCAATATATTTAGAGCATGATATATTTATTGAATACATGTTTAGTAATATTGCAATGATAAGAAATAAAGTGATATATTATTGTTCAAAATGATACATAGAGGTATCATTTCTATATAAAGTGTCATTGCATATTTATAATTATAGATCTGACATAAAATTATAAAAGATACTATACAGTAAGCACATTTTCTTTCATCTACTCAGTGAGCACTTCCTTGTAGATGATATTCTTCATTAGCGTGCTTGTTGAATTGATACCTCTATTATTTTTCGGAGTGGCGAGTATTTTAATATTGCTACGAGAAGTCTCTCATGACAGGGCTACATATAATTGTCCATGAGAGAACACTGGGTTCGGGAGGTAGATTCCAACATGTAGTATTATTTGACCTTGTGCTTTATTAATTGTCATTGCAAAACTCACTCTAACAGGAAATTGATTCCTCTTAAACTTGAAGGGGAATATTTCATCACACTACTACAAACACTCACTGTAGCGACGGGCAAAAACGTACTATAGTAGCGGGCAACCAGTCCGCCATTGCTCTAACGCCACTGCTAACCAGGGTTAGCAGTTACGGACAGAGTGCCCACCACTACTGGTAGCCATAGCAGTGGCGGGCAAGCTGACGTCATGCAACCGCTACAGCTAGTAGTCATAGCAGGTTGCATGACGTCAGCGTGGCCGCCACTGCTGTGTTTCTCCCATTTTACAGAAATGTTATAAACCTTAATTCTAACAGCCCAACAACAAAAAAACAGAAATATACAGCTTCACACAGCCATCCACATCCACAGCAACAACACAACCACAGAAATTCACAGCTCCCACATCCATCCACAACAGCAACACAACAACAACCCATCTCATCAATTTACAAATTTACAAAATTCACATTTCATCAGACATCAAGTTTACAAATTTAAATCTCATAAAAACTTCAAAATTAACAATTGTTCACAAATACATGATCATTTTGTTTCATGTTTATTCTCGGATGGCCAACTCCTTTCTTGCACATCTTGTTTTTGCTTCTGAGCTTCAAAATTCTTGGAAATTTGTTGTGCTAGCCTTTTCTTCCGGCCCAACCTCTCAGAGTTGGATGCTTGGCCACTTCACCCTCAAGATCAAAGAATACTCCACACTCATGAATAATTTCATGCATCGTGAAGCGGCACATCCCTGATACAATTCCAAACATTTTTGCCTCTGAGAGTTGGTTCTTCTCGGCAACGGTTGATGGACATGACGTCTGCATACGTAACATATAAGTACATACGTTGCAGGTTATATTAGATTAACACATAATAAATCAACTTACTTCATTAGTATCCTCAGATACTGTCCGCGCAAACTTTCCTAAGTCATTGCTCATGAAATCACAAGTGTAATAACCGCAATGCACCGAACCGAGAAGTTTTTTGTGACACTTCAAAATAGACAAAGTTAGAACGATATATAGTTTGGCTTTATTATTAGAATTAATAAATTTAAAAATATAATCTTACCGGATAGTTAGTTCTGATATGCATTTCTTTCGGCCTTTGTGGATCATGTGGGCCATGTAACTTTTCCACGTAATATTTATATGCACTCTGAAGAACATTTATTATATCTTGATATTCTTTTCTGGGTTTGTCGAGAGAGTCGAGCACCCAAACCCTGTAGTTCTTCGGGTATATCAGAAGTGCAATCCAATGATCACTATCGAAAGAAGTAATATGTGATTATGTTAGTTTCATAATAGATAAAACGTGATTAAGTGGATATAGTGGTATACTTACTTAAAGTTATATGCCCCGGTTATCATTTCTTTGTCTTTCCATTGAAACATGCACCACACAATATACAATGTGGCACAATTCCTTTTGTTCTTATTAAGTGCGTCTTGGTCTTTATTGAATATCTTCCTTTGAAACTTTTTCTGACCCGAACTCCAGTACTTTGCATCGTTCTGGTTTAGTACTGTATTCAGTGTACTTTGACTTATCAATGATGGGTTCAAGTATCCATATTGTTTAGACTTATCACTAAATGAATTCAAACTACATATGTTATGAAACACTAGTCAATATAAGATGTGATTGGTTTTTACTTTGTATTGACAAAGTAAAAACTACTTACAGGCACTAGAGCATCATGCTTGTGATGTCGGTTCGCTTCAGACGGAACATCCGGTGGAAGTCGTCGAAAAATAGTGCAAGAGTAAACTCTGGACAGTTGAATACTTCTTTTGGAACCTTAATTTCTATTTGCATAACTCCTAACGAAGACACTTCAAGGTACCAGTCATGAAATGTTTGCATCTCCCAGTTCATACTCTTAAGTACTCGTTGGAGTAAGAATGGTTTGCCTGGTTCGTACTCTATATAATCATCATCTCCGTAGGTCCATTGATCCACATAAAGTGACCCCTGCTTCTGTACTAGAGTCTTTATGGGAGCCTCTACGGGCATAAAACGTGTTTTCCCCACAGTAGTAAAGAATTTGAGTATTTTAGACTTTGGATTAGAGCAGTGCCCAATTTGAACAATTGTCTTATGGATTGTGGGCTTTGGGCGTGCCTCTTGATTCTCGGGCTCGAGTTCGGCCGCTGGAACTGACTCTTTTAGTTGATCAGGCTCGTCTATTGGCTCTGTTACTTGAGGCTCGGCCGTTGGAACTGACTCTTTCACTTGATCAGGCTCGGCCGCTGGAACTGACTCTTCCACTTGATCAGGCTCGACCACTTTAGGATCTGTCACTTCCTCCGGCATGTGTTGTTGATCCATTTGTGGATCTGCCACTTTTTCGGGCACGTGCTCCTCGAGTTCTTGAGCCATTTGACGATCTACCACTTTATCGGGCACTGGCTCCTTCTCTGCCTCTTCCTCCATCTCACGCTCATCAACAAGTGATAAAGGTCCTATATTTTGCATATCATGAGATGAAGGATATGTGGGGGATTGCGACGAGAAAATAGGCGATCTACTCTGAGAACTTGTCGGAGACTGCCTCTGGAGTAATTTGATATCTCGGCTCACCCATAAGACAAAGTTATTCAGTGCATCTCCGATTGTCTCAATCCCCTCATAAGGCATTGGAAAATCTAGGGGGTCATTGATAAATCTGTCGTTGGTGATCTCATTGACCTGAACCTTGGTATACTCTACGGGAATAGGTCGATTGTGAAATAGATCCCCAGGCATAGCAATGCCTCGTGCAACCTCTTAGGAATGCTCTTTGCGTCTAATCGGTACATGCAGACTTCATGGTGTGTCCTCTTTGATATAATTTACAGGAAATTTCTCTTGTACTAATCCAAAACTACTTGGTACGTCAAGTCGTACCTCTGGCACAACTATCTGTCCTGTTGCAGCCTGCATTATGTTTGGATTCTCACTAATAAATTGAAAGAAATGTCTCCCACTCTACACGACGCTCTGCGGCGTAGTCTGTGCGTGCTTGACGCTTCTTGTATGTGGCACCATCCTGTTTCTTGAAAGTATTATTCTAGGGTGCTATAGAAGAGACACCTTGGGTGCGCCCTCGATGTTCCTCATTTCCGAGAGCATATGTAAGCTGGTCATTACATCCCTCAGGATTGAACTTTCTAGTCTTCTCCAACTCAGCGATTTTCTTCGCTTTCTAAAATACTTCACTAGTCTATGAGTCAGAGAGGATATATTGGCCCTCGGGTGTTTTTTAGCTCGACCTAGGAGCCATCTCTTAGTGCGCCGATCAGCACCTGAAAAATGTTCAAGTAACCCAGCCGCACGGTCCTTCTCTTCCTTTCTACTCCACTCATCCTCCTTGGCCTTATATCCACCTGGGCCAAGTTTATGTGGGAACTTATTCTTCTTATTAAGTTCTTTGAACACGATGCTCTTTTATTTGGCTTCTTTCGAGCAATGCTGCAATTTGAATTCATTCCATTCATTTGGCGTGATAAAGCTGTAGTCGTTGAGCGGCGACTCTACCGAACAAAGTTGGGGTATAAGTCTTCGATAATCTATAACATAGAACATTAATCATTCATATTTTCATGTACGAAACAATGAACAAAGTTGTTGAGGCCTCATCATATTTTGTGTTGTTTTTCAAATATGTTCATGGCTGCCATGGAACCCATGGGCATATCCATACCCTGCCAGCAGCACAAGAAAGAAGAAGCTGTTGCAAGGGTATGGATGTGTCCCACGGCTTTGATGACATACATGAGATAACTCAATAACAATTTGCATCATAGGCCTCTAAAAGGAATTGCAAAACAGGAAAAAAGGCATATAATTGCCATAGAGAAAAAAAGGTCCACATGACTCCACATGCCAGATGCACTTGAGGATTAGTATAGTAGCTTTAGAAGTAATAACAGTAGTAAACAACATGTTGATTGTGTTATGTATGATTCAGACTGGGCAGTGGCCTCATGCATCAGTAGTCAGCTATTACTTCTAAAGCTACTATACTAATCCTCCAGTATAGTGAACCTCTAGAAATACCAAGGAACATGACTAAAAAAAATTCAAGAAAAAATGACATGTTGGAGGATCTCAGTCTAGATTTTTGAATGGATTTAAGCTTCTTTCATAGAAGAATAAGTCTCAAGTTAACAAGAAAGACATCATTGTAACCTCCAATTTTGTAGACATGTATTTACATGTTGGACACAAGTTGCAAGAGTATGATACAAGTGCAATTATATATATATATATATATATATATGTAGACGATTTAATGGTTCCACATCATCTATTATTTGAGATCAAGATCCCTCTAGCAGAACTATAGGTGAACGTTTTGATACATTTGAAGAAAAATTAGCCATAACTATTGAAGAAAAGAGAATCATGCCAAGGACATCAAAGAAACAGTAAATACCTAAACTCAAGAACCTTTCAGTCGTAAAACTTATAGACCACGAGAGTTACAAATTAAAGTGGTAGTGTGTAATTATCTATGTGCAAACTCGACCTAATAGTGGTTCCACGTCTATTATTTGAGATCAAGATCCCTCTAGCAGTACTATAGGTGAACGGTTTGAGAGATTTGTTTTTAAGATATGAACCATTAGTTATTAATATCTAGTTTTTCTAATTAAATTTAATTGAAAGCAATGGACAAATTAAAGATGGGTAGATATATAAATTTCAATTAACCATATGTCATCATTTAGAAAGAAATACTAATCCCAGGCCAGAACTTCTTGTTTTAGAGGTCAAGCATAAATATCCTTTATATGACAAGCCAATAATCAAAGAAAACTAAGTAGCATCCCATTATGCTGGTAGTAGGACTACTTCATCAACTTAACAAATGTCTTCATCTCTATTGACAAAACATTGACAAAACCATCCCGTTATATCTCAGCAAACAAGTCGATCATGAAACCATTACATTCCTACTCATCTCACAATAGTAGGACCATCGTCGTCCCATCCCAAAACAAGTTATCCCACTAACCACACACTGTATGTATATCTTTCAGCATTAGTCACCGGAGCTAGGGCAGTGTCAGCTAGCAAAGCAGCAGCACATGCTAACACTAATTGTCGATATATTTCAACTAACAAAAATTAGCACATGCCAATGACTTCAAAGCAACAATAAATACCTAAACTCAAGAAAATTTAGGTGGTAATCATCATCATCGGCATCAGAGAACTAATGATGGCTAAATCATCATTGGCAATCACCATCGAGCAATGAAAAAAGGAATAGGAGAACTACAAGGTGTGTACTACTACCTTTGGAAGTAAGGCCTCGGTGCGGCGGTGCTCCGGGATGACGGCGACGGGCTAGCCTTCCAGGGGCAGTGACAAGCTCCGGGATGGTGGAGGTGGGTGGAGGGCGGCGGCGTGGGCTCCGGTGGCAGCGACGGGCGAAGGGCAACGACGCGGGCTCCTAGTGCGGTGGCGACGGGCTCCGGGTGCGGCGGCGATGGGCTCGGGAGGACGGCGGTGATGGGTGGAGGGAGACAGCGCGGTCTCCTGGTGCGGCGGCGACGGGCTCAGGAGTGCGGCGGCGACAGGCCTAGGAGGGCGTGGGAGTTGAAGTTAGGTTTTCGGCTGTGCGGGAGCCAAAATGTTTATATAGGTGGATTAGCAGTGGCGGGCAAGATGACGTCATCCTGCCCGCCACTACTGTTACTATTAGCAGTGGCGGTCGATGACGTCACCCGGACCACCACTGCTAAGCCACCCGTACTGCGATCGAATTAGCAGTGGTGGGCCGTATGACATTACCCAACCGCCACTACTAAGAGGAATAGTAGTGGCAGGAAGATGACGTCAGCATGCCCGCCACTGATTAAACACGTGCCCGCCACTGCTAACTCTGAGGTGTATTTTTATTTAGTAAAATCATATATTACCAATAAGTAAATAAAAGGTTTAAAAATATATTTTCAACTTTATTATTATTATTATTTTTCTTAAGTAATTTTTTGATTAGATTAGACATATATTACCAATAATTAAATAATAACATAATGACATTGGTGGCCTGCTAGTGCTATACACATTAATGACATAAATAAAAACATATATTACCAATATCTTAAACATAAATGACACTACCAAATGACATAATTAATTTTACAAATCCGCACAATCTCTTAAGCTAGACATAAATGATCTAGCCTTGTACTAATTTTCCATCGCCATCGGTACGTAGATAAGGAATCACACTGCCAAATGATAGTTTTGCATCAACCACATTGATCCTTGCTATGTCAACGAAGAACGACACCTCATCAAACTGATTGTATTCTTCTTCGTCCTCGACTCCATCAACTCCAACAATTCTTTGTTTTCCTAGAGCAACGATGTATTTCTTCTCGTCTTTAGGATCAAGTATGTAAAATACTTGTGCCACAGATTAAGCGAGTATCCAAGGGTCATCTTTATAACCCACCTTATTAAGGTCAACTATCGTAAACCTGTAATCATCCACCTCCACACCTTCTGGATGTCTGACCCACTGACACTTAAATACGGGGATTTCTATAGAGTTTCCGTAGTTAAGTTCCCATATTTCTTCGATGTATCCATAGTAAGAATTCTTTTGTCCAATGTTGTCTTCTGCATCTTCTCTGACACTACTATTTTGGTGCTAACTCTTTTGATCCTTTGCTTTGGTATAGAATGTGAAACCATTGATGTCATACGCTTGCCATGTTTTAACCATGATCAATGGACCGTAAGACAATTTATTTATCATCATCTCTTCGTCAGTTTCTCCAATTGAAATGTTTAGATCCCTCAGCCATGATATGAAATGAATTTTGTGCTGTTTCATAATCCATTGTTCATCGTGATCTTCATTATTTTCACGAAGCTCTTGCAGGTGTTGTTAAACATATGGTCTCATAATCACCAACTGATGCATGACACTGTAATGTGATTCTCTTACTGTTTGGTAGCTATTGTCTCGTATGATTTTCCTGCCTTTAGTTCCTTTACCGATGAGTCTTCCATGGTGCCGGGACATGGGAACACTTATTGATTTTCCATCTCTTATGTAATCTACGCAGAACTCAATGACTTCCTCATTCGTGTAGCCCTCTATCATGGAACCCTCTAGATAAGCACGATTTCATACGTAACCCTTGAAGATAACCATGAGACGCTCGTACGCATACATATTGTGCAGGTATGTTAGACCGAGAACAAAGATCTGGTCTGCTATATGTATCATATAGTGCTCCATAATATCAAGTTATGAAGGAGGAAAGCACATCTCAAGCTAACACATAGTCTCCCTCATTTGTTTACGTAATTCATTTAACTCTTCATGGTCGATCACCTTCTTTGATATGATGTTGAAGAAGTGACACATGTGTGTGATCACCATCTTCAGAAATGAATGTTTGATTCCTCTTACTGCGATGGCGAGGAATATCCCAAGCATAACATGACAATCATGAGTGTTGTAGCCGCTCATCCTTAGATCTTCTATGGAGACAAAATTCTTTATATTTGTTGAGAATCCTGTTGGAACTGTAATTCCATGTAGACACCTATAGATTGATCTTTTCTCGTCAATTGTGAGGTTTTAGCTAGCAGCCGGAAGGAAAAATTTTCCATTGGCCCTTTCTTGTGGGTGAAGCTCAGGTCTAATTCCAAGAGTTTGAAGGTCCCTTTGTACTTTGAGTCCATCTTTTGACTTGCCCAGCATGTATAACAAAATACCGATGGTGCTTTCGAAGCCATTCTTCTCAACGTGCATTGTATTGATAGCATGACCAATCTCCAACTCCTTCTAATAGGGAAAGTACCTGAAGAAGATTGACTGCTTTTTAAATGGAGCGTCCTTTGAATTTTTTTCAGATTTCTTCCTCTTCTTTCCGAAAACAACTTTGATATTTTTCACCATTTCAAATAGAAATTTGCCATCTTGATGTCATGGCGGCTGCCCAAGCTCGATTGTACCGTCAAAATGTTTCCTATTTCTTCGATATTTGTGGTTTCTTGGTAAAAATATGTGGTGTTGCATATATTTCGTCTTAACAAATGATGGAAGATGCACAGATTCTGTCTGGTCCACACACACTACACATGCTATCTTTCCTTTAACCTGTCCTGTTAGGGACATACACCCTGGGTTGTCAGCTATGGTGCAAAAGATCATGGCTCTTAGATTGAAGTGCTCTTTCTTGTGCTCATCCCACACACGGACACCATGTTCCCATAGACGTTTCATATCCTCCATCAAAGGTTCTAGAAAGACCTCAATGTCATTGGCAGGTTGTTTTGGTCCAGAAATTAGAGTAGTGAGCATAAGGTACTTTCTTTTATAGCACACCCATGATGGAATTTTGAACAAGCACAGAAAGACCGACCACGTACTGTGTGGGTTCCTCATCTCACCGAAGGGATTCATTCCATCCATGCTAAGTCCCATCCTGATATTTCTGGGATCCTCAAAGAAGTCTAGATGGGCCAAGTCAAATGATTTCCACTACCTAGCATCTACAGGGTCCTGACGTTTTTCGTCCTTCTTTCGCCCAACGAAATGCCAGATTAATAGTTCATCATCTCTTGGATTAGAGAACATACGTTTCAAGAGATCAATCACCGGTAGTGTTGGCGCAATAGATTACGCTAACAGGTTATATAAGACCAAGAACTGACAAATGAAGTGTTTGTGAATGCAGACTATCTCAAGCCTCCGAATAGGATAATAGCTCAGAATAGTTCGAAGTATGTATTGAATATCGGAATATTCGATGCCTCTTACAGGGCGAGAAGGGGCTATTTATAGGTAAAATCTCTAGGAAAAAGACCTTTTTACCCCTTAATTACAACCAACATAGTGGATACTATTTCGGTATCCCTTATAGGGTTAATATGGTAAAACATGCTCGAAGGATGTTGATAAGACAGACGTCCCATCCTTCTGGTTGTTTTCCACTTCGGAGGAGAAGTCTTTCGGGGGGTCTCTTTGGACCGGAGCCTGGACGAACCTTTCAGATGCTTCGAGCCCTTTAGTTCGGAGGGGTTCTTGGGCTCTGAGATTAAGACTTACCTTTATCTTTGTTGTATAATGTATTTTCTTTGAATCTTGGAGGATCATGGGCATGAATTATTTTCCCCCAACAGTAGCCCCTCAAATACGCTTCTCCGGATAGCCTGTACAGCAAGGAGAGTAGTATAGGCAAGAAATATTTTCATGCTCAGGGCCTTAGAAAGAAAGCAAGGTATTATAACCGTTCAAAGTATCTTTGGCGTCGAAGATGCATCAAATCGAGGCTTCAAACTTGGACCTCCGTATGATTACTCCGATGGAAATTGAACTGTTATAACGGCAGTAAACTGCAAAGAGCCATTACTTTTGTACCGTTATCCCTCAAATAGCCGTTAGGCCTTTCGAGAAAGCAACAACCATAAAAGTTTATCGTGGGTTCACACTATTTCACCCTTTGGCCCCACCCGTCATTGACGAGGGTTGAATCTACAAATGTGAAAACATGCGTGAATCGTGCTGAACGAGGATGGAGAAGTTATAAAAGAGGAAGGTGATCAGCTGTGAAAAGTTTTTACAGAGATTTTGTGCTTCGACATTTCCACACTTTCCTCTTTCACCTTTGCTCTCTAAAACTCTCGAGTGCTCCACCGATGGTGAGAACAAGTGCAGAGTGCCGACGGCGGCGGCGACCTTGGTGCAGCAGCAAAATTGGGCCGCATCTGCGGCGGCAGCAATGGAGGGAGCTGCAGGAGGCTCTTGGCCCAAGGATCCATGAGAACTCTACCGACCGTCGAAGAAGCCGCTGAAGCAGAACTTCATTCTCGAGCGATCGACTAGCATGACAGAGTCCATTGAGGAGGTAGTAAGCAGAAGACTGGGTTTGGGGCTGAGGACTCGAATCTCTGGAGAAGAATATACCGGCACCGAGGAGCGGAGAAGTCATTGTCTTCAAAGCCTTCTTTGAAGCCAGACTTGGACTCCCTTCAATAAACTTCTTAACAAAAGTGTTGGAGATGTTCCATGTCACCTTGCCGCAGTTGTCTCCGAATGCCATAGCTAGACTGGCGATCTTTGAGTGTGCTCTCTAAGCCGAAGGGTGTGAAGGAAGGTCCGAAGTGTTCGTGGCAACCCACGAAGCTTCATGCCAACCCAAGCTGCACGACGGACCTAGAGACTCCAAGCTACTGGTGGCCTTTGGGAGTGTCAACTTCCAGCTCCAGAAGGAGCACTTGAAGAATTTCCCACCGAAGGCGATCAATGACCGGTGGTACTCCGATTGGATACTTCGGTGGTTTTATGTTGAGGTCGATGAAGACTTCGGTCTTGCGGGGCCCCTACAAGAGATCTGGTATAGGAGGGAGGCGAAGGTGACTTTGGACTCAAGTCTGCTTTCAACATGACTTGGGTTATTGTCTTCGGTGGCCAAGCGCATGAGCATGCGAGACTTGGGAGAGGAATTCATCGCCCTCCAGATACCTCCGCTCGGGGCCAATTGGCCCGTTGTTTTCCACAACGCTTCGAAAGGGGAGCTTCGAGAGATCGCTTCGAACTCTCTAGGTAACACTTTGATATTTCCTGCACTCAAATTAGTCATATAGAATATCTGTAGTTTTCTTAACAGATTGTTACCTTGTTTCAGCGGCTCTATTGGCACTGGCTTTGGAGCAAATAGCTCGGGCAGCGAAGAGGGTGCTCGGGCCCCCTACTACAGTGGAGAAGCAGCGGAGGGTGGAGCTGGTTGGGAGCTGGGAATGCTCCAACCGAGTGTGGAGTGCACTCGGAATCGAAGCCCCTCCTCTTCCAAGCTTTGACGTAGTGGGTCTGGTCTCTCAAAAGAGGAAAGCTACTACTGGCACCTCCAAGGCTGTGAAGACTCTGGCAAAAAACATGGCGAGGAAGGCTAAGCTCCCTTCCCCTCCGGTGTCTCCACCTTCGCTAGGCATTCGAAGCTCTTCTTTGGAGGAGTTCGAAGAGGAGGATACTTCGGAGGCCCGAATAGGGAGGGAGCTCGAATCTCTACTCATGGAAGGTGGTGAGGGGGATTGTCAGGCTGAAACCAAGGATCCACCTCGGGTTGATGTCGGAGCGACGCCGACGACCGAAGAGGATGCAACGGTCCAAACTGAGCCCGTAGAGGTTCAGGCAGTGGAGCCGGAGGGCTCTGATTTGCCATTGACCAGAGTAGTGGTGACGGAGGTAAGGGCCTCTACATCTGCTACTCCATCCCAAACTTCAGGGGAGGACATCGAGGAGTACCTTAGAATGTACGAGTATCTAGGGGATCCCGTAATCCTCCCTCAAAATCTACATGGAGGTAAGCCTTCGGTCTTTACTTCTTTATTCATCACACCTGAAATAATTTCACTGTATTGGCAATATCTTTTAGATGATTGATAAGTACCTTATGTTTGTAGATGCTTCAGGGAGCGACATGGCTCCGGCCTGAGACGGAGCCTTGGTGGAGGACTTGGCTCCAGCTAGGGACGAGGCTCCGGCAGAAGAGGTAGCTCCGACGACGGAGGCTACTTCCGTTGGAGCTGCTTTAGCTGAGGGGTCCACTCCGACAGAAGAGGTGGCTCCGGTGGCTCCTGCAATGGGGAGAGGTAAAGGCAAATTTTGGCCTGGGCCTCTCCCTTCCTTGGTGATGACGCCACCGATGAACGATCCTTCGGTGGATGCTTCAAAGGAGGATCCCGCCGAAGATGATCAGAGAGCCTTGTCCTAGCTCCCGCTGTTAGCTCCGTTCTTGGAGCAGTGGACAGGGCTTTGGTCTCTCCTGCAGCCCTTGGCTGAAAAGAGCCAAGAGGTTGGCAACTCTCAGCTGGTCTCCACATTGAGCGAAGCCAGTGGATCGGAGCTAGACATTGCCCTCGAAAGGGATACCCTCCAGGTATGTGAGGGACATAGTGTACATTTAATTCATTGTAATTGCACCATACTTACTTTGCTTTTTGCACCAATTTGTTCTTGCTAGAGCGGTGGCGACTTCCAATTAGCTCGAAATTAATCAGCTCAAAAGGAAGGTTACAACGCTCTAGATGGCTCTTAATGGATCCGAATATAAGTCCATGCAATTAGAGGAAACACTCCTCGAAGAGCAGAGGGCGAAGGCCATTGTGGAGGAGGCGCTCTGAACGGAGCAGCGTGCTCATGATGTCCTGGCATCTTCAATTAAGGAGCTCCAAACGGAGCGAGTGGTGCTGAGAGCTGAAGTCGGCAAGCTTTGAGTAGCGGAGGTGACTTCCGAGGCTGAACTTGTGCGGCTTTGAGAGGCGATTCAGCAAGTGCTGTCTCAGAAGAATTATTTGACGACAAAGACAACTGAGCTCTCCGCCATCGCCACCGAGAAGACAAAGGCTGAGGCGAAGCACAGCGAGGTGGCCGATCAAACCATGGACACCCTCTGGGGTGTTCTGGAATATTTTGGAATGGCCTGCCCATCTTTCTCAGCTACAGTAGATGAACCTCTTGACAGTAAGCTCAAGATGATCTAGGCGGCGACCAAGATGATGAATGGATCCGGTACTCGCTATGGAGAAATCTCCGGACAAGTAGTCGGGATCGGAGTCCTTTGTCACCTCGAAGCCATCGGGGTCTCCATTGCTCCGGCGAAGGGTTCGACGCCTGCAAGCTTTGCTGATGAAGGCTTGTTGCGACCATCGCTAGATGTCGCTTTAGCTTGGGAAGCCTTTCGGGTGACCTGGAAAGCAGATAACAAAGCTGCGGCCAAGGCATGTGTTGGACCGAAAAGGGCGACCAGAGGGGGGGGGGGGGTGAATGGGAGCTTTTAAAATTCCAGGCTAAAAATGTCCTTCTGTTTTCAAACCAGTCTCCTGCGGAACAGGCTTCGAACACACTCTTCAGAGATCTAGTTTGGAGGTATTCTACAGCTTCAGAACTAGGCTCCGCATAGAGTAAAAGTTCAGAGTCAAGAAGACTTCGCTCTTGCCAACAACCCCAAAACACATCTACTAGGTTTGTGCAGGCTCCAGACACAAGGTGCCTTCGAGCAGGCTTCACACTTCACCCTTCGCAGAAGGAGGTTTCCCTCTAGAGACATCGATCAGATACTCTGCACTAGCAACTGGTACTAGGCTTTGTATTTCGAAGGTCTAAATGCAAACAGAACCAATTTTGCTGAGGAAAGAAACAGACTTCGAGCAAACTCTACTCAGTGCTTCGCTAGTAACAGTGAGGGGTTGCCTCAGTTTACATAGAGCGAACTCACACTGAACAACACACACTTCGCACACATTGAACACTAAAACCCTTTTCTAGAGAAGAACCAGTGCACAAACTCAGGCCAGACCAGAACGAAGTGTAACTCAAAGAAAACAACACATGTTATGCAAAACAGAGATACAAGTTCAAGCAACAGATGAAGAGCAGAATGTAAATTTCATTGCATGAACAGGGAACACAAAAGACTCACATGACTAAGTACATGGAAATGGCGGCTTGCTTTGGAGTTCTAGAAATGGCTGCCCAAAGTGTTGCTCAGACCTAGTCAGCCTTCACTATTTATAGGCACTATTCAACCCTATGAATAGACTACTCTACCCCTAGGGTTTACACTGTTTTTGTCTCAGCAAGACAGGGGGGTACAGATGGTAGTCTACTTTTCTGGAGGTTTCTTTTGTCAGCTTCGTAGAGGAGACAACATCAACTTTTACAGAGCCGACACTATCAGCCTTTGTAGATTTGGAGTCTTCTGAAGCCCCCTTCGCAGGTGAGGTGTGCAGTAGCTTTGGTGACACGCTTGAACCCATAGGCCTTCGCTTCACCGAAGTTAGCCTTTGATACAGTGACAGTTTTGAGCCGAAGCCGTCAAAGCTCTTGAGCCTTCACATCATCACCTCAGGAGTAGACCACCACAGTTTCGCAGCTACTCCCAGCTCGAACTCCGTCAGTCCGTGTACCGAAGCCATGCATGGCCGAAGTACCTCAAGTCAGCCATACTTCGAAGCCCCACGTTCGGAGTACCTTCGCCACCTTTCGAAGACCCTCCATCCAAGGTCTCTGTATGAAGCATATCCATAAGCACCCCTTCACAATGTCTTAGCCCCGAGCACACTCTATGAAGACCCTTATCGGGACCAAGCCTTCGATGCACCTTGACTTTCGAGACCTTCATCAGGTGTCTCTTCGAGTGTCTCTATCTAGAGCACACTTCGAACGCCTTGCCTCAATGTTGAGGACTTCATCCACCATACTCCAAAGTTACTCCTTCCGGAGCACCCTTCGAAGTGCCTCGTCTCCAAGGACTTCGCCTCGGGGTACCTTCAGCCGGAGCCACCCTCTGCACTTTCTGCCTTCGCCTGACGCACCTTGACTTGAGGACCGACCTCGACCCCACGCAACCTTCATGACTGAGCTCCTTGCTCGCCTGGGACCAAGCCTCCCGCTTGACCCAGGTTCACATTCTACGAACCGTCCATCGCCTTTGAAGCCACCTACGCACCACCTACAAACAGACAAGTGTTTCCATTACCCCGGAGAACTCTTCGGTAAACAACCTTCGGTACATTTTTTGGTGTACCGCCCAAAGTACCGAGCCCTTCGATACTACCTTGTCATCGTGCTCTGCCAGACCCCTTCAATATACACACTCCGCTGCACAGCTACAGCCAGCTAAATCGAACCCTTCGATAAACACCTCCAAACCCCTTCGGAGGGACCCCTTCGCCCAAAAGGCAACTTGTCAATCACTCATCACAGACTTGAAACCAACGCACATTTCCACTTGGTTTGTCAGCATGGATCGACGAAGCCCGTTGGCAGAGGCAAACACAAATGAGGCCTCTGGCTCCACCACTGCCAACTGCTCCGCCTTTGGACCCGAAGGTCTAGTCTCTTAGGGCATTTTGTTATGTAAAAAAGACTTTGTAATGTTCTTTTGTTTCAATGAATGAAAAGTCTTTGCTTGGATGTTTGTTTTTAGGTTTTGCCACATGCTTCGGACTTTGATCTCAAAGTATTAGAACTTGACGAAGGGCTTCGCCAACAATGGGCTATTCTTGAAAGCTTAAGGCCTTATAGGCGCCCATGATTTTTTGTTCCTCGGGGAGAGCATGGAGAGATATCACCCGATGTTTGTAGCGAAGTCCTTTCTTACGTCAAAGAAGAAGATAAAGTAATAACGTCTTCATCTTCAGTGTATGTAGATTTGTCTGATTCAGAGCATCAAGTTGAGGACCCAACGGAGGCTAGCTCCGAACGACTTCTAACTTGGGCTGAACTTCAAGAAGAACAGAGAGTCTGGATAGCTTCGAAGAAGTGTAATAAAACTCGAACCAAAAGGAAGGTTTTAAGAACTCCAGGCTCTGAAGACCGAGCTGGTCCCGGAGGTAGCTCTAGGGGTCGGGAGAGGTCTCCGTTTCTACTTCGGCTTAGATAGTAATTTTTCCTGATTATGATGTTTGTAATGTGATTTTATCAAGCAATATAATTTGTTTGAGAAGCATCGTTTAATTGTGCCCTATTCCCTTGCCCCTCTTTGTGGGTGGGGGGCCTTATGCAATGCAATAGGGTCGGTCGTGCACAACGCCCAACATATTAAAGCCGAAGCTTCGCAAATAGTACTTAATAACCACAAACTCAACTTTTTCGTAGAGTTCTTCGAATTGTATGTTCGTATCATGATATCTTACCTAATAAAGGTAGATTAGGCAATGCATCGAACTAATGGTTCGATGGCGAAAAATATGTCACTATGGACTTGGCAAGGAGCTTCGAACTTATAAGTTAGAGCCTCGAAATTGGTCACTTAGGACTCTTGATGGGTTTCATTTTGCCTGGGCCTTGAAACCTTATAGTGTGGTCACCTTTGACTCTTTTTCAGATGCTTCGAACCTAGAGGATCAGAATATTGAGGGGTAAGCATAATTCAAACCTCAAGCTTTTATTCAATTAGAAAGGTGCTTTACAATTCTTTACAAGGAGCCCCTAAGCGTAATAACGTTTAAGGTGCTCTGCCTTCCATGCATGCTTTAATTCTCCACCTTCTAAATTTTCTAATTTAAAATATCCGGGGTGCCCTGAGCATAGGATAGTATATGGTCCTTCCCATTTGTTTCCTAATTTCCCCGGAACAATTACACTTCGCAGTACCAAATGACCCGGTCTAAGTTCATTAACTTTTTATCTTTGTGTCATACCATGCCTTTGTCTGGTGTTGGTACTTTGTCAAATTGGCGACAACTCAAAGCCTCGTTTCTTCAGACAAGTCAAGCGAAGTGCTCCTTTCATCTTTATCTTCTAGCTCCGTTGCGCGGAGGGATCCACCTTTCAGCTCCGTTGGAGTCATGGCCTCGTCTCCGAACAACAATCTGAATGGGGTAAAACCTGTAGACCTAGCTTGAGTGGTTCGAATGGACCATAAAATCTTATGAAGCTCTTCGGTCCACAATCCCTTTGCCAACCCCACAATCCTCCGATTTAAGACGGACAAAATATTTCCATTGGCCCACTCGATGGCTCCGTTGGATTGGGGATGATGGACGGATGCAAAGCACATTTTAATGCCCAGCCCTTTGCAAAATTCTCTAAAAGGTTCAACATCGAATTGGGTGCCATTGTCGATTGTCAACTCTCTAGGCACTCCGAACCTACAAATAATATTTTGCCAGAAGAATTTCTACACATTTTTCGAAGTGATAGCAGTTAAGGGTTCAGCTTCGACCCATTTAGAAAAGTATTCGATTGCTACCACCGCTAAATTCAAGCTGTCCTTCACCATTGGGAAAGGGCCGATGAGATCCATTCCCCATCGTGCAATCAACCATACCGGAGAAATTACTTGAAGGGGTGTTGGAGGACGATGGCTTCGTCTTCCCATCCATTGGCACCCTTGACAGGTTCGGACCAATGATTCTGCATCTGCTACAATTGTTGGCCAATAAAGGACCTGGCGAAGTGTTTTGCCTACTAAAGCCCGTGGGGCTAAGTGGCTACCACATAAGCCTTCATGGATTTCCCGAAGTATGTCTTGGCCTTCGGATTGCGAGATGCATCGGAGTAGAGGAGAACGGACTCCGGCTTTATATATCACTCCATTGACAAGCTTATAATTTTGGACCCTTGACTGTAACCTTTGCAATTCTAGGACTTCAAAGTGACTTGATTTGTTTCGCAAAATGTCTAAAATTGGGCTCCGCCAATCAGTGATTGGTATGCAAAATACTTCTACGGAGGGTGGCTGAGGCACCAAAGGGTTGACAAGCTCTTCATAAAAAGCCCCTTCTGGGACATCCAATGCTCTAGCAGCAGCCTTCGCTAGGATGTCCACAAGCTGATTATCTTCTCTAAGGATGCTCCGGACAAAAATTCCTTTGAATAATGGCTCCGTCTTGTGGATTTCTTCTAAGTACTTCGCAAGATGTGGATGCCAAGCTTGGAAGCTTTTGTCAACATGCTCTATAATGACCTGAGAATCTGTTTTGATTATAACCCAAGTGGCACCAAGTGCGCGCGCTTTGCGAAGGCCAAGCAGGATTCCTCCGTATTCTACAATATTGTTAGTGGACTTAAAGTTGAGCCTTACAGAGTACATTGCTTTCTTCATTGAAGGCGAAATTATCACGGCTCCGGCACCAGCTCCTGATGCTTGAAATGCTCTGTCGGAGTAAACCGTCCACACTCCTTCGCATGATTCTTCTGGAGCCCAAACTGGGGATGGAGTCCACTCTGCAACAAAGTCAGCCACAACTTGAGACTTAATGGCTATTCTTGCGGTGAAGGAAATGCCGAACGGGCTAGCTCGATAGCCCATTTTCCAATTCTTCCAGTGGAGTCTTTTCTCCAGAGCATATCACCAAGGGGATACGATATAGGGACAATTACATTGTGTGCTAAAAAGTAATGCCTTAGTTTTCGCGAGGCCATTACCAAAGCATACGCGAATTTCTCGAGCTCAAAGTACCGTGTTTTTGCTCTGAACAAGGCTTTTGAGATGAAGTATATTGGGTTTTGCACCAGTTTTCCATTGAGCAATATTTCTCTGACTAGCACAACGCTGACTGCACAGCTTGTTGCTGCAAGATACAGGAGGAGAGTTTCCTCTACAAGGGGCACAATGAGTGTTGAAAGATTTCCAAGGTAGTCCTTTATTTCATCGAAGCTTTTCTGGCACTCTGGCATCCACTTGAAACTGTCGGATCCTTTTAAGGCTTTGAAAATTGGGAGGCTTCACTCCGCTGATCTGGCCAAGAATCTGTTCAGAGCAGCAAGACATCTGGCTAGCTTCTAGACTTGCTTCAAATTTTCAAGCGGAGCCATCCTTTGCAGTACACTTATCTGCATCGGTCTAGCTTCGATTCCTCTGCTCGAAACTAAGTACCTAGCAATTTTCCTGCTTGAGCTCCGAAAATAATGTTTTCAGGGTTGAGGCGAACACCACATGCTCAGAGGCTCTCAAAAGTTTCTAGACTATGCTAGTGCTTTAAAGCACTCTTTATTACAATGTCATCCATATAGGATTCGATATTTCGGCCTATCTAGTGACCTAGAGCTTTAGCAATAAGACGTGAAAAAGTTGCCCCAGCATTTCTCAAGCCAAAGGGCATTCAGACATAACAGAATACTCCGGAAGGGGTTATAAAGCTTGTCTTGGCTTCGTCTTCGTGTTTCAGCCATATTTGATGGTAACCAGAGTATGCATCAAGGAAACTCAGGAGCTCGGAGCCAGCCGTAGAGTCAACAAGTTGATCGATGTGGGGCATGGGGTAGGGGTCTCGTGGGCAAGATTTATTTAGAGATGTGAAGTCAATGCCCATGCGCCACTTGCCGAAGCCTTTTTTCTTGACGAAGACAGGGTTGGTCAACCACTCCGTGTGGGCCACCTCCCTAAAGATTCTGGCTCTTAGCAACTTTTCTACCTCCGCTTTAGCGAGGTCTGCTTTTTCAGTTGGCAGCTTGTGGAGCCCCTAGCGAACAGGTCAAACTTAGGGTTAACAAGCAAGCTATGCTCGATAATGCTCTGGTCAACTATGGGGATATCTTCGTCTGACCACGCAAAGACATCTAGATTTCCTCGAACCACTTCGTCTAGCGAAGTGGTGATCTCCGAAGGCAACCCCTTACCAAACTGAATGGGGTATTCCCTTCCTTCTTTGAAAATCATCCTTGTGACTACATCACCTTCCGGGCTTGGCTTGAGGGAAGGGTTCTTCAGAGGGTCTAGGGACCCCGAAGCCTCCTCCGAGTGCTCTTGCACATTGTTTACCTGCCAAGGATCGAGAGGTGGGCCATGGCCATATTATGCTCTCCGAGCTGTAGCTTGATCTCCTTGGATCGTAAGGACTCCTCCTTGGGTGGGCATTTTTAGGCACAAATAATTGTGGTGCGCCATGACTCCAAATTGATTCAACATCCCTCTTCCGAAGATTGCGTTGTAGGCATACGGGGCGTCGACAACATCGAAGATGACCTCTTTGACTCTGGCCAGCGACCCCTCACCGAAAGCAACCTCGAGGCCTATTTGGCCGAGAGGGCATCGAGGGGATGGCCTGCGAAGCCTTGGAGTGGGTGATCTGTTGGAAGTAGATGTCTTCGGGGAATGCACATTTGATCGAAGGCTTGTACGAAGAGTATGTCAGCGGAGCTTCCACCGTCGACCAGCACCCTTCAGACTTCTACCCCTACAACGTCATCTGAAATGACACGGGGGTTAGCATGGGGGAACTTCACCCCTACAACATCATTGGCAGAGAATGATATGGGCATATGGGACCACTCGAGCATTTCTACAGCTGAATTTGAAGTCCCTATATGTCCTACTTCCCGAACATAATCCCTCCGTTGACGCTTCGACATCTTGTCGAGGGTCCCCCCTCCGGAGATGGGTAGTACCACTCTCTTGCCATGACCTTGAAGATCTTCTTGCTTCGGTGGTGACGTAATGTTGGCCACTGGAGATTGCATAGGGGCTTCAAGATTGCCTGTACGTCTGACATCTTGTATGGGCTTTGGCGGTGCTACCAGAGGGGTAGGTCTGAAGTGCTTCGACCTGAGTTTCTCCCAAGATACTCGCTCCAGAGAGCCAGTATGAACTTGCAATCCTTGGTGGCATGGCTTCTGTTTTTGCCATGCACACAACAAAAGAGAGTCTGGCTTTGGCCAGCTGGTTTACCTGGTGGCCTCAAGCCACTAGCTTTATTGGCCTGAGCCTGTTGATAGTTGGAAGGCATCTTTGGAGCGGAGGGGGCAATATTCAATACTTCGGAGCGAGGGTGCTTCCTTCCTCTTCTCTGATCATGAGAACGATTATCGAAGATGGCCTATGGAGGACTCGGAGCCCCTGGCTCTATCTTGACTTATTGGGGGAGGGTTGGTGTGGATGAAGCAGTCCTCCGGAGACACCCTTCTTCTTATTTGGCATACTTCTCGAAGTATGCCATCAATTGTGCTACTGAAGACACCGGCTTCCGGTGAAGTTTGCTGAGAAGGTCGGGATTCATTACACCTTTGCGCGCTGCATCCACAACAGATGACGTGGACAACCCCTTGATCTGGGACTTGGTGTGGGCGAAGCGTGTGAAGTATTCCTGACGAGTTTCTCCCGCCTACTGTTTCACCTAAAAAAGGCTTCCAGTAGACATCGGGGCTACAAAGGTCCCTTGGAAGTTACTCACGAATTTCTTCTTCAACTTCTCCTATGACTTAATTGATCTAGGCTTTAGAGACCAAAACCAACGAAGGTCTACACCTTCTAACGCAAGGGGGAAACACTTTGCCATCGTATTTCAGACCATTCCGCTAGGTTCTATTGCAAGAGCGTAAGAGCAAGAGAATTCTCCGGGGTCAGCCCCTCCAGAGTATTTGTGCAGCTTCGAGGCTCGGAACCTGGGATTGAAGCGCACCTTTTGCAAGTCCAGATGCAGCGGAGACTCATCATCGAAGGAGGCGTTCTCGGTGCTCTCTCGGACATGGGGGCTTCAGGATAATTATCGGGGTCATCATCTTGATGCGTCTCCAAAGCATCAGGGTTGACCTGAGGACAAAGCCTGTCTGCGGCCTCCTACCTCCATCTTTCCACCTCCACCTGAAGTCAGGCAATCTGAGTGGACACGTCTTTGGGGAGGTTCTCACTTCCTCCGGAGGGGTCCTCCGGGTCTTGGGAACTGACATAGTTAGTTCGGAGCACAGACAAAGTTGTCTGAGGGGCTCCGATTGCTTGGGGGATGTCTGAAGGTCCTGCTCCGAAGGTCCGAGATGACCTTCGGAGGGGGCCGGTGGCATACTCCACTTGGGAGGCATGACTTACGAATCTAAGCAGGGTCCAGAGACTAAGAGCTTTGAACGGTGGTGGAAGGCGAGAAAGACCTTCGAATTGTACTTGAAGCCCCTTGCCGAATGGTGCGCAGAATCCTAGGACTCCGAAACTCCCTCCGCAAATGTACTTCAAAGTATAGGTAGTGGCAGAGAACTAGCTTTTAGTACTAAGTTCCCCACGGACGGCGCCAACTGTTGGTGCAACTGATTACGCTAATAGGTTCTATAAGATCAAGAACTGACAAATGTAGTGTTTGTAAATGCGGACTATCTAAGGCCTCTGAATAGGATAATAGATCGGAATAGTTCGAAGTATGTATTGAATATCAGAATATTCGATGCCTCTTATAGGGCGAGATGGGGGGTATTTATAGGTAAAATCTCTAGGGAAAATACATTTTTACCCCTTAATTACAACCGACGTAGTTGATACTATTTCGGTATCCCTTATAGGGTTAATATGGTAAAACATGCTCGAAGGATGTTGATAAAACAGATGTCCCATCCTTCTGGTTGTTTTCCACTTCAGAGGAGAAGTCTTTTAGAGGGTCTCTTTGCACCAGAGCATGGACGAACCTTTCAGATGCTTCGAGCCCTTTAGTTCGGAGGGGTTCTTGGGCTCCGAGATTAAGACTTGCCTTTATCTTTGTTGTATAATGTATTTGCTTGGAATCTTGGAGGATCATGGGGATGAAGTATTTTCCCCCAACAGGTAGGTACCGCATTACTAAGGCTGGAACTTTCCTCTCTGTCTTATATCCGTAATCTGCAATAACATTTCTCTTCTTCTTCTATAACCTCTTTTTCTTCTTCCAGTGGACATTGTAGTCCTCAGAACAGTCATTTGCATGTTTGTATCGACTTGCATTGCACTGCAGATAGTTCTCTAACAATTCATACTCTTTTCGATATAGGATACAATGGTTTGGGCATTCATGAATCTTCTGAATGCCCAAAGTCGACGGACAAATCATCTTTTTTGCTTGGTACGTATCAGATGGCAGACCATTGGGTTTCGACAAAACCTTTTTTAGGAGCTGCAAAAGATCTAAAAACTGGTGTCGGACCATCTATTGCTGGCCTTCAGTTTCATAAGCTCAAGAGTTGTGTACAACATAGTATACTGCTTATCGCAACCATGACATTCATCATAAAGAAGGTTTTTCGATGCTTTGTCAAGTGCTTCAAAGTTATCATAGCCTTTCGTTGTAGTTCTCTGCAACATCACCTCAGGCGCAACAGTTCGCATCAGTTCCTCCACATCAAAGGCGTCATCATCATCATGTTGATCAACATCACGTGTTATGTTGGATGTATGATCACAACGTCTTCTATGTTGATGAGCATCTTGCGGCACATCAGAATCATTAGAAGGGGTTTCACCCATCTCACCGTGTTTTGTCCATATATAGTAGTTCTTGACGAAGCCATTTTTCAACAAGTGAAATAGTATGGTTTCACGATCTGAACATGGATACATCGCTTCATTCTTACAAACTTTACAAGGACAATATATTGCCGCTTCACTCTGACAGGAAGCATATTGTGCGGCAGCTTCAATAAATTCAGCTACTTGGTTAAAATATGCCACCACATCTCCGTCGTTGGACGAGTACATCATGACCTGTGCTCCATCTAAAACATATTATTTTAAAAATATTAATAAATTCATTATTGTTAATTTTAGTAATTTACAATTTAAAAAGATATTGATTTATCTCTCATAACAACATTAGTTAAAAATGCTTGAATTGAAACTATGTAAACCTTGTTAATTATAAAGGAGTAATAGTATTAAGTAGAATAAAAAATATTAACTAAATTAACTACATTGGTTTCTCTCTCCAAACAACATAAATCTAGATCTATAATCATAAATAAAATTAAAAAAGAGATTAATACGACGTAAAAATGTATACAAGTGATGAATAATTGTGAGAAGGGTCATATTTGTTTATTTGGGAGAAAGAAACACTATAAATGAAAGAATATTTAAAAATTTCTATTCACAAACCCTAGATTAGTAAAACCCTAATAACTCATTATATATTTAATTAAATACAAAATAAATGTGATATTCAGCATGGATTTACCTCCTAGAACGAAATCCTTGAAAAGAAACGAAAACAAAGCCTCCTTCCTCTTTTTCTAGATTTTTGTCGCCATTGTACGGACAAAATCGTGAACTCCTGCAGCATCGGGCTCGGGGAGGAAGAAGGTGGTTATTTATAGCCAGAATAGTAGTGGCAAGCGCAAGTGATGTCATCATAACATTAGTGGCGGACAACATATTAGTGGCAAATAGTTTTTTGTCCGCCACTACTAGTGGCTATAGTAGTGGCGGTCGGTGCTGACGTCAACACCTACCACCACTACTAGTGGCTACACTAGTGGTAGTCACTGGTACAGTAGCGGCTGGTACCACTCTAGTGGTGGGCCTCTAATAGCCTGCCACTAAAGCATTTTTGCTCAACGCCACTACAGTTGTGATTTATAGTAGTGTCATCGGACGGGCACAAGGGTATGCATGGAAGGAAGACTCTCTCACCAACATGCTGTCCCAATACAATTTCAGCATCAATAGTATTCCTTTGAAATGCTTGGATTATCAACCTAGTCACATTACACAAACCATTGGTTGGGTCAGGATTTTTGAGAAAAATCACAGGACAATTAACCTTGAGTTTTAATATATGTGGAGGTAACCCATTTGGCATTAATGAATTCAACAACTCATGTGGATAATAGTTGTATGGATCATCGACTGCTCGATCATGACTGTGATAAATCATCTCGTCACCAGGAAAACGTTTGATAAGTTCATCTTTATTGCATGAACGTTCTCATTCCTCGTTGACAAAATAGCTCAATATGTGATGTAGTCTGCATTAGTCATGTTTGCACCTAACATTGGAAATACCATGTTAATAAGACTATCAATGTATTATTCCGCACCAATATAGGGTACACATATTTCATCGGGTAAATTTACATAGTCATCATCGATGGTCTCTTCAATGCCATTACCAATTTGTAGCAGGTAGTCTAAAAACCATTTACCTGATCGAGCTCTCATGTTATGGACAAGTCTTAATTGATGCATGTTATCCCATAGGTAAGATCTACACAAGGTTTCACTTACAATTTGAGCCCTATTCCCCTTTCGTAGAAATAGAAGAACTTGTCTGAATTCACCTCCAAAAACCATTGTCTTTCCTCCAAATGGTAGATTGAGCTTTTCCATTATGTCCCTTATGCTCTTGTCCAACACCTCTATTGTCTGTCTTTTTGTCATGGAGGCTTCATCCCATAATATAAGCGATGATTTTTGAAGAAGCTTCGCAATACCACTTTGTTTGGTGAAGTTACACACAACATTATCTTGTATGCTTAGTGGTATCTTGAACCTTGAATTAGTAGTCCTACCTCTAGGCATGATGGAAGTAGCAACACCAAATGTTGCAGAAGCAATAGCTATCTTCCCCTCGCTATGGACTTTCGCTAATAAAGCTCTATACAGAAAGGTATTTCCTGTTCCTCCTAGGCCATCAACAAAAAACACACCTCCACTATTGCTGTTAATGGATGATAGTATAACATCATAAGAATATCTCTATTCTGGATTGAGATAGGATGTGCTCGATAGTAGCTCATTATCCACCTCTATAGAGGACTCTTCACAAATCTCCCCCACCTCACCCGCCATGGTGTCATATGATTCATCAATTTCTAGAAGAGGAAATGATGTTATCTCTTTACCCATTGATTGAAGCAATTTTCTGATATCCAATAACACTATTTATTCAACTGCATATGAATTCATCTGGGATCATCGGATGTCATCAGACATTGTTTCGAAGTGTGTTCTATAGTCTACGTACATCGCTAGGTTCGCAATAAACCAATATTGTAGCAAAGAACCTTCAGAGGGACGCTGGCATATAGAAAACTTCAGCTTCAGAGAGGCACTAATCAATGCTATTATCTGACTCAATAAAACCTCTTTTCTCAGCACTTTCTCAAAATGTAGGGTATACAATACCGTCATATGTCTTCAAATCCTCAAATGAAGTTGTAGGACCAAAACGGGCGACTAGAGAGGGGGTAAATAGGCGCCTTAACAAGTTCTTTCGAATTGATGGCCTTTCTTAAACACCCAACACTCCTCTAAATGAACAAGCAGAAGCAAAAGAGTCAACACAACAAAAACCTAGAATAAGTAAGTACAATCACTATCCTGTCAAATATGAGATGATGCGACAGTCTGAGAGATCATAAGTACTTAAAATAATCTTGACACAAAATTACCAATGTCCTGATTGAAAAGACACCGGTGCAAAGCACATAAGGCAGATTAAAAACTACTCACAGATCAGAACATAGGTATTTCATCAATAGCATGGAAACATTCACTATTCACAGGTATTTAATCAAATACTAGTCTTGCATGTAAATCATCACAAGTTCACATGAGTATTTCATTAAATACATTCAACACAGAAAATACCTCATAGAACAAAAAGTGACCCTAATTTTTGTAATTGGTAAAGTGATTATCAAAAGGATGCCAAACCCTAGAGGGATGGGGGCTCTTTTTATCCTATATGGAAGAGTAAAAAGACTACTTTGTCCCTAGGGTTTAATTAACTAGACTTTATTTTATAGACTCGAAGGCCCATAGGGCTAAAAATGTAAAATCCCATCTAAAGGTAATTTTTCCCGATTCGAAGCTTTTGTAGTGACTACGACAACGCTTTAGGACGCTTCAATCTTGATCTGACAGTTTTGAGCCAAAACTGACAAAGCGCACGGGATCGCCGACATGTGTCACCAATCCGCGAACTCGACCACCAGCAAGTCTCTCCCGCTCTTGATCTTTCGAGCCGCCTTGTCACTTGCACTGGCCTCCCTTTCACTGACTTGGTCAACACACTGTCCCAATCATACGTCTGTCCATGTCTTGCTCTATATCCGTATGTACGCCTGAGATCTTCCTCAACTTCACTCGGCACCCTTGATCATCTGGCATCAAGCCGCTCGCTTGACCCTGATCACACGCCATTGAAAGTTGACTCTCATCTCAACCATGCACAATATGAGACAAGCAAAACACGAATCTCCATGCAGAACACATACTGATCCCATCAGTGATCACACAGGCAAACACACGCCCAAACCCTGAATCAGGCAAACTTGTCAATCACTCATCACAAATATAAAACCATAGTGCAAACCCCACTTGGTTTCTCAATCTCCCCCTTGATTAGTGAATTGACAACTCCTAAAAGAAACAAAGATGAATGTTGAAGTTCAACACACAATTGACCATAAAAACTCAGAAAAAAGAGCAAAAACATGTCACTTGATTTTAAAATTCTCCCCCTTGACAAATGATCCCCCTTTCGACAGAAGCAAGAAACTATTTCTCCCCTTTTGGCAATGCATATATCAAGGTAATAAAAATGATGCAAAGAGATGTACGAGGGTGAGTGTATATGCAAGCTTCTGAAACATGATTAGTAGCAATTACAGTACAAAACTAGCATTTGTCTTGACTAATGTCTAAAAGTACTACATGATAAGCTAATATGAATCATATCCAATGAAAAGCAAGAGAAACCATTTTCATATTTTAGCAAATAAAAGCATCACCACTCAGACTAGCATACTAGACAAGGTAAAGCATGGAATGCAAAAGCTAGCAAAATACTACCTAGACATGCATAGTCAAATAACATGTAGTTTCAACAAACTTGTGATTATGCAATATTTTCAAGCTTTTTATCCTTTTTCTTTTTGATTTTATTGCCAGGGGTTATTTGCTTGTCAACCTTATGCTAACAAAACAAGCCAAGCCTAGGTCAATCAAAAACCATAAAAAGCTTACAACAGTAGTCATGACATACACTACAATGTCCTAGTTCATACCAAAGTGCTATGGTAAGTAGTTTAGAACAAGGCAATGCGACAAAGCAAACCCACCTGGATCTTTTTAATGTCAGCACAAGAGACATGGATATCAATTTCCTAATTTTTATCAATTTTTAGTACAACATTTCCATGTAAAAGCATTAAAATGTTCAAGTTTCATGTTTGCATCCAAGTGTAAAGGACTTAGCTACCAGACATGTAAAAGATAACAAAAGAGTTTAGCCTACTCATGCTAGTTACTAGACTAAGCAATGATTATGTTTTAATTTTCAGAATAAAAAGTCATGCTCATGATAGATATCAGACATATTCAACAGAGAAAGATCATCATGATTAAAGACAATAATTCAAAGGCATATACATACAAGTACATGTAAAAGCCTTTAACCATATGACAGAAGCTTATGTAATGACACACAACTCCCCCTCACAAGACGCCATAGCGATGACAAACACCAAGCTCTCCTCTCAAAAATGCAAAGCGAGAAGCATCAAGAGTCTTGGTGAAAATGTCAGCAAACTGGTTCTAGGTATCAACATATCTCAATTCAATATCTCCCTTCTCATTATGGTCTCTCAAGAAGTGATAACGCACATCAATGTGTTTGGTTCTAGAATGTTGAACTGGGTTGTTGTCTAAGCTAATGGCACTAGTGTTATCACAGAAAAGTGGAACACCCTTAAAATCTAACACAAAATCCCGCAAAGTAGAAACCATCCACAATATCTATGAGCAACAGCAAGCAGCAGCTACATACTCAGCCTCGGCTGTAGACTGTGCAATGCTAGACTGTTTGCGAGAAGACTAACAAACAAGAGAGGAACCCAGAAAATGACAAGTACCAGAAGTACTTTTCCTATCAATTCTACACCCAGCAAAATCGACATAAAAAAACCTCGAAGGCATAAAGATGATGATGCAGAATACTAAATGCCAAATTCAATAGTGTGTTTTAGGTACCTCAGTATGCGTTTTACTGTTTGACGATGTGAAGCTCTTGGAGAAGCCTGAAAATGAGCGCACATGCATACTATGAAGTGTATGTCCGGCCACATAGCCGTAAAGTAGAGGAGAGAGCCGATCATGCTCCGGAACTCCTTCTGATCCACCTGTTCTCCATCTTCATTTGGGTCAAGTGCTACTGAGGTAGCTATTGGAGTGGCAAGCATCTTCGCATCGCTCATGTCAAAGCGCTACAGCAAGTCCTTGGTGTACTTCATATGATGCATGAAAGTACCTTGTTTGCTTTGCTTGATTTGCAACTCAAGGAAGAAGGTCAGCTCACCCATCATCAAAATCTTGAATTCCCTCCTCATAGAATCAGCAAACTCAGCCACAAATGTATGAGAAGAGCCACCAAAAACAATGTCATAAACATAAATCTGAACAAGGAGGAAATCTTTGCCATGCTTCAGAGTAAACAAGGTTTTGTCAACAGAGCCCATTTTATACCCATGCTCAAGCAAAAAGTTCCTAAGTCAACCATACTAGGCCCTGAGAGCTTGCTTGAGCCCATACAAAGTTTTGTAAAGTTTAAAGACTCTATGAGGGTACTTGGGATGTTCAAAACCTAGTGGTTGTCTAACATAAACATCCTCTCCTATGAAACCATTAAGAAAAACACTTTTAACATCCATTTGATAAAGCTTGAAACCGCGAGAAGATACAAAAGCAAGCAAAATCCTAATCGCCTCAAGTCGAGCTACTGGAGCAAAGGTCTCTCCAAAGTCAACCCCCTCGACTTGAGAGTAACCCTGAGCAACAAGCCTAACCTTGTTTCTCATAATAGACCCATCCTCCCTTTGTTTGTTTTTGAAAATCCATTTTGTGCCAATGATATGAATGTTATGAGGTTGATCTACAAGAACCCAGACTTGATTTCTATCAAAGTTTTCTAGCTCCTCATGCATGGCATTGATCCAACTCGAATCAGATAAAGCATGAATAACATCTAAGGGCTCAAATGAGGCAACAAATGCAGAATAAATAAAGTGAGCATGAAATCAAGTTATCTTTTCATCTAGCTCACTAATGATATGCTCAGGAGGGTGCAACTTCTGAATGTATGGCGGAGCTTCTCGATGAAATGCAGCCTCCCCCTCAACTCTTGCTGGAGAGTGGTCAAATATGACCGAAGTTGAAGAAGATGCTCAAGGACCTCTTTCCAATGTAGTCGATGTCAGGTCCGCTTCAAGGGTTGCTACAGTCGGAGGTAGAGGATCATCCTTAAGACCTTCACATTCTTCAGGATCTTCTTCTTCAAAGATGGTCCCATTCATATCTTTTTCACCGGCAAGCTCAAAAGAAGAACTAACACACGAGGTTGATTCATCAAAAGTCACATCACATGACTCGATGATAGTGTTAGTATCAAGGTTAAACACACGAGATGAATGACCATGAGTAGAATAACCCAAAAAGATCCCATTTGAAGATTGCGACTCAAATTTGTCCAAATTTCCACGTTTTAGGATGAAGCACCGACAACCAAATACTCGAAGATGAGTAACCTTGGGCTTTCTCCCAAAACTTAGTTCATAAGAGGTCAAATTCAAAATTGAGCGCAAAAAGATCTGGTTGGAGATGTAACAAGTAGTGTTTATGGCCTCAGCCCAAAACCTCCTAGGAGTCCTATGCTCATTGAGTATAGTCCTAGCCATCTCCACTAGAGTGCAGTTATTTCTCTCAACAACTCCATTCGTTTGAGGAACCCGTAGAGTAGAAAATTGATGTTCAATGCCATGCTCAAGGCAAAAGTCAACAAAAAACTATTCTTGAACTCGATGCCATTATCACTTCTGATTGCTTTCAATGCACTAGGGAGTTCATTGAATAGTATCAAAGCTAAGCTCAGAAAGTGTAAAAACACTCCATCCTTGCTTGCAAGAAAGAAAACCCAAGAATAACGGGAGTAGTCATCCACCACGACAAGGACATACCATTTGCCACCTAATGAACTAACCCGAGAAGGACCTATAGTGTCCATGTGGAGAAATTCTCCGGGTTGTTCTATCATCACCACATTGATTGGCGAATGAGAGGCGGCCACCTTTTTTCCATGTCGACAAGGAGAACAAACAAGATTTTTTCAAACTTGAGCTTGGGCAATCCTCGGACCAGACCTAGGGCACTCAGTCAAGCGAGCAAATCAAAGCTCATATGCCCTAGTCTCCTATGCCACTTCTAGAGCTCAGAAGAAGGTTTATCAATAAGGCAATGAGAAGAACCAAAAGACTCAGAAAAATCAGCTCCAAAGACCCTCCCTATTCTTGAAATCTTACAAACCAAAACACTAGATAAATTGAGAACTTGTGAAGTATCGCGTCTGAAACACACTTCCAAGCCCTCATCAAGCAATTGAGATATAGAAAGAAAGTTGTATCCCAAATCCCCAACCAATGCGACATCTTTGAGAATGAAATTTTCATTAATTCTAATCATACATGTACCTATCACTCTGCTCCTTCGATTGTTACCGAAGTTGATGTACTCATGTCGCTGGGTTGAGGTGAGGCGCGAACAATCGGAATCCATGATCCACTTGTTCTCCAGGCCTCAGTTAGTCACCTAAACAAAGTGAGAAAATCTCGAGTGCTCAGTGATGGGGTAAGCGAAAAACTAACGTGGTATCCAGCACTAGGATACTCGAGATGTAGGCAAAGCAGTAGTAGACTATCTACACACATGATATGAATCATGATAAAAAGTGCGAGGTCTACCTAAATGGAGAGAGCCATAAACACGACTAGGTCTCCTATCCTGTCCAGGAACAAAACTACTAACACATGGTCTAGCACCATATGAGTCATGGTGTATCCCACGATGGGCAAATCCTCTCATGTGAGCACGAGGAGCCTCAAGAAATCAAGAATGAGAATGAGAGATAGACTCATGTATACCAATAGGTGGCTGATACATGTCCCATGTCCCCATCTCTCAAGAACATCGTGTTGATAGCAAAAATGGCATTAATGGTTAAAATTTGTCAAAATACCAATTTTGGGAAATTAGACCGAAAATATGCCGAGACCTGGCAAAGGCTGATCCAACCGGACATGTAGGCCTAGTCTGACTGGCCATGCAGGCCCAATCAGACCGGCCATATGGGCTCGGTCAAACCGGCCCAAAACTGAGTCCAAGACAGATTGAGTATTTCAGGGTATTTTTTATCTCTAATCAATTTTAATGACTTGGAACTCGTGTCTAACTCAGATTAGACCCAGGTACGTCATGCCCAACCTATATAAATAGAGGCAAGGCTGATTCAAGAAAGCCTCCCCCCAAAAAAACCCTAATATATCCAATCTATTACCTCTTTGAATCGTACCTTTACATTCAATTTACTTGCTTGCCCTAGATTCAATTCAGTACGTCCATCTTCATGGGTTTGTGCTATAAGCCCTCCATCTTCCACGTCATAATCATGGTAAGTCCTTGTCGGTTCGCTCATGAATTGTCCGTTTCATCCACGTAATGGATTTCTATCATTTTATCGCTTTTTATCGGTAATTCGGTCTCTTGGTCGAATTACCTCTAGTTTCTTGGTGTTTTTTTGCAGTGATTCATCTCTCCCATATTATCTAAGAAATTTTGCCACAAGGAATCCACGGGAAGATGGTCGTCGGGACACCAGAACCCATCTTCTAGGAGCAGTCGGTCTGACCGAAGGCAACCCCTCGGTCTGACTGGCCCATGCCGTGCCGTCATCTGACGCGTCGGCACACTGTGGTCCGACCGGCGGCACGAGGCCGGTCCGACCGGGCCTTGCTGGCGGTCCCGAGGACACTTTGCATCGGTGCTGGGATCCCCCTTTCAAAATTCTTGTAGTTGCCCGGTCTGACCGATGGGATATCTTTGGTCCGACCGACCGCAGGCCGAAGAGATCCCTTTGGCCGTTTCACGTCGGTGTTGGAGAACACTTCAGAGCCCTTCATCCGGAGCCATCGACTAACCCCTCATAGTCTAGGCTGAAGTCCCCTTCGGCCAACCCTCCGCACCAATGCTCCTACCGACGGTATAGGCCTGGTCCGACCGGAATACTTCGGCCGGTCTAACCGCCAGGACCCTCATTTGAACCGGCTCTGTTCCGGCCGGTTTAATTAGGTTTAATTATTTTTAGTTATTTTCTCACACATCAGTTAATTGAATAATTTTAGATTAATATTATTTGATTGCCTGGTGACTCCGTTATTTCCTTACCACTGTTTAAGGATCATCGGAACGCGACGTCAGCGTTGTGTTACGCTTAGGGGTTTACTCCTAAGTATTCGCATGCTTTTGGATCGCCGGATCGACGTCAGTGTGTTTGGCACATTTTCGTGTCAACACACTTTTTGGCGACTCCACTGGGGAAAGACATGCCAAGCACTTCTACATCGGCGATGGGTACATCTACTACCTCTACATCAATAGGACCCTTGACGCCGATGAATTTGGTGGGGAGCTCAGAGATTCACGATGGCAACATCATCGTCCCCACCCTCAATGACCTCTCCGATGAGGATAGAGAAGAAATCGAGGCCAGGACAAGGGAGCTACACACTCTTTTTCTTGGCCGCTTCACCAAGACCCATGGGGCTTCATCAAGCGCGACATCGACGTCCCCGATCTCTCCAGAGCTAAGGTAACACCATCTTCCCCTCGACTGTCCTCCTCAGACATCGAGCAAAAAATAGCCACGTCAGTAGACCAGACCATTAGCGCTACTATTGCAAACCACGTAGAGACCATGATCGACTCTAAGATAAAGGCAATGTTTAGGAGATTCGGCTTTTCCAAGGGCACTTCCCCAACTCCGATAGCTAGTGTACCCCTTGTCCACCACATACACAGTAGGACCGACGGGAATACTGGGAAGACCATAGCATCTATGGACACACCATCCATGGCCTAGACGGCATATGGCCTTGTCGGTTAGATCAGCCATTAGGCCAGTCCGACCGGCTATCACACCCTCGGTCAGACCACACCTATGGCCGGTCAGACCATCCTTGTCACACACTATGCACTGCATCCTGCGCCTACGCTACCCTATCATGTGCTGCCCGCACCTCCTACTCTCGCACACCCGCATAGGCCTGATTACGTCCCATATCGCGAGCCACCACGAGAGGAGGAGCCGCATGACCGACATCACGATATACCACCGTGTGTCATGCCCCCGCACGAGAGATGCACACAGGCAGGAGGCATAAATGACTTTGACGAGCAGATTCACGTACTGTTTAGAGAGTGTGCGGGTTGGACACCTGAGGGTCGGGTTAGGATTTATCACAAGCCGTACCCTAATCACTTTGACACCATCCCGTACTCGCGTGGCTTTAGGGTGCCTTAATTCACAAAATTTGACGGTGTTGGGGGAATATATTTCCCTTAAACAGGGGCCAAATGACGTCAGCCTCCGACAGCCTTCGGCCCAGAACCAGGTACTATCGGAGCCTGTTTTCTCTAAGTGTTGTTTCCAGGTCCCAAGGTGCCTTTCGAGGCCCGTAGCCTCGGAGCCCCTAGACCAGGAGGTCCGGCCCGGAGCCCCCAATTCAGGCCCGGGCGCAGGACGCCGGAGGCCACCCTCCGGGCGCCGGAGGCCGGAGGTCACCCCCCGGAGCCAAGTCCGGAGGCCACCCTCCGAGAGCCAGGCCCGGAGGCCACCCTCCGGGAGCCAAGCCCGGAGGCCACCCTCCGAGAGCCGAGCCCGGAGGCCACCCTCCGGAGTCCTGTTCGAAGGCCGCCCTCCGGGAGCCCAGCCCGGAGGCCACCCTCCGGAGCCAAGTCCGGAGGCCACCCTCCGAGAGCCAAGCCCGGAGGCCACCCTCCGGGAGCCAAGTCCGGAGGCCACCCTCCGAGAGCCGAGCCCGGAGGCCACCCTCCGGAGTCCAGTCCGGAGGCCACCCTCCGAGAGCCAAGCCCGGAGGCCGCCCTCCGGGAGCCCAGTTCGGAGGTCGCCTTCCGGAGCCAAGTCCGGAGGCCACCCTCCGAGAGCCAAGCCCGGAGGCCACCCTCCGGGAGTCAAGTCCGGAGGCCACCCTCCGAGAGCCGAGCCCGGAGGCCACCCTCCGGAGTCCAGTCCGGAGGCCACCCTCCGAGAGCCAAGCCCGGAGGCCGCCCTCCGGGAGCCCAGTTCGGAGGTCGCCTTCCGGAGCCAAGTCCGGAGGCCACCCTCCGGAGCCAATTCCGGAGCCCAGTCCGGAGGCCGCCCTCCGGGAGTCCAGTCCGGAGGCCGCCCTCCGGGAGCCCAGCCCGGAGGCCACCCTCCGAAGCCAAGTCCGGAGGCCGCCCTCCGGAGCCAAGTCCACACCGGGGCCCCCCGCCCCTGGTATGTCGTTTAGCCGGTCAAAGCCTGGCGCAGCCTGACACGCCAGTGGAGCTGTAAAGCTGTCTGGCACCTTTTGTACTGTAGCTAGCTCCTTTTCCCCTCTCTGCCCCTATGAGCCTGAGGCTCATAGGGGGCATCCCAGTCTTTTCCTTTGGCCTGCGCGCCTATATAAGCAGGGCCAAGCCCTGTAGCAGGGGACAACCCCAGGGGGTCATGAGACCCTGTAGTTCTCTTCTCCACACTAAGGCACACCATGCCCAATCCACCATAAACTGGACGTAGGGCTATTATCCCCTAGGGGAGGCCCGAACCAGTATAAACCCTATCTCTCCCTGTGAGAACCCATCGAGGTTCACTCCCCACATCATACTCCACCATAGAAAAACCTGCTGGAACTAACGCAATTGTTCCAACAGTTGGCGCCGTCCGTGGGGAGCTTAGTCCGAGAAGCTAAGTTCTCTACCACTGCCTGCAACCCGAAGTGCGCCCGAGGGGGGAGCATCGAGGCTTTCTCGCTTCGCGCACCCTCCGGCAAGGGGCTTCGAGGGCAGATCGAAGGCCACCTTCGCCTTCCTCCATCCTTCGCATACCGGAGCCCACTCTCCGGCAAGGGGCTCCGCTCCACGTTTCAAAGGTCATCGGAGCCCGAGGGCTACAAGGTAAGTACCGCCCGAAGCCTTACTTCGATGCACCAATCTGCAGTTACATTAACATAAGCTCGAAGCCATGCTTCGCTTTACTTAAAAACCGAAGCCATGCTTCGCCGTGTTCAAAAACCGAAGCCACGCTTCGCCTTGTTTAAACCCGAAGCCATGCTTCGCCTTATTTAAACCCGAAGCCACGCTTCGCCTTATTTAAAACCGAAGCCTTGCTTCGCTTTATAAAACCCGGAGTACCCCTCCGAAGGCTACACAGTGCCCCCGGGCCCGTAGCAGTGGGCTAAAAGGACTCCGGGCCACTGGCCCGACGCGTCCAGGGATTCCGGGCTCCGCGCCCGAAGCATCCCAGGGATTCCGGGTTCCGCACCCGAAGCATCCCAGGGTCGAAGGTGACCCAGAGTCGAAGGTGGCTCAGAGTCGAAGGTGGCTCACACTATCACAGGTTCGGTGAATCCACACCAAATATCCTTCTCATTACAGGACCAAGTTCTGAAGCCTTGCTTCATTATCTAAACACGCTCCGAAGCCTGGCTTCGCGTGCTCATATACTATACGCCTAAGCGTCTCGAAGTCATACTTCGCCATAGTCTAAGTGCGTTTCAGAGCCCCGCTCACGCACAGCATCCAAACCCCGGCATGCCGAAGCATGCTTCGCTCAAATTGGGTATGCGGAAGCCTTGCTTCGCACCAAATTGATGCGTTCGGAGCCCGTAAGAGGCCTTCGCTCGGTACAAATCCAAGTATCCGAAGCCGCCAAAAAGGCGCACCCCTTCGCATGTTTATTTTTTGCCCGCACCAGCAACGGTTAAGTCCCTAACTGCCACGAGCAAAAGGGGGGAAGAATGTATGCGAGGTGTGCGAGTGTAATGCGCAGTACGAGCGTGACAAGCTAAGCGTTCGAAAGCCAAACAATGCGAAGCATACAAACGAAGTATGCAGATATAATAAACTCCGTTCATTAAGAGACAATTGAGAAGTATGTTACAAGCATGCCTCGGAAACAAACTACGAGTAATCTGTGTCTAAGCCTAAAAAGAACCGAGTGCGAGGCCCCAACCCTCGCTTGCCTCTCCTTCGGCGGGGGCCCCCTCGGCTGGATGTTGCCTCGTCGGAGCCCGCTCTCCCTCGACCGGCCCGTCTAGGCTCCGAAGCCCACAGGCTTCGGCTTCCGCTTTGCAGGTTGCTCCAGGTTCGCGAAGCAGGCGGAGCCGTGTCGAAGGCAGAAAAGTCTAGGGCTTCGTCGCTCGCTAAGGCCGCTCGCGAAGGCAAAGGTAAAGGGCTCTGAAGGGGCTCCGCCTTCACAGCGGCTAGCAAATCCTGAGCTATTTCGGAGATGGCTTCGCCCCTAGGCCCCCTCGGAAGCTTAAACCGAGGGGGGCCTTCGGACCTAGCTACTTCAAGAATCGCCCACAGTTGTCGAAGCCCTTCAGAGTCCTCGAGGACTTCGAGGTCTATGCTCGAAGGCTGAGCCTGGGCAGGTATAAAAAACCCCCGCATTTATATTAATAAACTGATAAGTTTTTACAAAGCCTACAGCTAGGTATTACAAGGAAGCCTAAGGAGATCTACACCTTCGGAGGCGGAGTCGTCGAGGTCGAAGGCTTGTCCGAGTCAACGGGTCCCTTGAACCGGCGTTGTCGAAGGGCCTTCATGAGGTCGAGGACTGCCTCGCAGCCTTGCTCCTTCCAAGGCTCCTGCAGCCGTCGCCAGGCCCCGCGGACTTCGCCCGGAGGCGTCACCAAGTGCGGACCCCCGAAGGCCACGGGAGCCACGGAGGTTGCCGCCCGAAGGTGGTCGCACCCTGCGGCATGAAGCATATGCAACACCCCTTGACCGGCGACGCGACCGGCCATAAGAGCGAAGCCCGCCAGCGCTTCGTCCGCTACCGAAGCCGCAGTCTTCAAGAAATCGGCGCGGTCCCCAATCGGGTCCTGATCGCCAAATTCCGGAGTCCGGCACTCGGTCCCTATCTTTTCAAGGACCTCAGTCAGGCTCTGGGTGGCCTCGCCAAGATTAGCCACGACAAAGCTTTCAAGATCCCGAGCTCGCTGACGGAGCTCCTCGTTCTCCTTCGCCTGACGGGCCTCGGCGTCCTTCGAAGCATGGAGCTCCGCGCGGAGCCGAGCCGTCTCCAAGGCCAAGGCTTCCTTCGCCTCAGCAGCCGAAGCCTCGGCCCGCCTCCGCTTCTCGGCCTCCTCCAAGACCTCGCGGCGAAGGGCCTCCTTCTCTTCTGCGAGGCGCTCCATCCGCCGGTCAGCAGCAGTCGAAGCTGCCGCGTTCAGTGCGAGGGCCTGCAGGAATTCAAGAAACCTTAAGTATTAACCAAGAGACAAAGTATAGTTCGAAGCTGCAAGGGGCTCCGCTCACCCGCATGAGGACTTCGTTCGAGCTAACGAAGAGCTCCGTGGGATCTCGGTGGCTAAGCTGGGTCACCAAGTCCCCCTCCTCCGCAGAAGCGCAGGCCTCGCGGAAGCCGAGGATCGCCGCCGCCGTCACGCCCCCCCTCGGCTTGAAGGGGTGAATCACCGCCACGGTGGTCTCCGCGGGCTCCGGCGGGGCAGGGCTCAGGCCCACCACGTCCACCTCTTCTTCGCCTCGAGGGACTTCGCGGCTGCCGCTGCCTTCATCGTCGGACGAAGTACTCTCGGACTCCGAGTCGCTGCCGCTGCCGCTGCTGCTGCCGCTGCTACTCGAAGTTTCCGTGGGCTTCGCCTCGGCAGACTTCGATCCACCCTCGCTTGACGGCTTCACCTTAGCGGGCCTCGCGTCGTCCTCGTCCTCTGCAGGGAGCCAAGTCAAAACCTGCATATTGAAGAGAAGCATGCAAAAGAAAAAGGGTTTACCATCATCAGAGATCTCTTGGAAGGAAGCAGGAGCTAAGTGTGTCCTCCAGCTCCCTCGCTGCGAAGCTGGCGCATCCACCTCCGCGCCTGAAGTTGGCTCCGCCGGGGCATCCGTGGCCTCCTTGGCAGCAGGAGTGCGCGCATCGGCCTCCGCCTCCGAAGTCCTCGCCGCCAGGGGCTTCGCGGCCTTCTTGGTAGTCGGAGTAGTTGCGGGCTTCGCCGCAGCCTCCCCCGAGGCGTCCGCCTCGTCCTCGTCCCCCCTCTTCCTCTTGGCTCCGGCCGACGAGGTAGCCAGGTGGGCGAAGTCCGGCAGAGCAGGGAGCCCTTCGAGGCCAAGCGCGGTCCACACTCTGTTCCAGCGCTCCCAGGACCCCACCAGGGCGAGGCGCTGGTTCTGCTCCTCGGGGGTCGGAGTCCCGACGACTCGGTCCGCCGCCGCGATGGCCTCCTCCGGGGTCCTCATGTCGAGGTCGGCTGCACGAAAAGGTTGAGTTAGGGGCAAAGTGCTCAAGTGTTAAAAGCAAGAAGAGCGCGAAGCCTTACAGAAGCGGTCGAAGGCCAGCTCGCTGAGTCCTCCTCGACCCGAAGCCTGGAAGAGACCCTCCGGCCAGGAGCGCGCGAGGGGGCTAAGCCGAAGGGTAATAAACTCCTCTGCGAGGTCCCTCATGCTCATCTTCGCTGCCACCCTTCGGAGCAGCGAGATCCTCGATTGAAGGAGGCCTTCGCTGGTCTTCACCACCCCTTCGCGCCGGTACAGTATGTGAGCGTTGGTACTCCGAAGGGGTGAGTTCGCACCGACGGAGGCGTAGAACCATTCTTGGTCCCATCTCGAATACCACTTGTTGTTCACAGCCCTCGCAGGGAAGGCGTCCTGGAACTCCTTCCGGAGCTGGAAGTTGGCGCTGCCGAAGGCCAGCGCCCTCTTGACGCGGTCCGTCCCCTCCCTGGGCTTCGGCTGGCAGTTGGCGTCATGAAGAGCAACGAAGACGTCCGCGCGGCCCTCGCAGCCTTCGGCCCTCATGGCCCACTCAAAAACAGCTAGCCTCGCCACTGCGTTGGGCGAAAGCTGAGGGAGCTCAAGGTTGTAGGCCTTGAGGACTTCGCTCAGCATCCCCACCGCTGGCAGTCCGAGGCCGGCCTCGAAGAAGGCTTCAAACACCACCACTTCGTCAGCACGAGGCTTCGGTATGGCCTCTGATTTCTCCGGAACCCTCAGTTGGATTTTCGCGGCAATCTTCCCCTCGCAGGCCCTCCGAACGGACTCCTCCGTGGAAATCGAAGCCCTCATCTCCAGGGTCTGCTCGAACCTGTCGGAGGGCGTCCGAAGGTCCTTCGGACCCAGTCGCCTAGCTGCGGGCTTCGCTGCCGCGGCCGCTGCTGCCGCCGCCTGCACTTGGGCGGAGCCCGAGCTCGAGCCCAAAACCGGGAGCTTCGCCACTGCCTTCTTCGGCATTCTGATCAGACTTCGGATCGAAGGGCTAAAGGATGGCGAAGGGCTAGAAGCTGGCGAAGGTCGCTCTGCGAGGCTAGGAGGAAGAGGAGAGCGAAGGTGGTAAGGCGGTAGGAAAGGAGTGAATGAAAGTGTGCCGGAGCCGCACGCGGTAAGTCTCTATTTATAGGCGCGGTAAGAATTCCAACCGTCATGGGCCGAGCCCACCACCAGATGGGCCTCCGGCGAAAGCAAATCAAGCCCAAGCAAGGTAACGGTAACTTTTCTGACCGTTGCGAAGCCGTTCGGGCTCCCCGAGGCCACCCTGGCACGAGCATTTATTACCCCCAGGAATCGAGGTCTTCTTCGGTCCTGGCTCCGGGGGTACGTTTCCTCCGAAGTGTTTTCAGGTCATTTGTCCTAAGGGCGCGTGCACCCCTTCGTTCCGAAGGCCTACACGCGAGGGGCTACTGTTGGGGGAATATATTTCCCTTAAACAGGGGCCAAATGACGTCAGCCTCCGACAGCCTTCGGCCCAGAACCAGGTACTATCGGAGCCTGTTTTCTCTAAGTGTTGTTTCCAGGTCCCAAGGTGCCTTTCGAGGCCCGTAGCCTCGGAGCCCCTAGACCAGGAGGTCCGGCCTGGAGCCCCCAATTCAGGCCCGGGCGCAGGACGCCGGAGGCCACCCTCCGGGCGCCGGAGGCCGGAGGTCACCCCCCGGAGCCAAGTCCGGAGGCCACCCTCCGAGAGCCAAGCCCGGAGGCCACCCTCCGGGAGCCAAGCCCGGAGGCCACCCTCCGAGAGCCGAGCCCGGAGGCCACCCTCCGGAGTCCTGTTCGAAGGCCGCCCTCCGGGAGCCCAGCCCGGAGGCCACCCTCCGGAGCCAAGTCCGGAGGCCACCCTCCGAGAGCCAAGCCCGGAGGCCACCCTCCGGGAGCCAAGTCCGGAGGCCACCCTCCGAGAGCCGAGCCCGGAGGCCACCCTCCGGAGTCCAGTCCGGAGGCCACCCTCCGAGAGCCAAGCCCGGAGGCCGCCCTCCGGGAGCCCAGTTCGGAGGTCGCCTTCCGGAGCCAAGTCCGGAGGCCACCCTCCGGAGCCAATTCCGGAGCCCAGTCCGGAGGCCGCCCTCCGGGAGTCCAGTCCGGAGGCCGCCCTCCGGGAGCCCAGCCCGGAGGCCACCCTCCGAAGCCAAGTCCGGAGGCCGCCCTCCGGAGCCAAGTCCACACCGGGGCCCCCCGCCCCTGGTATGTCGTTTAGCCGGTCAAAGCCTGGCGCAGCCTGACACGCCAGTGGAGCTGTAAAGCTGTCTGGCACCTTTTGTACTGTAGCTAGCTCCTTTTCCCCTCTCTGCCCCTATGAGCCTGAGGCTCATAGGGGGCATCCCAGTCTTTTCCTTTGGCCTGCGCGCCTATATAAGCAGGGCCAAGCCCTGTAGCAGGGGACAACCCCAGGGGGTCATGAGACCCTGTAGTTCTCTTCTCCACACTAAGGCACACCATGCCCAATCCACCATAAACTGGACGTAGGGCTATTATCCCCTAGGGGAGGCCCGAACCAGTATAAACCCTATCTCTCCCTGTGAGAACCCATCGAGGTTCACTCCCCACATCATACTCCACCATAGAAAAACCTGCTGGAACTAACGCAATTGTGACTCCGTTATTTCCTGGTGACTCCGTTATTTCCTTACCACTGTTTAAGGATCATCGGAACGCGACGTCAGCGTTGTGTTACGCTTAGGGGTTTACTCCTAAGTATTCGCATGCTTTTGGATCGCCGGATCGACGTCAGTGTGTTTGGCACATTTTCGTGTCAACACACTTTTTGGCGACTCCACTGGGGAAAGACATGCCAAGCACTTCTACATCGGCGATGGGTACATCTACTACCTCTACATCAATAGGACCCTTGACGCCGATGAATTTGGTGGGGAGCTCAGAGATTCACGATGGCAACATCATCGTCCCCACCCTCAATGACCTCTCCGATGAGGATAGAGAAGAAATCGAGGCCAGGACAAGGGAGCTACACACTCTTTTTCTTGGCCGCTTCACCAAGACCCATGGGGCTTCATCAAGCGCGACATCGACGTCCCCGATCTCTCCAGAGCTAAGGTAACACCATCTTCCCCTCGACTGTCCTCCTCAGACATCGAGCAAAAAATAGCCACGTCAGTAGACCAGACCATTAGCGCTACTATTGCAAACCACGTAGAGACCATGATCGACTCTAAGATAAAGGCAATGTTTAGGAGATTCGGCTTTTCCAAGGGCACTTCCCCAACTCCGATAGCTAGTGTACCCCTTGTCCACCACATACACAGTAGGACCGACGGGAATACTGGGAAGACCATAGCATCTATGGACACACCATCCATGGCCTAGACGGCATATGGCCTTGTCGGTTAGATCAGCCATTAGGCCAGTCCGACCGGCTATCACACCCTCGGTCAGACCACACCTATGGCCGGTCAGACCATCCTTGTCACACACTATGCACTGCATCCTGCGCCTACGCTACCCTATCATGTGCTGCCCGCACCTCCTACTCTCGCACACCCGCATAGGCCTGATTACGTCCCATATCGCGAGCCACCACGAGAGGAGGAGCCGCATGACCGACATCACGATATACCACCGTGTGTCATGCCCCCGCACGAGAGATGCACACAGGCAGGAGGCATAAATGACTTTGACGAGCAGATTCACGTACTGTTTAGAGAGTGTGCGGGTTGGACACCTGAGGGTCGGGTTAGGATTTATCACAAGCCGTACCCTAATCACTTTGACACCATCCCGTACTCGCGTGGCTTTAGGGTGCCTTAATTCACAAAATTTGACGGCGAAGGTAGTAAGACCACCCTAGAGCACATAGGTCAATTCCAAGCGTAGTGTGGCGAATCTAGTGGGTCGGATGCTTTGAAGATGAGATTGTTCTCTCTTTTGCTTTCCGACACCACTTTTACCTGGTTTTCGGTGTTACCGCTGAACTCCGTTCAGACTTGGGATCAGTTGGAGCAGAAGTTCCATGATTATTTTTAAACTGGGGAAACCGAGCTTAGACTTTCACACTTGACATCGATTAGACAAAAAACTAGTGAGAGTGTCTTCGAGTACATTAAGCATTTTAGGGACACTATAAACCAATGTTTTACTTTAAACATTTCTGATAGAGACTTGGCTGACCTAGCTTTTAACGGTCTTCACTCTGAACTTAAGGACAAACTAGATGGCCATGATTTATTTGATGTTAGTCAAGTGCTGTAGAAGGCTCTAGTTCAGGAAAGCCGAGCCAAAAGTAGGAAATTCACTAAGACATTGAACAAGCCTAAGGCCAAGGTGCACGTCATGGAGCGCTTCGATGAGGAATCATCGAAGAGCGAGGATGACTCGACCGACATGTATACTGCAGTATGGACTTGGTCTAGTAAGCCCCAACCCATTACTTGCACTGAGTTACGACCATCTCCTACCAAGAGTCGGCCCAGCGAGGTGAAGTATTCTATGTGACCAAGTGCGATAAAATATTAGATTTTTTGTTGAAGAACAAACTTATCAGGTTACCGAAGGGTCACGTCATTCCGACTGTCGACGACATGAAGAAAAGGGCTTATTGTAAGTGGCATAATTCTTATTCCCATTCTACTAACGATTGCAATGTTTTTCGTCGGCAGGTTCAATCGCCCATAGAAGGATGGTTGAAGCTCGATACAAATCCCAAGATGAAGCTCGACCAGGACCCCATTCCCGTGAACACTATTGATCTCGACGGGAAGAAGGTGCTGATTTGGCCTGAGCAAGCCGGGTCCGCTAAGGGGAAGGAGGTCGTGATTGGAGAACCATGCCCACACACACTCGTGCTGAAGAACCCTGAGGTAGGAGTGTGGAAGGTGAACACTATCTCATCATCTTCGGCTACGACTCGCAAGGAGCCGAAGGTGACATATGGCATGCTACTCTAGAAGCACCAGAAGAGGGCCGAGAAGGCAAACACTCGACCAGGACCTCCACAGCGGCCGGACCCTCCTCGGAAGAGTGGGTTCGGCCCATGATGGCCGGGGCCATTGGATCCACCTTTCCGTCTACCACCGTATCATCTGCCAATGGCGTAGTGCCCCCTTGCTAATTTCCACCTCCCGGGTACCCTTATATTATATTGCTCCATTCGTGCCATCCGGGACAAGCCTAAGAATAACACAACACCGACGTCGCGTTCCGAATACCCTTAGCCATGGTAGGGGGTGGAGTCGCCAGGTAATCAGATCACATAGAAATAATCCAATTAGCCGAAAGAAATATATTAAACAGAACAAATCAGCAAACCGAGCCAAGCCCGACTGATTCGAAGTATAGTGCAAAGGGTGTCGCCGAAGGGTACCTTCAGCATCTGGTGTGAAGTATCCCACCGAAGGGTACCTTCGGCATTCGGACTGATCTGGCCGAAGATGAAGTCCAAATAGATCTGACGCGACAATCACCTCCGAACAACGGGGTTCGGCGTGAAGTCTCCGATATAGTAGGATACAAAGTAATTACTTAGGCGTAACACACGAGCACAACTTCATCCGTTGCGGAGTACGAGCATGGCGAAGCCTGTCGTGATGAAGTCTATTGGCGAACAATGTTGGCATGCGGTCGAAGCAAAGATCTCGCCGAAGGGTGTTCTAGCAACCTCCGAAACCAATCTCTCAGCTCCGAATACCTCCGGCGGAGTAGCTCCGAATGTAGGTAACCTGCAATAGAGTAGATTCGAAGTACCAATTTGTCCCGAGGACCGAATTCTGCTAAGTGTTGCACTAGGAGTGAATGTAGCAATATTTTACGCAGATTAGAGGATACTTCATAGGCGAAGTAACAAGGTGATAGCAATCTATTACGTAGATTAATGGATACTTCACAGGCAAAGTAACAGGCATTACCACTATTTTGAAGTGGCCGTTGGAGGGCTTCCAGGCAAACCCATGAAGAATACAGAAAATAAAGATAAAGTAAAGTACGGTTCAAAGCTAGGGCTTTGTGGTTGATTTTTGTTGGGGGGCTTCTAAACCGGCCTCACCCCTATATTTATAGGGGCTAGACTTCTAATCTCTAAGCATAATCTGGTGGAATTCAGTTTGATCATGCGTGAAAGACTTAGTCAAAAATCGGCTTCAATCTCTAACTCTGCCCGTAGTGGGCCTTCGGCCAGGCCCACCGAAGTCTGCTCCTCGGGCCGAAGGTTGTGGGCCTTCGAAGTCCTCTGGGCCGAAGGTTGTGGGCTGGCTGGAAACTTTTGAAGCTCGTAGCCCAGTGGTCCTTCGGCCCTGTAGGGCTTTGGCCTAACCCAGGATATGCACATTTTCGGCCCAAATTACCAAAATTGATATTTTGACAATCTTAACCATTAATGCCATTTTTTGCTATCAACACATGCCCCCTGCCTTTTAGTGAACTAAGTGAACTAAAAGCACAATGGGCTAAAGACGATACCTTCCATATCGGCCTTTCGACATCTTTCAAGCTGTTTGCCACACACTTGGGAAATACCTTTTCAAGTATCTACCATTCAAAGCTCCTCGAAACCGCTCTCCTTGCAGGGATTCTAACACATATGCATTGCCGGGAGCAATCTCGGCTATTTTGAAAGGGCCTTCCCAACTAGTCGACCATTTACCAAATTCAGGACTCTTAGTGCCTAAGGGTAAAATCGTCTTCCAAACCAAGTCACCTACTTGAAACGATTTTGGGTTAACCTTCCTATTGTAGGCTTTAGCTACTCTCCTCTTGTCTATTTCTATAGCTTCTAAAGCCTTGAATCTCTTATCGGTCACTTCTTCTAGATTGTCTTTCAAAAGAGCCTCATACTCATCGACCGACAAGCCATCCTGCTTTAACACTCTTAAAGAACCAAGATCTACTTCTACAGGTAGAACGACTTCTTGTCCATATATCAACTCGTATGGACTAACTTTGGTAGCACCGTGCTTTGCAATTCTACAAGCCCATAGCGCCTCGGAGAGCACTTCATGCCACCTTTTAGGGAACTCTTCAATTTTCTTCTTAATGAGCTTAATCACAGTTTTATTACTAGACTCGGCCTGACCATTAGCCTAAGCATAGTATGGTGAAGAGTTTATCAACTTAATACCATAATAGTCTCACTTCTTTAGAAACAAATGAACTAACTTGATCTGTAGTGAGAGTTTGAGGAATGCCGAATCTATGTATGATATGCTTCAAGATAAAGTCAAGTACCTCGTTGTGAGTCATGTTCTTGAGAGGCACAGCCTCGGTCCACTTGGTGAAGTAATCTGTCGCCATCAATATGAACCGATGCCCTCTTGAGGAAGGAGGGTGAATTTGGTCGATGAAGTCTAAACCCCAACCTCAGAACGGCCATGGCTTGACAATAGGGTTAAGTAATGAAGTAGGAGCTAATTGAATATTGCCAAACTTTTGACATGCTTCACACCCTCTGTAATACTTAAAACAATCCTCAGTCATAGTCGGCCAATAGAAACCCGCTCTTTTGAGCATCCAACTCATTTTCTGGGCTAACTGATGAGTGCCACAAAGTCCTTCATGGACTTCTCTCATAGCCACCTAGGATCGTTCGTGGTCTAGACACTTTAACAGTACTCTGTCAATGGTTCGGCGATATAGCGTGCCAGACCCTTCGGTGAGCGGAGTACTCCGGTCCCGGGACCTCGGAACGTGGTAGACTCCGACAACCGGAGGGGTCTGACCCGGAGGGTGCGCCAGTCCGAAGTCACTGGCTTCGGCAGTGAGACCAAACATCGGCTTCTTCCGTACAACAATTTTTCCTCTCCTGACTTGGTAACCAGATGCTTGCTGAGCCAAATCATTTGCAACTGAATTGGCCTCTCTTGACACATGAGAAATTTTGAATTCATCAAAAGTATCAACTATGTCCAGGCACTTATCCAAGTAGCCGTTTAGCAGGCCATTAAAACATTGAGCACTCTTAGCCACTTGCTGCACCACTAACAGGGAATCACCATGCGCATGAACATGTTTAGCACCCATGGATTCTAACAATTCAAGTCCTAGCAATAACACCTCATATTCAGCTTGGTTATTAGTAGAGGGAAATTCTAAACGAGCTGAGGTCTCAAAATGCATTCTACTAGGTGATATGAGAACCACTCCAATACCTTGATCACTTTTGCAAGCTAAACCATCAAAGTAAAGTTTCCATGGTACTACCTCAATGAGAGCAGCACTGTCACTCCAACTGACATCTATGTGGTGATCAACTATAAAGTTAGCGACAATTTGGCCTTTCATAGCTCTTACGGGTTCATAGGCCAAATCATACTCAATCAAAGCGTATGCCCACTTCCCGATTCTTCTACTTAGAATTAGCTTCTGCAACATGTGTTTTATAACATCGGTTTGGAAAACGACAACACATGTAGTGGGGAGAAGATAATGGCGCAATTTTGTACATGCGTAGTAAAGTGATAAACATAAACGTTCCACAAACGCGTACCTGGTTTCGGTGTCCAATAGGCGGCGGCTCAGAAATGTGATGATGTACTCATTTCCCTCCACCTCCTAGGTTATCATGGCCCTGATTACGCTATCTTCGGTAGTGATGTACAGCCGAAACGGAATCCTGGCTTTGGGTGCTCTCACCATGGGTGGTGATGACAAACACTCCTTGATATTTTTGAAGGTGCGTTGCTGACTTGCCCTCCAAGTGAACTCAGCTTCCTTCTTTAGTCGGAGTATGGGGAGAAAGGCATCAATCTTGCCAGACAAGTTAGATATAAAGCGACACAAATAATTTATCTTGCCTAGCAACTTCTGCACATCTTTCTTGCATGTCAGCGCTGTAGAGTTTCTAATTTTCTCAAGCCTCTTAGGATCAATCTCTATACCTCTTTCATGGATCATAAAGCCTAAGAACTTGCCTTCCAACACACCAAAAGCACATTTGAGCGGGTTCATCTTTAAGCCATACTATCACATCCTATCAAAAGCAACCTCCAAATCAGCTAAGTGGTTTCCCATAGCGTCCGATTTGACTACAACATCATCGATGTATAATTCTAGCATAACTCCTAGCAAGTCATGAAAGATCAAGTTCATAGCACGTTGATATGTAGCACCAGCATTCTTTAAACCAAAAGTCATGACGACCCACTCAAACAAACCGACAAGACCAGGGCATCGAAAGGCTGTCTTGTAGACGTCCTCTTCGACCATAAATATTTGATTATAATCGGCATTGCCATCAAGAAAACTTAGTACCTTGTGCCCTAAAGCATCGTTGATCAGCATGTCGGCTATCGGCATTGGATACTCGTCCTTCGGAGTGGCTTTGTTCAGATCCCTGAAATCAATACAAACTCGTATTTTTCAACTCCATTTCTTTTCTATAGGCACAATGTTAGCAACCCATTCAGCGTACCTGCACGGCCTAATAAATTCAGCTTTGAGCAGCCGCTCCACTTCTTCTTTAACTCGATCATAGACGGCCGAATTAAAGCGTCGAGGGGGCTGTTTATAAGGCCTAAATCCGGATTTGATAGGCAGCCAATGCTCCACGAGCTCGCGGCTTAATCTCGACATTTCACTATACTCCCACGCGAAACAATCGACATACGACCGAAGCAACTTTATTACTTCGGCTTTCTCATCAGGCTGTAACTGTTGGTTTAAAAAAGTTGGCCTCGGGATGCTACCATCGCCTATGTCAACTTATTCTAAGGGATCGGCCGACGCAAAACCTTGTCCTAATTTCTCTACTTCACTAATGTCCTCGATGGCTTCGGCAATACCGTCTTTAGTAGACCGGTACTGCTCTACACGAGACTTTAGCCAATCTAGATTACTCTTGCTAGGCATGACTACTAATACAAAAACAACCGTGCTATACTAGCCGACTTTACAAACACTGGTACAAAACGTCCTCCGGACACGCTAACAAAATCGTAATCCGAAAGATCTCTGCCTGATAGACATTCTACTTTGTTGTGAACGGCGTCGATGGACAGATCAGCCAATGCCACTTGGACCGAAGTGTATGTGAGTATGACCTCCACTTCATCACCGTCCCAATGAATTAGGCACTCATGGAGAGTAGAAGGAATGCAACAATTTGCGTGAATCCAGTCGTGCCCAAGCAGCACACTGTAGTTACCTTGCACATCGATGACAAAAAAACGTTGTTGGCAATGTCTTGTTGCCCACTGTCAACTCCATGGAGAGCACGCCTTTGGCCTCGGAACTCTCGTAGTTGAAGCCATTGAGCATCAAGTTGGTCTTCTTCAAATCATCCTCGTCCCTGCCAAGTTTCTTCAATAGCGAGTAAGGCATTAGGTTAACAGTGGCGCCACCATCAACAAGCATCGAGGAATTCAGTTTTCCATCAATGTGACCTCTAACGTAGAGAGGCTTCAGATGGCGAGCCGAGTCCTTGGGTTTCTCAAAAACAGCGTTGCGCGGGCCGAGGTTCAACTGAGCAACCTCGGCGTCATCCTGTGGTAGAGCGAATTCGGCGGGCAGCATGACGACGTTGATGTCCATCGCCTAGGGCGTGGGCCCCTCGGAGATGAGCGAGTAGTCGTCGTCGAGCATGTCGTCGTCCTCGTCGAGCATGTCATCATCGTCGTCGCTCGGGCTAGGAGCCGGGTTGGTTATCTCATCCGGTTCATCCTCCATACCTGTCTCATTGTTGGCCGTGGGTGAATTTCTTCAGTGATTGCTTCTCGCTCATCCTCAGCATTCTTCTCGCACATCTCATGTGCCCATAGTTGTTGTAGACGCCTCTTTTGTGAAGTGGACATGCCTAGAGGTGCCCAAGATGGCTGTGGCTTGGTGCCAAGTGCCACTGTCGGGTTCTTGTTAACTCTAGCCAAAATGGTACTGCCCACCTCAGCCTCGCGCACTCTATATTCGGAGGAGCCTTCGCTGCGGACCCCGGCAATCGGACCGGGCTCGTTCGGCCGATCAGACCAGTCTCCGGCGCGGGCTTCGGCCGAAGCGTGGGACTTACCTCCATCAAACTTCGGAGTGTTATGGATGGCAGGGACAAGCAGACGCAACGAAGGAAGGCATAATGTTAAGTTGCGGAGGGAACTCCGGCTGTGATATGTATGGAGCCCACAGAGTCCCTGCCCAATTGTACGGCGGAGGCATCAGTGGCTCCAGTGGCTTCGCCCACTGTGGGCCAAACCTGTTACCCGAGGGGGGTTCGACAGAGTCGATGGTGTTTCATACCATATCAGTTAGGGGTCCTGCCAGGCCAGAGGTATGTTCGGCCAGTGTCGGCCGAAGCCTCCTGTCGAAGGGTCCATCTAGAGTGGTGTGGGGTTCAACCATTGGGGGCTGAACTCGCTCCGCATGGGGTTTGGACACTGGGGTCCGATGCTACTGTACGGGGGGTTTGGCCATTGAGGTCCGAAGCCACTGTACGGAGTGTTAGGCCACTGTGGCCCGAAGTCACTATGCGGAGGGTTCGACCATTGTGGTCCGAAGCCATCATGAGGAGGGCTCAGCCACTGTGGTCCGAAGCCACCCTTCGGATGCCTTGGGCCCTTCAGCTAACTTAGTTTCTTAGCACAGGGGCCTGTTTCCTTTGCTTTCTTTGGTGCTTGTTTAACAACATCTGATAGGTCATGATGGGGGATTTGTCCCGATCTTCCGCTAGGTAAAGGATAACTTGGGTTGGTGGAGAATCTCGACGTTGGCGATCCAAGGCTTCGGTCCGGCGGATCAAAACCTTGCAATCGTTACACCACTGTCTCCATTGGTTATCAACCACGCAGGACGCGATTGACCTCGCCACGAAGGCTATTTCCTGCAAGCGAACCCAAGAACACAAGCAAGAACAGGAAGGATACAAGTCGAATGCCAAATCACAGACAAACGATGATAAAGTGAGGTTTACAAACGCCAATGCAGCAGCCAATCGGTCCGGTGCAAGAGGCGGGATCTAAACACACAAGTGTAGATGCAAACAAAGCAAAACCTAACCCTAAAGGCGGCTGGAGAGAATATATAGGGCGTGGGCAGCCTGTGGAAGGCGAACAGACTCAGACTATGGGCTAGAAGGCGAACAGACTTGGACTATGGGCCAACACGGCCCAGTTCTGTCACGCAGGACTGTTTTAAACACACAGGTCGACTCGAGACTCCAAATGAGACGAAACCAACGGCAAACGATCCGTCTTCTCCTCAGTTTTCCAAAAAGTCCAAGAGTGTGCCAATCGGACTTCGTATGAGGAAGTTATGCCCATTTTGGTGCATGGTGGTCGATGTAGTCCGAAACAACGAATTCTTGACTTCAAGTCATCCGTGCGACTCCGTCTTCAACTCCAACTCTTCTATTCCATCTCCCATGTTCCTAAGCAACAAAATATCACTAGTATTCAGTAGCATCCCATCCAAACAAATATTAACATAGTTGCTAAGGAAAGAATTAACCTCATGGTTCAAGCATCAGGCACGGGCGCGTGTGATTGGTCCTTGTAATTGAATTGTAGGTGGAGGCTCCATGTGTGTATCATGTGAAGTGATGTCCTCATCATCCTCCCCTTCTTGAATTGGAGTCGTCCTCGACTCAAGCTCATCTTCATCTCCCAAATAGGGCTTTAAATCTGAAATGTTAAATGTGGGACTAACCCCAAAAGCTGCAGGCAACTCAAGTTTATATGCATTATCATTTATCTTCTCAAGCACACGGAAAGGACCATCAGCACGGGGCATCAATTTAGACTTTCTCAAATCAGGAAAACGATCCTTGCGCAAGTGCAACCAAACAAGATCACCCGGTTCAAATGTTATCTCTTTTCTACCCTTACTACCATAAGCACGATATTTCTCATTCATTTTCTCTATGTTTGCTTTAGTAGTTTCATGCATCTTAAGCAATAATTCAGCACATGTAGTAGCATCAAAATTCAATTTTTCAGAGGGTGGCAATGGTAGCAAATCAATAGGAGCACGCGGATTAAAGCCATAGACCACTTGAAATGGACTTACCTTAGTAGTGGAGTGTACTGATCTATTATATGCAAACTCAATATGAGGTAGACACTCTTCCCAGAGCTTCAAGTTGGTCTTCAAAACAGCCCTTAGCATCGTGGACAATGTACGGTTGACGACCTCCGTTTGCCCATCCGTTTGGGGGTGAGAAGTAGTAGAAAACAGCAGCTTCGTCCCCAACTTATGCCACAACGTCCTCCAAAAATGACTTAAAAATTTAGCATCACGATCTGAAACGATGGTATTGGGAACTCCATGCAAGCGTACGACCTCTCTGAAAAACAAATCAGCAACATTTGTAGCATCGTCGCTCTTGTGACAAGGTATAAAATGCGCCATTTTAGAGAACCGATCTACCACCACAAAAATACTATCCCTCCCCCTCCTAGTTCTAGGTAATCCTAACACAAAATCCATAGAAATATCCTCCCAATGTATACTAGGAACGGGCAGAGGCATATAAAGACCATGTGGGTTTAGACGGGACTTAGCTTTATTTCAAGTAGTGCATCGTGCCACATAGCGCTCAACATCGCGTCTCATCCTAGGCCAATAGAAGTGTGTGGACAACACATCTTCGGTTTTCTTTGATCCAAAATGACCCATCAAACCACCACCATGTGCTTCCTGCAATAACAACAAGCGAAGAGAGCTAGCTGGCACACATAACTTGTTAGCACGAAAAAGATATCCATTATTCAGCACATATTTGTTCCAAGCACGGTCGTCTGTACAATTTGCAAAAGCATCCTTGAAATCCAAATCAGTAGCATACATGTCCTTCAATGTTTCTAAACCAAAGATCTTATAATCGAGTTGAGAAAGCAATGTATAACGTCTAGATAAAGCATCGGCAATCACATTATCTTTCCCTTTCTTATGCTTAATGATATATGGAAAAGTCTCAATAAATTCTACCCATTTAGCATGTCGTTTATTCAGATTTGCTTGACTACGTATATGCTTCAATGCTTCATGATCCGAATGAATAATAAACTCCTTAGGCAAAAGGTAATGTTGCCAAGTTTCAAGCACACGCACTAAGGCATATAATTCCTTGTCATAGGTAGAATAATTCAACTGTGGACCGTGTAATTTCTCACTAAAATAGGCCACGGGTTTACCTCCTTGTAGCAGCACACCTCCTAATCCAAAACCACTAGCATCACATTCTAACTCAAAAGGCTTACCGAAGTCGGGTAACTGAAGTAGAGGTGCATGTGTAAGGCGATCCTTGAGTGTGGAAAAAGCTTGTTCTTGTGCTGGTTCCCAAGTAAAAGTAACTCCCTTCTTGGTCAACTCATGTAAAGGACCGGCTATGGTGCTGAAATCTTTCACAAAACGCCAGTAGAAACCTGCAAGACCAAGAAAACTACGTACCTGTGTGATAGTTCGGGGTTGCGGCCAACTGTTGATTGCTTCTACCTTTGCCGCGTCAACCTCAATACCCTGTGAAGTGACAACATATCCAAGAAACACAACTCGATCCGTGCAAAACGTGCACTTCTCAAGGTTACCAAACATTCTAGCCTCACGGAGGACAGAAAAAACAGCACGTAGGTGTTCAACATGTTCAGTGAGAGACTTGCTATAAACCAAGGTATCATCAAAGTATACAACCACAAAGCGTCCTATAAAGTGTCGTAGGACTTCATTCATCAAGCGCATTGTTGGGGGAAAATATCTCATCTTCGGGGTTATTGCCAAAGCAGCATGAAGACAGCCAACCAGTTCGAAGATTGTCCGAAGACCATCTTCGAAGATGCCCAGAACCTGGTTCGAAGCCTGAAGACAGGCACTAGTTCGAAGAATGTCTTCGAACCAAAGCCCTTCAGGATCTTTTCTGCCAGCTAAGATGGAAGACTTATCTTCTATCCTATTAGATTAGTCTTTTACCATTTTAGCCCTATTAAGGAAACCGAATAGTTTCCTTAATGTCGGTTGTAATAGAGGGGTAAATAGGTCTTTTCCTTAATGTTTAGGCCTATAAATACCCCCCATTTCACCCTGTAATAGGGACCGATTACAAGTGATTCAATACACACTTTCGAACTATTCTAAGCTATTATCCTTTCGGAGGCTTAGAACAGTTTGCTTCGCAAACACTTCGTTTGTTAGTTTCTTTTCTACAGAAACCTGTTAGCGTAATCTTTTACGCCAACACGCATGAAGGTACTAGGTGCATTAGTAAGTCCAAAAGGCATGACAAGCCACTCATATAATCCAAACTTTGTTTTAAAAGCAGTTTTCCATTCATCACCTAGTTTCATGCGAATTTGGTGGTAGCCACTACGGAGATCGATCTTAGTAAATATAATGGCACCACTAAGCTCATCAAGCATGTCATCCAATCTAGGAATAGGGTGTCGATATCGAATGGTGATATTATTAATAGCACGACAATCAACACACATGCGCCAACTACCATCTTTCTTAGGCACCAAAAGAACGGGTACTGCACAAGGACTAAGGCTTTCACGGACATACCCACGATCAAGAAGGTCCTGTACTTGGCGCTCAATTTCTTTTGTCTCCTCTGGATTGGTACGGTACGCTGCACGATTAGGAAGAGACGCTCCCGGGATCAAATCAATTTGGTGCTCGATGCCGCCTATCGGTGGCAGCCCGGGTGGTATTTCAGCAGGAAAAACATCGTTAAACTCCTGCAAAAGGTCAGTGACTGCAACAGGAACATAGCTAGGAATGTTCGCAAGTGAAAACAACACGTTTGTGCAAATCAAGCCGTATAGCAAGGGAGTATCATCACAAATTTCAGCAAGGTCAGTTTTAGTTGCAAGCATGACATGTCCTTTCAGATTAATAACTTGTGATGAAGAAGGAGAAGCAATTTTATCTTTCTGTTGCCTCAAAAGCGTCTTAGCTACTTGCTGATTTTCAGAAGGTTGTTTGCTCTTTTGTGCATCCCTAGCATGTTTTTCTTGTTCAAATTTTACAATTTCAGCAGGAGTCATAGGAAGCAATGCAACTTTCTTTCCTTTATTCATAAATGTATACTTATTGCTCCTACCATGGTGTGTAGCATCAGTATCATACTCCCAAGGTCTACCAAGTAACAGAGAACATGCTTGCATTGGTACTACATCAAAATCAGCAACTCCTAAGTATGTACCAATGGCAAATTTGATGTGAGCAGTTTGTGTTACCTTGACCTTACCGCTATTGTTGAACCATTGCACATGGTAAGGGTGTGGATGTGCACGTGTGGGAAGTTGAAGCTTCGTTACCATGTCGTGGATCACCAAATTGTTGCAACTACCGCTGTCGATGATGACACGTACACGGCGGTCATTGACGAGGAAGAAGGTCTGAAACAGATTGTTCCGTTGTGCTCGGTCGTCCTGCTCCATGTGAGTGCTTAAAACACGTTGTACAATAAGTGCTTCATGGTCGGCATAGGTATCCGATGCAAAAACAGCGTCATCGTCGGATGTATCATCATCTCCTGCAATGTTAGCAGCAAGTGCATATTCATCTTCAACATCACTAGCACTTACGTAGCCACCGTCTTCCATAGCAATATAAGCCCGCTGACTAGGGCAGTCCTTCATAACGTGGCCGAATCCTTTGCATCGGTGACACTGGATTGCTGCAGAACGTGCGGTAGAGGCCGCCGAGGAGGTGGGCTTGGCTGGCGCCTTGGATGCTGCAGTCTTGGAACTCTCAACCTGGGCTGTAGATGTAGAAGGTGCTGATGTAGCCGCCGGTCGAGAAGGGGTGGGGGTGGTCGTTGCTGCTGCCCACTTGAGCGTGAAGTAGCACCACCAATGTTGGTCCTCATGCTGCGTTGTGGTTGTTGGCGACCCTGCAATTCTTTTTCTGCAAGCATAGCAAGGTGGAAAAGACGAGTGATAGTATTGTATTCTTTATAATCAATGATATCCTGAATTTCACGTCTTAAACCACCATAAAAACGGGCCATTTTATCCTCATTGTCCTCCTCAATTTCAGCACACATGCAACCTATTTGCAACTCCTGATAATACTCCTCTACCGATTTATTTCCTTGGTTTAGGCGCTGCAATTTTTTTCTCAAATCACATTTATATGAAGGAGGGACCCATCTACCACGCATTTGCCGTTTTAACATATCCCAAGTTTGTGGTTCATTGCCAACCTGAACTATTTCAGTCCACCAAAGAAGAGCATATCCAGTGAAGTCACTAGTAGCTAAGCGCACGCGGTGGATAGCAGGAACCATGTGAGCATTAAATTTTTGTTCGACTGACATCTCCCAATCTAAATATGCATCTGGATCATAGGTGCCAGCAAAATGAGGTACTGAAAATTTTACCTTAGAGTAGGGATCATGATCATTGTTCCTGTGGTTGTCATTGTTACCTCGTGGATGGCGGTTGCGGTGGCCGCCCATACCTTAACGGTTGAACTGAAAGCAATGACGTGCAGCCTCGTTAGGGTCAATGCCATTGTTCGCGGCATAGGATAGGTCGTCTTCCTCTCCAATATGGTCGTCTTCCTCTTCAACATGGTCATCGTTGGCTCGTGCAGCAGGCAAACGTGTTTCCAAGGCAGTCATTCGGTCCACTAGGTCAGCCACAGTACGCGCGAGACGTTCGATGGAATGTTGGGTCTGCCACTGAGACTCTAGTAGAGCACGTCGTGAGACACAATCATTAAAATCAGATGGAGGGGTACCGCTGTTATCTGCCATGTTAGTGAAAGACAACACAACAAAGAATAATCCTTATGGAAAACAGCTAGGTGGGTGGTGGGTGTGTGGTGGAAGCAATCCGTCAAGCACCTTACCCATGCTTGCAAGTGTTCTTACCACGCCGCAGCTCGGTCACCGGCCTACAGGTGATGAACCAAGTGGAGGGTGGTGTACAATTGCAAGAAATGAACCTGTCCTGACCAAGAGAAAGGTGTAGCTTGGAAGGCAAAGTGAGTAGCAAGGATTAGCGATAATAATAACAGTTAAACCAAGTTCAATAAGTATTCCCTAGTACTCGTCAAAGTTGCTGGCCTTAGTGCTCCCAAAGTGAAAATTCAAGCAATAGAGGGGAAACTATGTGCCCAAAACTCAAATGGAAGCAAAAAATAGGCCAGATTCAACTCTCTGCAGATCGGACAAGGGATCGGACAAGCAAAATCTGTTACTGCCGCTGATAATTCTGTTACTGCCGCTGATCGGACAAGAGTTCGGACAAGGGATCGGACAAGAGATCGGACAAGCAGAATCTGTTACTCCCGCTGATAACTCTGTTACTACCGCTGCTTCTCTTTTTTTGATTTTTTTTTCTCTCTTCTTTTTTTTTCACTCTATTTTTTTTGAACAAGGATGACCAGAGATGCAACCACAAAAATTGGCACCTACAACTGAGGTGGGATGTGGCTCACAGAAATTCAACAAGTTCGCTGACCGGCGAGTAAAAACTTTGACTAATTTTTTTCTTTATCTTCGTGATTTTTTTTGGCGATTTTGGTGAGGGCTAACAGGCAAAGCGTGTTAGGGTACCCACCCAAATTGGGTCAGGAACACGCTCAAACAATTTCAGATTTTTTCTGCCAAACGAGCGAAAAGTTATGCCTGTTTTACCGAAGAGGGTCACAAAGACTCGATGTGGAAAACAAAATAGGGTTGTGGGGGGGGTTCGGGTGGGGAATTTTTTGAGACACAAGAACAACTACTACTCAAACGACACAGAGGGATTACTAAACCAGCAACAAGACTCGACCAAGAACACAAACTCAACAAGGTTAAAAACTGAAATTAAAATCGCAAAGCACAAGGGGGTTCTCGGTGGGATTTTTTTTTGGTGAGGTTTTCTGGACAATAGGTAAAAACAAAAGCAGATCGAGATTACCTAACGGAAAAACTGAGCTCTGATACCAACTGATGGGGGATTGGTCCCGATATTCCGCTAGGTAAAGGATAACTTGGGTTGGTGGAGAATCTCGACGTTGGCGATCCAAGGCTCCGGTCCGGCGGATCAAAACCTTGCAATCGTTACACCACTGTCTCCGTTGGTTATCAACCACGCAAGCGAACCCAAGAACACAAGAAAGAATAGGAAGGATACAAGTCGAATGCCAAATCACAGACAAACGATGATAAGGTGAGGTTTCACAAACGCCAATGCAGCAGCCAATCGGTCCGGTGCAAGAGGCGGGATCTAAACACACAAGTGTAGATGCAAACAAAGCAAAACCTAACCCTAAAGGCGGCTGGAGAGAATATATAGGGCGTGGGCAGCCTGTGGAAGGCGAACAGACTCAGACTATGGGCTAGAAGGCGAACAGACTTGGACTATGGGCCAACACGGCCCAGTTCTGTCACGCAGGACTGTTTTAAACACACAGGTCGACTCGAGACTCCAAATGAGACGAAACCAACGGCAAACGATCCGTCTTCTCCTCAGCTTTCCAAAAAGTCCAAGAACGCGCCAATCGGACTTCGTATGAGGAAGTTATGCCCATTTTTGTGCATGGTGGTCGATGTAGTCCGAACCAGCGAATTCTTGACTTCAAGTCATCCGTGCGACTCCGTCTTCAACTCCAACTCTTCTATTCCATCTCCCATGTTCCTAAGCAACAAAATATCACTAGTATTCAGTAGCATCCCGTCCAAACAAATATTAACATAGTTGCTAAGGAAAGAATTAACCTCATGGTTCAAGCGACGGGCACAGGCGCGTGTGATTGGTCCTTGTAATTGAATTGTAGGTGGAGGCTCCATGTGTGTATCATGTGAAGTGATGTCCTCATCAGGTCACCTTCGACTTCTTGTGATCCCTAGCCGAAGGAATGCTAACGTTTTGCTTCCACACTCCCACCTCGGGGTTCTTAGGTATGAGTGTGCGTGTGCGCGACTCTCCAACAATTACCGCCTTCCCTTTAGTCGACTCGGCCCATTCTGGCCGAATCAACACATTGTTCTCGCCGAGGTTGACGGTATTGATGGAGAAGGGATCTTTGTCCAGCTTCATCTTTGGATTGTGGTCTATTTTCAATCGTCCTTCTTCTATGGCCGATTGAACCTGCCACCGAAAAACATTGCAGTCATTAGTATTATGTGAAAGCAAATCATGCCACTTACAATATGGATCTTTCTTCAACTCATCGGCAGATGGAATGACTTGGCCTTTAGGCAACCTGAGAAGCTGGTTCTTTAAGAGAAAATCAAATATTTTATCACACTTAGTTATGTCAAATGAGTACTTGACCTCACTAGGCTGATTCTTCATGGGAGACGGTCGTAACTCGGAGCAAGTGATAGGTTTACTCTTAGCGTTCCAAACCCATTCGGCCGCGTACATGTTGGCCGAATCCTCCTCTTCTGATTCCTCCTCATCGAAGTGTTCCATGACGTGGATTTTAGCCCTAGGCTTGTGAAACATCTTAATAAATTTTTTATCTTTGGCTCGGCCCTCCTGGACCAGAGCTTGTTGCAAGACTTGGCTAACCTCTAAAAAGTTCTGGTTGTCCAACCTTTCTTTAATCTCGGAACGCAACCCGCTAAAAGCTAGATCCGCCAAATCCCTTTCTGAAATATTAAGACTAAAACGTCGGTTTCTAGTGTCCCTAAAACACTTGATATACTCAGAGACTTCTTCATTAGACTTCTGCCTAACCGATGTCAAGTGCGAGAGCCTAAGTTCTGTCTCACCCATATAAAAGTAGTCATGGAATTTTTGTTCTAATTCGTCCCACGTTTGAACGGAGTTCGGCGTGAGCGCCGAAAACAGAGTGAAAGCGGTGCTGAATAGTGAGAGAGAAAATAGTCTAAGTTTTAGAGCGTCCGACCCACTAGCCTCTCCACACTGTGCTAAAAATTGACTAATATGCTCTAGTGTGGTTTTTTTACCCTCGCCATCGAACTTAGTGAATTCGGGGATTCTATAGCCGCGGGGGTAGGGTATTTTATCGAAATGATCGGGATATGGCTTTCGGTAAACCCTAGCCTGACCCCTAGGCACAAAGCTGGCGTATTCCCTAACTAGTGCGTGGATTCGCTCTTCTAGGTCATCTTGGCCTGCTGCCTGCGCACGCCTCTCGTGCGGGGGCGCGACACGCGGTGGGATATCGGCGTGTCGGCCATGGGCTTCTTCCCTATGCGCTAGCGGTACGACGTGCTTGAGCCTAGGCACCTGTGCATGTGGTGCGGGCAGCATGGGTAGGGCTGGCGCCGATGCAGGTGGGGGCGGCGCATGGAATGTGGTGCTAGCTTGGCCGTAAGCATAATGACTGGTCTTGGCCATGGATGTTGAGACCGGAGACGCAACGGTCTTGCTAGTGCTACCATCAGTTCTGCTGTAAACATGATTTATCAGAGGTATACTAGCAATAGGGGCTGGTGGTATGGCCTCAGCAAAGCCGAACCTTCTAAGTGTTGCCTCTACTTGGGATCTAACTGCCGAATCTAAACGGTTTGTTAGCGAAGCGCTTACAAGCCTGATCTACCGATGCAGCTATTTTTTGCTCAATTTCCAAAGAAGATAAACGAGGCGATACTGGTGTTACCTGGATCTGAGCAAGGTTAGGGACGATGATGTTGCGCTTGATGAAGCCCGGGCGCGTCTTGACGTAGCTCCCGAGCATCATGTCTTGGAGTGCCTTCATCTTTGCTTTGATCTCTACTCGTTCTTCTGTAGGAATATCTTCAAGAGTAGGTGTTAGGATGTTGCGGTTGTCGATATCCGCACCTCCCACAGTGTCCATCGGCGGTGTAGATGTAGTAGTCGTTGTAGATGTACCGGCGACCGATGTAGATGTACCCATCATGTTGGCGTAGCTTTTCCCCAGTGGAGTCACCAAAAAGTGTGTTGACACGAAAACGTGCCCCCACACTTGGGTCAGTTCGATGATCCAAAAGTGTGCAGATACTTCGGGACAAGCCTATGCGTAACACAACACTGACGTCGCATTCCGACTACCCTTAGTCGTGGTAAGGGGGGTGGAGTCGCCAGGTAATCAGATCACACAGAAATAATCCAATTAGCCGAAAGAAATATATTAAACAGAACAAATCAGCAAACCGAGCGAAGCCCGACTAATTCGAAGTATAGTGCGAAGGGTGTCACCGAAGGGTACCTTCGGTGTTCGGATTGATCTGGCCGAAGATGAACTCCGAACGGATCTGACACGACAATCACCTTCGAACAGTGGGGTTTGGCGTGAAGTCTCCGATACAGCAGGACACAAAGTAATGACTTAGGCGCAACGCGCGAGCGCGACTTTGTCCGTAGCGGAGTACGAGCGTGGCGAAGCCTGTCATGACGAAGTATGTTGGCGAAGCGTGTTGGCGTGCGGTCGAAGCAAAGATCTCGCCGAAGGGTGTTCTGGCAACCTCCAAAACTAATCTCTTAGCTTCGAATGCCTCCGGCGGAGTAGCTACGAACGTTGGTAACCTGCAACAGAGTAGATTCAAAGTACCAATTCGGCATGAGGACCGAATTCTGCTAAGTGTTGCACTAGAAGTGAAGGTAACAATCTGTTACCTAGATTAGCGGATACTTCACAAGTGAAGTAATAAGGCGATAGCAATCTATTACGTAGATTAACGGATACTTCACAGGCGAAGTAACAGGGAATACCACTATTCCAAAGTGGCCGTCGGAGGGCTTCCAGGAAAACCCACGAAGAATACAGAAAATAAAGATAAAGTAAAGTACGGTTCAAAGCTAGGGCTTTGTGGTTGTTTTTTGTTGAGGGGGCTTCTGAACCGGCCTCACCCCTATATTTATATGAGCTAGACTTCTAAAATCTAAGCCTAGTCCGGTGGAATTTGGTTTGATCACGCGTGAAAGACTTCGTCAAAAATCGGACTCAATCTCTAACTCTGCCCGAAGTGGTCCTTCGGCCAGGCCCGCCGAAGTCTGCTCCTCGGGTCGAAGCTTCGGCGGAGTGGGCTTCCGAAGTCCTCCGGGCCGAAGGCTGTGGGCTGGCTGGAAACTTCCGAACCCCGTAGCCCAGTGGTCCTTCGGCCCTATAGGGCTTCGGCCTAACCCGCGATATGCGCATTTTCGGCCCAAATTACCAAAATTGATATTTTTACAATCTTAACCATTAATGCCATTTTTTGCTATCAACAATAACATGCAGGGTCTGATGAGTGCTCCAAGAGGCAATGTCTATGGCAGATTATTTGTCGCGCTACGAGGACATCCGAAGTTGGCGTTTGAAGCTATCCTTGTCAAGGTAGGGTCCAAAGATGTACCAATCCCAAAGAAGGCATCCACAGAACAAGACGGAGGTGAGCCATGGAAGGAGATCGAGCAGGGGCTAGTCGGTCCGACCACAGCCATAGGGCCAGTCAGACTGCCCTCGGTACCCTGGTCCGAGTGGCCTACTACGGCTGGTCTCACCGACACTGTGTAGGCAACTGACACCAGTCGGTGAGACCGACCCACCATGACCGGTCCGAGCAACAGAGCCCGGTCAGACCGGCTCGGTAAGGCCGGTCCGACCGATAGTACACATGAGATGGGTTCTGCCAAGCGCAAAATTGTTGAGGCTGATTCGGGCAATTCCCATTCGGCCAAAAATTCCAAGAACAAAGTTGTGGCGCCCGGCACTAAGCCGCAGCTTTTGTGGGCACCCCTAGGTATGACCAAATCCTAGAAGAGGCGGCTACAACATCTTCGAGCTTAGGAGATGCATGAGAAGAAGGCCGAGGACAAGCGGTACACAGTGTTCGAGGAGATCCGTACCCGACCAGTAGAGAAATAGGTATGGAAGCTAAAGTCGGTTGCCGCAAACAAACCGACTCCTACTCCAAGCAACGACGAGGACGACATGATGGACGACTATTGACACGGAAACGTGCCCCGGCACTTGGGTCAGTTCAACGATCCAAAAGTGCGTGGATACTTAGGGACAAGCCTAAGCGTGACGCTGCACCGACGTCGCGTTCTGACTTCCCTTAGTCGTGATAAGGGGGGTGGAGTCGCCAGTCAATCAGATCACACAAAATAATCCAATTAGACGAAAGAAATATATTAAACAGAATAGAATCGGCAAATCGGTTGGAGCCTGTCTGCTTCGAAGTCTGGTGCGGAGGGGTCACCGAAGTATACCTTCAGCGTCTTGTGCGAAGTATCCCACCGAAGGGTGCTTCGGCATTCGGACTGATCAGGCCGAAGATGAACTCCGAACAGATCTGGACGCGACAATCACCTCCGAACAGCGGAGTTCAGCGTGAGGTCTCTAATACAGCGAAGTACAAAATAATAACCCAAATGCCTCGCGCGAACGACTTTGTCCAGGGAGAGGTACGACCGTGGCGGAGCATGCTATGATGGAGTGTGCTGGCGAAGCCTGTCTTCGGAGCTTGCAGTCTCGCCGAAGGGTGTCCCAGTGACCTCCGAAACCGATCTCTCAGCTCCAGACACCTCCGACGAAGTAGCTCCGAACGTGGGAACCTGCAACAAAAGAGTTCGAAGTACCAATTCGGCCTGATGACCGAATTCTGCTAAGTGTTGCACTAGTAGTGAAGGTAGCAATCTGTTACGCAGATTAGCGGATACTTCATAGGCGAAGTAACAAGGTGATAACAATCTATTACGTAGATTAACAGATACTTCACAAGCGAAGTAACAAGGGTTACCACTGTTCCGAAGTGGCTGGCGGAGGGCTTCCAGGCAAACCCACGAAGAGGTACAGGAAAAATAAAGGTAAAGTAAATACGATCAAAGCTAGGGCTTTGGTTTGGTTTGAGTTGGGGGGGTGCTCTCTAAGATGGCCTCGCCTCTTTATTTATAGGGGCCAAACTTAAGATCGAATCTGCTATTTTTCAGCTTGGACAGAGATAAAACTCAGCCGGAATCAAATCCAACTCTGTCTCTGCCGAAGTGGGCTTCAGCCAGGCCCGCCGAAGCCTGCTCCTCGGGCCGAATCTTCGGTGGCATGAGCCTCCGAAGGCTTCCTGGCAGAAGGCCATGGGCTGGCTAGAGGCTTTCGGAGCCCATGGCCCAATGGACCTTCGGCCTGACCCTAGACATGTGTATTTTTGGCCTAAATCACCAAAATTAATATTTTGGCAGTCTCAGCCATAAATGCCATTTTTTGCTCTCAACACATGCCCCCCTGCCTTTTAGTGAACTAAGTGAGCTAAAAGCACAATGAACTGAAGACGATACCATCCATATCGGCTTTTCGACACCTTTTATGTTGTTTGCCACACGCTTGGGAAATACCTTTTCAAATATCTACCATTCAAAGATCTCCGAAACTGCTCTCCTTGCAGAGATTCTAACACATATGCATTACCAGGAGCGATTTCGGCTATCTTAAAAGGACCTTCCCAACTAGGTGACCATTACCAAATTTAGGACTCTTCGTGCCTAAGGGTAAAATCGTCTTCCACACCAAATCTCCTACTTGAAATGATTTTGGTTTAACCTTCTTATTGTAGGCTTTGGCTACTCTCTTTTTGTCTACTTCTATGGCCTCTAAAGCTCTTAGTCTCTTATCGATCACTTCCTCTAGATTATCCTTTAGAAGAGTCTCATACTCATCGACTGATAAGCCGTGTTGCTTTAACACTCTTAAGGAGCCAAGATTTACCTCCACAGGCAGAACGACTTCTTGTCCATATACCAGTTCATATGGACTAACTTTAGTAGCACCGTGCTTTGCAATCCTACAAGCCCATAGCGCCTCGGAAAGCACTTCATGCCACCTTTTAGGGAATTCTTCAATTTTCTTCTTAATGAGCTTAATCATGGTTTTATTACTAGACTCAGCCTGACCATTGGCCTGAGCATAGTAAGGTGAAGAGTTTATCAACTTAATACCATAATATTCGGCGAAGTCCCTTACTTCTCCAGAAACAAATGAACTACCTTGATCCGTAGTAAGAGTTTGAGGAATGCCGAATCTATGTATGATGTGCCTTAAGATAAAATCACGTACCTCATTGTGAGTCATGTTCTTGAGAGGTACGGCCTCGGTCCACTTAGTGAAGTAATCTGTCGCCATCAACACGAACTGATGCCCTTTTGAGGAAGGAGGGTGAATCCGGCCGATGAAGTCTAAACCCCAACCTCTAAACGTCCATGGCTTGACAATAGGATTGAGCAATGAGGCAGGAGCCAACTGAATATTGCCAAACTTCTGGCATGCTTCACACCCTCTATAGTACTTGAAACAATCTTCGGTCATAGTCGGCCAATAAAAACTCGCCCTTTTGAGCATCCAACTCATCTTTTGGGCCGACTGATGAGTGCCGCAAAGTCCTTCATGGACTTCTCCCGTAGCCACCTGGGATTGTTCGTGGTCCAAACACTTCAATAGTACTCCATCGATGGTTCGGCAGTACAATGTGTCGTCTATCAACACGAATTTGAATGCTTGTCGCCGAACCTTCCAATCAACCCTTTGGCTAGGGTCTCTCAAATACTGGACGATTGGGATTCTCGAATCGCCCTTATAGGCTTCAGGGGGTCTCGTTGGCCCACCTTCTGGAAAAATTTCTAATTTATTGACTTCGGGGTGCCCCCCGAGCCATTCCAGCTCCTGCCGAAGCCTGGCCGGGGTGGCCGTTCAGAGTGTGCTGGGCCGAAGCCCTCCAGAGGATTCGGACTCCGGGGAGCCTTCTCCGCGCGGGAGGCTTCGGTCTACGGACTCCGGCATGCCAGGTCTCACGGTTGGCAGAGTACTCCGGTCTAGGGACCCTGCGCGTAGTAGCCTTCGACGGCCAGAGGGGTTTGACCCGGAGGGTGCGCCTGCCCACCGTTACTAGCTTCGGCAGTGAGACCAAGCACCGGCTTCTCCAACATAGAAAATTTTCCCCTCCTGACTTGGTAACCAGATGCTTGCTGAGCCAAATCATTTGCGACTGAATTGGCTTCTCTTGACACGTGAGAGATTTTGAAGTCATCAAAAGTAGCAACTATGTCTAGACATTTATCCAAGTAACTATTCAGCAAGTCGTTAAGGCATTGAGCATTCTTAGCTACTTGTTGCACTACTAATAAAGAATCACCATAAGCGTGGACATGTCTAGCACCTATAGATTCTAGTAAATCAAGACCTAACAATAAAGCTTCGTATTTGGCTTGGTTATTAGTGGCAGAAAACTCTAGACGGGCCGAAGTTTCAAAGTGCATTCCATTAGGCGCTATGAGAACCACTCCAATACCTTGGCCACTCTTGCAAGCCGAACCATCAAAATAAAGTTTCCACGGCACTACTTCAACTAGTGCAATATTGTCACTCCAACTGACATCTACGTGGTGATCGACTATAAAGTTGGCTATGATTTGGCCTTTCATTGTCCTCAGGGGTTCGTAGGCCAAATCGTACTCAATCAACGCGTAAGCCCATTTTCTGATTCTTCCACTTAGAATCAGCTTCTGTAACATGTGCTTTATAACATCGGTTTGGCAAATGACAACACATGTAGTGGAGAGAAGATAATGGCGTAATTTGGTGCACGTGTAATAAAGTGATAAACACAATCGTTCTACAAACGTGTACCTAGTTTCGGCGTCCAGCAGGCGGCGACTCAAGAATGTGATGATGTACTCTTTCCCCTCTACCTCCTGGGTTAGCACGGCCCCAATCACGCTATCTTCAGCAGTGATGTATAGCCGAAACAACATCCCAGCCTTGGGTGCTCTCACCACAGGTGGCGATGACAAGCACTCCTTGATCTTCTCAAAAGCACTTTGCTGGCTTGCCCCCCACATGAACTCGGCTTCATTTTTTAGCCGGAGTTTGGGGACAAAGGCATCAATCTTGCCGGACAAGTTGGATATAAAGCGACACAAATAGTTCATCTTGCCTAGCAGCTTTTGTATGTCCTTTTTGCATGTCAGCACTGCAATGTTTCTAATCTTCTCAAGCCTCTTAGAGTCAATTTCTATGCCTCTCTCGTGAATCATGAAACCTAAGAATTTGCCCGTCGACACACCAAAAGCACACTTGAGTGGGTTCATTTTCAAACCATACTGCCGCATCCTATCAAAAGCAACCTTCAAATCAGCCAGATGGTTTCCCATAGCGTCCGATTTGACTACGACATCATCGATGTAGACTTCTAACATAACTCCTAACAAGTCATGAAAGATTAAGTTCATAGCGCGCTGGTACGTGGCACCAGCATTCTTCAAACCAAAAGTCATGACGACCCACTCGAACAAACTGACCAAACTAAGGCATTGAAAGGAAGTTTTGTAGACGTCCTCTTCGGCCATAAAGATTTGATTATAACTAGCATTGCCATCAAGAAAACTTAGTACCTTGTGTCTCGAAGCATCGTTGATCAGCATGTCGGCTATCGGCATTGGATACTCATCCTTTGGAGTGGCTCTGTTCAGATCCCTGAAATCAATACATACCTGTATCCCTAAACCCTCGCCATCGAACTTAGTGAATTCAGGGATTCTATAGCCGTGGGGGTAGGGTACTAAATCAAGATGGTTGGGGTATGGCTTACGGTAAACCCGAACCCGTCCCTTGGGCACGAAGCCAGCACACTCTCTAAATAGTGCGCGGACCCGCTCCTCTATGTTATCTTGGCATGTTGCTTGTGCGCGCCTCTCATGCGGGGGCGCGACACGCTGTGGGATATCGGCGTGTCGGCCATGGGCCACTTCCCTGCGTGCTATCTGTATGACGTGCTCGTGTCCGGGTGCCTGCGCATGTGGTGCGGGCAGCGCTGGTACCGGCGCAGGTGGTGGTGTATGGTACGCAGTGTTGGTTTGATCATAAGTGTAACGATTAGTCTCGGCCATAAGTGTTGAGGCCGGAGACATGGTTGTGCCAGTGCTGTCGTTAGTTCTGCCGTATACGTGGTTTGCCGGAGGTGCACTAGCAATAGGAACTAAGGGCATGGCCTCAGTAAAGCCAAACCTCCTAAGAGTCGCCTCTACTTGGGAGCTGACCACCGAATCTAAACGGTTGGCTAGCGAAGCGCTAACGGCTTGATCTAATGATGCGGCTATTTTTTGCTCAATCTCTAAAGAAGATAAACGAGGCGATACAGGTGTTACCTGGACCTGAGCGAGGTCGGGGGTGATGATATCATGCTTGATGAAGCCTGTGCGTGTCTTAACGTAGCCCCCAAGCATCATGTCTTGGAGTGCCTTCAACTTTGCCTCGATCTCTACTCGGTCTTCCGCGGGGATATCTTCAAGTGTAGGTCTCAAGATGTTGCGGTTGTCAATATCCATGCCTCCTATTGTATCCATCGGTGGTGTAGACGTAGTAGTCGACGTAGATGTATCGGTGGCCGATGTAGATGTACTTGTCATGTTGGCATAGCCCTCCCCAGCGGAGTCACCAAAAAGTGTGTTGACACGGAAACGTGCCCCCGCACTTGGGTCAGTTGACGATCCAAAAGTGCGTGGATACTTAGGGACAAGCCTAAGCGTGACGCAGCACCGACGTCGCATTCCGACTCCCCTTAGTCGTGATAAGGGGGTGGAGTCGCTAGGCAATCAGATCACACAAAATAATCCAATTAGACGAAAGAAATATATTAAACAGAATAGAATTAGCAAACCGGTCGGAGCCTGTCTGCTTCGAAGTCTAGTGCGGAGGGGTCACCGAAGTATACCTTCGGCGTCTGGTGCGAAGTATCCCCCCGAAGGGTGCTTCGGTGTTCGGACTGATCAGGCCGAAGATGAACTCCGAACGGATCTGGACGCGACAATCACCTCCGAACGGCGGAGTTCGGCGTGAGGTCTCTGATATAGCGAAGCACAAAATAATAACCCAAACGCCTCACGCAAGCGGCTTCATCCAGGGAGAGGTACGAGCATGGCAGAGCCTGCTGTGATGGAGTGTGCTGGCGAAGCTTGTCGTCGGAGCCTACAGTCTCACCGAAGGGTGTCCCGGTGACCTCTGAAACCGATCTCTCATCTTCGGACACCTCTGACGAAGTAGCTCCAAACGTGGGAACCTGCAACAAAAGAGTTCGAAGTACCAATTTGGCTTGAGGACCGAATTCTTCTAAGTGTTGCACTAGTAGCGAAGGTAGCAATCTGTTACGCAGATTAGCGGATACTTCACAGGCAAAGTAACAAGGCGATAACAATCTATTACGTAGATTAACAGATACTTCACAAGTGAAGTAACAAGCGAAGTGGCCGGCGGAGGGCTTCCAGGCAAACCCACAAAGAGGTACAGGAAAAATAAAGGTAAAGTAAATACGATCAAAGCTAGGGCTTTGGTTTGGTTTGAGTTGGGGGGGGGGGGCTCTCTAAGCTGGCCTCGCCTCTTTATTTATAGGGCCAAACTTAAGATCGAATATGCTATTTTTCAGCTTGGATAGAGATAAAACTCAACCGGAATCGCATCCAACTCTGTCTCTTCTGAAGTGGGCTATGGCCAGGCCCGCCAAAGCCTGCTCCTCGGGCCAAAGCTTCGGTGGCATGGGCCTCCGAAGGCTTCCTGGCCGAAGGCCGTGGGCTGGCTAGAGGCTTTTGGGGCCCATGGCCCAATGGACCTTCGGCCCTGTAGGTCTTCGGCCTGACTGTGGACATGTGTATTTTTGGCCTAAATCAGCAAAATTAATATTTTGGCAGTCTCAGCCATTAATGCCATTTTTTGCTATCAACAACGATGACTACACACTGGTCTTTGAGGGGCCCACTCCTTAGGCTTTTGACATAAACATCATCATGTTACCTACTGAGTTTGCTCTTCCATAGGACGAGGCCGAGGTCACTCAGTTGAGATTCGGCCCATAGGAGGCCATTTTCGAGAAGCCTGAGGATACTGCTCCTCACCTGAAGCTTCTCTACGTCAAGGGGCACATCGACGGGAAGTCGATCTTGAGGATGCTGGTAGATGGAGGCGCCACCGTAAACTTGATGTCGTAATACGTGCATTACTTGGGCATGATTGGATTCACGCAAATTGCTGCATTCCATCTACCTTACACCAGTGCCTCATTCAGTGCGATGGCGATGATGTGGAGGTTGTACCAGCTAACACTTCGGCCCATGTTGCGTTGGCCAATGTGTCTATTGATGACATCCATGATAAAGTAGAGTGTTTGTCAGGAAGAGATCTCTCAAATTATGACTGTAAAGCCGGCTAGTGTAGCACGACTATCTCTAAATTAGTAATAATGTCTAGTAAGAGTAATCTTGATTGGCTAAAGTCTCGTGTAGAACAATATCAGTCTTCTAAAGACAGTATTGTCAAAGCCATTGAGGATTTTAGCAAAGTAGAAAAGTTAGGTCAAGGTTTTGTGTCGGCCGACCCTCTAGAAGAGGTCGATATAGGCGATGGTAGTATTCCAAGGCCGACTTTTGTAAACGAAAATTTGCAAGCTAATGAAAATGCCGAAGTAATAAAGTTGCTTCGGTCGTATGTTGATTATTTTGCATGGGAGTACAGTGAAATGCTCGGACTTACACGTGAGCTTGTGGATCATCGACTGCCTATTAAACCTGGGTTTAGGCCTTATAAAAAGCTCGCTTGTCGCTTTATTTTGGGCATCTATGACCGAGTTAAAGAAGAGATAGAATGACTACTCAAGGCTGAGTTTATTAGGCCATGCAGGTATGTTGAATGGGTTGCTAACATTGTGCCTGTAGAAAAGAAAGGGAGTGGCAAGATTCGCGTGTGTATTGATTTCAGGGATTTTAACAAGGCCACTCCGAATGACGAGTATCCCATGCCGATAGCCAGCATGCTGATCAACGATGCTTCAAGACACAAGGTACTAAGTTTTCTTGATGGCAACACTAGTTAGAATAAAATCTTTATGGACGAAGAGGATATCTATAAGACTGGCTTTTCAATGCCCTTGTTTTGTCAGACACTTGATGTCGTACTCTCTGTTGAAGAAGCTCCACAAGAATGAAGACGACCTGATGAGAACTAACTTGACACTCAATGGCTTCAACGGCGAGAGCTCCGAGGCCAAGGGCATACTTTCTTTGGAGCTGACGATGGGCAACAAGACATTGCCAATGGCGTTCTTAGTCATCGATGTGCAAGGTAACTACAGTGTGCTACTTGGGCATGATTGGATTCACGCAAATTGATGAATTCCAACAACTTTGCACCAGTGCCTGATTTACTGGGACAACGATGATGTAGAAGTCGTACTGGTAGATAGTTTGACATAGGTTGCTTTGGCCGATGTGTCTATTAATGTTGTCCATGATAAAGTAGAATGCTTGTCAGGTAGAGATCTCTCAGACTACGACTTTGTTAGCGTGTCTGAGGGACGTTTTGTTCCAGTGTCTGTGAAGTCAGCTGGTGTAGCTCGACTATCTCTAAACTATTAGTCATATCTAGTAAGAGTAATCTTGATTGGCTAAAGTATCGTGTAGAGCAATATCATTCTTCTAAAGACGGTATTGCCAAAGCCGTTGAAGATTTTAGTGAAGTAGAAAAGTTAGGTCAGGGTTTTGTGTTGGCCGATCCTCTTGAAGAGGTCAATATAGGCGATGGTAGTATTCCAAGGCCAACTTTTGTAAATCAAAATTTGCAGGCTGATGAAAAGGCTGAAGTAATAAAGTTGCTTCGGTCGTATGTCGTTTGTTTTGCATGGGAGTATAGTGAGATGCCTGGACTAAGCCCGGACTTGGGCATGGAAGTAAACAGCCCCCTCGTCACTTTAATTCATCTATGTATAACCGAGTTAAAGAAGAGATAGAACGATTACTCAAGGCTGAGTTTATTAGGCCATGCAAGTATGCTGAATGGGTTGCTAACATTGTGCCTATAGAGAAGAAAGGAAGTGGCAAGATTCGTGTGTGTATTGATTTCTAGGACTTGAACAAGGCCACTCCGAAGGATGAGTATCCCATGCCGATAGCCGACATGTTGATCAACAATGCTTCAGGACATAAGGTACTAAGTTTTCTTGACGACAACGCTGGTTATAATCAAATCTTTATGGCCGAAGAGGACGTCTATAAGACAACCTTTCGATGCCCTGGTTTTATCAACTTGTTTGAGTGGGTTGTGATGACTTTTGGTATAAAGAATGTTGGCGCTACATATCAACATCCTAGAGGTCTATATAGATGATGTTGTAGTCAAATCGTATGCTATGGGAAACCATTTAGCCGATTTGAGAGTTGCTTTTGAGAGAATGCATCAATATGGGTTAAAAATGAACCCGCTCAAGTGTGCTTTTGGTATGTCGGTGGGCAAGTTCTTAGGATTCATGATTCATGAAAGAGGTATTGAGATTGATCCTAAGAGACTTTAGAAGATTAAGAACTGTGAAGCGCCGACATGCAAGAGAGATGTTCAAAAGTTGCTAGGCAAGGTGAATTATTTGCGCCGCTTCATATCTAACTTGTCTCGCAAGATTGATACTTTTGTCCCCATACTTTGGCTAAAGAACGAAGCCAAATTCACTTGGGGGAAAGTCAACAACGTGCTTTTGAGAAGATTGAAGAGTGCTTGTCATCACCGCCAGTGGTAAGAGCACCAAAAGCCAGGATTCCATTTTGGCTCTACGTTGCTGTAGAAGATAGCATGATAGGAGTCGTGCTAACTTAGGAAGTGGAGGGAAAAGAGTACATCATAACATTCTTGAGTCACCGCCTACTGGATGCCGAGATGAGGTACGTGTTTTTAGAGCATTTGTGTTTGTCACTTTACTATGCATGTACCAAACTCCACCACTATCTTCTATCTGGCACATGTATTGTTACTTGTGTTTATAGCAAAAAATGACATTAATGGTCAAATTAGGAAAATACTAAAAATGGTATTTTTGACCGAAAATATGTCAAACCTGGCAAAGGCCGGTCTGACCGGCTATGGTAGGCTGGTCCAACCAGCCAGGTCCGGTCAGACCGGACCCATGGGCTCGGTCAGACCGCGTGAGGGTACAGAATATGGATCCGAGGAGGATTCGAGGTATTTTTGCCCAAAACTTATCTCAACATGGTTTTGGCCGCATCTAACTCTACCTCTAGCCAGGGATAACCAGCCCACCCCCTATAAATACTAGGCTGATTCAAGAGTCTCTCTCCAATCAAAAAATCCAAAGCCCTAGCTTTGAATCGCATTTATTTCCTTTACTTTCCGCATCTTCGTGGGTTTGCTTGAAAGCCCTTCGTCTGTCGCATCAGTAATCACGGTAACCCTTCCTGGTTCGCTTGTGAACCTCCCGCTAATCCACGTAACGGATTGCTATCCTTTTTATCGGTTTTTATCGCCCTACTCGGCAATTCGACCCTCTGGCCAAATTGTGTTTGATCTCTTATTGTTTTTGTAGATCAATTGCCTTCCTAAACACCTCTGCAAAGTCTGGAGGCGATTGAAGATTATTTGCTAAGATTACGGAGGTTTAGCAGATCGGATCTGTTACTTCGGTCCGACCGGCATTGAGATACTGGTCTGATCGGACCTCCTCACATCGTTGTCGGCAACAGCCAGTTAGACCGACGGCACTCCGCTGGTCCGACCGGGACCCTCTACACCGAGAGCACCGAAGCCGAAGCCCGAGCCCAACAAATCCCTAATCACCGAAGCCCTGCGGCGGAGCTCCGCACGTTTGAAGGACATCATTAGGAGATCCCTTCGCCCGGTGTGACTGGGGTAGCACGGTCGGTCCGACCAAAGAAGCTTCACCGGTCAGATCGCTGGAGCCACACCTTGCATCAACCTTCGCGACTTCGCCCGGAGCCCCTTCGCAACCTCCAGTTCGACCGAGGTTGTACCTCCGGTCTGACCGGGCATGAGGCTGAAGTTGCCCTAGGGACCCTTCGGACCAGTATCCGCTGTAACTCCGAATTGGCCTCCGAATTGGCCGATTCCAGGTATTTTGATCAGTTTGTTACTGTTTATATTGTTACTAGTACTTTTTGGCCAATTGGATTAAAATATCAATTATTTATCTGATTGCCTGGTGACTCCAAATCCCTTGTCACTATCCAGGGTAGTCGGAACGCGACGTCGGCATCATTGCGATACTTTTGGACATCGAACCGGCCCAAGTGCGGGGGCGCCTTTCTGCGTCACCACACTTTTTGGCAACTCCGTTGGGGACAACGCCAACCATGACTACTACCTCTACATCGGCAGCGAGTACCTCTACTACGTCTACATCCACTACATCGCCGATGAACACTATGGGGAGCGCGGACATCGACGACCGCAACATTATGACGCCCACCATGGCAGACATATCTAAGGAAGACCGAGCAAAGATCGAAGCGAAAAAGAAGGAACTCAAAGAACTGATGCTCAGAGATTGCATAAAGACACGCTCGGGCTTCATCATACACGACAACCTCAACTTAACCCTGGTACAATAAGCCATAGAGGAAGGACGATTGAAAATAGAAGCGAATCCTAAGATGAAATTAGATAGAGACCTTTTTCCCATGAACAATGTTGATCTCGAGGGAAAGAAGGTGTTGATTCAGCCAGAGCAGGCAGAGTCGGCTAAAGGGAAAGCGATCGTCATAGGAGACACTCACACGTGCACTCTCGTGCCAAAGAATCCGGAGGTAGGAGTGTGGAAAGAAAATATTAAGCCGTCATCTTTGGCCAGGCACCGCAGAAGGCCGAAGGTGACTTAGAAGATGCTTTTGGACAAGCACCAACGAAGGTCTGAGAAGAGGGGTGTTCACCCACGAGCTCAAGGACGGTCGAAGCCCCCTAGGAGAAAGAGCCCCGTGAGGGTTGAGTTCGGACCTCATGGCCCGGACACCTCTTCGGAGTGGATACATCCGCCGATAGGGTTCAGGCCTCAGTGGCCGAACCCCCCTCTGTGTTGGTCCCAACCTCCGGTAGTGTTCGGACCTCAGTGGCCGAACCATCCTCCGGCTTGTCCCAATTTCCAGGAGACTTCGGGCCTTAGTGGCCAAACCCACCTCCTCCGAGCGGGCGGCAGCCTCTGGATGGATTTGGCCTCCAGTGGCTAGGCCCATCTCCGCCATGGGATAATTTACCTCCGGCCTGGTAGGACCCTTTGCTGGTCTAGTCTGAGGTGCCGTCGACGTTGCCGAGCTTCCAACAGGCCAACGGGTTCGGCACTCAGTGGGCGAGGCCGCTAGAGCATCCGATGCCACCACCCTACTACTGGGCGATGGCTCCGACTTGGCCTCCATCACTAGAGAACTCCGGGCAATGTCCAACCATTGACACTCACATTCCTTCTAGTGCTTCCGAGTGGCAGGTTCGGGGACAGGTGTAGGATGGTAATGTTATTCACCGCCTATCCGTAGTACCTCAAAACCGGGCTCCACAAGATGTCACTGGAAGGGATGAACGTGAAGACACCTTGGAGGTTATAGTCATCAGGGTGGGATCCCAGGAGGTCCCAATCCCGAAGGGTGCCCCAATGGGACAGCGTGAAGACCCGGCCGAAGCCCGGTCTGACCGGCCTATGGGGGCCGGTCCGACTGGTCTTACGACGGTTTTTGGCACAGACCGGTCTGACCGGCCTGCCATGGCCGGTCCGACTGATCAAGAACAGAGGAGCTCTCATGGAAAGTGCAAGACATTCGAGGCCGATGCGGACAAGTCCCCTTCGGCCAAAACTGCTAGAAGCAAGACCATGGCACCTGACACCCATCCTCAGCCATCATGGGCACCCTCGGGGATGTCCAAATCACAAAAGAAGAGGTTACAGTGCTTGCGGGCACAAGAGATATGAGAAGAGAAGGACGAGGAGGCACGGGACGCGTTTTATTTGGAAATCCGTCCTCGGCCCACGGTGAAGAAAGTCTGGAGACCTAGGCCGGTCATGGTCGATGACTCGGCCCCCATTCTTAGCTCCGACGAAGACGATTTGCTCGACGATGACTACACTCCTGTCTCCAAGGGGCCCGCTCCTCAAGCGATGGGCATCGGCGTTGTCATGTTGCCTTTCGAGTTCGCTCCACTGTAGGAGGAGGCCAGGATCGTGCAGCTAGACCTTGGCCCGTGGGACGCTGTATTCGAGAAGCCTGGAGGTACGAACCATCACCTGAGACCTCTCTACATAAGGGGGCACATCGACGAGAAGCCTGTCTCGAGGATGCTCATCGACGGCGGCGCCACTGTGAACCTAATGTCGTACTCCCTTCTAAAGAAGCTCGGTAAAGATGACAATGACCTGAAGAAGACCAATGTCACCCTCAACAGCTTCAACGGTGACACGACAGAAGCTAAAGGAGTACTTTGCCTGGAACTGACAGTGGGGAACAAGACGCTACCCACCGCTTTCTTTGTTGTCGATGTGCAAGGTAATTATATTGTATTGCTGGGGCGTGATTGGATCCATGCAAACCAGTGTGTGCCATCTACCCTACACCAGCACCTAATACAATGGGATGGCAACGAAGTCGAGATAGTATACACAGATACATCGGCCCATGTTAGTTTAGCCGATGCATCCAGCGACGCCACCCATGATGAGATAGAATGCTTATCGGGATGGGACCTCTCGGATTACGACTTTGTCAGTGTATCAGAGGGGAGGTTTGTTCCTATTTCCATGAAGCCGATCGGTGTGGCTCGGTTGTGTCTAAGATAGTAGAATGTCTAGCGCTAATCTTGATTGGCTAAAATCTCGCATGGAGCAATATCGGTCTTCTCAAGACGGTATCGCCGAAGCCATTGAAGATTTTAATGTGGTAGAAAAATTAGGTCAAGGCTTCTCATCGGCCAACCCTTTGGAACATGTAGACATAGGAGATGGTAGTGTTCCGTGGCCGACGTTTGTAAATCAGAATTTGAATAATGATATAAAGGCCGAAGTAATAAAATTGCTTCAATCGTATGTTGATTGCTTCGCATGGGACTATAGCGAGATGCCCGAGTTAAGCCGAGAGCTTGTTGACCACCGGCTCCCCATCAAACCCGAGTTTAGGCCTTATAAGCAGCCGCAACGCCGCTTCAATTCGGCCATCTATGACCGAGTAAAGAGGAGGTTGAACGTCTACTAGAGGTAGGTTTTATTAGGCCATGCAGGTACGTAGAATGGGTTTCTAACATCGTGCCTATCGAGAAGAAAGAGAGTGGCAAGATCCGCATCTACATCGACTTCAGGGATTTGAACAAAGCCACTCCGAAAGACGAGTATCCCATGCCAATAGCCGACATATTGATCAACGATGCCTCAGGACACAAGGTACTAAGTTTTCTCGACGGCAACGCTGGTTATAATCAAATCTTTATGGCCGAAGAAGACGTTTTTAGAATGGCTTTTTGCTGCCTGGGTTTTGTCGGCATGTTTGAGTGGTTGGTAATGACGTTTGGTTTAAAGAATGCTGGCGCCACATACCAACGTGCCATGAACTTAATCTTTCATGACTTGCTAGGAGTTATGTTAGAGGTTTATATAGATGATGTTGTGGTCAAATCGGACGCTATGGAGAACCACCTTGCCGATTTAAGAGTTGCTTTCGAAAGAATGCGCCAGTATGGCTTATAAATGAACCCACTCAAGTGTGCTTTTGGCGTGTTGGCGGGTAAGTTCTTGGGATTCATGATTCACGAAAGAGGCATTGAAATCAATCCTAAGATGCTTGAGAAAATTAGAGGATGTGTAGCACTGATATGTAAGAAAGATGTGTAGAAACTGCTTGGCAAGATTAATTATTTGCGACGCTTTATATCTAACTTGTCTGGCAAAATTTATGCTTTCGCCTCGATACTCCGACTAAAAAATGAAGCCGAGTTCACTTGGGGGCAAGCCAGCAACGCGCCTTTGAGAAAATCAAAGAGTGCTTATCGATGCTGCCAGCAGTAAGGGCGCCGAAGGCTGGGATTCCATTTCAGCTTTATATTGTCGTGGAGGAGAGTGTGATTGGATCCGTATTGACTCAAGACATTGAAGGAAGAGAGTACATCATCACCTTATTGAGTCACCGACTTCTAGATGCCGAGACAAGGTACGTGTTTGTGGAGCGTTTGTGTTTATCCCTCTATTATGTGTGTACCAAATTGCGTCACTATCTTCTCCCTAGCACATGTGTTGTCACTTGCCAAATGGATGTCATAAAATACATGTTGCAAAACCGATTCTAAGTAGTAGAATCGGCAAGTCGGCGTATGCGTTAATTGAATATGATTTGGCTTATGAACTGTTGAGAGCTATGAAAGGCCAAGTCGTTGCTAATTTTATAGTGGATCACCATGTAGATGTCAATTGGGGCGATAAAGTCGCTTTGATTGAATTATTACCATGGAAACTTTATTTTGATGGTTCGGTTTGCAAAAATGGCCAAGGTGTTGGAGTGGTGCTCGTATCACCAAGTGGTATGCACTTTGAAACCTCGGCCCATTTGGAATTTTATTCAACTAATAATCAAGCCGAGTATGAAGCCCTATTGCTAGGTCTTGAGTTGTTAAACTCCATGGGTGTGAAATATGTTCATGCATATGGTGATTCTTTATTAGTCGTGCAACAAGTAGCCAAGCTTGCTCAATGTTTTAACGGTTTACTAAATAGCTACCTGGATAAGTGTTTAGACTTAATTTATACATTTAATGATTTTGAGATTACTCATGTGTCTGGAGAGGCCAACTCACTTGCAAATGACTTGGCTCAACAAGCATCAGGCTATCAAGTTAGGAGAGGTAAATTCTGCACATGGGAAAAGCCGATGTTTGAAGATGATGTAGCACCCAAGGGTACTGATGTCGGTCTGACCGGCCTTGAAAACACGGTCAGACCGCCCTTGCGTTCCTGGTCCGACCGACCATGTCAGGACGGTCAGACCGAACCGTGCCAGACGACCGGCAATAGTCGGTTGAACCGGGCCAACATGGCCGGTCCGACCGACTGTTGTCAGGAAGGTTTAGTGCTCGGGGGGCAGATCCAAACGAGAAATCTCAAGGCTAGTTCTAGTGGGAATTTGGCCATTGCTCCTTCCATCAGTGAGGACGATTGGAGGATCCCAATCGTCCAATATTTGAGAAATCCAAGCCAAAAGGTTGATCGGAAGGTTCGGCGACAGGCTTTCAAATTTGTTTTGCTCGATGATGTGTTGTATCGCCGGACTATTGATGGAGTACTTTTGAAATGTCTGGACCCCGATCAAGCTAGAGTTGCTAGAGTTGATGGAGTCAGCCTTGAAGATGACTTGGATGTTCAAAAGGGCGGGTTTTTATTGGCCGACAATGACTAAAGACTGTTTTAGATACTATAGAGGATGTGAAGCTTGTCAAAAGTTTGGCAATATTCAGCTAGCACCCGTGTCAATTCTTAATCCTATTATCAAACCATGGCCGTTCCGAGGTTGGAGTTTAGACTTCATCGGCCAAATTCATCCTCCATCTTCGAAAGGGCATCGGTTCGTGTTGATGGCAATAGATTACTTCACCAAATGGACCGAGGACATACCGCTCAAGAACATGACTCACAACGAGGTAATTGATTTCATCTTGAAACACATTATACACAGATTCGGCGTTCCCCAAACTCTCACTACAGACCAAGGTACTTCGTTTGTTTCTAAAGAGGTGAGGGACTTTGCCGAATACTATGGGATCAAATTGGTAAACTCTTCCACATATTATGCTCAGGCCAATGGTCAGGCCAAGTCTAGTAATAAAAATGTGATTAAACTAATCAAGAAAAAGATTGAAGAGTTTCCAAAAAGGTGGCATGAGGTACTTTCCGAAGCTCTATGGGCTAGTAGAGTTGCGAGGCATGGTGCCACTAAAGTCAGTCCAGATGAGTTAGTATATGGACAAGAAGTCGTTCTACCGGTAGAGGTGGATCTTGGCTCACTTAGATTTCTTAAGCAAAATGGCTTATCGGTCAACGAATATGAGACACTTCTAAGGGATAATTTGGAAGAAGTGACTGATAAGAGGTTGAAGGCTCTAGAGGCAATAGAGAAAGATAAAAGAAGAGTAGCTAGGGCCTACAACAAGAAGGTCAAGGAAAAATCGTTTCATATCGATGACTTGGTGTGGAAGACGATTTTGCCATTAGGCACTAGGAGTTCAAAATTTGGTTAATGGTCACCTAGTTGGGAAGGACCTTTTAAGGTAGTCGAAATCGCTTCAGGCAACGCATATGTCTTAGAGTCTTTACAAGGAGAGCGATTTCGAAGTGCTCTGAATGGTAGATATTTGAAAAAATACTTCCCAAGTGTGTGGCAAAACGCTTGAAGTGTTAAAAGGACGATATTGAGAGTATCGCCCAAGGCCCGTCATGCTTTTAGCTCACTAAGTTTGCAAAAAGGCACGGGGGCATGTGTTTATAGCAAAAAATGGCCTTAATGGTCAAATTAGGCAAATACTGAAAAATGGTATTTTTGAACGAAAATATGTCAAACCTGGCAAAGGCCGGTCTAACCGGCTATAGTAGGCCGGTCCAACTGACCAGGTTCGGTCAGACCGGACCCATGGGCTCGGTCAGACCGGCCAGGGTCTAGAATATGGATCCGAGGATGATTCAAGGTATTTTTGCCCAAAACTTATCTCAACGGGGTTTTGGACACATCTAATTCTACCTCTAGCTAGGGATTACCAGCCCACCCCCTATAAATACTAGGGGCAAGGCAGATTCAAGAGTCTCTCTCCAATCCAAAAATCCAAAGCCCTAGCTTTGAATCACATTTATTTCCTTTACTTTCCGCATCTTCGTGGGTTTGCTTGAAAGCCCTCTGTCTGCTGCGTCCGTAATCATGGTAACCCTTGCTGGTTTGCTTGTGAACCTCCCGCTAATCCACGTAATGGATTGCTATCCTTTTTATCGGTTTTTATCACCCTACTCGGCAATTCGGCCCTCTAGCCAAATTGTGTTTGATCTCTTATTGTTTTTGCAGATCAATTGCCTTCCTAAACACCTCTACAAAGTTAGGAGGCGATTGAAGATTATTTGATAAGGTTACCGAGGTTTAGTAGATCGGATCTGTTACTTCGGTCCGACCGGCGTTGAGATACTGGTCTGATCGGACCTCGTCACGCCGTTGTCGGCAACAGCCGGTCAGACCGACGGCACTCCGCCGGTCCGACTGGGATCCTCTACACCGGGCACACCGAAGCTGAAGCCCGAGCCCGTCGAAGCCCTAATCACCGAAGCCCTACGCGCCGGAGCTCCGCACGTTCGAAGGCCAACATCCAGCGATCCCTTCGCCCGGTGTGATTGGGGTAGCACGGCCGGTCTGACCGAAGAAGCTTCGCCGGTCAGACCGCTAGAGCCACACCTCGCATCAACCTTCGGGACTTCCCTCGGAGCCCCTTCGCAACCTCTGGTCCGACCGAGGTTGTACCTCCGGTCTGACCGGGCCTGAGGCTGAAGGTGCCCTAGGCACCCTTCGGACCAGTATCCGCTGTAACTCCGAATCGACCTCCGAATTGGCCGATTCTAGGTATTTTGATCAGTTTGTTACTGTTTACATTGTTACTAGTACTTTTCGGCCAATTGGATTAAAATATCAATTATTTATCTGATTGCCTGGTGAATCCAAATCCCTTGTCACTATCCAGGGTAGTCAGAATGCGACGTCGGTATCATTGCGATTCTTTTGGACGTCGAACCGGCCCAAGTGCAGGGGCGCATTTCTGCGTCAACAACTTGTCAAACTGATCTTATAAAGTACATGTTGCAAAAGCCGATTCTAAGTGGGAGAATCGGTGAGAAACCAAGGGTGGTTTCAGTCTGGATTATGACTAATTGACAAGGATGAGCGTCTGAGTGGTCGAGGTTGATTGAGTGTGTTGGCGTAAAAGATTACGCTAACAGGTTTCTGTAGAAAAGAAACTAACAAACGAAGTGTTTGCGAAGAGAACTGTTCTAAGCCTCCGAAAGGATAATAACTTAGAATAGTTCGAATGTGTGTGTTGAATAACTTGTATTCGGTCCCTATTACAGGGTGAAATGGGGGGTATTTATAGGCCCAAACATTAAGGAAAAGACCTATTTACCCCTCTATTACAACCGACATAGTGGAAACTATTCGGCTCCCTTAATAGGGCTAAAATGGTAAAAGACTAATCTAATGAGAAAGAAGATAAGTCTTCCATCTTAGCTGGCAGAAAAGATCTTGAAAAGCCTTAGTTCGAAGATGTACTCCGAACCAATGCCTATCTTCGTACTTTAAACTTGACTCCGGGTATCTTCGAAGATGAACGTCTGAGAACCTTCGAATCCGCTGTCTGCCTTTATGTTGCTTCGGCAATAACCCCGAAGATGAGATATTTTCCCCCAACAGTAGCCCCTCGAATACGCTTCTCCGTTTAACCTGTAACGTTAGGAGAGCAGTATACGAAGGAAAAAATAACCAAACATAGGGGTTATTGGTTTTTAGTTCATCTCCGAAATGCATGAAGATATAAACTCCGAATCAGTCTTAGGATAATTGCTTTTCGAACTATCTTAGAACCGACTCAGAAAGTTCTAAAGTCTTTTTAGACTTAGAGGAAATAGCCGTTAGTTTTCTGTTTCTAACGGAAACTGTAGCAGGCGTTAATCTCATAGAGAAGTAACGGCAGGAATGCGAAATGACATGGACTAACGGTAAAAAAGTGAAATATAGGCTATAAATAGAAGGCCTAGAACTTACCCGGTTACCTTTTCACCGCTTTCTCGCAATCAAACACTTTTTAGCCCTTTGAGTTCTTTGAGCCCTAGCCTCCATTTCCTCAATGCAATCCGGCGACCGCAATGGTGAAGACTAAGGGATCTGCACCTCCGTCGGCCTTGGCTCGGCAGCAGATGGCTGCAGCAGCAGCGGCGGCAGCGTTGGCGGCGGCACCTCCGATACCGGCAGTGACATCCATGGCTGCAGGAGGGAGAATTCCCCAAATCGTCGATGACCAAGGATTGTGCCCGCCATCAACAAAATATTTGGATCAATCTTTCCAGTTGGGGCCTTCTACCTGCAAGAGAGAGTCATTGGCAATCGCAGCGGGAGGGAAAATTAGTAATGGAGTTATGATCCGGAAGCCAGGCAAAGAAATGATTCCATCGCCAAGACCCGGAGAAGTAGTTGTATTCGAAGCCTTCTTCGAAGCTGGCTTGGGCCTTCCTGCAGTAGACTTCCTAGCGGAGGTACTTGATCTGTTCCATGTAACCCTCCCCCAATTATTTCCGAATGCAGTAGCTAGACTGGCTATCTTCGAATGGGCGCTGAGAGCCGAAGGTTGTGAGGGGAGGGCAGAGATCTTCGCTGCACTACATAGAGCAACTTGCCAACCAAAGACCTTCATAGGCCCCGGAGGTGAAAAAGTAGTGGTATCCTTCGGTAGTATCAACTTTAGGCTTCGAGATGAGTATGCCCTTCAGTTTCCTGCCAAGGCCATCAATGCAAGATGGTATACTGATTGGATTCTGAGATGGTTCTATGCCGAAGTTGGGGAAAGCAGTCCTTTGGCTGGACCCCTTAGAGAAATCCAATTTCGGAAAGAAGCCTTAGTGCAGCCCAACAAAGGTCAACTCGAAGCCCGTCTCAACCTGCTTCAAAAGATTAGCCGAAGGTTAAGCATGCGAGATTTAGCCGAAGAATTCCTCGGCTTGCAAATTTCTCCGCTGATGGCCAACTGGCCTATCGTCTTCGAGGATGATTCGGAAGGCGGTCTTCGCAAGATTAACTTGACTTCGAGCCCTGCAGGTAACTTCGAAACCAACATGTATTATACATATTTACTTCGAAGAAAGACTAACTTGATTTATTTATTTTTTAGCTTCTTCAGCCCCTATTACTTCAGAGCAAATTATAAGGGCTTCGGAGGAAGATTTTGGGTGCCCCAACTCCGACTGAAAAAGAATGGAGAGTTAAATTGGTCGGGAGTTGGGAGAGGTTTAACAGAGTATGGGGAATGTTGGAGATGACTCCGCCCCCTCTGATGGACTGGGTGCCTTCGGAGAAAGGACCCAAGAAGAGGATAGCCGAAGCCGGAGCTTCGAGCTCCGCAAAGACTCCGGTGAAGAACGTGGCTCGGAAGCATAGAAAACCTGCATCTCCGAGCCCAAAAACCTCAACCTCCAGGTTCTAAAGAAGATGAAGGTAAACTATTAATGAGGTTGATTGATGAAGATGCGGCTCAAAAAGATATTCACATTGAAGATACTGCAGGTATGCCGGAGTCTCAGGCTAACATTGAAGAAGTGAGAGCTCTGGATGCTCAAGAAGAAGAGCAAATCGAAGCCCCTGTGGGCGAAGATGAAGTTGAAGTTACTACAACTTCAATTGTGGATGAAGGGAGGACTGCTCACAGAGATACTCCGGCAGTTGAAGTTTTAACTTTGGATTCAGACGAAGACCTCACCTTTGATCCTCCGAGCAGTCCAGTGCTCGATCGCCCCCAGAATGTCGAAGGTAAACTTCGCATAATTCTCTTATTATTTTCTGCAAAATTATACAATGTATAATACTTTTGCTTTTGCAGAGCCCCCTTCTGTAGAAGTACATCGCGAAGATACAATTCAAAGGCCTTCGACAACTTCGGAGCCGCACCCGGAGGTTGCTCAACAGGGGCCTGGAAGGGGTAAAAGACATATAGAGCCTCTCCCTACTCAAGGATCAACTTCGTCTGAATCAACAGATGAAAGTCAATCTACTGAGGGGGGGCCATCTACCGAAGTTCCAAGGACCTCAGGAGAACGCTCCGGAGCTTCGCCAAGCAGGGATGACCAAGAAGCTTCGGCAATGCTCCCTCTTTTAACTCCTTTTTTGGAGCAAAGAACCGGGCTTCGGACTCTGCTCAAACCTTTAGGTCGAGTCAGTCGCAAAGTCGGGGAGACAGAGCTGGTAGCAATTTTAAGCAGGGCGAAGAGTTCGGAGCTAAACGTTGCTATGGAATGAGCAGCCTACCAGGTACGGAGCACCTTCGAACCAATAGCAAATTATACATGAATAGTTTCTTACTTCAGTTTTTTCTTTTCTTAGCAAGCGGTCTTGGCCCGCGCTGCAACTTTATCAGGCGAAAATGAAATTGCTCAGCTTCGGGAAGAAAATGAAGCTCTTAAATGCAACTTGTCTTTCTCCGAAGCTAGAGTGATTCAAATGGATAATGTGATTTCGACGGAGCGTAGGGCCAGACAGGGCTTGGAGGCTGCTAATAAAGAGCTCGAAGCAGAAAGAATCGTGCTTCGGGCGGAAATCGAAAGGGTGCGGTTGGAGCATGCTAATGCTGGGTCCGAACTTGTGAGGCTCCAAGAGGAAGCTAGCCAACTCCTAAATCAGAAGAATATTTTAACTACGGAGAATGCTAGGATTTCTGGAGTTCTAGCAGAAACGACTTCGAGCAAGGATGCATTAATTGAAGAAAAGCTTAAGTCTGAGAAGGTAGCTACGGAGGTCATAGAACAGATGCTAGGTGTTCTGGAGTACTTCGGTACTACTGGATCACTTCCTTCAGATGACAACGTCACTCTGCTGCGCCGGTTAAAAAGGATCCAAGGAGCAGCGAAGCAAATGAAGACGGCAGGCATTCGTTACGGAGAACTCTCCGGACAAGTGTCTGCCCTCGGACTACTTCGTTACTACGAGGACTTGGGCCGAACAATTACTCCGAGCGCAGAGGGCCCTATTACCTTCGACGACGAACGGCTTCTAACTCCTTCCGAAGGTGTAACTGCTGCCTGGCAAGACTTTCAAGCTTCATGGAGAGCTGAAGGTCGCACTGCGATCAAGGCTTGGATTGACGAAGGCCAACGCCAGAAGCAAGTTCGGAACCAAGCCTCAAGCAGTCAGCCTCCTCCGAACCCGCAGGTTTAGGAATAATTTAGGATTTTTGACATGTAAAGCTTCATGCTTGTAAACATTTATCAATGAAAATCTTGTTTTTCATATTTTTAGGCTTTGCCTCTTATGGAAGACATCGAAGTGTTAGAGCTTAACGACGAACTTCGCTCATTATGGAACACCTTCGAACTTCTAAAGACTTACAAGCATCCTCGATTTCTAATTCCTCGAGATGACTCCGGCGTAATTGCGCCTGAAGTAATCAAAGATGTAATGTCTTATATTAAAGAGGAAGAGAAAGAGGTTGACGTAAACACCTCGTCTTCTGAAGACACTATTTGGTCTGAAGACGGAGGTGAAGCCCGAAATAAAAGATCTGAAGATCTTAGAAGCTGGGAAAGAAGCCCCGAACGGCTTCGAACTTGGGCCGAGCTTCAACAAGAGCAGAAGGATTTTAGAGCTTCGAAGGGGAGGAAGAGAGTTAAACGTAAAGTTATTAGAACTTCCGATGCTAGAACTAGTCGTTCCACCCCTAGCTCTAGGGACCGAAGAGGTCTCCGATTCCTTCTTGGTATAGATACCAATTTTTCATAGTGTAATCTGTAAACACATTTATTTCAATAATGAATGCCGATTTAAAATTGTCTCCATATTTACTAGCCCCTCTTTGGGTATAAGCAACTTCGAAATGTATTCAAAGATGGTTATGCGCAAAGAAAAAACTTCGGAGTACAATTTTTTGGGGGTTCGGAGCCCCTCTGTCATTTAAAGATATTTTAAAATCTTATGAAATGTCTTCGACTTTTTTGCAGTCGGAGAATGGCAACTTAGTACCTTTGTTTTATGAAAGAAATCACTTGAGATAACTTTCAGGACACTTTAGTGTCTTAAAATATTTGTCACTTTGGACTATGTTAACAGACATTCGAAGCTCATGGCTCAAATTCTGTTTTGCTTTAGCCACCTTCGGCTTATTTTTGCGATCTCTGTCGAACCAATGGTTCGGAGTTTGCAATGGTCTCTTTGGACTCTTTTTACGGATGTCTACCAGCCAATGGCTTGGACTCCGTATATTTTGGCCACCTTCGGCTCTTTTTGCAGAAGTCTACCAGCCAATGGCTTGGACTTTGCAGGTTTTGGCCACCTTCGGCTCTTTTTACGGAAGTCTACCAGCCAATGGCTTGGACTCCGTAGGTTTTGGCCACCTTCGGCTCTTTTTACGGAAGTCTACTAGCCAATGGCTTGGACTCCGCAGGGTGTGGTTTTGGGCTCTTTTACGGATGCCTACAAGCCGGTGGCCTGGGCTCCGGATTATGCTAGCCCCCACGTCGGAAGCTTCGAACTTTATGGGTTCGAAGTCCGAAAATACAACCCAGCTTCATGACACTTCCCTCTCGGTCGACCCCGCGGTTCCAGTGCGTCCACTCGGAAGCTGGAAGTCTATGAGGGGAAGGCACTATCAGGATCATATGCTTTATTAATTTAGAAGATGATTACAAGCGAATTACAAGGAGCCCTTATGCGAAGTATCGCTTTAGGTGCTCCGCATGCCAAGTATGTGCTAACTCTTCACCTTCTAAATTAGCTAATTTAAATGAACCAGGGTGCCCTGAACGGACAATTAGGTATGGACCTTCCCATTTATTTCCTAACTTCCCTGGTGCTATAATGCTTCGTAGAACAAGATGACCCGGTCTTAGTTCATTGAGCTTAACCTTCGGGTCAAACCAAGCCTTCGTCTGCTGATGATACTTTGATAAATTAGCTACAGCTTGAAGTCTTGTTTCTTCTGATAAATCTAACGAAGCTTGTCTTTCTTCTTCAATGTCCGGTTCGGTGCTGCGAAACGATCCTCCTTTGAGCTCCGTTGGAGTCATAGCTTCATCTCCGAATAGTAGTCTGAACGGAAGTAAAACCTGTGGACCTTGTTTGCGTAGTCCGAATGGACCACAGAATCTTCGGAAGCTCTTCGGTCCACAGTCCCTTTGCTAATCCTACTATTCTTCGATTTAGCCCTGATAAAATATTTCCATTGGCTCGCTCTACGGCTCCATTAGACTGAGGATGCCTCACTGCAGCAAAACATAGCTGAATGCCTAGATCTTCGTAAAATTTCCTGAAGGGTTCTGCGTTGAATTGTGTTCCATTATCAACTGTGAGGTATCTAGGCACTCCGAACCGGCAAATGATGTTCTTCCGAAGAATTTCTGTACATTGTTCGAAGTGATAGCTGTTAAGGGTTCTGCTTCCACCCACATAGAAAAATATTCAATAGCTACCACTGCGAACTTCAGATTTCCCTTGGCTACCGGAAAGGGACCAATTAAATCCATACCCCATCTGGCCATAGGCCATACCGAAGCAATGACTTGAAGAGCTGTTGGTGGGCGATGACTCCGTCGACCCATCCACTGGCATCCTTGACAAGTGCGGACTAAGCTCTCCGCATCAGCTGTGATTGTAGGCCAATAAAGCCCCTGGCGAAGTGTTTTTCCTGCCAAAGCTCTAGGGGCTAAATGGCTGCCACAAAGGCCTTCATGAATTTCTCGAAGAATTTCTTGGCCTTCGGCTTGAGATATACATCGGAGTAGAGGGGAACATACTCCGGCCTTGTATAATATACCGTTGATTATTTGATAGTTTCTGGCTCTGAGCTTTAATCTTGACAGCTGTGGCTCTTCGGGCAAATTTGTTCCTCCCTGTAAAAGTTCTATGATCGAATTTTTCCAATCTGCACTAGGAATGCAAAGAATCTCCGCAGAGGGAATTTGTGGCACCGAAGGTATATTGAGCTCCTCATAGAAGGCTTCTTCGAGCACGTCCACAGCTCCGGCCGCAGCCTTCGCTAAGATGTCCGCTTGCACGTTTTCCGCTCTTGGTATACTCCGAATGGAAATACCCTTGAAGTGTGCTTCGATTTTACGGATTTCTTCTAAGTACTTTGCAAGCTGTGGATGCCGAACTTGGAAAATTTTGTCTACGTGCCCTGCTACTATCTGAGAATCTGTCTTTATAATTATTCTTGTAGCCCCTAGAGCACGTGCTTTCCGGAGTCCCAATAAAATCCCTTCATACTCCGCTATATTATTGGTAGACTTAAAGTTGAGTCTTGCAGAGTACATTGCTCTTTGCCCTGATGGTGAAATCAACACTGCTCCAATGCCTGCTCTGGATGCTTGGAAAGCCCCATCGGAGTAAACAGTCCAAACTCCGTCACTTGACTTCTCCGGAACCAAATTTGCAGGTGGAGTCCATTCCGCTACGAAGTCTGCTAGGACTTGGGATTTGATAGCTATCCTTGCCAAGAAAGATATGCCGAAGGGTGCTAGCTCGACTGCCCACTTTCCAATCCTTCCAGTGGAATCTTTGCTTCGGAGCATATCTCCTAAAGGATACGAAGTTGGTACAATTACATTGTGAGCCAAAAAATAATGTCTTAGCTTCCTCGAAGCCATTATCAGAGCATAAACGAACTTCTCAAGTTCGGAGTATCTTGTCTTCGCTCCTGATAATGCTTCGGATACAAAATAAACAGGATTTTGGACCAACTTCCCATTGAAATCCACTTCTCTGACAAGGACTGCGCTGACAGCAGAACCTGTAGCTGCAAGGTACAGGAGTAGGGTTTCGTCCGCAGTAGGCACCGTGAGTGTAGCAAGATTACTGAGATACTCTTTAATATCTTCGAAGCTTTTCTGACACTCCGGTGTCCATGCAAAATCTTCGGACCCTTTCAATGCTTTAAATATAGGCAAGCTCCTCTCCGCAGACCTTGATAAAAACCTGCTAAGTGCTGCTAGACGCCCAATCAGCTTTTGCACTTGCTTTAAATTTTCCGGAGGAGCCATCTTCTGCAGCGCAGTTATTTGAGTAGGGCTAGCTTCAATTCCCCTGCTTGAATCTAAATATCCTAACAATTTTCCAGCCTTAGCTCTGAATATACATTTTTCGGGGTTAAGACGGATCCCACATGCCCGAAGGCTATTGAATGTTTCTGCTAAGTCTAGGCTATGTTGGTGCTTTAAAGCACTCTTTATTACAATATCATCCATATAGGCCTCCACATTGCGACCTAGTTGATGACCTAGAGCCTTAGCAACTAATCTCGAAAAAGTAGCCCCGGCATATCTCAGGCCGAAGGGCATTCTTACATAACAGAAGACTCCCGAAGGAGTTACGAAGCTTGTCTTGATTTCATCTTCGCGTTTCAACCATATTTGATGATAGCCAGAATACGCGTCAAGGAAGCTTAATAACTCCGAACCTGCGGTGGAGTCAACCAGTTGATCAATTTGGGGCATGGGGTAGGGGTCACGTGGGCATGCTTTATTCAAGGATGTGAAATCAATGCACATGCGCCACTTCCCGGAAGACTTCTTTCTGACGAAGACTGGGTTGGCTAACCATTCTGTGTGAGCCACTTCTCTGATAATCCCAGCCTTCAACAATTTCTCAACTTCGTCCTTAGCTAGAGCAGCTCTTTCTGTGGACATCTTCCGGAGTCCTTATCGAACAGGCCGGGTCTTCGGGTTTACAAGTAAACTGTGTTCAATGATATCCCGATCGACTCCGGTGATATCTTCGTCAGACCAAGCGAAGACATCCAAATTTTCTTCCACCACCTTTTCCAAGGAGGTTGCAACTTCAGGAGGTAAATCTTTACCAAATTGAAAAGTGTACTCTTTACCATCTTTAACAATGACCTTCGTTGCAATCTCTCCTTCGGGACTTGGTGCCGGAAAGGACTTCTTCGAAGCTTCGGAGGAGGCTGAAAAAATTTCTTCATTATCCTGCACACTGTTTACTTGCCTCGGATCAAGAGGGGGACCATGACCATATTCCGCCCTCCGAGCAATAGCTTGATCTCCGAAGACTGTAAGGACTCCTGCTTGTGTGGGCATCTTCATGCACAAATAATTGTGATGCGCCACAGCTCCGAACTGGTTCAGCATGCCCCTTCCGAAGATGACGTTGTAAGCATACGGGGCATCTATAACATCGAAGATTACTTCCTCAGTCCGGGCCAATAAACCTTCTCCGAAGGTATCTTCTAGGCCTATTTGGCCAAGTGCATCAAGCGGGGGTCCTGCGAAGCCTTGCAGAGGACGAGCCGCTGGAAGGAGATGCTTCCTGGAAATGCATAATTGATCGAAGGCTTGAACAAAAATGATATCTGCCGAACTACCTTCGTCAATCAACACCCTTCTAACTTCAGTGCCCGCAATATCAGCAGTGATAACCAGTGGATCTGCGTGCGGGAACTTAATACCAGCTGCATCCTCCGCAGAAAAAGATATCGGAACATGAGACCACTCTGGCATTGCAGCTGCAGATGACGAAGTCCCAATATGACCTACTTCCCGAACGTACTCTCTTCGCTGTCTCTTGGACATGCTTCCGAGGGTACCTCCTCCGGAGATAGGGAGAACTACTCTTTTTCCTCTATCTTGCCCTTCCTCTTGCTTCGGAGGTGGCATAACATTGGCCACCGGAGGGTGTCTTGCAGCATCAAAGTTTTCTATCCGCGCCACAGCCTAGACCGGCTCTAGGCGCGTTGCAGCTGGAACTCGGTCGGTACTGCCTCGACCCGAAGTTCTCTCTAAGTACTCTCCCCTTAGGGTAAGTATAGCCTTGCAAGTATCAGTTGCATGGCTTCGATTTTCTCCATGAATGCAGCAGAAAAGGGTCTGGCCCTTGCCAGCCGTTTTCCCTGGCGGCCTCCAGCCGTTGGCCTTGTTCCCCGTAGACTGTGGAGCTCTTGGTGCAAACTTCTGTGGGGGTGCAATATTCATGACTTCAGAACGAGGGTGCTTTTGACCTCTTCTTCGATCATGTTGCACTTCGAAGACTGGTTCCTGCGGCTGTGCCGAAGTTTTCACTTCTACTTTGACTTCTTGCAATATGGACGAAGTAGCAGCAGTCCTCCGAAGCCAACCCTCTTCTGACCTCACATACTCCTCGAAGTATGACATCAACTGAGAGACCGAGGAGATGCTTTTCCGATGAAGTTTATCCAGAAGGCCTTGATGACTGACGCCTTCCCGAGCTGCATCAACCACTGAAGATGCGGACGGCCCCCAAATTTGCGACTTCGTACTGCCTCAAAGTTTCTCCGGGGAGCTGTTTCACCTGGAAAAGGCTTCCTGTTGACATAGGAGGCACGAAGGTGCCTTGAAAATTGCTTATAAACTTCTTCTTCAGTTGCGACCATGAATTGATTGATCCTGGCTTCAAGGACCAGAACCACCTCAATGCCACTCCTTGAAGAGCTAAAGGGAAGCACTTTGCCATGGTGTCTCGAACTCCTCCACTAGCCTCAATTGCTAGGGCATAAGAACGGACGAACTCTCCGGGATCTTCATCTCCGGCATACTTACAGAGCTTCGAAGTTTTAAACTTTGGATCAAAGCGAACCTTCTGCAGCTCAGGATGCAGCGGAGATTCATTATCGAAGGAGGCGTTCTCCGGGGCTTCGGGATAATCAAGATCGTCGTCTTCGGGCACTTCTGGGATAGTTGGGATGGCTTGGGAACGAAGCCTGTTCGCAGCTTCTTGTCGCCACCTCACTACCTCAGCTTGAAGGTTGGCCATTTGAGTGGCCATATCTCCAAGATTGTTTTCATCTCCTCCGGAAGGATCTTCCGGGTCTTGAGAACTGGTAGGATCAGTTCGAATCGGGATGGAGGGTGGAGAAGGGACTCCGGGCGGTCGGAGTATGGAAGGGGTTGGCGGAGAAGCTTTGTATGTTCGAGGGGTGGAAACCCCTTCCGGAGTTGGCGGAGGGAATGTCGAAGGCCCTCCGACTTCAACTGTGTCGAAGGGTATCTCTCCGGAGATCCGAGAGGACCTCCGAGTGGGATTGCGGGGTGCGCTCCGCTTAGGAGGCATGATGTAAGAAGTTGGTAGAGAACGAAGTTTTTCGGACTAGGTTCCCCACGGACGGCGCCAACTATTGGCGTAAAAGATTACGCTAATAGGTTTCTGTAGAAAAGAAACTAACAAACAAAGTGTTTGCGAAGAGAACTGTTCTAAGCCTCCGAAAGGATAATAACTTAGAATAGTTCGAATGTGTGTGTTGAATAACTTGTATTCGGTCCCTATTACAGGGTGAAATGGGGGGTATTTATAGGCCCAAACATTAAGGAAAAGACCTATTTACCCCTCTATTACAACCGACATAGTGGAAACTATTCGGCTCCCTTAATAGGGCTAAAATGGTAAAAGACTAATCTAATGAGAAAGAAGATAAGTCTTCCATCTTAGCTGGTAGAAAAGATCTTGAAAAGCCTTAGTTCGAAGATGTACTCCGAACCAATGCCTATCTTCGTACTTTAAACTTGACTCCGGGTATCTTCGAAGATGAACGTCTGAGAACCTTCGAATCCGCTGTCTGCCTTTATGTTGCTTCGGCAATAACCCCGAAGATGAGATATTTTCCCCCAACAGAGTGCATCGAGGGTTTCGATGTGGAATGGAGGTTTGGCTGTCGAGGGTTTCGGCGGTGCGTCGCGTTCTTGTTTTGGCTTGTCCTGTTTGTGAAGGGTGGAGATGCTGACCAACTATCGATGACGGGTGATCGAGGGTCGAGCGAGGAGCTTGATGATGGAGGATCAGGGAGGCCGGACGAAGTTGGAGAAGATCTCAAGAGTGCACGAAGACACGGAGCGAGACTTGAACGGACAGCTGACTGCGACGGCGTGGCGACCGGGTTCACGAGAGGGAGGCCAGGACAAGCATCCAGGCGGCTCGAGGGGATCGAGAGCAGAAGTGGCTTACTGGTGCTCGGAGTCGCGAAGCGGTGTCACGAGTCGAAGGGTTGAGAGGCTTTGTCGGTTTTTGCTGAAAACCGTCGAATCTTTAAATGTTTTTGTTAATTCAATAAAAAGGTGTCTAGTATTAGTTTAAATTTTCAGTTTTGTAATGTAACCTTTTGGTATAATTTTTAGAGTGGTTCTACTCTGAAATTATATTAAAAGGAGAGTCAAATTGTAATTTTTCTTTTAAGTTTTATAGGGTAATTTTCAGAATTGCTAATTCTGAAATTACTAAGGGTCTATGTGTCAAATGGGGGCTTCTAGATGGATATTATACCCCCCAAATTGGCTGAACCATTTGAGGGCTTTAGAGACAAATTTTGCAATGAAAATACTAGAGAAAACTTGGCTTTGAATCAGTTTTGGACGAGGAACAGTGATGGATGAAGTTTTCAGATAAGCACAATAAATTTGGCTCAACTATTCACTATAAGTTATGTTCCCAGCGCAGGTTCCAGTTTGTGGCTGTGATCATTTTTGTGCTGCGTTTTCTGGAGAATCTAGTGCAACGTTGATGTTGAAGTTTATATAACTTTTGTTGTGCATGAATTGAATGATCCATTTTTGAAAGATGCAAAGGATTTCTGTGATTTATTCGTATTTCTTTTGCTGATCAAAGTAGGCACCACAGTGCTGAAATATTTTTCTAGAACTGTTTTTCTGTTTTGATATTGCACTTCACATGTTTGATGAAATGTTTCATTAAGTGTTTATCAATGTTTTGGTTGATCATTGATGTGTTTATTGGGAGATTACTTGGAAGGTGATTGAATCAAAAATTTGCTCAGTTTTTGAATGAAACTCCAAGGAAATTCATGTGAGATGAGAACCCGGAATTGATACAGTGCAGTGCTCTATTTTTCAAGATCTGCTACAGCATGTTTCAGCACAACTATTCTGAGTAAAGGACTTCTGCTTCCAGTGAGTAAACTTGTTTGTAATCTTCTGCCTTGTATTCTATTTCTTGTTGATCTCAATGAGTTTTCTATGAATTTACTCTTGGTAAGTCATGTATTCCATGTGTATGGTTGAAGTGTGAATCTGTCTCCTGAGATTACCATGATGTAAGTTTAGAATCAGGTTGGTTTTGATGTTTAAGAATTGGTTTGCAGTATTTTTCCACCTGCTAGCCAATCTGTTTACAAGTTTCATAATCAAGTTTCTGAAGTAACTCTGTTTGAGGCTATCTGAATTTGAGGAGGTTTAACAATTTCAAATCTGAATCTGGTTTGAAGTTTTACATTGTTTTTATTAGGTTCTTGTCAGATTCTCAATCACTGGTTCTTAGTTTTGTTCAGAAATGATTTGGTTCAGTTACATTACAAACAAAATTGAAGATTGATTGGTTGAGTTATTTCTTTTTGAGCCATCAACAAGTTGAGTTACTGAAATTTTTGGTTGATTTGTGAATCTGGACATTTATTGATGTGCATGGATCAGACAAGCAACAGTACTGCTTTTGTTTCTGATTTCACTTGAACTTGTTTGATTGATTTGCAGAAATTGTCTAAGAGTAAAACTAAAACCCGTTTGCTGCATTGCTTCAGTTTTCCTACAGAATTCAGTATAGCCTGTATTCTCTGAAACTCTTTTCAGTTCAGTTCAAAATATATGAAATTTGGTTCTGATCAATTTAATCTAGAGTCTTGTTTGAGTATAAACATGTGTTCTAAATTTGATTAGTGATCTTCATCTGCATTCTGCATTTGTATTTGAATCTGAAGTCTGTATTGATCTTTTGGAAGCTGATTATTTAGTACTGCAATAGCTATCAATCAAGAAGAAACAAATTTTTGTTCAGTTGTCAATTGAAATTCAGAGCAGAACTTTGTAAAAACAGATTTTGTTCAGAGTTGGAATTTGTTGAACCTTGGATACATCACAGTGTGTTTGACAAACCATGTTAAGCACTTTGCTTTCTTGTTACAGCAAGTAAATTAGTTGTGTAATTGAAATACCTCTTGTATACATTTCTTATCAAAATCATTTGTTAGCTCAACTTTTTCAAAGACTGGTTCAGTGTCTGATTTTTGTGCTCCATTTGGACAATCTGAGTTGGTGCTGTGCAAGGGTGCATTACAGGGTGTCTGAAATTGCATTACAACATTCTGAAAATTCTGAATTCAGCAAGTTTGTCAAGTTTTGGATATTGTGTGCTGAAAATTGGAAGAAGGATAGAATCATCTTGTGCTTTTGATAGTGAACAGTGTTTTTTGTTTTAAAATAGTGCCAACTACATTGCTCCTTGATGTTTGTCTACTGTATTCAGCATTTAAACTCATCTAGTTCAAGTTCTGAATTTTGTGTGTTGATTTGAAGTTAAACTGAATTTGAAATACACAAGCTGAACCAAAACATGGATAATGAACTTTATTGAAATACACTATTACTATTCATCGTCCGACAAATTTCAGAAGTACAAGGATTTCATTTGAAATTGAATTGAAATGAGCTGATTCACTTCTATAACATTAAATTGATCTCTTGTGTGAGTGTGTTGATATTTGTTGATTAAAAATATTGAAACAGAGCAGATTGGTGGTTTTCTATCTTGAGGAGCTCATTTTTGTACTGATTGGATTAAAACTTGAAATTGTGTTTTAGAGGTGCGTTGGGTGATTTGATTAGGCCATCACATTCAAAAGAATGTGTTGAGGCGCCTATTTACCCCCCTCTAGTCGCCATGCCGATCCCACAATCAGAAAGTGGGCTTATGTTTTGATTGAGTATGATTTGGCTTATGAACCTCTGAAATCTATGAAAGGCCAAGTCATCGCAAATTTTATAGTTGATCACCATGTAGATGTCAATTAGAGTAGTGATACTACTTTGATTAAGGTAATACCATGAACACTTTACTTTGATGGTTCGGCTTGCAAGAATGGTCAAGGTGTTGGAGTTGTGCTCATATCACCCAGTGGTATGAGTTTCGAAACCTCGGCCCGGTTAGAGTTTCCTTATACTAATAATCAAGCTGAATATAAAGCTTTGTTGTTAGGACTTGAATTAAGCACTTTGCTTTCTTGTTACAGCAAGTAAATTAGTTGTGTAATTGAAATACCTCTTGTATACATTTCTTATCAAAATCATTTGTTATCTCAACTTTTTCAAAGACTGGTTCAGTGTCTGATTTTTGTGCTTTGTTTGGACAATCTGAGTTGGTGCTGTGCAAGGGTGCATTACAGGGTGTCTGAAATTGCATTACAACATTCTGAAAATTCTGAATTCAGCAAGTTTGTCAAGTTTTGGATATTGTGTGCTGAAAATTGGAAGAAAGATAGAATCATCTTGTGCTTTTGATAGTGAACAGTGTTTTTTGTTTTCAAATTGTGTAAACTACATTGCTCCTTGATGTTTATCTATTGTTTTCAGCATTTAAACTCATCTAGTTCAAGTTCTGAATTTTGTGTGTTGATTTGAAGTTAAACTGAATTTGAAATACAAAAGCTGAACCAAAACATGGATAATGAACTTTATTGAAATACACTATTACTATTCATCGTCCGACAAATTTTAGAAGTACAAGGATTTCATTTGAAATTGAATTGAAATGAGCTGATTCACTTCTATAAACTTAAATTGATCTCTTGTGTGAGTGTGTTGATATTCGTTGATTAAAAATATTGAAACAGAGCAGATTGGTGGTTTTCTATCTTGAGGAGCTCATTTTGTACTGATTGGATTAAAACTTGAAATTGTGTTTTAGAGGTGTGTTGGGTGATTTGATTAGGCCATCACATTCGAAAGAAAGTGTTGAGGCGACTATTCACCCCCCTTTAGTCGCCATGCCGATCCCACAATCAGAAAGTGGGCTTATGTTTTGATTGAGTACGATTTGGCTTATGAACCTCTGAAATCTATGAAAGGCCAAGTCATCGCAAATTTTATAGTTGATCACCATGTAGATGTCAATTGGAGTAGTGATACTACTTTGATTAAGGTAATACCATGAACACTTTACTTTGATGGTTCGGCTTGCAAGAATGGTCAAGGTGTTGGAGTTGTGCTCATATCACCCAGTGGTATGAGTTTCGAAACCTCGGCCCGGTTAGAGTTTCCTTATACTAATAATCAAGCTGAATATAAAGCTTTGTTGTTAGGACTTGAATTGCTAAGCTCCATGGTTATTAAATATGTTCATGCATATGGTGATTCACTATTAGTAGTTCAACAAGTAGCTAAAGATTCTCAATGTTTTAATGGTCTGCTAAATAGCTACTTGGTTATATGTCTAGATATAATTGCTACTCTTGATGATTTTAAAATTTCACATGTGTCTAGAGAAGCCAATTCAGTAGCAAATGACTTGTCTCAACAAGCATCTGGTTACCAAATTAAAAGAGGTAAATTTTTCGCACAAGAAAAACCGAAGCTTGACTTTATCTCAGTACCCGAGTCAGAACACATCGGTCTGACCGGCCTGACATGGTCAGTCCGACTATAGGTGTCTGGTCGGTCTGAACGGCCATGCCAAGCCAGTCTGACTGGCCCTTTATGGTCGGTCTGACCGCCCCATGTCAATAGGTTTTAGGACACGGGGACAGGTAAAGTTTGTGATTTGAACACCAATTCTAATGAGGATTTGGCGAGTACTTCAAAAAATCACGAGGATGATTGGAGGACTCCAATTATTCAGTATTTGAGAGATCCTAGGAAGTGAGTTGATTGGAAAGTTTGGCGGCGAGCATTTAAATTTGTGTTACTCGATGGTGAGTTGTATCGTCGAACCGTTGATGAAGTGCTTTTGAGATGTTTGAATATCGATCAGTCTAGACTTGCTGTGGGTTTTTATTGGCCGACTATGACTGAGGACTATTTTAAGTATTATAGAGGATGTGAGGCATGTCAAAGGTTTGGTAATATTCAGCATGCTCCTACATCTTCACTTAATCCTATTATCAAACCATGGCCGTTCCGAGGTTGGTCCTTGAACTTCATCGGCCAAATTTATCCTTTCTCTTCAAAAGGGCATTGGTTCGTGTAGATGGCTACAGATTACTTCACCAAATGGACCGAGGTTGTGCCTCTCAAGAACATGATGCCGAATGAGGTAATTGATTTCATCTTGAAGCACATTATACATAGATTCGATATTCCCCAAACTCTTACTACTGATCTGGGTGCTTCATTTGTTTCTAATGAAGTATGTTATGTTGCTGAATCTTATGGTATAAAGTTGATAAAGTCTTCACCATACTATGCTCAGGCCAATGGTCAGGCCGAGTCTAGTAATAAAACTGTGATCAAGCTCATTAAGAAAAAGATTGAAGAGTTTCCTAAAAGGTGGCATGAAGTGCTTTCTGAGGCATTATGGGCATGTAGAGTTCCAAAGCAGGGTGCCACCAAGGTAAGACCATATGAGTTGGTGTACATGCTCCCTTCAATAAACTTATTAACATAGGTATTGGAGATGTTCCATGTCACCTTGCCGCAGTTGTCTCCAAACGCCATAGCTAGGATGGCAGTCTTCGAGTAGGCCCTCCGAGCCGAAGGGTGCGAAGGAAGGTCCTAAGTGTTCACGGCGACCCACGAAGCTTCGTGCCAACCTAAGCCGCACGATGGGCTCGGAGACTCGAAGCTGCTGGTGGCCTTCTAGAGTGTCAACTTCCAACTCTGGAAGGGGCACTTGAAGAACTTCCCAGCGAAGGCGATCAATGACCGATGGTACTCCGATTGGATACTCCGGTGGTTTTATGCCGAAGTTGGTGAAGACTTCGGCCTTGCCGGGCCCCTACAAGAGATCTGGTACAGGAGGGAAGCGGAGGTGACCTCGGACTCAAGTCTGCTTTCAACGTGACTTGGGTTGCTATCTTCGGTGGCCAAGTGTATGAGCATGCGAGACTTGGTGGAGGAATTCATCGCCCTCTGGATACCTCCTCTCTGGTCCGATTGGCCCGTTATTTTCCACAACACTTTGGAGGGGGAGCTTCGAGAGATCGCTTTGAACTCTCTAGGTAACACTTTGATATCTCCTGCACTTAAATTAGTTTTACAGAATATCTGTAATTTTTCTTAACGGATTGTTACCTTGTTTCAGCGGCTCTATTGACGCTGGCTCCAGAGAAAATAGCTCGGGCAGCGGAGAGGGTGCTCGAGGCCCCCACTGCAGTGGAGAAGCAATGGAGGGTGGAGCTAGTCGGGAGATGGGAATGCTCCAACCGAGTGTGGAGTGCACTCGAGATTGAAGCCCCTCCTCTTCCAAGCTTCGACGCAGCAGGCCCGGTTCCTCGAAAGAGGAAAGCTGCTACTGGGACCTGCAAGGCCATGAATACTCCGGTGAAAAAGGTGGCACGAAAGTCTAAGCTCCCATCTCCTTTGATGTCTCCACCTTTGTTGGATATTCAGAGCTCTTCTTCGGAGGAGTCCGAAGGGGAGGAGACTTCAGAGGCCCAAATTGGGAGGGAGTTTGAAGCTTTACTCATGGAAGGTAGTGAGGGGGATTCTTGGACCGAAACCTATGATCCACCTTGGGTTGATGTCGAGGTGGTGCTGGTGGCTGAAGGGGAGGAGGCAGTCTGAACTGAGCCCGCAGGGGCTTAGGGAGCGAAGCTAGAGGGCTCCGATTCGCCTGTGATCGGAGTGGTGGTGATGGAGGTAAGGGCCTCTACGTCTGCCACTCCGAACCAAACTTTGGTGGAGGATATCGAAGAGTACATCAGATTGTACGAGTATCTGAGGGATCTCGTGATTCTTCCCAAAAATTTAGATGGAAGTAAGCCTTCAGTCTTTACTTCTTGATTCATCATACCTGAAATAATTCCATTGTATTGGCAATATCTTTTAGATGATTGACAAATACCTTATGTTTGTAGATGCTTTGGGGAGCAACATGGCTTCAACCCAAGATGGAGCCTTGGTGGAGGACTTGACTCCAACTGGGGACGAGGCTCTGGAAAAAGAGGTGGCTCCGTCAGCAGAGGCTACTTCCACTAGAGTTGCTTTAGCAGAGGGGGTCACTCCTACGGAGGGGTCCACTCAGATGGAGAGCGACACTCAGATGGAAGAGGTAGCTCCGGTGGCTCCCGCAATGGGGAGAGGTAAAGGCAAGTTTTGGCCTGGGCCTCTCCCTTCCTTGGTGTTGACGCAGTCGGGGTCAATGAATGATCCTTCGGCGGAGGCTTCAGGGGAGGATCATGCCGAAGACGATCGGAGGGCCCTGTCCTGGCTTCCACTGTTAGCTCCATTCTTGGAGTAGCGTATAGGGCTTCGGCCTCTCCTGCAGCCCTTGGCTAAAAAGAGCCAAGAGGTTGGCAACTCCGAGCTGGTCTCCATGCTGAGCAAAGCCAGTGGATCAGAGCTAGACATTGCCCTCGAAAGGGCTACCCTCCAGGTATGTGAGGGACATAGTGTATATTTAATTTATTGTAATTACACCATTCTTACTTTGGTTTTTGTGGCAATTTGTTCTTGCTAGAGTGGTGGTGACTTCCAACGAGCTCGAATTTAATTGTCTCAAAAGGAAGGTTACAACACTCCAGGCAGCTCTTAAGGGATCCGATGACAAGTCCCTGCAATTGGAGGAAAAACTCCTCAAAGAGGAGAGGGCGAAGGGCATTACAGAGGAGGCACTTTGAACGGAGAAGCATGGTCAAGCTAGCCTAACGTCTTCAATCAAGGAGCTTCAAGTGGAGCGGGTGGTGCTCAGAGCTGAAGTTGACAAGCTTCGAGCAGCGGAGGTGACTTCCGGGGCCGAACTTGTGCGGCTCCAAGAAGCGCTCCAGCAAGCGCTGTCTCAAAAGAATTATTTGATGACGAAGATAGCTGAGCTCTCCACCATCACCACCGACATGACAAGGGCCGAGGCGAAGCATAACGAGGTGGATGATCAGACCATGGACACCCTCTGGGGTGTTCTGGAATATTTTGGAATAGTCTGCCCATCATCCTTAGGTACGACGGGTGAACCTCTTGGCCTTAAGCTCAAGATGATCCTGGCGGTGGCCAAGATGATGAAGGGCTCCAGTACTCGCTATGGAGAAATCTCCAGACAAGTAGCTGGGATCAGAGTTCTTCGTCATATCGAAGCCGTTGGGGTCTCCATTGTTCTGGTGAAGGGTTCGACGCCTATAGGCTTCACTGATGAAGGCTTGTTGCAACCATCGCTGGACGTCGCCTTAGCTTGGGAAGCTTTCCGGGCAACCTATAAAGTGCATAGCAATGTTGTGGCCAAGGCGTGGATCGACAAAGCCCGTCTGCAGAGGCAGGCACAGATGAGGCCTCCGGCTCCGCCTCCGCCAATTGCTCCGCTCTGGACCCGAAGGTCTAGCTTATTAGGGCGCTTTTGCCATGTAAAAAGACTTTGTAATGTTCTTTCTGCTTCAATGAATTAAAAGTCTTTGTTTTAATGTTTGTTTTTAGGTTTTGCCGCATGCTTCGGATTTTGATCTCGAAGTATTAGAACTTGACGAAGGGCTTCGCCAACTGTGGGCTATTCTTGAAAGTTTAAGGCCTTATAGGCGCCCACAATTTTCTGTTCCTCGGGGGTAGCATGGAGAGATAGAACCCGATGTTTGTAGCGAAGTCCTCTCTTATATCAAGGAAGAAGATAAAGTAATAACATCTTCATCTTTGGAGTATGAAGACTGGTCTGATTCGGAGCATCAAGTCGAGGATCCGACGGAGGTTAGCTCCAAACAGTTTCTAACTTGGGCCGAACTTCAGGAAGAGCGGAAAGTCTGGAGAGCTTCGCAAAAGGGCAATCGAACTCGAACCAAAAGGAAGGTTTTAAGAACTCCAGGCTCCGAAGACCGAGCTGGTCCTGGGGCAGCTCTAGGGGCCAGAGAGGCCTTCGTTTCTACTTAGGCTTAGATACTAATTTTTCATGATTATGATGTTTTGTAATGTGATTTAACCAAGCAATATAATTTGTTTGAGAAGCATCATTTAATTGTGCCTTATTCCCTTGCCCCTCTTTATGGGTGGGGGGCCTTATGCAATGCAATAGGGCCGGTCGCGCACAACGCCCAACATATTAAAGTCGAGGCTTCGCAAATAGTACTTGATAACCACGAACTCAACTTTTTCATAGTGCTCTTCGAACTGTATGTTTGTATCTCAATATCTTACCTAATAGAGGTAGGGTAGGCGACGCATCAAACTAATGGTTCGTTGTCTAAAAAGATAGTCGCTATAGACTTCGTAAGGAGCTTTGAACTTATAAGTTAGAGCTCTGAAATTGGTCACTTAGGACTCTTGATGGGGTTCATTTGGTCGAGGCCTTGAAACCTCATAATGTGGTCACCTTCGACTCTTTTTCAGATGCTTCAAACCCGAAGGATCAGAATATGTTTGTTTATAGTCCTTAGACTCCTCTACGGATGCTATCAAGCCAGTGGCTTGGAATCCGTAGGTTTTGGCCACCTTCGGCTCTTTTTCAGATGCTTCAAACCCGGAGGATCGAAATATGTTTGTTTAAAGTCCTTAGACTCTTCTATGGATGCTATCAAGCCAATGGCTAGGAATCCGTAGGTTTTGGCCACCTTCGTCTCTTTTTTAGATGCTTCGAACCTGGAGGATCGAAATCTGTTTGTTTAAAGTCCTTAGCCTCTTCTATGGATGCTATCTAGCCAGTGGCTCGGAATCCGTAGGTTTTGGCCACCTTCGGCTCTTTTTCAGATGCTTCAAACCTAGAGGATCGGAATCTGTTTGTTTAAAGTCCTTAGACTCTTCTACGGATGCTATCAAGCTAGTGGCTCAGAATCCATACATTTTCGCCACCTTCGGCTCTTTTTCAGATGCTTCGAACTCAAAGGATCGAAATCTATTTGTTTAAAGTCCTTAGACTCTTCTACGGATGCTATCAAGCCAATGGCTCAGAATCTGTAGGTTTTAGCCACCTTCGGCACTTTTATGGAAGCTCCGAACTAATGGTTCGGAGGCCGTTTATTGGGTTCTGATGAAAGATGCTTACCTCCGCAAGCATCTTCGTTCCCCTGATGCATCCATTAGGGGTAGGGAATATTGAGGGGTAAGCATAATTTGAACCTCAATCTTTTATTCATTTAGAAAGGTACTTTATTATTCGTTACAATGAGCCCCTAAGCGTAATAATGTTTAAGGTGCTCTGCATGCCATGCATGCTTTAACTCTTCCCCTTCTAAATTTGCTAACTTAAAAGATCCGGGGCTCCCTGAGAATAGGATAATATATGGTCATTCCCATTTGTTTCCTAATTTCCCCGGAGCAACTACGCTTCGAAGTACCAAATGACCCGACTTAAGTTCATTAACTTTTACCTTCGGGTCATACCATGTCTTTGTCTGATCTTGGTACTTTGTCAAATTGGAGACAACTCAAAGTCTCATTTCTTCGGACAAGTCAAGCGAAGTGTTCCTTTCATATTTAACTTCTGGTTCGGTTGTGCGGAGGGATTCACCTTTTAGCTCCATTGGAGTCATGGCCTCGTCTCCGAACAACAACCTAAATGGGGTTAAACCTATAGACCTAGCTTTAGTTCGAATGGACCATAAAATCTTAGGAAGCTCTTCGGTCCACTGCCCCTTTGCCAACCCTACAATCCTCCGATTTAAGCCAGACAAAATATTTCCATTGGCCCGCTCCACGGCTCTATTGGATTGGGGATGACAGACGGTTCCAAAGCACATATTAATGCCCAGACTTTCGCAGAATTCTCTAAAAGGTTCGACATCGAATTGGGTGCCATTATCAATTGTCAACTCTCTAGGCACTCCGAACCTAGAAATAATGTTTTTCCAGAAGAATTTTTGCACATTTTTCGAAGTGATAGTAGTTGAGGGTTCGACTTCGACCCATTTAGAAAAGTATTCGATTGCTACCACCGTTAACTTCAAACTGCCCTTTGCCATTGGGAAAGGGCCGATGAGATCCATTCCCCATCGTGCCATCGGCCATACTGGAGCAATCACTTGAAGGGGTGTTGAGGTACGATGGCTTCGTCTTCCCATCCATTGGCACCCTTGACAGGTTCGGACCAATGATTATGCATCGGCTACAATTGTTGGTCAGTAAAGCCGCTGGCGAAGTGTTTTGCCTGCTAAAGCCCGAGTGGCTAAGTGGCAACCACATAAGCCTTCATGGATTTCCCGAAGTATATCTCGACCTTCGGGTTGCGAGATGCATCAGAGTAGAGGCGAACAAACTACGTCTTTGTATAGTATTCCATTGATAAGCTTATAATTTTGGACCCTTGACTGTAACCTTTGCAATTTTAGGCCTTCGAGTGAACTTGCTTTGTTTTGCAAAAAGTCTAATATTGGGATCTGCCAATCAGTGATTGGTATGCAAAGTACATCTGCAGAGGGTGGCTGAGGCACCAAAGGGTTGACAAGCTCTTCATAAAAAGCCCCTTGTGGGACATCCAATGCTCCGGTAGCAGCCTTCGCTAGGATGTCTGCCTGCTAGTTATCTATTTGTGGGATGATCTGGACAGAAATCCCTTTGAATAATGCCTCCGTCTTGCTGAATTCTTCTAAGTAATTCGCAAGATGTGGATGCCAAGCCTAGAAGCTTTTGTCAACATACCTTGCAATGACCTGAGAATTTCTTTTGATTACAACCCGAGTGGCACCAAGTGCACGCGCTTTGCGGAGGCCAAGCAAGATTCCTTCATACTCTGCAATATTGTTAGTGGACTTAAAGTTGAGCCTTATAGAGTACATTGCTGTTGATGGTAAAAAATGGCATCAACGGCTAAGATTGTCGAAATACCGATTTTGGTAATTTGGGCCGAAGATACACATGTCCTGGGTCAGGCCGAAGCCCTATAGGGCCGAAGGTCCATTGGGCTATGGGCTCCAAAAGGTTCCAGCCAGCCCATGGCCTTCGGCCAGGAAGCCATCAGAGGCCCACACCGCCGAAGCTTCGGCCCGAGGAGCAAGCATCGATAGTCCTAGCCAAAGCCCACTTCGGCAGAGATAGAGTTGGATACAATTCTGGCTAAGTCTTTATCTCTATCGAAGCCGAATTATAGCAGATTAGATCAAAAGTTTAGCCCCTATAAATAGAGAGGCGAGGCCAGCTTAGAGGCCCCCCCAACACAACCCAAACACAAAGCCCTAGCTTTGATCACATTTACTTTATCTTTATTTTCCTGTACCTCTTCGTGGGTTTTCCTCGAAGCCCTCTGCCGGCCACTTCGGAACAGTGGTAATCCTTTTTACTTCGCTTGTGAAGTATCCATTAATCTACGTAATAGATTGCTATCGCCTTGTTACTTCGCCTGTGAAGTATCCGCTAATCTGTGTAACAGATTGCTACCTTCGCTACCAGTGCAACACTTAGCAGAATTCGGTCCTCAAGCCGAATTAGTACTTCAAATCTCATCTGTTGCAGGTCACCTACGTTCGGAACTACTTCATCGAAGGCATCCGGAGCTGAAAGATCGGTTTCGAAGGTTGCCGGAACACCCTTCGGCGAAATTACTGCTTCGATTACACGCTTCGCTCGCACACTTCATCATGACAGGCTTCGCCACGCTCGCATTCTGCTCCAGACGAAGTTACAATTGCGCGTTGCTCTCGGGTCGTTACTCTGTACCCTGCCGTATCAGAGACTTCACGCCGAACCCCACCGTTTGGAGGTGATTGTCGCGTCCAGATCCATTCGGAGTTCACCTTCGACCAGATTAGTCCGAATGCCGAAGGTACCCTTCAGTGGGACACTTCGCACCAGACGCTGAAGGTATACTTCGGCGACCCCCTTCGCATCATACTCCAAAGTAGACAGGCTCCAACCGGTTTGCTGATTTATTTTGTTTAAATATATTTCTTTCGGCTAATTGAATTATTTTGTGTGATCTGATTGCTTGGCGACTCCACCCCCCTTATCACGACTAAGGGTAGTCGGAACATGACGTCGGTGTTGCGTCACGCTTAGGCTTGTCCCTAAGTATCCGCACACTTTTGGATCGTCCAACTAACACAAGTGTGGGGGCACGATTTTGTGTCAACACACTTTTTGGCGACTCCGATGGGTAAAAGCTACACCAACATGATGAGTACGTCTACATTGGCCACCGGTACATCTACATCGACTACTATGACTGCACCGCCGATGGACACAGTAGGATGTGTGGATATCGACAACCGCAACATCTTAACACCTACTCTTGAAGATATTCCCGCGGAAGACCGAGCAGAGATCGAGGCGAGGCTGAAAGCACTCCAGGACATGATGCCTGGGGGCTACATCAAGACACGCGCAGGCTTCATCAAACACGACGTCATCACCCCCAACCTTTCTCGAGTCCAGGTAACACCCACATCGCCTCATTTGTCTTCTCCAGAAATTGAGCAGAAAATAGCCGCGTCAGTAGATCAGGCCATCAGCGCTTCGCTAGCCAACCGTTTAGATTCGGAAGTTAGCTCCCAAGTAGAGGAAACTCTTAGGAGGTTCGGCTTTACCGAGGCCGTACCCCTAGTCCCTATTGCTAGTGTACCCCCAGTAAATCATGTATATAGCAGAACTGACGGTAACACTAGCACAACCATTGCGTCTTCGGCCCCAACACTTATGGTCGAGACTAATCATTATGCTTACGGCCAGACTAGCACTGCGTACCACACATCACCATCTGCGCCGATGCCCGCGCCACATGCACAGGCACCTGGACATGAGCACGTCATACATGTAGCGCGTAGGGAAGAGGCCCATGGCCGACACGCTGATATCCCACCACGTGTTGCGCCCCTGCACGAAAGACGGGCACATGCAGCATGCCAAGATGACCTAGAGGAGCGGATCCACGCGCTATTCAGGGAGTGTGCCGGCTTCGTGCCTAAGGGTCAGGTTAGGGTTTACTGTAAACCATATCCCGACCATCTCGATGCAATACCATACCCCCGCGGCTATAGAATCCCTGAATTCACTAAATTCGATGGCGAGGGTAGCAAAACCACACTAGAGCACGTTAGTCAATTTTTAGCACAGTGTGGAGAGGCTAGCGGGATAGATGCTCTGAAGGTCAGACTATTTTCTCTCTCGCTATCTGGCACCGCCTTCACTTGGTTTTCGGCACTCCCGCCGAACTCCGTTCAGACGTGGGATGATTTGGAACGGAAATTCCATGATTATTTTTACACAGGTGAAACAGAACTTAGGCTTTCACACTTGACATCGGTTAGACAGAAATCTAATGAGAACGCCTCTGAATACACCAAGCGTTTTAGGGATACTAGAAACCAATGTTTCAGCCTTAACATTTCGGAAAGAGACTTGGCGGAACTAGAGTTTAATGGGTTACGTCCCGAGATTAAAGAAAGATTAGACAACCAGAACTTTTTAGAAGTCAACCAAGTTTTATAGCAGGCTCTGGTCCAAGAAGGCCGAACCAAAGATAAAAAGTTCGTTAAGACGTTTAACAAGCCTAGGGCTGAAATCCACATCATGGAACGCTCCGACGAGGAGGAATCAGAAGAGGAGGATTCGACCGACATGTACGCAGCCGAATGGGTATGAAACACTAAGAGTAAACCTATCACTTGCTCCGAATTACGACCGTCTCCCACCAGGAATAAGCCTAGTGAGGTCAGGTACTCGTTCGATATAACTAAGTGTGATAAAATATTTGATTTTCTCTTGAAGAACCATTCACATAACACTAACGACTGCAATGTTTTTCGACGGCAGGTCCAATCAGCCATAGAAGAAGGACAATTGAAGATAGACCATAACCCAAACATGAAGCTGGACAAAGATCCTTTTCCTGTCAACGCAGTCGACCTCGGCGAGAAGAAGGTATTGATTCAGCCAGAATAGGCCGAGTCGACTAAGGGGAAGGATGTAATTATTGGAGAGCCGCACGCGCGCACGTTCATACCAAAGAACCCCGAGGTAGGAGTGTGGAAGCAGAATGTTAACACCCCCTCGGCTAAGGCTCACAAGAGTCCGAAGGTGACATACAATATGCTGTTAAACAAGCATCAAAGAAAATCCAAGGAAGCAAGTCCTCGCACTAGAAAACTAAGACAGCTGAAGGGCCCAAGGCTTTCGGAGGGTGGCTTCGGACCGATGTAGCCAACCCTCCGCACGATGGCTTCAGGCTACAGTGGCCTGACACTCCGCACGGTGGCTTCGAGCCTCAATGACCGAACCCCCTGTACAGTAACTTCGGCCCCCAATGGCCGAACCCCGCACCACTTTGGACAAGCTCTCCAATAGGAGGCTTCGGCCTGCACTGGCCGAACGTGCCTCCGGCATGGCAGGACCCCTCACTAATATGGTCTGAGACACCATCGACTCTGCCGAACCCCACTGGGTAATGGGTTCGGCTCACCGTGGGAGAGGCCACTAGAGCCGCCGATGCTTCCACCGTACAACTGGGCAGGAACTCCGTGGGCTCCGTACGTATCCCGGCCGGAGTACCCTCCGCAACTTAACACTATGCCTTGTTTTCCTTCGGAGTGTTATGGATGGTAGGGACAAACAGACATAGCGGAGGGAGACATCGTCCAGAGGCTATCCGTGGTACCTCCAAATTGGACAATGCAGAGCAAAGCCGAAGAGTATAGGCGTGAGGAGGCTAAGGAAAGAGAGTCTGAAGCTATCACCATCAGAGTAGGGTATCAGGAAGTCCCAATCCCGAAGGCTTTATCACCGAACTCTGACGGAGGTGAGTCCCATGCTTCGGCCGGAGTCCGCGCCGGAGCCTAGTTCGATCGGCTGAACAGGGCTGGTCCAAATGCCGGGGTTCGCGGCAAAGGCCCCTCCGAATGCAGGGTACGTGAGGCCGAAGGGGGCAATACCATTTTGGCCAGAGTTGACAGGAGCCGGGCAGTAGCACCCGGCACCAAGCCGCAACCGTCTTGGGCACCTCCAGGCATGTCCAAATCACAGAAGAGACGTCTACAATGACTATAGGCACAGGAGATGCGCGAGAAGAAAGCCGAGAATGAGCGCGACGCTATCTTCGAGGAAATCCGCCCTCGGCCGGCTTCAAGACAGGTATGGAGGATAAAGCCGGTTGAGATAACCAACCCGGCTCCTAGTACGAGCGATGATGACGACGACATGCTCGACGACGACTACTCACCCGTCTCCGAAGGGCCTGCACCCCAGGTGATGGACATCAACATCGTCACGCTGCCCGCCAAGTTCACCCTGCCGCAGGACGAGGCCGAGGTCGCTCAATTGAACCTCGGCCCGCACAATGCCATCTTCGAGAAGCCCGTGGACTCGGCTCGCCATCTGAATCCTCTCTACGTTAGAGGTCACATTGAAGGAAAGCCGATCTCCCGGATGCTCGTCGACGGTGGCGTCACTGTTAACTTAATTCCTTACTCGTTATTGAAGAAACCTCGCAGGGACGAGGATGATCTAAAGAAGACTAACTTGATGCTCAACGGCTTCAACGGCGAGAGCTCCGAGGCCAAGGGCGTGCTCTCCATGGAGTTGACAGTGGGCAACAAGACATTGCCAACAACGTTTTTTGTCGTCGATGTACAAGGTAACTATAGCGTGTTGCTTGGGCACGACTGGATTCATGCGAATTGTTGTATTCCTTCTACCCTACACAAGTGCCTGATTCAGTGGGACGGCGATGAAGTAGAGGTCATCCCCACAGATACTTCGGCCCAAGTGGCATTGGATGATGTATCAGTTGACGTCATTCACAACAAAGTAGAGTGTCTGTCATGTGAGATCTTTCGGACTACGACTTTGTCAGTGTATCCGGAGGACGTTTTGTACCAGTGTATGTAAAGTCGGCTGGGGTAGCACAGCTATTTTTGTATTAGTAGTTATGTCTTGCAAGTGTAACCTGGATTTGCTAAAGTCTCGTGTGGAGCAGTATCGGTCTAATAAAGATGGTATTGCCGAGGCCATCGGGGACTTTAGTGAAGTAGAGAAATTAGGACAAGGTTTTGCGTCGACCGATCCCTTGAAGGAAGTTGACATAGGTAATGGTGGCATCCCGAGTCCGACTTTTGTAAACCAACATTTACAGCCTGATGAAAAGGCCGAAGTAATAAAGTTACTTCGGTCGTATGTCGATTGTTTCGCATGGGAGTATAGCAAGATGTCGGGACTAAGCCGTGAGCTCGTGGAGCATCGACTACCTATCAAGTCCGGATTTAGGCCTTATAAACAACCTCCTCATCGCTTTAACTCGGTCGTCTATGACCGAGTTAAAGAAGAAGTAGAGCGACTACTCAAGGCTGAATTTATTAGGCCATGCAGGTACGCAGAATGGGTTGCTAACATTGTGCCTATATAGAATAAAGGGAGCGGCAAGATATGAGTATCTATTGATTTCAGAGATCTGAAAAGAGCCACTCCGAAAGACGAATATCCAATGCCAATAGCCGACATGCTAATCAACGATGCTTCAGGACACAAGGTACTGAATTTTCTTGATGGCAATGCTGGTTATAATCAAATCTTGATGGCCGAAGAGGACATCTACAAGACTGCCTTTCGATGCCCTAGTTTTGTTGGTTTATTCGAGTGGGTTGTTATGACTTTTGGTTTGAATAACGCTGGCGCCGCGTATCAGCGTGGTATGAACTTAATCTTTCATGACTTGCTAGGGGTTATGTTAGAAGTTTACATCGATGATGTTGTAGTTAAATCAGATGCTATGGGAAACCATTTAGCTGATTTGAAGGTTGCTTTTGATACGATGCGACAGTATGGTTTGAAAATGAACCCACTCAAGTGTGCTTTTGGTGTGTCGGCGGGTAAGTTCTTAGGTTTCATGATTCACGAGAGAGGCATAGAAATTGATCCTAAGAGGCTTGAGAAGATTAGAAACATTGCAGTGCCAACGTGCAAAAAGGATGTACAGAAGTTGCTAGGCAAGATGAACTATTTGCGTTGCTTTATATATAACTTGTCCGACAAAATTGATGCCTTTGTCCCCATACTCCGGCTAAAGAACGAAGCCGAGTTCACTTGGGGGGCAAGCCAGCAAAGTGCCTTTGAGAAAATCTATGGTGAGAGCACCCAAAGCCGAGATTCCGTTTCGGCTATACATCGCTGCTGAAGATAGCGTGATCGGGGCCGTGCTAACCTAGGAGGTAGAGGGAAAAGAGTACATCATCACATTCTTGAGCCGCTGCATGCTGGATGCCGAAACCAGGTACGCGTTTGTGGAACGTTTGTGTTTATCACTTTACTACGCGTGCACCAAATTACACCATTATCTTCTCCCTACTACATGTGTTGTTGTTTGCCAAACCGATGTTATAAAGAACATGTTATAGAAGCCGATTCTAAGTGGAAGAATCGGAAAATGGGCTTACATGTTGATTGAATACGATTTGGCCTACGAACCTTTGAGAGCAATGAAAGGCCAAATCGTAGCCAACTTTATAGTTGATCACCACATAGATGTCAGCTGGAGTGACAATGTTGCTCTAGTTGAGGTAGTGCCATGGAAACTTTATTTTGATGGTTTGGCTTGCAAGAGTGGCCAAGGTATTGGAGTGGTTCTCATATCACCTAATGGAATGCACTTTGAGACTTCGGCCTGTTTGGAATTTCCTTCTACTAATAACCAAGCTGAATACGAAGCTTTATTGCTAGGGCTTGAATTACTAGAATATGTAGGTGCTAGACATGTCCACGTATATGGTGATTCTTTGTTAGTAGTGCAACATGTAGCTAAAAGTGCTCAATGCTTTAATGGCCTGCTAAATAGTTACTTGGATAAATGTCTAAACATAGTTGCTGCTTTTGATGACTTCAAAATCTCTCACGTGTCAAGAGAAGCCAATTCAGCCGCAAATGATTTGGCTCAGCAAGCATCTGGTTACCAAGTCAGGAGGGGGAAATTTTCCGTATGGGAAAAGCCGATGCTTGGTCTCACTGCCGAAGCCTATGATGATGGGCATGCGCACCCTCTGGCTGCCAAAGGCTACTGCGCACCAAGGTCCCAGGACCGGAGTGCTCTGCCCACCGAGGGGCCTGGAACGCCGGAGGCCATGAGCGAAAGTTCCCTCACGGTGAGGACCTCCGGGAGGCCGGACCCTCCAGAGGGCTTCGGCCCGGCACGCTCCGAATGGCCAGTCCGGCTATACTTTGGCAAGAGTAGGAATGGCTCGGGGGGCACCCCGAAGTCAGTAGTTTAGAAATTTTTTCAGAAGGTGAGCTAGCAAGACCCTCTGAAGCCTATAAGGGCGATTGGAGAATTCCAATCGTCCAGTATTTGAGAGACCCTAGCCAAAGGGTTAATCGTAAGGTTCGGCGACAAGCGTTCAAATTCGTGTTGATAGATGACACATTGTATCACCAAACCATCAATGGAGTACTATTGAAGTGTTTAGACCACGAAAAATCCCAGGTGGCTATAGGATAAGTCCATGAGGGACTTTGTGGCACTCATCAGTCGACCCAGAAGATGAGTTGGATGCTCAAAAGGGCAGGTTTCTACTGGCTGACCATGACTGAGGATTGTTTCAAATATTATAGAGGGTGTGAGGTGTGTCAGAGGTTTGTCAATATTCAGTTAGCTCATGCTTCATTGCTCAACCCTATTGTCAATCCATGGCCGTTCCGAGGATGGGGTTTAGACTTCATCGGCCAGATTCACCCTCCTTCATCCAAAGGGCATCGGTTCATGTTGATGGCGAGGGATTACTTCACCAAGTGGACCGAGGCCGTGCCTCTCAAAAACATGACCCACAATGAGGTACTTGACTTTATCTTGAAACACATCATACATAGATTTGGCATTCCTCAAACTCTCACTACAAATCAGGGTAGTTCATTTGTTTCTAAAGAAGTGAGGGACTTCGCTGAATATTATGGCATTAAGTTGGTAAACTCTTCACCCTACTATGCTCAGGATAATGGTCAGGCCGAGTCTAGTAATAAAACCTTGATTAAGGTCATTAAGAAGAAAATTGAAGAATTTCCCAAAAGGTGGCATGAAGTGCTTTCCGAAGCACTACGGGCTTGCAGAATTGCAAAGCACGGTGCTACCAAAGTCAGTCCATATGAGTTGGTATATGGACAAGAAGTCGTTCTACCTGTAGAAGTAGATCTTGGTTCCTTAAGGGTGTTAAAGCAAGATGGCTTATCGGTCAACGAGTATGAGACTCTTCTGAAGGATAACCTAGAAGAAATGACCGATAAGATACTAAGGTTACAATAAGAAGAGAGTAGCTAAAGCCTACAATAAGAAGGTTAAACCAAAATTGTTTCAAGTAGGAGATTTGGTTTGGAAGACGATTTTACCCTTAGGCACGAAGAGTCCCAAATTTGGTAAATGGTCACCTAGTTGGGAAGGTCATTTCAAGATAGCCGAAATCACTCCTGGCAATTCATACGTGTTGGAATCTCTGCAAGGATAGCGGTTTCGAAGAGCTTTGAATGGTAGATACTTGAAAAGGTATTTCCCAAGCGTGTGGAAAACAGCGTGAAAGGTGTCGAAAATCCGATATGGATGGTATCATATTTAGCTCATTATGCTTTTAGTTCACTAAAAGGCAGGGGGCATGTGTTGATGGCAAAAATGGCATCAATGGCTAAGATTGTCGAAATATCAATTTTGGTAATTTGGGCCAAAGATACACATGTCCTGGGTTAGGCCGAAGCCCTACAGGGCCGAAGGTCCATTGGGCTATGGGCTCCAAAAGGTTCTAGCCAGCCCACGGCCTTCAGCAAGGAAGCCTTCGAAGGCCCACACTGCCGAAGCTTTGGCCCGAGGAGCAAGCTTCGACGGGCCTGGCCGAAGCCCACTTCGGCAGAGATAGAGTTGGATACAATTCCGGCTAAGTCTTTATCTTTATCCAAGCAAAATTATAGAAAATTAGATCAGAAGTTTAGCCCCTATAAATAGAGAGGCGAGGCCAGCTTAGAGCCCCCCAACACAACCCAAACACAAAGCCCTAGCTTTGATCACATTTACTTTATCTTTATTTTCCTGTACCTCTTCGTGGGTTTGCCTGGAAGCCCTCCGCCGGCCACTTCGGAACAGTGGTAATCCTTGTTACTTCGCTTGTGAAGTATCCATTAATCTACGTAATAGATTGCTATCGCTTTGTTACTTTGCCTATGAAGTATCCGCTAATCTGCGTAACAGATTGCTACCTTCACTACCAGTGCAACACTTAGCAGAATTCGGTGCTCAGGCCGAATTAGTACTTCAAATCTTATCTGTTGCAGGTCACCTACGTTCGGAGATACTTCGTCAGAGGCGTCCGGAGCTGAAAAATCGGTTTCGGAGGTTGTCGGAACACCCTTCGGCAAAATTGCTTCTTCAACAACACGCTTCGCTCGCACACTTCGTAACGACAGGCTTCGCCACGCTCGCATTCTGCTTTGGATGAAGTTATGATTGCGCGTTGCTCTTGGGTCGTTACTTTGTACCCTGCTGTATCAGAGACTTTACGCCGAACCCCACCGTCCGGAGGTGATTGTCGCGTCCAGATCTGTTCGGAGTTCACCTTCGACCAGATCAGTCCGAACGCCGAAGGTACCCTTCGGCGGGACACTTCGCACCAGACGTCGAAGGTATACTTCGGCGACCCCCTTCGCATCATACTCCGAAGCAGATAGGCTCTGACCAGTTTGCTGATTTATTTTGTTTAAATATATTTCTTTTGGCTAATTAGATTATTTTGTGTGATCTGATTGCCTGGCGACTCCACCCCCCTTATCACGACTAAGGGTAGTCAAAACACGACGTCAGTGCTGCGTCACGCTTAGGCTTGTCCCTAAGTATTCACACACTTTTAGATCGTCGAACTGACCCAAGTGTGGGGGCACGATTTCATGTCAACAATTGCTTTCTGCCCTAAAGTTGATATTATCACGGCTCCGGCACCAGCTCCGGATGCTTGAAATGCTCCGTCGGAGTATACTGTCCACACTCCTTCGCATGATATTTCCTAAGCCCATACTGCGGATGGAGTCCATTTTGCAATAAAGTCAGCCACAACTTGAGACTTAATGGTTGTTCTTGCAGTGAAGGAAATGTCGAAGGGGGCTAGCTCAACAGCCCATTTTCCAATTCTCCCCGTGGAATGTTTGCTCTGGAGCATATCGCCAAGGGGATACGATGTAGGGACAATTACATTGTGTGCTAAAAAGTAATGCCTTAGCTTTCGTGAGGCCATTACCAAACCATACGCGAATTTCTCAAGATCAGAGTACCGTGTTTTTGCTCCGGACAAGGCTTTTGAAACAAAATACACTAGGTTCTGCAACAATTTTCCATTTAGCTCTATTTCTCTGACAAGCACTGTGCTGACTTCGGAGCCTGTTGCTGTAAGATATAGGAGGAGAGTTTCCTCTGCAAGGGGCACAATAAGCGTTGATAGATTTCCAAGGTAGTCCTTGATTTTGTCGAAGCTCTTCTAGCACTTCGGCGTCCAATTGAAACTTTTGGACCCTTTGAATGCTTTGAAAATTGGGAGGTTTCGCTCCACTGATCTAGCTAGGAATGTGCTGAGAGTTGCGAGGCATCCAACCAACTTCTGGACTTGCTTCAAATTTTCAGGCGGAGCCATCCTTTGCAGTGCACTTATCTGCGTCGGGCTAGCTTCGATCCCTCTGCTCGAAACTAAATACCCTAGCAACTTTCCTACTTGAGCTCCAAAAATACATTTTTTAGGGTTGAGGCGAACTCCACATGCTCGGAGGCTCTCAAACATTTCTACTAAGTCTAGACTATGTTGGTGCTTTAAAGCACTCTTTATTACAATGTCATCCATATAGGCTTCAACATTTCGGCCTATCTAGTGACCTAGAGATTTAGCAATGATACGTGAAAAAGTTGCCCTAGCATTTCTCAAGCCGAAGGGCATTCAGACATAACAGAATACACCAAAAGGGGTTATAAAGCTTGTCTTGGCTTCGTCTTCGTGTTTCAGCCAGATTTGATGGTAACTGGAGTATGCATCAAGGAAACTCAGGAGCTTAGAGCCATCTGTTGAGTCAACAAGTTGATCAATGTGGGGCATGGGGTAGGGGTCTCGTGGGCATACTTTATTCAGAGATGTGAAGTCAATGCACTTGCGCCACTTGCTGGAGGCCATTTTCTTGACGAAGACTAGGTTAGCCAACCACTCCGTATGGGCCACCTCCCTAATGATTCCGACTCTTAGCATCTTTCCACCTCTGCTTTAGCGAGGTCTACTCTCTTAGTTGACAGCCTGCGGAACCCCTGGTGAACAGGTCGAACCTTAGGGTTGACGAGTAAGCTATGTTCGATAATGCTCCGGTCAACTCCGGGGATATCTTCGTCTGACCATGCGAAAACATCCAAATTTTCTCGAACCACTTCTTCTAGCGAGGTGGCTATCTCTAAAGACAACCCCTTGCCAAATTGAATGGGGTATTCACTGCCTTCTTTGATAATTATCCTCGTGACTATATCACCTTATGGGATTGGCTTGAGGGAAGGGTTCTTCGGAGGGTCTTGGGACCCTGAAGCCTCCTCCGAGTGCTCTTGCACACTGTTTACCTGCCGAGGATCGAGAGGTGGGCCATGGTCGTATTCTTCTCTTCGAGATGCAGCTTGATCTCCGAGGATCGTTAGTACTCCTCCTTGCGTGGCCATTTTGAGGCACAAATAATTGTGGTGTGCCACGCCTCCGAATTGATTCAACATCCCTCTTCCGAAGAGTGCGTTGTAGGCGTACGGAGCGTCGACAATGTCAAAGATGACTTCTTCGACTCTGTCTAGGGGCCCCTCGCCAAAAGCAACCTCGAGGCCTATTTGGCCGAGGGCATCGAGAGGAGGGCCTATCAAGCCTTGGAGTGGGCGAGTTGCTAGAAGTAGATGCTTTCGGGAATGCACATTTGATCGAAGGCTTGGACGAAGAGTATGTCAGTGGAACTTCCACCATCGACTAGCACCCTTCAGACTTCCACCCCTACCACATCAGCTTAAATGATGAGGGGGTCACCATGGTGGAACTTCACCCCTGCAGCATCATTGGCAGAGAACGATATGGGCACATGGGACCACTCGGGCATTTCTACAGCCGAGTTTGAAGTCCCTATATGTCCTACTTCACGAACATAATCTCTCTGTTGATGCTTCGACATATTGCTGAGGGTCCCCCCTCTGGAGATCGGTAGGACCACTCGATTTCCATGATCCTTAAGGTCTTCTTGCTTTGGTGGCGGCATAATGTTGGCCACCGGAGGTTGCATAGGGGCTTCAAAGTTACCAGCACAACCGACAACTTGCACGGGCTCTGGCCGTGCTGCTGGAGGAGCTCGGTCTGTAGTGATTCGACCTGAGTTTCTCCCAAGATACTCGCTCCGAAGAGTCAGTATGGACTTGCAATCCTTGGTGGCATGGTTTCTATTTTTGCCATGCACACAAAAAAAGAAAGTCTGGCTTTGGCCACCTGACTTCCGTGGTGGCCTCGAGCCACTAGCTTTATTTCCCTAAGCCTTTTTATAGTTAGAAGTCATCTTCGGAGCGGAGGGGGCAATATTCAACACTTCGGAGTGAGGGTGCTTCCTTCTTCTTCTCTGATCGTGAGAACGATTATCAAAGGGGGCCTGCGGAGGACTCAGAGCCCTTGGTTCCTTCTTGACTTCTTGGGGGAGGGTTGGTATGGACGAAGCAGTCCTCCGAAGACACCCTTCTTTTGATTTGGCATACTGCTCAAAGTATGCCATCAACTATGCCACTAAAGACACCAGCTTCCGGTGAAGTTTGCTGAGGAGACTGGGATTCATTACACCTTCACGTGCCGCATCCACAACAGATGACGTGGACAACCCCTTGATCTGGGACTTGGTGTGGGCGAAGTGCGTGAAGTATTCCCAAAGAGTTTCTCCCACCTACTGTTTCAGCTGAAAAAGGCTTCTAGTAGACATCGGGGCTATGAAGGTCCCTTGGAAGTTACTCACGAATTTCTTCTTTAACTGCTCCCACGACTTAATTGATCCTGGCTTTAGAGACCAGAACCAACGAAGGGCTACGCATTCTAACGCAAGGGGGAAACACTTTGCCATCATATTTCGAACCCCTCCGCTAGCTTCTATTGCAAGAGCGTAAGAGCAAGAGAATTCCCCGGGGCCAGCCCCTCCGGAGTATTTGGGCAGCTTCGAGGCTCGGAACCTGGGATCGAAGCGCACCTTTTGCAAGTCTGGGTGCAGCAGAGACTCGTCATTGAAGGAGGCATTCTCAGTGATCGCTCGGACTTGGGGAGCTTCATGATAGTAATTGAGATCGTTGTGTTGATTCGTCTCCGAAGCAGCACGGTTGGCCTGAGGATGAAGCCTTTCCATGGCCTCCTGCCTCCATCTTTCCACCTCTGCCTGAAGTTGGGCCATCTAAGTGGCCATGTCTTCGGGGAGGTTCTCACTTCCTCCGGAGGGGTCCTCCAGGTCTCAGGAACTATCATAGTCAGTTCGGAGCACCGACGGAGCTATCCGAGGGGCTCTGGTTGCTCGGGGGTTATTGGCTACTTCAGGAGTTTGGGGTATATCTCAAGGTCCTGCCCAGGAGGACCGAGAGGACCTTTGGAGAGGGCCGGTGGCCATACTCCGCTTGGGAGGCATGACTTATGAGGCTAAGCACGGTCCAGAGACCGAGGGCTTCAAACGGTGGTGGAAGGGGAGAAAGTCCTTTGAACTGTACTTGAAGCCCCTTGCCAAAGGGTGCGCGGAATCCTGGGACTCCAAAGCTCCCTCCACAAACGTACTTCAAAATACAGGCAATGGCAAAGAACTAGCTTTTAGTACTGAGCTCCCCATGGACGGCGCCAACTGTTGGCACAACGGATTATGCTAACAGGTTCTATAAAACCAAGAACTTAACAAACAAAGTGTTTGTTAATGCGGACTATCTCAAGCCTCCGAATAGGATCATAGCTCGGAATAGTTCAAAGTGTGTATTGAATATCTGATTAATCGATGCTTCTTACAGGGTGAGAAGGGGGGTATTTATAGGTAAAATCTCTAAGGAAAAGACCTTTTTACCCCTTAATTACAACCAACATAGTGGATACTATTTCGGTATCACTTATAGGGTTAATATGGTAAAACATGCTCGAAGGATATTGATAAAGCAGATGTCCCATCCTTCTGGTTGTTATCCACTCCGAAGGGGAAGCCTTTCGGAGGGTCTCTTCAGACTGGAGTCTGGATGGACCCTTTGGCTTTGAGCCCTTCAGTTCAGAGGGGGTCTTGGGCTTCGAGATTAAGACATGCCTTTATCTTCGTTGTATAATGTATTTGCTTGGAATCTTGGAGGATCATGGGGATGAAGTATTTTCCCCAACACCCGTAAAGGTGAATCTTGGCTCATTGAGGTTGCTTAAGCAAGATGGCTTATTGGTCGATGAGTATGAAACTCTTTTGAAGGATAACAAAAGGTGAGAACAAAATCGTTTCAAGTTGGTGACTTGGTTTGGAAGACGATTTTTCCTTTAGGCACTAAGAGCCCAAAATTTGGTAAATGGTCTCCTAGTTGGGAAGGTCCTTTTAGAGTTGTTGAAATCACTCCAACCAATGCATATTTGCTAGAGTCACTTCAAGGAAAGTGATTTCATAGGGATTTGAATGGTAGATATTTGAAAAAGTACTTCCCAAGTGTGTGGAAAAATGCTTGAAGTGTTGAAAGGCCAATATAAAGCATATCACCCTTAGCTCGTTGTGCTTTTAGCTCACTAAAGTTTGCCAAAATGTAGGGCGGCATGTGTTGATAGCAAAAAATGGCATTAATGGTTAAAATTTGACAAAATACCAATTTTGGGAAATTAGACCGAAAATATGTCGAGACCTGGCAAAGGCTGGTCCAACCGGCCATGTAGGCCCGATCTGACCGGCCATGTAGTCCCGGTCAGACCTGCCATATGGGCTCGGTTAGACCAGCCCAAAACCGAGTCCAAGACAGTTTGAGTATTTCGTGGTATTTTTTATCTCTAATCAATTTTAATGAGTTGGAACTCATGTATAACACAGATTAGACCCAGACATGTCATGCCTAACCTCTATAAATAGAGGCAAGGCCAATTCAAGGAAGCCCCCCAAAAAACCCTAATAAATCCAATCTTTTATCTCTTTGACTCATACCTTTACATTCAATTTACTTTCTTGCCCTAGATTCAATTCAGTACATCCATCTTTGTGGGTTTGCACTGTAAGCCCTCCATCCGCCGCGTCGTAATCACGGTAAGTCCTTGTCGATTCGCTCGTGAATCATCCGTTTCATCCACGTAATAGATTTCTATCGTTTTATCGGTTTTTACCGATAATTTGGTCTCAATGTTGAATTACCTCTGGTTTCTTGGATTTTTTGCAGTGTTTCATCTCTCCCATATTCTCCAAGAAATTTTGCCACAAGAAATCCATGGGAATACAGTCGCCGGGACATCGGAACCCATCTTCAAGGGGCAGTCGGTCTGACCAGAGGCAACCCCTCGGTCCGACCGGCTCGTGCCATCAGCTGATGCACCGACACACTGTTGCCCGACCGGCAACACGAGGCTGGTCTGATCGGTTCTCACATGCAGTCCCAAGGATACTTCGTACCAGCGCCGGAGTCCCCCTTTAGAATTCTTGTAGCCGCCCGGCCTGACCGAGGGGATATCTTTGGTTCGACCGACCATAGGCCGGAGGGATCCCTCCAGCCATTTCACGTCGGTGTCAGAGTACCCTTCGGAGCCCTTCATCTGGAGCCATCGGCTAACCCTTCGCAGCCTAGGCCGAAGTCCCCTTTGGCCAACACTCCGCACCGCCAGTCCGACAGACGGTATAGCCCCGGTCCGACCGCTAGGACCCTTGTTTGAACCGGCCCTATTCCAGTCGGTTTAATTAGTGTTGATAGCAAAAAATGGCATTAATGGCCAAGATTGTCAAAATATCAATTTTGGTAATTTGGGCTGAAAATATACAACTCCTGGTACATGCTGAAGCCTTGAAGTGCCGGAGGCCCACCTGCATGGGGTCTCGGGGGCCTTTTAGCGGCCTGCTTCGCAGGCTGGCTTTTTGGCCCGGAGGCCCTTCGGCGGCCTGCTTCGCTGAAGCTTCGGCCCGAGGAGCACCCTTCGGCGGGCCTGCCGAAGGCCCACTCGGGTAGGCTTCGGATAGTATTCTAATACAGATTCTGGTTGTTTTTATCTCTAATCTTGATTAGACTGAATCTTATCAGATTAGAGCTAGAGATAAGAATACTAGACCCTATAAATATAGGGGTGAGGCCAGTTCATAGGGGCCCCCAACACAGATCAACTCTTCAAACCCTAGTTTGAACCGTACCTTTACTTTCTTTACTTTCCGCATTAGATCAGTATACCTTTGTGGGTATGCACTGGAAGCCCTTCGTCGGCCACGTCGTAATTGTGGTAAGCCTTGTTGGTTCGCATGTGAATCATCAGTTAATCTAAGTAACATATTGCTATCACCTTGTTGGCTCGCTTGTGAACCCTCTGTTAATCTATGTAAAAGATTGCTACCTTTGTTTTGTATACCGAAACACTTGGGAATTCAGTCTCCAGGCCGAATTGGCACTTGACCTTCATTTTGCTCCAGGTTTCATGTTCGGAGCCCCCCTCGCCGAAGGTTTCCAGAGCTAGGAAGTTGGTTTCAGAGGCTGCCAGAGCACCGGGGTCACGTCAGAGAGTTCCGCACTAGACTTCGTCACGCCAGTGCTCCGCATTGGACTTCATCACGCCAGTGCTCCGTACCGGACTTCGTTGTGTTGGTGGCCTGCGTTGGATTTTGTCGTTTCAGAGGCTTCGCACCGAACCCTGTTGTTCGGAGGCGATTTAACGCCTCGATCTGTTCGGAGCCTATCTTCGTCCACGTCGATCCTAACACCGAAGGCTACCTTCGGCGTACCCTTCGCACCATACGCCGAAGGACCCCTTTGGTGACCCTTCGCACGGTACTCTCCGAACCAGTCAGGCTCCATTCGGTCGATTGGTTTATTTTATCTATATATTTTGGCTAATTGGATTATTTCTTTGTGATCTGATTACCTGGTGACTCCACCACCCTTGCCACTATTAATGGTAGTGAGAATGCGATGTCAGTGTTGTGTCATGCTTAGGCTTATCCCTGAGTATCCACACGCTTTTCGATCGTAGAACCGACCTAAATGCGGGGGCACGTTTTTGTGTCAACACACTTTTTGGCAACTCCACTGGGGAAGGCTACGCCAACATGACGAGTACATGTACATCGGCTGCAAGTACCTTTACAATGACTACTATGTCTACAACTCCGACGGATCCCATGGGGGGCGTAGAGATCGACAACCGCAACATCATGACGCCCACCCTGGTAGATATCCCCGAGGAAGGTCGGGCAGAGATCGAGGCAAAGATGAAAGAACTCTAAGATCTAATGCTCGAGAGCTATGTCAAGACACGCGCAGGATTCATCAAGCGCGACGTCAACATCCCCGACCTCGCCGGGACTCAGGTAACACCATTGTCGCCTCCTTTATCTTCTTTAGAGATTGAGCAAAAGATAGCCACATCTATAGATCAAGTCGTTAGTGCTTCACTAGCCAACCATCTAGATTTGACAGTTAGCTCTCAGGTAGAGGCAACATTTAGAAGGTTCGGCTTTACCGAGGCCGTTCCTCCAACTCCAATTGCTAGTGTACCCCCAATAAATCACATTTATAGCAGAACTGACGTTATTACTAGCAAAGCTATCGCATCTCTGGCCTCAACATCTATGGCCGAGGAAAGTCACTACACTTACAGCCAAGCTAACTCTGCTTATCATGCACCGCCTCCACCTATGCCTGCGCCAGCCTTTCCGGCACTGCCTGCGCCGCACGCTCCTACACGCCCGCATAGGCCTGAGCACGTCATGTACCCTGTGCAAGAATGGGAGGAGGACCCCCGCAGCCGACACGCCGATATACCACCATGTGTTGTGCCCCCGCATGAGAGACACGCATAGGTAGGAGGCCATGACGACATTGAGGAGCGGATCTGCGCGCTGTTTAGGGAGTGTACCGGTTTCGCGCCTTGGGATTGAGCTAGGATTTACCGAAAGCCATACCTCGATCACTTCGATACCATACCCTACCCTCATGGATATAGAGTCCATGAATTCACCAAGTTTTATGGCAAAGGTAACAAAACCACACTAGAGCATGTTAGCCAATTTTTAGCACAGTGTGGAGAAGCTAGTGGGTCCGACACATTAAAACTTAGATTGTTTTCTCTTTCACTATCCGACACCGCTTTCACCTGATTTTTGGCACTTCCACCGAACTCCGTCCAAACATGGGCCCAATTAGAACAGAAGTTCCATGACTACTTTTATAGAGGCGAGATAGAACTTAGACTTTCACACTTGACATCGATCAAACAGAAGTCTAGTGAGAGTGTCTCTGAGTATGTCAAGCGCTTTACAGATACCAGAAACTGATGTTTTAGTCTCAATATTTGAGAAAGGGATTTGGCAGATCTAGCTTTCACTGGGTTGCATTTTGAGATTAAAGAAAGGCTAGATAACCAAAACTATTTAGAGGTCAGCCAAGTCCTACAACAAGCTGTAGTCCAATAAAGTTGAACCAAGGATAAAAAATTCATTAAAACATTTAACAAGCCTAGAGCTAAAGTTCACATCATGGAGCACTCCGACGAGGAAGAGTCGGGGGAAGAGGATGATTCGACCGACATGTATGCGGTCGAATGGGCTTGGAACACTAAGAGCAAGCCTATCACTTGTTCTGTGCTACGGCCGTCTCCCACTAAGAGTCGGCCCAACGAAGTTAAATACTCTTTTGTTGTGACTAAATGTGATAAAATATTTTATTTCCTCTTGAAAAGTCAGCTTCTCAGGTTGCCCAAGGGCCAGGTCATCCCGACCGCCGATGAACTAAAGAAGCGCCCCTACTGTAAGTGGCATGATTCGTATTCTCATTATACTAAAGGTTGCAATGTTTTCCGTCGGCAGGTTTAATCGGCCATAGAAGAAGGACGATTGAAAATAGATTCTAGTCTAAAGATGAAGTTGGACAAAGACCCCTTTCCCGTGAGTACCGTTGACCTCGACGAGAAGAAGGTGCTGATTAGGCTAGAACATGTCGAGTCATCTAAGGGGAAAGCAGTCGTTATAGGAGAATCATGCACACGTACACTCGTACCAAAGAACCCTGAAGTAGGAGTGTGGAAAAAGAACATCAACACGTCTCCTTCAGCTAGGACTCGCAAGAAGCCAAAGGTAACATAACAGATGCTGTTGAATAAACACCAGAAGAAAGCCGAGAAAAAAGGCTACCTAAAAAATGCCAAGACAGCCGAAGGGGCCAAGACAGCCAAACCGTTCGGAGAAGGAGTTCGGACCCCAACAGCCAAACCCCCCGAAGGGTGAGTTCAGACCCTGAAGGCCGAACCCTCCGCATAGTGAGTTCAAACCCCAACGGATGAACCCTCCGCATAGTAAGTTCATAACCCAATGGCCGAACCCTCCGATGGGTGAGTTCGAACCCCAGTGGCTGAACCCACCTCTGCTCTGGGCGAACCCCCGGTGGGAGAGTTCAGCCCGCAATGGCCGAACATACCTCCAACCTGGCAGGACCCTTCGCTGATATGGTCCGAAATACCTTCGATGTGGCTGAACCCCCCTCCGGGCAGTGGGTTCGGCTCTCAATGGGCGAAGCCACTGGAACCTCCGATGCCTCCACCATACTACTAGGCAGGATCCCCATGGGCTCTGAACTACACCTCGCTAACGGAGTACCCTTCACAGTATAATGTTGGCCCCTGTTTCCCTTCGGAGTATTATGATTGGCAGGGACAAGTGGACATGGTGAAGGGGAACATTTCCCACATGCTGTCCGTGGTACCTCCGAATCAACTCACGCAGGACGAAGCCAAGGAAGATTGGCGCGAAGAGGCGAGGGAGACGGAGTCTGAAGCTATCACAATCAAGGTAGGGTCTCAGGACGTCCCAATTCCAAAGGCCCCCTCATCGAAGCACGACGAAGGTAAGTCCCCTTGTCCATCCAAGGCCATCACCGAAGCCTAGTCCGATTGGCCTAACGAGGCTGGTCCGACTGATAGGATGCAGGGAAAAGTTGATTCCAAGTGCAAGGATTACGAGGCTGACCCGAGTAATTCCCGTTTGGCCAAAAACCACAAGAGCATGTTGGTGGCGCATGGTACTAAGCCACAACCATATTGGGCACCTCTGGCATGTCCAAATCACAGAAAAGGTGCCTACAACATCTACAGTCAAAGGATATAAGTGAGAAGAAGGCCGAGGATGAGCGAGACACCATCTTCGAAGAAATCTGCCGTCGGCCAATCGTGAAGCAAGTATGGAAGACCAAGCCATTTGAGACAAACAACCCAGCTCCATTCCAAACGACGACGATGATGACATGCTCGACGATGACTACAACCCCATCACTGAGGGGCGCACACCTCAGGTAATGGACATAAACGTCGTCATACTACCCGTCGAGTTCACACTACCACGAGATGAGGCTGAGGTCACTCAGTTGAGCCTCAGCCCACGAGATGCCATTTTCGAGAAGCCCAAGGATATGGCTCGTCACCTAAAGCCTCTCTACGTCAAGGGGCACATTGATGGGTGTTGATAGCAAAAAATGGCATTAATGGTTAAGATTATCAAAATATCAATTTTGGTAATTTGGGCCGAAGATACACATGTCCCGGGTTGGGCCGAAGCCCTACAGGGCCGAAGGCCCACCAGGCTATGGGCTTCGGAAGCTTCCAGTAAGCCTGCAGCCTTCGGCCCTAAGGCCTTCAGAGGCCAACCCCACCGAAGCTTCGGTCCGAGGAGCAGGCTTCGGTAGGCCTAGCTGAAGGCCCACTTTGGGCAGAGATAGAGATTGAGTCTGATTTTTGACTAAGTCTTTTTCCACGCGTGATAGAGCCAATTTATATAAGATTAGACTTAGAGATTAGAAGTGTAGCCCATATAAATATAGGGGTGAGGTCGGTTCAGAACCCCCCCGCCCAAACACAAATCAACACAAAGCCCTAGCTTTGAACCATACCTTTATTTTACACTTACTTTCTGCAATATGTGTGGGTTTGCCTAGAAGCCCTCCACTGGCCACTTCGGAACAGTGGTAATCCTTGTTACTTCGCTTGTGAAGTATCCGTTAATCTACGTCATAGATTGCTATCACCTTGTTACTTTACTTGTGAAGTATCTGCTAATCTGCGTAACATATTGCTACCTTCGCCCCTAGTGCAAAACTTAGCAAAATTCAGTCCCTAGGCCGAATTGGTACTTGATATCTGTTCTGTTGCAGGTTTCAACATTCAGAGTCCCTTCGCCGGAGGTGTCCGGAGCCAAGAGATCAGTTTCGGAGGTTGCCAGAACACCCCTCGACGGAATTACTACTTTGACTACTCGTGTCGGACCATCATGTTGTTGTCGGTTTGACCAAGTCCCACACGCCAACATGCTTCGCAACAGGCTTCGTCATGATAGGCTTCGCCACACCCGTACCCCACGTTAGACGAAGTCACGCCTGCGCGCTACGTCTAAGTTATTTTACTGTGTCAGAGACCTCGTGTCGAGCCGCGCTGTTCGGAGGTGATTATCGCGTCAAGATCTGTTCGGAGTTCTTCAGCCAGATCAGTCCAAACGGCAAAGGTACCCTTCGGCGATACCCTTCTCACTGTACACTCCGAATCAATCAGGCTCTGCTCGGCTTACTGATTTGTTCTATTTAATACATTTCATTCGGCTAATTGGATTATTTCCGTGTGATCTGAATACCTGGCGACACCACCCCCCTTACCACAGTTAAGGGTAGTCGGAACGCGACGTCGGTGTTGTGTTACGCTTAGGCTTTTCCCTAATTATCCGCACACTTTTGGATCATCGAACTGACCTAAGTGCAAGAACACGTTTTTGTGTCAACACACTTTTTGGTGACTCCACTTGGGAAGGCTACGCCAACATGACGGGTACATCTACATCGGCCGCAAGTACATCTACAACGACTACTACGTCTACATCGGCGATGGATCCCATGGGAAGCATGGATATCGACAACCGCAACATCATGACACCTACCCTTGAAGATATTCCCGCAAAAGACCGAGTAGAGATCGATGCAAAAGTGAAGGCACTCTAGGACCTGATGCTTGGGAGCTACGTCAAGACATGTGCGGGCTTCATCAAGCATGAAATCAACGTGCCCGACCTTGCTCCGATCCAGGTAACACCAGTATCTCCTCATTTATCTTCTTTAGAGATAGAGCAGAAAATAGCCGCATCAATAGACCAAGCCGTTAGCGCTTCGCTAGCCAACCGTTTAGATTCGGCAGTTAGCTCTCAAGTAGAGGCGACGCTTAGGAGGTTCGGCTTTACTGAGACCGTACCACCAGCCCCTATTGCTAGCATACCTCTGGTAAATCACATTTACAACAGAACTGACGGTAGTACTGGCAAATCCATTACGTCTCTGGCCTCGGTATCCATGGCCGAGACCAATCTTTATGCTTACGGACAAGCTAGCGCCGCCTACCATGCACCACCTCCACCAGCGTCGGCACCAGTTTTACCCATGCTGCCCGCATCACATGCACAAACGCATAGGCTCGAGCACGATGTACAGCTAGCGCATGAGGATGGAACCCATGGCCGACATGCAGACATCCCACCGCGTGTTGCGCCCCCACATGAGAGGCGTGCGCAGGCAGTGGGTCAAGATGACATTGAGGAGTGAATCCATGCACTGTTTAGGGAGTGCACCGGCTTCGTGCCTAGGGGTCGAGCTAGGGTTTACCGGAAGTCGTACCCCGATCATTTTGATGCAGTACCTTACCCTCGCGGCTATAGAGTTCCTGAATTCACCAAATTCGACGGTGAGGGTAACAAAACCACACTTGAGCATGTTAGTCAATTTTTAGCACAGTGTGGAGAAGCTAGTGGGTTTGACGCTTTAAAACTTAAACAATTTTCTCTCTCGTTGTCCGGCACCGCTTTCAACTGGTTTTCGACACTCCCGTCGAACTCTATCCAAACGTGGGCTTAATTAGAACAAAAATTCCATGATTACTTTTACACGGGTGAAACAGAACTTAGGCTTTCGCACTTGACATCGGTTAGACAAAAATCTACCGAGAGCGTCTCTTAGTATATCAAGCGTTTTCGAGATACCAGAAATCGATGTTTTAGTTTTAATATTTCAGAAAGGGATTTGGCGGATCTAGCTTTTAGCGGATTGCGTTCTGAGATTAAGGAAAGACTATACAACCAACACCTTTTAGAAGTTAGCCAAGTCTTGTAACAGGCTCTGGTCCAAGAAGGCCAAGCTAAGGACAAAAGATTTGCTAAGACGTTTAACAAGCCTAGAGCTGAAATCCACGTCATGGAACACTCCAATGAGGAGGAATCGGAAAAAGAAGAGGATTCAGCCGACATGTACGCGGCCAAATGGGTTTGGAACGCTAAGAGTAAACCCTTTACTTGTCCTGAGTTATGGTCGTCTCCCACCAAGAATCGGCCTAGCGAGGTCAAGTACTCATTTGATATAACTAAGTGTGATAAAATATTTGATTTCCTCTTGAAAAACCAGCTTCTCAGGTCGCCTAAGGGCCAAGTCATTCCATCTGCCGACAAGTTAAAGAAACATCCATACTGTAAGTGGCATGATTCACATTCGCACTACACTAACGACTGTAATGTTTTCCGTCGATAGGTTCAATCAGCCATAGAAGAAGGACGATTGAAGATAGACCACAACCCAAAGATGAAGCTAGATAAAGACCCCTTTCCCGTCAACACTGGTGATCTTGACGAAAAGAGAGTATTGATTCAGCCAGAACAGGCTGAATCAACTAAAGGGAAGGCAGTGATTGTTGGAGAACCATGGGTGCGCACACTCATACCTAAGAATCCTTAAGTGGGAGTGTGGAAGCATAATGTTAGCACATCTCCTTCGGCTAGGGCTCACAAGAAGCCGAAGGTAACGTATCAGATGTTGTTAGACAAGCACCAAAGAAAAGCTAAGGAGATAGGCCACTGCACCAAAAAGCTAAGTCAGCCAAAGAAACCAAGGCATTCGGAGGGTGGCTTCGGACCACAGTGGTCGAGACATCCGCATGGTGGCTTCAAACCGCAGTGGCTGAGACCTCCACATGGTGACTTAGGACCACAGTGGCCGAGCCCTCCGCATGGTGACTTCGGGCCACAGTGGCCTAACACTCCCTATGGTGGCTTCGGACCTCAGTGTCCGAACCCCCCGTACAGTGGCTTCGGACCCCAGTGGTCAAGCCCCATGCAAAGCGAGTTCAGCCCCCAATGGCCGAACCCTGCACCGCTCTATACGAGCCCTTCGATAGGAGGCTTTGGCCCACACTAGCTGAAAGTACCCATGACCTGGCAAGACCCTTCATTGATATGGTTTGAGACACCATCGACTTTGCCGAACCCTCCTCCGGGCAACGGGTTCGGCTCACTAGAGCCGTCGATGCCTCTGCCATAAAACTGGGCAGGGACTCCGTGGGCTCCGTACGTATCACAACTAGAGTACCCTCCACAACATAACACTATTCCTTGTTTTCCTTCGGAGTATTATGACAAGCAGGAACAAGTAGACATAGTAGAGGGAGACATCATCCATAGGTTGTCTGTGGTACCTCTAAATTGACTCATGCAGAACGAAGTCAGAGAAGATGAACACGAAGAGGCAAAGGACAGGGAGTCCGAAGCTATCACAGTCAGAGTAGGGTCTCGAGAAGTCCCAATCCCAAAGGCCCCTTCGCCGAAGCCGGACAGAGGCAAGTCTCCTACTTCGACCGAAGCCTAAGCCGGAGCCTGGTCCGATCGACCGAACGAGGCTGGTCCGATTGCCGGGGTCCGTAGCGAAGGCCCCTCCAAAGGTAGAACATGCGAGGCTGAGCTAGACAGTACCACTTCGGCCAAAATTAACAGGAACCAGGCTGTGGCACATGGCACCAGGCCACAACCGTCCTGGGCACCTCAAGGTATGTCCAAATCACAAAGGAGGCGCCTACAACACCTACGGGCATAGGAGATGCGCGAGAAGATAGCCGATGACGAGCGAGATGCTATCTTTGAAGAAATTTGCCCTTGACTAACTACAAGACAGGTATGGAGGATTAAGCCGGTTGAAATGACCAAAGACGTGCTTTCCATGGAGATGACAGTAGGCAACAAAACATTGCCGACAGCGTTCTTCATCATCGATGTGCAAGGTAACTACAGTGTGATGCTTGGGCATGACTGGATTCATGCAAACTGCTGCATTCCTTCTACTTTACACCAATGCCTAATTTAGTGGGACGACGATGAAGTAGAGGTCATAATCACAGACAGTTCGGCCTAGGTAGCATTGGCTGATGTGTCCATTGACGCCATTCACAACAAAGTAGAATGTCTATCAGGTAGAGATCTTTTGGATTACGATTTTGTTAGCATGTCCAAAGGACGTTTTGTACTAGTGTTTGTGAAGCCGGCTGGTGTAGCACAGCTGTTTCTGAGTTAGTAGTCATGGCTAGCAAAAGTAATCTAGATTGGCTGAAGTCTTGTGTAGAGCAATATTGGTCTACTAAAGACGGTATTGCCGAAGCCATCGGGGAATTTAGCGAAGTAGAGAAACTAGGACAAGGTTTCGTGTCGGCCGATCATTTAGAATAAGTTGACATAGGCGATGGTAGCATCCCGAGGCCAACTTTTCTAAACCAGCATTTACAACCTAATGAGAAGGTCAAAGTAATAAAGTTGCTTCAGTTGTATGTCGATTGTTTCGCATAGGAGTATAGCGAGATGCCAGGATTAAGCCGTGAGCTCGTGGAGCATCGACTACCAATCAAAATCGGATTTAGGCCTTATAAGCAGCCTCCTCGTCACTTTAATTCGGCCGTCTATGACCGAGTTAAAGAAGAAGTGGAGCGACTACTCAAAGCTGAGTTTATTAGACCATGCAGGTATGCTAAATGGGTCGCTAACATTGTACCCGTAGAAAAGAAGGGGAGCGGAAAAATACGAGTTTGTATTGATTTCAGGGATCTGAACAAGGCCACTCCGAAGGACGGGTATCCAATGCCAATAGCCGACACGCTAATCAACGACGCTTCAGGACACAAGGTACTAAGTTTTCTTGATGGCAATGCTGGTTATAATCAAATCTTTATGGCCGGAGAGTACGTCTACAAGACAACCTTTTGATGCCCTGGTTTTGTCGGTTTATTCGAGTGGGTCGTTATGAATTTTGGTTTGAAGAATGATAGCACTACATATCAACGTGCCAAGAACTTAATCTTTCATGACTTGCTAGGAGTTATGTTAGAAGTTTACATTGATGATGTGGTAGTCAAATCGGACGCTATGGGAAACCATTTAGCCGATTTAAGAGTTGCTTTTGATAGGATGCGATAGTATGGCTTGAAAATGAACCCGCTCAAATGTGCTATCGGCATGTCGGCAGGCAAGTTCTTAGGATTCATGATTCATGAAAGAGGTATAGAGATTGATCCTAAGAGGCTTGAGAAGATTAGAAACCTTGCAACGCCGACATGCAAGAAAGATGTGCAGAAGTTGCTAGGCAAGATAAATTATTTGCGTCGCTTTATTTCTAACTTGTCTGGCAAGATTGATGCTTTTGTCCCCATACTCCGTCTAAAGAATGAAGTCGAGTTCACTTGGGGGGCAAGTCAGCAAAGCGCCTTTGAAAAGATCAAGCAGTGCTTGTCATCACCACCCATTCTAAGGGCACCCAAAGCTGAGATTTTGTTTCGGCTATACATCGCCGCTGAAGAAAGCGTGATCGGGGCCGTGCTAACCCAGGAGGTCGAGGGAAAAGAGTACATCATCACGTTCTTGAGCCGCTGCCTGCTGGATGCCGAGACCAGGTACGCGTTTGTGGAGCATTTATGTTTATCGCTCTATTACGCATGTACCAAATTACGTCACTATCTTCTCCCTACTACATGTGTTGTCGTTTGCCAAACCAATGTTATAAAACACATGTTGCAGAAGCCGATTCTAAGTGGAAGAATCGGGAAGTGGGCATACACTTTGATTGAGTATGATTTGGCCTATGAACCCCTAAGAGCTATGAAGGGCCAAATTATCGCTAACTTTATAGTTGATCACCACATAGATGTCAGTTGGAGTGACAATGTTGCTCTAATTGAGGTAGTACCATGGAAACTTTATTTTGAGAGTTCAGCTTGCAAAAGTGGCCAATGTATTGGAGTGGTTATCATATCACCTAGTGGAATGCATTTTGAAACCTCGACTTGTTTGGAATTTCCCTCTACTAATAACCAAGCTGAATATGAGGCTTTATTACTAGGACTTGAATTGTTGGAATCCATGGGTGTTAAACATGTTCATGCGCATGGTGACTCTCTATTAGTAATACAACAAGTGGCTAAGAGTGCTCAATGTTTTAATGGTCTGCTAAATAGCTACTTGGATAAATGCCTAGACATAGTTGCTACTTTTGATGACTTCAAAATTTCTCACATGTCAAGAGAGGCCAATTCCATTGCAAATGATTTGGCTCAGCAAGCATCTGGCTACCAAGTCAGGAGAGGAAAATTTTCTGTACAGGGAAAGCCAATGCTTGGTCTTACTGCCAAAGCCAGTAGCTTCGAACAGGCGTGAGGCTGCTGAACCCTTCAAGTCAGACCCCTCCGGCCGCCGGAGACTACTGCGCGCCGGGGTTCCAAAGCCGGAGTATTCCGCTCGCCAAAGGGCCTATCACACCAGAGCCCATGCGCCGAAGTCCCCTGGATAGTGAGGGTCTTCTAGTGCCAAAGCCCTCCAACAGGAGGCTTCGGCCTGACCAACTTCATGCTGCCAACTCAGGCAGGCTTCGGTAGAAACAGGAAGGGCTCGGGGGGCACTCCGAAATCAGTAACTTGGATTTCACTATAGGGAATAAGCTGGCATACCCTTCAGATGCTCATAAGGGCGATTGGAGAACTCCGATCGTCCAGTATTTAAGAGACCCTAGTCAAAGGGTTGGTCGGAAAGTTCAGCGACAAGCATTTAAATTTGTGTTGCTAGATGATACACTGTATCGCCGAACTATTGATGGAGTATTGTTAAAGTGTTTAGACAATGAACGGTCCCAAGTGGCTACGGGAGAAGTCCATGAAGGGCTTTGTGGCACTCATCAGTCGGCCCAGAAGATGAGTTGGATGCTCAAAAGAGCAGGTTTCTACTGGCCGACTATGACTGAGGATTGTTTTAAGTATTATAGAGGGTGTGAAGCGTGTCAAAAGTTTGGCAACATTCAGTTAGCTCGCGCTTCATTGCTTAACCCTATTATCAAGCCATGTTCCTTCGGAGATTGAGGGCTTTAGAAGCTATAAAGACAGACAAACGGAGAGTAGCTAAAGCCTACAATAAGAAGGTTAAACCAAAATCGTTTCAAGTAGGTGACTTGGTTTGGAAGACGATTTTGCCCTTAGGCACTAAGAGCCCTAAATTTGGTAAATGGTCACCTAGTTGGGAAGGTCCTTTCAAAATAGTCAAAATCGCTCCTAGCAATGCATATGTATTAGAGTCTCTGCAAGGAGAATAGTTTCAAAGAGCTTTGAATGGTAGGTACTTGAAAAGGTATTTCCCAAGTGTGTGGAAACAACTTGAAAAGTGTCGAAAGGTCGATATGAAAAGTATCGTCCTTAGCCTGTTATGCTTTTAGTTCACTTAGTTCACTAAAAGGAAGGGGCATGTGTTGATAGCAAAAAATGGCATTAATGGTTAAGATTATCAAAATATCAATTTTAGTAATTTGGGCCAAAGATACACATGTCCCGGGTTAGGCCAAAGCCCTATAGGGTGAGGAGCGATGGTGAAGATCATGGGCCTCATGGCCCTATAGCTGCTACAAAAGCTCCACATCAGGACAAGTTATCTTTATTTAGTATTTTACTATTTTGCCTTTAGGCCCACAGTCTTTGTTAGTCGAGTCTGTAAAAAACCCTAAGGGCAGTTCGGTCTTTTCCATTTTTATTTCAGCGTCTGTTTAAACCCTAGGGGTAATTTTGGTTTTTCCCATTTATTGGGCTGCCTATAAAAAGGCCCCAATACCTAGGGTTAGGTTAACTCAGGCAAAGAAAAAAACAGAGTTCATCTTTTAGTTTTCCTTCTTCTCCATCGCGAAGCGCCGCCGTTTTTTCCGGATCATACTCTATTGGTTTTTCTCACTAGCTATATGCCCCGTTCACCTACACGCTCTACATAGCGGCTTCCAGTGCCTCACACTGTGGAGATAGGTGGCTCAGTCTCATTCGGAGAGAAGCACGCTTGACGAGGCCGAAACAGTCATCGCCGCGCGCCGCCAGGAACCGAGCTCTAGTTTCCCGCCCGTTTGTTTTTCGGTGTGAAGTAGCGAGCCAGCAGTAGCACGCGGGCGTTAGAACTCGGCAGCAGCGTGTGGCGCAGCAGCAGGTGCCCTAGCCTAGCCTAGCCTAGCTGCTAGCGTGCGCGCAGCGCAGCAGCATCATGCGCACTGAGCTGTAGGCGGTGTGTCTCGGTCAACAGCAGTAGTCGTGAGGCCTCTCTGGTCGACGCAGAAGCAGCAGCATGCAGCCTTGCATCAAGGCGGACGGCTTGAGGAATGGAAGCAGGCACATGTTTCCCGAGGCGCAGCAGCACGGCACTGTTCGACATAGTGCGCACGCTGTGTGTTCGGTCATATGCGCTCAAGAGACAAACTCAACTAGTAATCTTGTTCTTCGATCTTAGTGCACTGCTCAAAATCTGATCCTGAATATTTTGTGTGTTTATTTCTGCTGGAAATACATTTGTAGTTGCTGAATATTCTAGAACTTGCTCATCTGTTAAATGTCTGTGATTTTCAGATTGCACTATGATTAGTTATAGATATACCTGTTGTTATTGGTGCATCTCTGATTATTTGTGAGCACAGATTATCATCGACACATACTTTTTGTCTAATTAAATACCATGTGTTCCTTATTTTAAATGCTTGTGATGATTTTGTCTATGGTACTTGAAATGACTATGAGTTGAATGTGTTGGTGATCTGCTTTTAAGCACTGTGTTGGTGTATTTTCAACTAGGACACCGGTCATTTTTCGGCTAGATTATTGTTAGTACATGTGATCTGTTTGTGCTTTTGTTGTTTGTCTGTCGAGGTGCGTTGGGTGTTGGGAGAAGGCCATTGATTTAAAAGAATTTTTTAGGCACCCATTCACCCCCTCTGGTCGCTACTTTCGGTCCTACACAGGGCTGAAGGCCCACGAGGCTATGGGCTTCGGAAGCTATAAAGAAAGCCTACAGCCTTCGGCCCGAAGGCCTTCGGAGGCCCACCCCACCGAAGCTTCGGCCCGAGGAGCAGGCTTCGGCGGGCCTGGCCAAAGGCCCACTTTAGGCAGAGATAGAGATTGAGTCTGATTTTTGACTAAGTCTTTTTCCACGCGTGATTAAGCCAATTTATACCAGATTAGACTTAGAGATTAGAAGTCTAGCCCCTATAAATATAGGGGTGAGGCCGGTTCAGAACCCCCCAAACCCAAATCAACACAAAGCCCTAGCTTTGAACCGTACCTTTATTTTACCCTTACTTTCTGAAATCTTCATGGGTTTTCCTGGAAGCCCTCTGCCGGCCACTTCGGAATAGTGGTAATCCTTGTTACTTCGTTTGTGAAGTATTCATTAATCTACGTAATAGATTGCTATCACCTTATTACTTCGCCTGTGAAATATTCACTAATCTGCGTAACAGATTGCTACCTTCGCCTCTAGTGCAATACTTAGCGAAATTCGGTCCCCAGGCCGAATTGGCACTTGCTATCTGTTCTGTTGCAGGTTTCATCGTTCGTAGCCCCTTCGCCGGAGGTGTCCAGAGCCAAGAGATTGGTTTTGAAGGTTGCTAGAATGCCCCTCGACGGAATTACCACTTCGACTACCCGTGCCGGACCATCACGTTGTTGTCGGTTTGACCAAGTCCCGCACGCCAACACGCTTCGCAACAGGCTTCATCATGACAGGCTTCGCCACACCCATACCCCACATCAGACGAAGTCACGCCTGCACGCTGCATCTAAGTTATTTTATTGTGTTAGAGACCTCGCGCCGAACCTCACTGTTGGCGTAAAAGATTATGCTAACAGGTTTCTATAGAAAAGAAACTAACAAACGAAGTGTTTGCGAAGAGAACTGTTCTAAGCCTCCGAAAGGATAATAACTTAGAATAGTTCGAATGTGTGTATTGAATAACTTGTATTCGGTCCCTATTACAGGGTGAAACGGGGGGTATTTATTGGCCCAAATATTTAGGAAAAGACCTATTTACCCCTCTATTACAACCGACATAGTGGAAACTATTCAGTACCCTTGATAGGGCTAAAATGGTAAAAGACTAATCTAATAATATAAAAGATAAATCTTCCATCTTAGCTGGCAATAAAGATCTTGAATTGCCTTAGTTCGAAGATGTACTTCGAACCAATGCCTATCTTCGTACTTCAAGGTTGATTCAGGGTATCTTCGAAGATGGACGTCTGGAAACCTTCAAATCCACTATCTGCTGTCATGCTGTGGCGGCAATAACCCCGAAGATGAGATATTTTCCCCCAACAGTAGCCCCTCGAATACGCTTATCCGTTTAATCTGTAATGTTAGGAGAGCAGTATACGGAAGGAAAAAATAACCAGACATAGGGGTTATTAGATTTCAATTCATCTCCGAAATGTACGAAGATATAAACTCCGAACCAGTCTTAAGATAATTACTTTTGAACTATCTTAAGAACCGACTCAGGAAGTTCGAAAGTCCTTTAGACTTAGAGGAAATAGCCGTTATCTTTCTGTTCCTAACGGAAACTGTAGAAAGCGTTAATTTCGGAGAAAAGTAACGGCAGGAATGCGAAATGACATGAGCTAACGGTAAGAATGTAAAGCTTAGGCTATAAATAGATAGCCTAGAACTCACCCGATTACCTTTTCACTGCTCTCTCACAATCAAACATCTTTTGAGCCCCTTGAGTTCTTCGAGCCCTAGCCCCCATTTCCTCAAAGCAATCCAGCGACCACAATGGTGAAGACTAAGGGATCTGGAGCTCCGTCGGCCTTGGCCCGGCAGCTGGCGGCTGCAGCAGCAGCTGCTGCAACATTGGCGGCGACACCTCCGACATCTGCAGTGACATCCATGGCGGTAGGAGGGAGAAATCCCCAAAGTATTGATGATCAAAGTCTCTGCCCGCCATCAACGAAGTATTTGGACCAGTCTTTCCAACTGGGATCTTCTACCTGCAAAAGGGAATCACTAGCAATAGCAGTGGAAGGGAAGATCAGTACCGGAGTGATGATTAGCAAGCCCGGAAAAGAGCTTATTCCATCACCAAGGCCCGGAGAAGTGGTTGTATTCGAAGCCGGCTTGGGCCTTCCTGCAGTAGACTTCCTGGCGGAGGTACTCGATCTATTCCATGTCACCCTCCCTCAATTATCTCCGAACGCAGTAGCTAGACTGGCTATCTTCGAATGGGCATTAAGAGCCAAAGGCTGTGAGGGGAGGGCAGAGATCTTCGCTGCACTGCATAGGGCTTCATGCCAGCCTAAGACCTTCGTAGGTCCCGGAGGTGAAAAGGTAGTGGTTGCCTTCGGAAGCATTAATTTTAGGCTCCGGGACGAATATGCCCTGCAATTCCCTGCTAAGGCCATCAACGCGAGATGGTACACTGACTGGGTTAGGAGGTGGTTCTATGCCAAAGTTGGGGCGAGTAACCCTCTGGCCAGACCTTTGAAAGAGATCCAATTCCGGAAGGAAGCTTTAGTGCATCCCAGCCAAGGTCAGCTCGAAGCTCGTCTCAACTTGCTTCAAAGAATTAGCCGAAGGTTAAGCATGCGAGACTTAGCCGAAGAATACCTCGGGTTGCAAATCTCTCCACTGATGGCCAACTGGCCTATCGTCTTCGAAGAGGATTCGGAAGGCGGTCTCTGAAAAATTACCGTGACTTCGAGCCATGCAGGTAACTTCGAAAACAACACATATTATGCATATTTACTTCGAAGAAATACTAACTTGATTTATTTATTTTTTTTAGCTTCTTCAGCCCCTATTACTTCGGAGCAAATTATAAGAGCTTCGGAGAAGATTTTGGGTGCTCCAACTCCGACCGAAAAAGAATGGAGAGTCAAATTAGTCGGGAGCTGGGAGAGATTTAACAGAGTATGGGGAATGTTGGAAATGACTCCGCCCCCTCTGATGGATTGGGTACCTTCGGAGAAAGGACCCAAGAAAAGGAAAGCCGAAGCTGGGACTTCGAGCTCCGCAAAGACTCCGGTGAAGAAGGTGGCTCGGAAGCCAAAAAATCTTGCACCTTCGAATCCTGCACCTTCAAGCTCAAGAGCCTCAGTTTCCGACTCCCAGGAGGATGAAGGGAGACTGCTTGTGCATCTAATAGAAGAGAATGAAACTCAGAGGACTGCACAAGCCGAAGTATCTGTGAACGTTCTGGAGTTCCAAGACAATGTTGATCAGCCAAGGACTTCGGTAGTTCAAGAAGATATATCTCAGGATGAAGTTCCTGTGAATGAGAGCGGGGTTGAAGTTACTATAGCTTCGATTCCCGAAGAAGCAACGAGGACTGCTCAGGATGATGCTCCTGCAGTCCAAGACTTAACGGCTGATTCAGATGAAGAACTAGCCTTCGATCCACCGAACAGTCCGACGATGACTCCACTGCAAAATGTCGAAGGTAGACTTCGAATAACTTTTTCATGTTTATTTCGAGTATTTATACAATGTATAATACTTTTCATTATTTTTATAGAGTCCACTCTTATGGAAGAAGTCCGTCAAGAAGAAATAATTCCTAGACCTTCAACAACTTCGGAGCCTGCCCAGAGAGTTACTCAAATGGGACCTGGAAGAGGCAAAAGACATATAGAGCCCCTCCCTGCTGTGAGCTCCGGATCAACTCCGTCTGATTCAACAGATGAGAGCCAATCTTCCGGGGAGGGCCAGTCTCCAGTGGCTCCAAAGACCACAGGCCAAAGCTCCAGTCCTTCGCTGAACGAAGATGACCAACAAGCAATAAGCATGCTCCCCTTGCTGGCTCCTTTCCTAGGGCAAACGACTGGTCTTCGGACTTTGCTCGAACTTTTGGATCGAGCTAGCCGTGACATTGGGGAGACTAACTTAGTAGCCATTTTGAGCAAGGCAGATAGGACGGAGCTTAACGCCGCCATAGAACGTGCAGCCTACCAGGTACGAAGCAACTGCGAAATATCATAGAATTCATCTTCGAATAAATATTTACCTTAGTTTTTATTTTTGCAGCAAACTGTCTTGCCCCGAGCTGCAAATATATGCAATGACGAAGAGATCGCTCGTCTTCGGGAGGAAAATACTGTCCTTCAAAGGAATTTCAACATCTCCGAAAGTCGAGTGGCTCAATTGGATAATATAATATCAACAGAGCGAAGGGCCAGGCAAACTTTGGAGGCTGTGAAGAAAGAGCTCGAAGCAGAAAAGATTGTGCTTCAAGCAGAAGTTGAAAAGCTGCGGGCGGAGCACGCTACTGCGGGGTCCGAGCTCGTCCGAATCCAAGAGGAAGCTAGCCAACTGTTAAACCAGAAGAACATTTTGACCACTGAGAATGCTAGGCTTTCTGGGGTTTTGGGCGAAGTCACTTCGATGAAGGATGCATTGAACGAAGACAAATTGAAGTCTGAGAAGGTGGCTGCGGAGGTTATGAGTCAGTTGTTAGATGTCCTGGAGTACATCGGTACTACTGGGATACTTCCTTCTGACGATAACATCACTCTTCTGTGTCGGTTAAAAAGGATCCAAGGAGTGGCGAAGCAGATGAAGACAGCGGGCATTAGATACGGAGAACTCTCCGGACAAGTGTCTGCTGTTGGCCTACTTCGCTACTACGAAGATCTAGGCCGATCGATAACTCCGGACGCAGGAGGGGGCCCAATCACCTTCGACGACGAGCGACTTCTAAAACCTTCCGAAGGTGTGGCTGCTGCTTGGCGAGCCTTCCAGACTTCATGGAGAGCCGAAGGTCGTTCCGCGATCAAGGCTTGGATCGACGAAGGCCAACGCCAGAAGCACGTTCGGACTCAAGCTTCGAGCAGTCAACCTCCTCCGAACCCGCAGGTTTAGAAGTAGCTTAGGATTTTTGGCCATGTAAAGCTTTATGCTTATAAACATTTATCAATGAAAATATTGTTTGTCATATTTTTAGGCTTTGCCTCTTTCGGAAGACATCGAAGTGTTAGACCTTAACGACGAAGTTCGCTCATTATGGGCTACCTTCGATCTTCTTAAAGCTTATAAACATCCTCGATTTTTAATTCCTCGAGATGACTCAGGCGTAATTGCGCCCGAAGTAATCAAAGATGTACTGTCTTATATTAAAGAGGAAGAAAAAGAGGTTAATGTAAACACTTCGTCTTCCGAAGACGTTATTTGGTCTGAAGACGAAGATGAAGCTCGAAATAAAAAGCCTGAAGAACTTGGAAGCTGGGAAAGGAGCCCCGAACGGCTTCGAACTTGGGCCGAGCTTCAACAAGAACAGAAGGATTTTAGAGCTTCGAAGGGGAGCAAGAGAGTTAAACGCAAAGTTATTAGAACTCCCGGTGCTGGAACTAGTCGTTCCACCCCTAGCTCTAGGGACCGAAGAGGTCTCCGATTCCTTCTTGGTATAGATACCAATTTTTCATAATGTAATCTGTAAACACATTTGTTTGAATAATGAATACCGATTTAAAATTGTCTCCATATTTACTAGCCCCTCTTTGGGTATAAGCAACTTCGAAATGTATTCAAAGATGGTTATGCGCAAGGAAAAAACTTCGGAGTACAATTTTCTGGGGGTTCGGAGCCCCTCTGTAATTTAAAGATCTTTTAAAATCTTATGAAATGTCTTCGACTATTTGCAGTCGGAAGAATGGCAACTTAGTACCTTTGTTTTATGAAAGAAATCACTTGAGATAACTTTCAAGATACTATAGTATCTTAGTTAATTTGTCACTTTGGACTGTGTTAACAGACATTCGAAGCTCATGGCTCAAATTCTGTTTTGCTTTAACCACCTTCAGCTTATTTTTGCGATCTCTGTCGAACCAATGGTTCGGAGTTTGCAAAGGTCTCTTTGGACTCTTTTTACGGATGTCTACCAGCCAGTGGCTTGGACTCCGTATATTTTGGCCACCTTCGGCTCTTTTTGCGGAAGTCTACCAGCCAATGGCTTGGGCTTCGCAGGTTTTGGCCACCTTCGGCTCTTTTTACGGAAGTCTACCAGCCAATGGCTTGGAATCCGTATGTTTTGGCCACCTTCGACTCTTTTTACGGAAGTCTACCAGCCAATGGCTTGGACTCCGTATGTTTTGGCCACCTTCGGCTCTTTTTACGGAAGTCTACCAGCCAATGGCTTGGACTCTGTATGATGTGGTTTTGGGCTCTTTTACGGATGCCTACAAGCCGGTGCTTTGGACTCCGGATTATGTCAGCCCCCACGTCGGAAGCTTCGAACTTGCAGGTTCGAAGTCCAAAAATACAATCCAGCTTCATGACACTTCCCTCTCGGTCGACCCCACGGTTCAAGTGCGTCCACTCGGAAGCTGGAAGTCTATGAGGGGAAGGCACTATCAGGATCATATGCTTTATTAATTTAGAAGATGATTACAAGCGAATTACAAGGAGCCCTTATGCGAAGTATCGCTTTAGGTGCTCCGCATGCCAAGTATGTGCTAACTCTTCACCTTCTAAATTAGCTAACTTAAAGGAGCCAGGGCGCCCTGAACGGACAATTAGGTATGGACCTTCCCATTTATTCCCTAACTTCCCTGGTGCTATAATGCTTCGTAGAACAAGATGACCCGGTCTTAGTTCATTGAGCTTAACCTTCGGGTCAAACCAAGCCTTCGTCTGCTGATGATACTTTGATAAATTTGCTACAGCTCGAAGTCTTGTTTCTTCTGATAAATCTAGCGAAGCTTGTCGTTCTTCTTCAATGTCCGGTTCGGTGCTGCGAAATGATCCTCCTTTGAGCTCCGTCGGAGTAAAACCTGTGGACCTTGTTTGCGTAGTCCGAATGGACCACAAAATCTTCGGAAGCTCTTCGGTCCACAGTCCCTTTGCTAATCCTACTATTCTTCGATTTAGCCCTGATAAAATATTTCCATTGGCTCGCTCTACGGCTCCATTAGACTGAGGATGCCTCACTGCAGCAAAACATAACTGAATGCCTAGATCTTCACAAAACTTCCTGAAGGGTTCTGCGTCGAACTGTGTTCCATTATCAACTGTGAGGTATCTAGGCACTCCGAACCGGCAAATTATGTTCTTCCAGAAGAATTTCTGTACATTGTTCGAAGTGATAGCTGTTAAGGGTTCTGCTTCCACCCACTTAGAAAAATATTCAATAGCCACCACTGCGAACTTCAGATTTCCCTTGGCTATTGGAAAGGGACCAATTAAATCCATGCCCCATCTGGCCATAGGCCATACCGGAGCAATGACTTGAAGAGCTGTTGGTGGGCGATGACTCCGTCGACCCATCCACTGGCATCCTTGACAAGTGCGGACTAAGCTTTCCGCATCAGCTGTTATTGTAGGCCAATAAAGCCCCTGGCGAAGTGTTTTTCCTTTCAAAGCTCTAGGGGCTAAATGGCTACCACAAAGGCCTTCATGAATTTCTCGAAGAATTTCTTGGCCTTCGGCTTGAGATATACATCGGAGTAGAGGGGAACATACTCCGGCCTTGTATAAAATACCGTTGATTATTTGATAATTTCTGGCTCTAAGCTTTAATCTTGACAGCTGCGGCTCTTCGGGCAAATTTGTTCCTCCCTGTAAAAGTTCCATGATTGAATTTTTCCAATCTGCACTAGGAATGCAAAGAATCTCTGCAGAAGGAATTTGTGGCACCGAAGGTATATTGAGTTCCTCATAAAAAGCTTCTTCGGGCACATCCACAGCTCGGGCTGCAGCTTTTGCTAAGATGTCTGCTTGCACATTTTCTGCTCTTGGTATACTCCGAATGGAAATACCCTTGAAGTGTGCTTCGATTTTACGGATTTCTTCTAAGTACTTTGCAAGCTGTGGATGCCGAACTTGGAAACTTTTATCTACGTGCCCTGCTACTATCTGAGAATCTGTCTTTATAATAATTCTTGTAGCCCCTAGAGCACGTGCTTTTCGGAGTCCCAATAAAATTCCTTCATACTCTGCTATATTATTGGTAGACTTAAAGTTGAGTCTTGTGGAGTACATTGCTCTTTGCCCTCAAGGTGAAATCAACACTGCTCCAATGCCTGCTCCGGATGCTTGGAAAGCCCCATCGGAGTAAACAATCCAAACTCCGTCACTTGACTTCTCCGGAATCAAATTCACAGGTGGAGTCCATTCTGCTACAAAATCTGCTAGGACTTGCGATTTGATTGCTGTCCTTGCCAAGAAAGATATGCCGAAGGGTGCTAGTTCAACTGGCCACTTCCCAATCCTTCCAGTGGAATACTTGCTTCGAAGCATATCTCCTAAAGGATACGAAGTTGGTACAATTACATTGTGTGCCAAAAAATAATGTCTTAATTTCCTCGAAGCCATTATCAGAGCATAAACGAACTTCTCAAGTTCGGAGTATCTTGTCTTCGCTCCTGATAATGCTTCGGATACAAAATAAACAGGATTTTGGACCAACTTCCCATTGAAATCAACTTCTCTGACAAGGACTGCGCTGACAGCAGAACCTGTAGCTGCAAGGTAAAGGAGTAGGGTTTCGTCCGCAGTAGGCACCGTGAGTGTAGCAAGATTACTGAGATACTCTTTAATATCTTCGAAGCTTTTCTGACACTCCGGTGTCCATGCAAAATCTTCGGACCCTTTCAATGCTTTAAATATAGGCAAGCTTCTCTCCGCAGACCTTGATAAAAACCTGCTAAGTGCTGCCAGACGTCCAGTCAGCTTTTGCACTTGCTTTAAATTTTCCGGAGGAGCCATCTTTAGTAGCGCAGTTATTTGAGTAGGGCTAGCTTCAATTCCCCTGCTTGAAACTAAATACCCTAACAACTTTCCAGCCTTAGCTCCGAAGATACATTTTTCGGGGTTAAGACGAATCCCACATGCCCGAAGGCTATTGAATGTTTCTGCTAAGTCTAGGCTATGCTGGTGCTTTAAAGCACTCTTTATTACAATATCATCCATATAGGCCTCCACATTGCGACCTAATTGATGACCTAGAGCCTTAGCAACTAACCTCGAAAAAGTAGCCCCGGCATTTCTTAAGCCGAAGGGCATTCTTACATAACAGAAGACTCCCGAAGGAGTTACGAAGCTTGTCTTGATTTCATCTTCGCGCTTCAACCATATTTGATGATAACCAGAATACGCGTCAAGGAAGCTTAATAACTCCGAACCTGCGGTGGAGTCAACCAATTGATCAATTCGGGGCATGGGGTAGGGGTCACGTGGGCATGCTTTATTCAAGGATGTGAAATCAATGCACATGCGCCACTTCCCGGAAGACTTCTTTCTGACGAAAACTGGGTTGGCTAACCATTCTGTGTGAGCCACTTCTTTGATAATCCCAGCCTTCAACAATTTCTCAACTTCGTCCTTCGCTAGAGCGGCTCTTTCTGCAGACATTTTCCGGAGTCCTTGCCGAATAGGCCGGGCCTTCGGGTTTACAAGTAAACTATGTTCAATGATATCCCGATCGACTCCGGTGATATCTTCGTCAGACCAAGCGAAGACATCCAAATTTGCTTCTACCACCTTTTCCAAGGAGGTTGCAACTTCTGGGGGTAAATCTTTACCAAATTGAAATGTATACTCTTTACCATCTTTAACAATGACCTTCGTTGCAATTTCTCCCTCGGGACTTGGTCTCGGAAAGGACTTCTTCGAAGCTTCGAAGGAGGCTGATAAAATTTCTTCATTATCTTGTACACTGTTTACTTGTCTTGGATCAAGAGGGGGACCATGACCATATTCCTCTCTCCGAGCAATAGCTTGATCTCCGAAGACAGTAAGGACTCCTGCTTGTGTGGGCATCTTCATGCACAAATAATTGTGATGCGCCACAGCTCCGAACTGGTTTAGCATGCCTCTTCCGAAGATGACATTGTAAGCATATGGGGCATCTACAACATCGAAGATTACTTCCTCAGTCCGGGCCAATAAACCTTCTCCGAAGGTAACTTCCAGGCCTATTTGGCCAAGTGCATCAAGCGGAGGTCCTGCGAAGCCTTGCAAAGGACGAGCCGCTGGAAGGAGATGCTTCCTGGAAATGCACAATTGATCGAAGGCTTGAACAAAAATGATATCTGCCGAACTACCTCCGTCAATCAACACCCTTCGAACTTCAGTGCCCGCAATATCAGAAGTGATAACCAATGGGTCTGCATGCGGGAACTTAATACCAGCTGCATCCTCCGCAGAAAAAGATATCGGCACATGAGACCACTCCGGCATTGCAGCTGCAGACGACGAAGTTCCAATATGGCCTACTTCTCTGACGTAGTCCCTTCGCTGTCTCTTGGACATGCTTCCAAGGGTACCTCCGCCGGAGATGGGGAGGACTACTCTTTTTCCTCGATCTTGCCCTTCCTCTTGCTTCGGAGGTGGCATAACATTGGCCACTGGAGGGTGTCTTGCAGCATCAAAGTTTTCTATCCGCGCCATAGCCTGGACCGGCTCCGGGCGCGTTGCAGCTGGAACTTGGTCGGTAGTACCTCGACCCGAAGTTCTCTCTAGGTACTCTCCCCTTAGGGTAAGTATAGCCTTGCAAGTATCAGTTGCATGGCTTCGATTTTCTCCATGGATACAGTAGAAAAGGGTCTGGCCCTTGCCAGCCGTTTTCCCTGGCGGCCTCCAGCCGCTGGCCTTGTTCCCCGTAGACTATGGAGCTCTCTGTGTAAACTTCTGTGGGGGTGCAATATTCATGACTTCAGAACGAGGGTGCTTTTTCCCTCTTCTCCGATCATGTTGCACTTCGAAGACTGGTTCTTGCGGCTGTGCCGAAGTTTTCACTTCTACTTTAACTTCTTGCAATATGGACGAAGTAGCGGCAGTCCTTCGAAGCCAACCCTCTTCTGACCTCGCATACTCCTCGAAGTATGACATCAACTGAGAGACTGAGGAGATGCTTTTCCGATGAAGCTTATCCAAGAGGCCTTGATGAGTGACGCCTTCTCGAGCTGCATCAACTACCGAAGATGCAGACAACCCCCGGATTTGCGACTTCGTATGAGCGAAGCGCTTAAAATATTGCCTCAATGTTTCTCCGGGGAGCTGTTTCACCTGGAAAAGGCTTCCTGTTGACATGGGAGGCACGAAGGTGCCTTGAAAATTGCTTATAAACTTCTTCTTCAGCTGCGGCCATGAATTAATTGATCCTGGCTTCAAGGACCAGAACCACCTTAACGCCACTCCTTGAAGAGCTAAAGGGAAGCACTTCGCCATGGTGTCTCGAACTCCTCCGCTAGCTTCAATTGCTAGGGCATAAGAACGAATGAACTCTCCGGGATCTTCATCTCCGGCATACTTACAGAGCTTCGAAGTTTTGAACTTTGGATCAAAGCGAACTTTCTGCAGCTCAGGATGCAGCGGAGATTCATTATCGAAGGAGGCGTTCTCCGGGGCTTCGGGATAATCGAGATCGTCGTCTTCGGGCACTTCTGGGATAGTTGGGATGGCTTGAGAGCGAAGCCTGTTCGCAGCTTCCTGTCGCCACCTTGCTACCTCGGCTTGAAGGTTGGCCATTTGAGTGGCCATATCTCCAAGATTATCTTCATCTCCTCCGAAAGGATCTTCCGGGTCTTGAGAACTAGTAGGATCAGTTCGAATTGGGATGGAAGGTGGAGGAGGGACTCCGGGTGGTCGAAGTATGGAAGGGGTTGGCGGAGAAGCTTCGTATGTTCGAGGGATGGAAGCCCCTTCCGGAGTTTGCGGAGGGAATGTCGAAGGCCCTCCGACTTCAACCGTGTCGAATGGTATCTCTCCGGAGATCCGAGAAGACCTCTGAGTGGGATTGCGGGGTGCGCTCCGCTTAGGAGGCATGATGTAAGAAGTTGGTAGAGAATGAAGTTTTTTGGACTAGGTTCCCCACATACGGCGCCAACTGTTGGCGTAAAAGATTACGCTAACAGGTTTCTATAGAAAAGAAACTAACAAACGAAGTGTTTGCGAAGAGAACTGTTCTAAGCCTCCGAAAGGATAATAACTTAGAATAGTTCGAATGTGTGTATTGAATAACTTGTATTCGGTCCCTATTACAGGGTGAAACGGGGGGTATTTATAGGCCCAAATATTAAGGAAAAGACCTATTTACCCCTCTATTACAACCAACATAGTGGAAACTATTCGGTACCCTTGATAGGGCTAAAATGGTAAAAGACTAATCTAATAATATAAAAGATAAATCTTCCATCTTAGCTGGCAATAAAGATCTTGAATTGCCTTAGTTCGAAGATGTACTTCGAACTAATGCCTATCTTCGTACTTCAAGGTTGACTCAGGGTATCTTCGAAGATGGACGTCTGGAAACCTTCGAATCCACTATCTGCTGTCATGTTGTGGCGGCAATAACCCCGAAGATGAGATATTTTCCCCCAACACTCACTATTCGGAGTTCTTCGGCCAGATCAGTCCTAACGTCGAAGGTACCCTTCGGTGGGACACTTTGCACGAGACGTCGAAGGTACCCTTCGGCGATACCCTTCGCACTATACACTCCGAATCAATCAGGCTCCGCTCGGCTTGCTGATTTGTTTTATTTAATACATTTCATTCGGCTAATTGGATTATTTATGTGTGATCTGATTACCTAGCGACTCCACCCCTCTTACCATGGTTAAGGGTTATTGGAATGCGACGTCGGTGTTGTGTTACGCTTAGGCTTGTCCCTAAGTATCCGCACACTTTTGGATCATCGAACTGACCCAAGTGCGGGGGCATTTTTTCGTGTCAACAACGGGAAGCCGATCTCTAGGATGCTTGTTGATGGTGGCACCACTATCAATTTAATGCCATACTCTCTTTTAAAGAAGCTCAGTAGGGGCGAGGAGGATCTAAAGAATACCAACCTAATGCTCGATGGCTTCAACGATGAGAGCTCCAAAGCAAAGGGCGTACTCTCCCTAGAGTTAACGGTGGGCAACAAGACATTGTCGATAGCATTCTTCGTGTCAACTCGGGCATGATTGGATTCACGCAAATTGCCGTATTCCATCTACTTTGCACTAATGCCTAATGCAATGGGATGGCGATGATGTGGAGGTCGTATCAGCGGATACTTTTGCGCAAGTAGCATTGGTCGATGTGTCTATCGATGCCGTCCATGATAAAGTACAGTGTCTATCAGGTAGAGACCTCTCAGATTACGACTTCGTTAGCGTGTCCGAGGGACATTTTGTACCTATGTCTATAAAGCCGACTGGTGTATCACAACTATTTCTAAACTAGCAGTCATGTCTAGTAAGAGCAATCTTGATTGGTTGAAGTCTCGTGTGGAGCAATATCAGTCTTCTAAAGACGGTATTGCCGAAGCCGTTGAAGATTTTAGCGAAGTAGAAAATTTAGGTCAAGGTTTCATGTTGGCCGATCCTTTAGAAGAGGTCGATATAGGCAATGGTAGCATTCCAAGGCCGACTTTTGTAAACAAAAATATACAAGCCAGCAAAAAGCCGATGTAATAAAGTTGCTTCGGTCGTATGTTGATTGTTTCGCATGGGAATATAGTGAGATGCCCGGACTAAGCCGCGAGCTCGTAGAGCATGGTCTGCCTATCAAACCCAGGTTTAGGCCTTATAAACAGCCCCCTCGTCACTTTAATTCGGTCGTGTATGACTGAGTTAAAGAGGAGATAGAACGATTGCTCAAGGCTGAATTTATTAGACCATGCAGGTACGCTGAATGGGTTGCTAACATTGAGCCTATAGAGAAGAAGGGGAGCGGCAAAATATGAGTCTGTATTGATTTCAGGGATCTGAACAAGGCCACTCCAAAGGACGAATATCCCATGCCAATGGCCGACATGTTGATCAACGATGCTTTAGGACACAAGGTACTAAGTTTTCTTGATGACAACGCTGGTTATAATCAAATTTTTATGGCTGAAGAGGACGTTTACAAGACAGCCTTTCAATGCTCTGGTTTTGTCGACTTGTTTGAGTGGGTCGTTATGACTTTCAGTTTAAAGAATGATGGCGCTAAGTATCAACGTGAAATGAACCTGATCTTTCATGACTTACTAGGAGTTATGCTAGAGGTCTATATAGACAATGTTGTAGTGAAATCGGATGCTATGGGAAACCATTTAGCCGATTTAAGAGTTGCTTTTGATAGAATGTGTCAGTATGGATTAAAAATGAACCCACTCAAGTGTGCGTTCAGCGTGTCGGCGAGCAAGTTCTTGGGATTCATGATTCACGAAAGAGGTATCGAAATTGATCCTAAGAGGCTTGAAAAGATTAGGAACTTTGAAGCGCTGACATGCAAGAGGGACATGCAAAAGTTGCTAGGCAAGATGAATTATTTGCGTAGCTTTATACCTAACTTGTTTGGCAAGATAGATGCTTTTGTCCCCATACTCTGGCTAAAGAACAAAGCCGAGTTCATTTGGGGGGAAAGTCAGCAAATCGCCTTTGAGAAAATTAAAGAGTGCTTATTATCACCGCCCGTGGTAAGAGCACCAAAAGTCGGGATTCCGTTTCGGCTATAAATTGCTATAGAAGATAGCGTGATAGGAGTCGTGCTAACTCAAGAGGTGGAGGAAAGAGAGTACATAATCACGTTCTTGAGCCACCGCTAGCTCGACACCGAGACAAGGTACGTGTTTGTGGAGCGTTTGTGTTTATCACTTTATTTTGCATGTACTAAATTGCATCACTATCTACTCCTTGCCACGTGTATTGTTGCTTGCCAAACTGCTGTCGTGAAATACATGTTACAGAAGCCAATTCTAAGTGGTCGAATCGGGAAGTGGGCTTATGCTTTGATTGAATATGATTTGGCTTATGAACCTTTAAGAGCTATGAAAGGCCAAATTGTCGCTAATTTTATAGTTGATCACCACGTAGATGTCAATTGGGGTAACAATGTTGCTCTAATTAAAGTAGTGTCATGGAAACTTTATTTTGATGATTCGGCTTGCAAAAATGGCCAAGGTATTGGAGTAGTTCTCATATCTCCTAGTGGTATGCGCTTTGAGACATCGGCCCATTTAGAATTTCCTTCTACTAATTATCAAGCAGAATACGAAGCTTTATTGCTAGGACTTGAATTGCTAGGTTCCATGGGTATTAAACATGTTCATGCATATGGTGATTCTCTGTTAGTGGTACAACAAGTAGCAAAAATTACTCAATGTTTTAATGGCTTGCTAAATAGCTACATGGATAAATGTTTAGACATAATTTCTACCTTTGATGACTTCAAAATTTCTCACGTGTCCAGAGAAGACAATTAAATTGCAAATGATTTGGCTCAGCAAGCATCCGGCTATCAAGTCAGGAAAGGAAAATTTTCTATATGGGGAAGGTCGATGCTTGAACTCCCTGCAGAAGCTAGAGTCTTCAAGCAGACGTGAGGCCCATCGGACCATCCGGACCGGACCCCTTCACCCACCGGAGGGTGTTGCGCACTAGAGCCCTCGTGCCAGAGCCCTTCATCTATCAAAGGACTCTGCACACCGAGCTCCTCACACCGAAGCCTTCCGAACGTCGGAGGCCTTCGCTCACCGGACCCCTCCATCGAAGGGCTTCGGTCCGATCGGCTCCGCACAGCCGATCTGACAGGCCCTCGGTAGGAATAGGAGTTGCTCGGGGGGCACTTTAAAATTTACAATTTAAACACAACTTCAGAGAAGGAATTGGCGAACCCTCCTAGAATCCATAAGGATGATTGGAGAATTCTTATCATCCCGTACCTAAAAGATCCCAGTCAAAGGGTCGATCAGAAAGTTCGGCAATGGGCGTTTAAATTTGTGTTGCTTGACAATGTGTTATATCACCAAACTATTGACGGAGCACTGTTAAAGTGCTTAGATGACGATCAATCTAGAGTGGCTATAGGAGAAGTTCATGAGGGACTTTGTCGCACTCATTAGTCAGCCCAAAAAATGAGTTGGATGCTCAAAAGAGCGGGTTTTAATTAGCCGACTATGACTGAGGATTGTTTTAAGTACTATAGAGGGTGTGAAGCATGTCAAAAGTTTGGTAATATTCAGTTGGCTCCTGCATCGCTACTTAACCCTATTATCAAACCATGGTCGTTCTGAGGTTGGGGTTTAGACTTTATCGGCCAAATTCATCCTCCATCTTCATAAGGGCATTGGTTCGTGTTGATGGCAACGAATTACTTCACCAAATAGACCGGAGTTGTGCCTCTCAAGAACATGACTCACAATGAGGTAATTGATTTCATCTTGAAACACATTATACATAGATTCAGTATTCCCCAAACTCTCACTACAGTTCAAGGTACTTCATTTATTGCTAAAGAAGTGAGAGACTTTGCCGAATTTTATGGTATTGAGTTTATAGAATCTTCACCATACTATGCTCAAGCCAACGGTCAGGCCGAGTCTAGTAATAAAATTGTAATTAAGCTCATTAAGAAGAAAATTGAAGAGTTCCCTAAAAGGTGGCATGAAGTGCTTTCTGAGGCGTTGTGGGCTTGTAGGGTTGCAAAGCATGGTGCTACCAAAGTTAGTACATATGAATTAGTGTATGGACAAGAAGTCCTTCTACCAGTGGAGATAGATCTTGGCTCTTTAAGATTTCTTAAACAAGATGGCTTATCGGTCGATGAATATGAAACTCTGTAGAAGGATAACTTGGAAGAAATGACCGATAAGAGGTTAATGGCTCTAGAGGCTATAGAGAAAGATAAAAGGGGAGTAGATAGAGCCTACAACAAAAGAGTCAAACCAAAATCGTTTCAAGTTGGTGACTTGGTTTGGAAGATGATTTTGCCCTTAGGCACTAAGAGCCCTAAATTTGGTGAATGGTCGCCTAGTTGGGAAGGTCCTTTTAAGGTGGCTGGAATTGCTCTAGGTAATGCGTACTTGTTAGAGTCTCTATTTAAATGGTAGGTATTTGAAAAAATATTTCCCAAGTGTGCGGCAAAGCGCTTAAAGTGTCAAAAGGACGATATGGAGTGTATCGTCCTTAGCCCGTTGTGCTTTTAGCTCACTTAAGTTTGCTAAAAGTCTTGTGGCATGTGTTGATTGCAAAAAATGGCATTAATGGCCAAGATTATCAAAATATCAATTTTGGTAATTTGGGCCGAAAATATACAACTCCTGGTACAGGCCGAAGCCCTGAAGTGCCGGAGGCCCTTCAGCGGCCTGAGGAGCACCCTTCAGTGGGCCTGCCAAAGGCCCACTTCAGGTAGGCTTCGGATAAGAGTCTGATACAGATTCTAGTTGTTTTTATCTCTAATATTGATTAGGCCAAATCTTATCAGATTAGAGTTAGATATAAGAAGTCTAGCCGCTATAAATACAGGAGTGAGACTGGTTCATAGGGGCTCCCAACACAGATCAACTCTTCAAACCCTAGTTTGAACCGTACCTTTACTTTCTTTACTTTCTGCATTAGATCAGTATACCTTCGTGGGTTTGCACCGGAAGCCCTCCGTTGGCCATGTCATAATTGTGGTAAGCGTTGTTGCTTTGCCTGTGAATCATCTGTTAATCTACGTAACAGATTGCTATCACCTTGTTGGCTCACTTGTGAACCCTCCGTTAATCTACGTAACAGAATGCTACCGTTCGTTTTGTATACTGCAACACTTGGGAATTCGGTCTCCAAGCTGAATTGGCACTTGATCTTCATTTTGCTGTAGGTTTCACATTCGGAGCCCCCATCGCCGAAGGTTTCCGGAGCTAGGAAGCTAGTTTTGGAGGCTGCCAGAGCACCCTTCGGCAAATCTTCACTTCGACCGTTTGTGCCGGACCCGTCATGTTGTTTTAAGTTTGGTCGAGTCCCGCGCACCGGAGTGACTTAGCATCGGAGGTGCTTCGCACCGGGATCACGTCAGAGTGCTCCGCACTAGACTTTGTCATGCCAGCACTCCACACCGGACTTCATCGCGCCAACGCTCCGCACTAGACTACGTCGTGTTGGTGTCCTGCATTGGATTTTGTCGTGTCAGAGGCTTCACACTGAACCCTATTGTTCGGAGGAGATTTCGCATCTCGATCTGTTTGGAGCCTGTCTTTAGCCAGATCGATCTGAATGTCGAAGGCTACCTTCGGCACACCCTTCGCACCAGACGCCGAAGGACACCCTTCGGTGACCCTTCGCACGGTACTCTCCGAACCAGTTAGGCTCCGTTCGACCAGTTGGTTTATTTTATCTATATATTTCAGCAAAATTGGATTATTTCTTTGTGATCTAATTACCTGACAACTCCACCCCCTTGCCACTTTTAAGGGTAGTCAGAACGCGGCATCAGTGTTGTGTCACGCTTAGGCTTATCCCTAAGTATCCATATGCGTTTGGATCATCGAACCAGCCCAAGTGCGGGGGCACGTTTTCGTATCAACAATTAGGTTTAATTATTTTTATTTATTTTCTCACACATCAGTTAATTGAATAATTTTAGATTAATATTATTTCATTGCTTGGCGACTCTGTTATTTCCTTACCACTGTTTAAGGATCGTCAGAACGCGACGTCGGTTTTGTGTTACGCTTATGGGTTTACTCCTAAGTATGTGTACCCTTTTGGATCGTCGGATTGGCGTCAATGTGTTTGGCGCATTTTCATGTCAACACGTTGCTCATCCTTCATGCGCGAAAACAGAAACCAACCAAATGTCCCACCCTCTGGCAATATGAGCAATGAAAATTCTTTTGGGGGGTAGGTGCATGGGTCTTGGGAGCAATCCTCACATGCTCTCTTAGTTTCTACTGAGCGGCTTTCTTTGATGAAGGTGGTGTTTTCTTAGTAGGCTGGATGGGTTTCTTGGCTTTCTGTGGAGTGTCTAACTGGGCTCTCTGTTTCTCTAGGGTAGTGGGTGAAGTGAACACTATTTTGCTCTCACTGTCTGGAGTGGTTCTCTCAAAACCCAACCCTAAAGCTAACCTTGTCCTGTCAGCACACATCTTGGTCTTGGCCAAGAGCAAATCTATCCTACCCTTTCCTTCAGTGCATTTTTACCACAAAAAGGAGGAATTCATTTTCAGTCATGAGATTTTCAACTGGCCCTCTAGCAAAACTGAGTTGGATATTTAGGGTGATGCAGGTGGGACAAGCAGGCTACACATCCTTAGAACTCTTAGCACTCTCTAATCTAGCCTCTAGTTCTTTAACATGCTTGTCCCTAAGTTCAATGCTTACAATGAGTAAAAGGTAATTTGAACAAGCATCAAAAGCAAGAGGTCTAGACTCCACTACAGTGAGTTCTTTCTATGCAATCTCAAGCTTATCGATAGTTTCAGCGTGCACAGAATGTAACTCGGCAAGCTCACTCATGGCAACATAGTAGAACTCAGACTCAGCATCATCTATCTTAGACTTAAGAAAAGCATACTTAGTGGAAACAGAATCAAGTTTTAGTCTAAGTTCTTTGCGTTCTCTAGAAGCTTTCATAAGTAACCTATCCTGACCAATTAAAGCATCAATCAATTCATCAACTTTAACCAATAGTTGGTCATGGGACAAAAGTTAGCTCGGATGAGTCTAGATCATCATCGTTGTGGATGTCATCGGCCATGAAGCAAAGTTCGGTGAAGTCCATCACCTTCTTCTTCTCCTTCTATGGTTCATCCTCGACAGAGCTTGGTTCTTCACTTGAATAAGTGTCGATGCCGCTCAGTGTAGTCATGAAAAATCTAGAAGCAGCCTTGGCTGCTCTCTTGGCAAGCTTGTTGTGGTTCTTCTTGAAGTAGGTTTTCTTGTCCCTCTTCTGGTACTTATGCTCATTCTCATCTTTCTTTTTGAGTTTAGGGCAGTTAGATTTAATATGTGATGTATCCCCACACTCAAAACACCTCTGAGAGCCTCCTCTCCTCTGATCCCGTCTATCATTATAGAACCAGGTGAACTTCTTGACAATGAGAGCATGCTCCTCATCATCTAGAGTGTCCACCTGCTCTTTTGTGATAGAGACCAGAGACGACAAGGCAAAGCCACTGCCAGAACCAGAAACTAGTGTCATGGATGGTGGCAAAGAGTTTCCAAGTCCTTAGCGAGATGCCTTGACAATCTCAGTTGACTTAAGCTTGCTAAAGAGTTCATCTCAAGTTAACATGTCGTAACTTGTGGATTCCTCAATGTTGGATATTGTTGGGGGAAAATACTTCATCCTAGGACCTTTAAGATCAAAAGACAAAGACAACTTATGCAGCTTTAAGACAGTTCATCCCCAAGTTGATGAAGTTTCCAAGCCGAAGGGTCCTCCGAACCCCAATTCAAAGATACCCTCCAAAGTCTCCGTCTCTACAGTGGGAAAAAGCAAGACTGATGGAACGTCTACCTTATCTATCCTCTTCCGACATATTTTACTATTTTAGCCCTATTCAGGGTACCGAAATAGTTTCCACTATGTGTAGGACCGAAAGTAGCGACCAGAGGGGGGTGAATGGGTGCCTAAAAAGTTCTTACTAAACTATATGCTAATCCCAACACCCAAACAAACTTAACCAGATAAATAATATTAGCAAAGCAAATTACTGGAATTAAAGTTGTCTGGTCTAAAAATGAACGGTGTCCTAATTAAAAAGATATTAAAGCTAAACTAAAAGGAATCACTGCAGTAAATAAAAATGGGTGCTAGAAATATTTAATGACGTAATAAGAACCACTAAATATCTTAATAAAATGTTCAGATTGCAGTCTAAAAATAAAATACTAATTAACTAAATAAAATATGGATCATCCAAAAATTAATTCAGAAATAACCCAAAAATATTTCAAGTAAAGACTAGAATTAAAAATACCACTGCGACTAATAAACTTTTCTTTACTTTTTGTATAAGCAGATTAAATTAACATGAAATTGCTAAAAAAATTTTGCTAATTAAATAATAAATGATTATCTCTAAAACTGATCTACTAAAAAATAGTAGATTGAAAAACTACCTGCGTCATTGACGTTGTCGAGGGCCTTGCCGTTGTGTGGCCGTCGCCGCGCGTCCAGCAGCTGATCGCCATGAGCCTCACGCCACCGCCATGCAAAAATGTTGTTCAGCCTGGCGCCCGTGGGTCCCACACGCGTTGATGAAGCATTGGTTGCTGCCACAGAAAGCTACGCCTGGACGCTGCGAGGCTGCGTGATAATGCGCCGTGGGAAAGATGTGGCTTGTTGTGCGCCTTCCCTGCCGTGGGGTCCGCTTGTTGTGGCTGCTGCAGAAAATCTGGCTGCTCGCTGCTGTCTCGGTAGCCGTGCACGTGAATCAAAGCAAAAACACCAGGGAAACCAAAGACTGCAGCGTTCAGCCGGCGTGTGCAGCCCTCCGCACGTCAAAGCCTCATGGGGCCCGCCTAATCTCTAGAACCGAAGCGCTGCTCCTGCGCGTGACGCGAGCCCCGGCTTTTCACGTCGCCGTACCTGTGCGCCATGCGGTTCGGTCTCCACGCCGGCGTGGGGCCCATGGGCCAGCTGCCGGTTTTTCTTTTGCGCCTCCTACTTTCGCCGTTCTGCTGCTGTGGCACGGATGAGCGGATAGCCGGCGACCGGCGAGAAAAACAACGCAGATCCAAAAGAAACTAGCGGCAGAAAATAATATGTGGACTGTAGATTAATCTTTGAAAAGCAGTCATCTATCCCCAGGGGGATAGGGGCCTATTTATAGGCGACTCCTAATACATGAAAAGACTAATTTACCCCTAGGGTAAATTAATACTTACTCTAAAATAAATTCCGAAAATTACTAAAATATTCTTAGAAAAATCACCTTAGTCAACTAAAAATATTCTAAACTTAAAAACTAAATATTAATACCCTAAAAACAAAATAATCATAGGTTGTCAGTTTTGCGTCGAAACTGACAAAGTGTCCACCGTCTTCGCACCGGGTACCCGGATTGGGCTGACCCGACCCCACAGCTTCCTCAGCCTGGCAATCGCTCGCCGCACGTGTACCTGAGTCAAACCCAGTCAACAGACCAGTGGATCATTTGCCTCTCCTAGCCATGTACCTAGATTGGGCCAGCCCGACTCCGCGGCTCCTCTACCCGGCCGTCGCTCGCTGCCCGTGTACCTGAGTCACATGCGCCTCAGACTCGGCAGGTCTTCATCTCTCCCTTCCTTTGACTTCCGTTGACAATCACTCATCACATCTGGAATATCAAAACCATATTCTTCAACATGGTTTCTCAATCTCCCCCTTGATGAGTGCGTTGTCAACACCCTCTTCATCTCATCTCTAGAACCTGCAAAAACATGTGGAAACAGAAAAACAAAGACAAAAGAAAATAGAAGAAAGAAAATAAAAGTTTAACCCTAATGACCAAAAGCCAAACAGAAGCAAGAAAAGCAGTCATTATGATTAACCAAAAAATAACGACTCAAAAACAAGTGCAATCTCAAAATTTTAAAATTACCAACAAGGAACTCCCCCTGAAATAAATTCCATGGAAAGCCAAAAATATATCCAAAATTTCTCCCTCTTGTTCACAATTGGACTCATCAAGTGAGACTAAATGCACTCTAAAGAGACATAGACACAAACTCCCCCTGAAATGTATCTCCCCCTCAAAATATGCCATGAATGATTGTGAAAAGCATGCTTCTTAGATATGATTGACTGCAATTACAACATCTAACAGGTATAGCAAAAGATATAATGTCTAAGATACATGACATGATCAGTGCAACAGATGATATCTAAAGAGAGTCATTAGCACGCATTTTTTGATTTTCTGCAAACAAAAGCATCACCAAATTTTCTAGTTGACAAGCAAAGTAAAGCATGAGACGCAAAAGCTAACTGATATCTACCAAGATAAGCATTGTCCAAAACAGAGTGCTTCAGCAAACTTGTCATCTTTTTAATTTTTTCATACTTTTTCTTTTTCCTTTTATTTCTCATTTCTGCCATGGGTTATTTGCATGTCAAACCTTATGCTAACCGACCAAGTCAAGCCTAGGCCAGAACTGGACCATCAGAAGTTTAAGACATTGGTCTTGGCATACATTACACCATCCTAGTTCATACCAAAGTGCTATGGTAAGCAGTCCAGAACAATGCAATGCGACTGTTGGGGGACAATATCTCATCTTCGGGGTTATTGCCGAAGCAACATAAAGGCAGACAGCGGATTCGAAGGTTCCTAGACGATCATCTTCGAAGATACCCGGAACCAAGTTCGAAGTACGAAGATAGGCATTGGTTCGGAGTACATCTTCGAACTAAGGCTTTTCAAGATCTTTTCTGCCAGCTAAGATGGAAGACTTATCTTCTTTCTTATTAGATTAGTCTTTTACCATTTTAGCCCTATTAAGGGAACCGAATAGTTTCCACTATGTCGGTTGTAATAGAGGGGTAAATAGGTCTTTTCCTTAATGTTTTGGCCTATAAATACCCCCCATTTCACCCTGTAATAGGGACCGAATACAAGTTATTCAATACACACATTCGAACTATTCTAAGTTATTATCCTTTCGGAGGCTTAGAACAGTTCTCTTCGCAAACACTTTGTTTGTTAGTTTCTATTCTACAGAAACCTGTTAGCGTAATCTTTTACGCCAACAGTTGGCGCCGTCCGTGGGGAACCTAGTCCGAAAAACTTCGTTCTCTACCAACTTCTTACATCATGCCTCCTAAGCGGAGCGCACCCCGCAATCCCACTCGGAGGTCTTCTCGGATCTCCGGAGAGATACCCTTCGACACAGTTGAAGTCGGAGGGCCTTCGACTTTCCCTCCACAAACTCCGGAAGGGGCTTCCATCCCTCGAACATACGAAGCTTCTCCGCCAACCCCTTCCATACTCCGATCGCCCGGAGTCCCTTCTCCACCCTCCATCCCAATTCGAACTGATCCTACCAGTTCTCAAGACCCGGAAGATCCTTCCGGAGGAGATGAAAACAATCTTGGAGATATGGCCACTCAAATGGCCAACCTTCAAGCTGAAGTGGCAAGGTGGCGACAGGAAGCTGCGATCAGGCTTCGCTCTCAAGCCACCCCAACCATCCCAGAAGTGCCCGAAGACGATGATCTCGATTATCCCGAAGCCCCGGAGAACGCATCCTTCGATAATGAATCTCCGCTGCATCCTGAGCTGCAGAAGGTTCGCTTTGATCCAAAGTTTAAAACTTCGAAGCTCTGTAAGTATGCCGGAGATGAAGATCCCGGAGAGTTCGTTCGTTCTTATGCCCTAGCAATTGAGGCTAGCGGAGGAGTTTGAGACACCATGGCGAAGTGCTTCCCTTTAGCTCTTCAAGGAGTGGCATTGAGATGGTTCTGGTCCTTGAAGCTAGGATCAATCAATTCATGGTCGCAGCTGAAGAAGAAGTTTATAAGCAACTTTCAGGGCACCTTCGTGCCTCCTATGTCAACAGGAAGCCTTTTCCAGGTGAAACAGCTCCCCGGAGAAACATTGAGGCAGTACTTTAAGCGCTTCGCTCATACGAAGTCGCAAATTCGGGGGCTGTCCGCATCTTCAGTGGTTGATGCAGCTCGGGAAGGCGTCAGTCATCAAGGCCTTCTGGATAAGCTTCATCGGAAAAGCATCTCCTCGGTCTCTCAGTTGATGTCATACTTCGAGGAGTATGCGAGGTCAGAAGAGGGTTGGCTTCGGAGGACTGCTGCTACTTCGTCCATATTGCAAGAAGTCAAAGTAGAAGTGAAAACTTCGGCACAGCCGCAGGAACCAGTCTTCGAAGTGCAACATGATCGGAGAAGAGGGCAAAAGCACCCTCGATCTGAAGTCATGAATATTGCACCACCACAGAAGTTTGCACCAAGAGCTCCACAGTCTACGGGGAACAAGGCCAGCGGCTGGAGGCCGCCAGGGAAAACGGCTGGCAAGGGCCAGACCCTTTTCTGTTGCATTCACGGAGAAAATCGAAGCCATGCAACTGATACTTGCAAGGCTATACTTACCCTAAGGGGAGAGTACTTAGAGAGAACTTCGGGTCGAGGCAGTACCGACCGAAGTCCAGCTGCAACGCGCCCAGAGCCGGTCCAGGTTGTGGCGCGGATAGAAAATTTTGATGCTGCAAGACACCCTCCGGTGGCCAATGTTATGCCACCTCCGAAGCAAGAGGAAGGGCAAGATAGAGGAAAAAGAGTAGTTCTCCCTATCTCCGGAGGAGGTACCCTCGGAAGCATGTCCAAGAGACAGCGAAGAGAGTACGTTCGGGAAGTAGGTCATATTGGAACTTCGTCGTCTGCAGCTGCAATGCCGGAGTGGTCTCATGTTCCGATATCTTTTTCCGCGGAAGATGCAGCTGGTATTAAGTTCCCGCACGCAGATCCACTGGTTATCACTGCCGATATTGCGGGTACTGAAGTTCGAAGGGTGTTGATTGACGGAGGTAGTTCGGCAGATATCATTTTTGTTCAAGCCTTCGATCAATTATGCATTTCCAGGAAGCATCTTCTTCCAGCGGCTCGTCCTCTGCAAGGCTTCGCAGGACCTCCGCTTGATGCACTTGGCCAGATAGGCCTGGAAGTTACCTTCGGAGAAGGTTTATTGGCCCGGACTAAAGAAGTAATCTTCGATGTGATAGATGCCCCGTATGCTTACAACGTCATCTTCGGGAGGGGCATGCTAAACCAGTTCGGAGTTGTGGCGCATCACAATTACTTGTGCATGAAGATGCCCACACAAGTCGGAGTCCTTACAGTCTTCGGAGATCAAGCCATTGCTCGGAGGGCGGAATATGGTCATGGTCCCCCTCTTGATCCGAGGCAAGTAAACAGTGTGCAGGATAATGAAGAAATCTTTTCAGCCTCCTCCGAAGCTTCGAAGAAGTCCTTTCCGAGACCAAGTCCCGAAGGAGAGATTGCAACGAAGGTCATTGTTAAAGATGGTAAAGAGTATACTTTTCAATTTGGCAAAGATTTACCTCCTGAAGTTGCAACCTCCTTGGAAAAGGTGGTGGAAGAAAATTTGGATGTCTTCGCTTGGTCTGACGAAGATATCACCGGAGTCGATCGGGATATCATTGAACACAGTTTACTTGTAAACCCGAAGGCCTGGCCTGTTCGGCAAGGACTCCAGAAGATGTCCGCAGAAAGAGCTGCTCTAGCTAAAGACGAAGTTGAAAAATTGTTGAAGGCTGGGATTATCAGAGAAGTGGCTCACACAGAATGGTTAGCCAACCCAGTCTTCGTCAGAAATAAGTCTTCCGGGAAGTGGCGCATGTGCATTGATTTCACATCCCTGAATAAAGCATGCCCACGTGACCCCTACCCCATGCCCCGAATTGATCAACTGGTTGACTCCACCACAGGTTCGGAGTTATTAAGCTTCCTTGACGCGTATTCTGGTTATCATCAAATATGGTTGAAGCGCGAAGATGAAATCAAGACAAGCTTCGTAACTCCTTCGGGAGTCTTCTATTATGTAAGAATGCCCTTCGGCCTAAGAAATGTCGGGGCTACTTTTTCGAGATTAGTTGCTAAGGCTCTAGGTCATCAACTAGGTCGCAATGTGGAGGCCTATATGGATGATATTGTAATAAAGAGTGCTTTAAAGCACCAACATAGCCTAGACTTAGCAGAAACATTCAATAGCCTTCGGGCATGTGGGATCCGTCTTAACCCCGAAAAATGTATATTCGAAGCTAAGGCTGGAAAATTGTTAGGGTATCTAGTTTCAAGCAGGGGAATTGAAGCTAGCCCTACTCAAATAACTGCGCTGCAGAAGATGGCTCCTCCGGAAAATTTAAAGCAAGTGCAAAAGCTGACTGGGCGTCTGGCAGCACTTAGGAGGTTTTTATCAAGGTCTGCGGAGAGGAGCTTGCCTATATTTAAAGCATTGAAAGGGTTCGAAGATTTTGCATGGACACCGGAGTGTCAGAAAAGCTTCGAAGATATTAAAGAGTATCTCAGTAATCTTGCTACACTCACGGTGCCTACTGCGGACGAAACCCTACTCCTGTACCTTGCAGCTACAGGTTCAGCTGTCAGCGCAGTCCTTGTCAGAGAAGTGGATTTCAATGGGAAGTTGGTCCAAAATCTTGTTTATTTTGTATCCGAAACATTATCAGGAGCGAAGACAAGATACTCCGAACTTGAGAAGTTCATTTATGCTCTGATAATGGCTTCGAGGAAGCTAAGACATTATTTTTTGGCTCATAATGTAATTGTACCAACTTCGTATCCTTTAGGAGATATGCTCCGAAGCAAAGATTCCACTGGAAGGATTGGAAAGTGGGCAGTTGAACTAGCACCCTTCGGCATATCTTTCTTGGCAAGGACAGCTATCAAATCCCAAGTCCTAGCAGACTTTGTAGCAGTGTGGACTCCACCTGCAAATTTGGCTCCGGAGAAGTCAAGTGACGGAGTTTGGACCGTTTACTCAGATGGGGCTTTCCAAGCATCCGGAGCCGGCATTGGGGCAGTGTTGATTTCACCGTCAGGGCAAAGAGCAATATACTCCGCAAGACTCAACTTTAAGTCTACCAATAATATAGCGGAGTATGAAGGAATTTTATTGGGACTCCGGAAAGCACGTGCTCTAGGGGCTACAAGAATAATTATAAAGACAGATTCTCAGATAGTAGCAGGGCACGTAGACAAAAGTTTCCAAGTTCGGCATCCATAGCTTGCAAAGTATTTAGAAGAAATCCGTAAAATCGAAGCACACTTCAAGGGTATTTCCATTCGGAGTATACCAAGAGCGGAAAACGTGCAAGCGGACATCTTAGCGAAGGCTGCAGCCGGAGCTGTGGATGTGCCCGAAGAAGCTTTCTACGAGGAACTCAATATACCTTCGGTGCCACAAATTCCCTCTGCGGAGATTCTTTGCATTCCTAGTGCAGATTGGAAAAATTCGATCATGGAACTTTTACAGGGAGGAACAAATTTGCCCTAAGAGCACCAGCTGTCAAGATTAAAGCTCAGAGCCAGAAACTATCAAATAATCAACGGTATATTATACAAGGCCGGAGTATGTTCCCCTCTACTCCGATGTATATCCCAAGCCGAAGGCCAAGAAATTCTTCGAGAAATTCATGAAGGCCTTTGTGGCAGCCATTTAGCCCCTAGAGCTTTGGCAGGAAAAACACTTCGCCAGGGGCTTTATTGGCCTACAATCACAGCTGATGCGGAGAGCTTAGTCCGCACTTGTCAAGGATGCCAGTGGATGGGTCAACGGAGTCATCGCCCACCAACAGCTCTTCAAGTCATTGCTCCGGTATGGCCTATGGCCAGATGGGGTATGGATTTAAATGGCCCCTTTCCGGTAGCCAAGGGAAATCTGAAGTTCGCAGTGGTAGCTATTGAATATTTTTCTAAATGGGTGGAAGCAGAACCCTTAACAGCTATCACTTCGAACAATGTACAGAAATTCTTCTGGAAGAACATCATTTGCTGGTTCGGAGTGCCTAGATACCTCACAGTTGATAATGGAACACAATTTGACGCAGAACCCTTCACGAAGTTTTTGCGAAGATCTAGGCATTCAGCTATGTTTTGCTGCAGTGAGGCATCCTCAGTCTAATGGAGCCGTAGAGCAAGCCAATGGAAATATTTTATCAGGGTTAAATCGAAGAATAGTAGGATTAGCAAAGGGACTGTGGACCGAAGAGCTTCCGAAGATTCTGTGGTCCATTCGGACTACGCAAACAAGGTCCACAGGTTTTACTCCGTTCAGACTACTATTCGGAGATGAAGCTATGACTCCAACGGAGCTCAAAGGGGGATCATTTCGCAGCACCGAACCGGACATTGAAGAAGAAAGACAAGCTTCGTTAGATTTATCAGAAGAAACAAGACTTCGGGCTGTAGCTAATTTATCAAAGTATCATCAGCAGACGAAGGCTTGGTTTGACCCGAAGGTTAAGCTCAATGAACTAAGACCGGGTCATCTTGTTCTACGAAGCATTATAGCACCAGGAAAGTTAGGCAATAAATGGGAAGGTCCATACCTAATTGTCCGCTCAGGGCGCCCTGGTTCATTTAAATTAGCTAATTTAGAAGGTGAAGAGTTAGCACATACTTGGCATGCGGAGCACCTAAAGCGATACTTCGCATAAGGGCTCCTTGTAATTTGTTTGTAATCATCTTCTAAATCAATAAAGCATATGATCCTGATAGTGCCTTCCCCTCATAGACTTCCAGCTTCCAAGTGGATGCACTGGAACCGCGGGGTCGACCGAGAGGGAAGTGTCATGAAGCTGGGTTATATTTTCGGACTTCGAACCCATAAAGTTCGAAGCTTCCGACGTGGGGGCTGGCATAATCCGGAGCCCAGGCCACCGGCTTGTAGGCATCCGTAAAAGAGCCCAAAACCACACCCTACGGAGTCCAAGCCATTGGCTGGTAGACTTCCGTAAAAAGAGCCGAAGGTGGCCAAAATCCTGCGAAGTCCAAGCCATTGGCTGGTAGACTTCTGCAAAAAGAGCCGAAGGTGGCCAAAATATACGGAGTCCAAGCCATTGGCTGGTAGACATCCGTAAAAAGAGTCCAAAGAGACCATTGCAAACTCCGAACCATTGGTTCGACAGAGATCGCAAAAATAAGCCGAAGGTGGCTAAAGCAAAACAGCATTTGAGCCATGAGCTTCGAATGTCTGTTAACATAGTCCAAAGTGACAATTTTTTTAAGACACTAAAGTGTCCTGAAAGTTATCTCAAGTGATTTCTTTCATAAAACAAAGGTACTAAGTTGCCATTCTTATGACTGCAAAAAGTTGAAGACATTTCAAAGATTTTAAAAGATCTTTAAATGACAGAGGGGCTTCGAACCCCCAAAAAATTGTACTCCGAAGTTTTTTCTTTGCGCATAACCATCTTTGAATACATTTCGAAGTTGCTTATACTCAAAGAGGGGCTAGTAAATATGGAGACAATTTTAAATCGGCATTCATTATTGAAATTAATGTGTTTACAGATTACACTATGAAAAATTGGTATCTATACCAAGAAGGAATCGGAGACCTCTTCGGTCCCTAGAGCTAGGGGTGGAACAACTAGTTCCAACATCGGAAGTTCTAATAACTTTACGTTTAACTCTCTTCCTCCCCTTCGAAGCTCTAAAATCCTTCTCCTTTTGTTGAAGCTCGGCCCAAGTTCGAAGCCGTTCGGGGCTTCTTTCCCAGCTTCTAAGATCTTCAGATCTTTTATTTCGAGCTTCACCTTCGTCTTCAGACCAAATAGTGTCTTCAAAAGACGAGGTGTTTACGTCAACCTATTTCTCTTCCTCTTTAATATAAGACATTACATCTTTGATTACTTCGGGCGCAATTACGTCGGAGTCATCTCGAGGAATTAGAAATCGAGGACGCTTGTACGTCTTTAGAAGTTCAAAGGTATTCCATAATGAGCGAAGTTCGTCGTTAAGTTCTAACACTTCGATGTCTTCCGTAAGAGGCAAAGCCTAAAAATATGACAAACAAGATTTTCATTGATAAATGTTTACAGGCACGAAGCTTTACATAGTCAAAAATCCTAAATGATTCCTAAACCTGCGGGTTCGGAGGAGGCTGACTGCTCGAAGCTTGGTTCCGAACTTGCTTCTGGCGTTGGCCTTCATCGATCCAAGCCTTGATCGCGGAACGACCTTTGGCTCTCCATGAGGTTTGAAAGGCTCGCCAGGCAGCAGTCACGCCTTCGGAAGGATTTAAAAGTCGCTCGTCGTCGAAGGTAATAGAACCCTCTGCGCTCGGAGTGATTGTTCGGCCCAAATCCTCGTAGTAACGAAGTAGTCCGAGGGCAGACACTTGTCCGGAGAGTTCTCCGTAACGAATGCCTGCCGTCTTCATTTGCTTCGCTGCTCCTTGGATCCTTTTTAACTGGCGCAGCAGAGTGACATTGTCATCTGAAGGAAGTGATCGAGTAGTACCGAAGTACTCCAGAACACCTAGCATCTGTTCTATGACCTCCGTAGCTACCTTCTCAGACTTAAGCTTTTCTTCGATTAATGCATCCTTGCTCGAAGTTGTTTCTGCTAGAACTCCGGAAATCCTAGCATTCTCCGTAGTTAAAATATTCTTATGATTTAGGAGTTGGCTAGCTTCCTCTTGGAGCCTCACAAGTTCGGACCCAGCATTAGCATGCTCCAACCGCACCCTTTCTATTTCCGCCCGAAGCACGATTCTTTCTGCTTCGAGCTCTTTATTAGCAGCCTCCAAGCCCTGTCTGGCCCTACGCTCCGTTGAAATCACATTATCCATTTGAACCACTCTAGCTTCGGAGAAAGACAAGTTGCGTTTAAGAGCTTCATTTTCTTCCCGAAGCTGAGCAATTTCATTTTCACTCGATAAAGTTGCAGCGCGGGCCAAGACCGCTTGCTAAGAAAAGAAAAAACTGAAGTAAGAAATTATTCATGTATAATTTGCTATTGGTTCGAAGGTGCTCCGTACCTGGTAGGCTGCTCGTTCCATAGCAACGTTAAGCTCCGAACTCTTCGCCCTGCTTAAGATTGCTACCAGCTCTGTCTCCCCGACTTCGCGACTCACTCGACCTAAAGGTTTGAGCAGAGTCTGAAGCCCGGTTCTTTGCTCCAGAAAAGGAGTCAAAAGAGGGAGCATTGCCGAAGCCTCTTGGTCATCCCTTCTTGGCGAAGCTCCAGAGCGTTCTCCTGAGGTCCTTGGAATTTCGGTAGATGGCCCCCCCTCAGTTGATTCATTTTCATCTGTTGATTCAGACGAAGTTGATCCTTGAGTAGGGAGAGGCTCTATATGTCTTTTACCCCTTCCAGGCCCCTGTTGAGTGACCTCCGGGTGCGGCTCCGAAGTTGTCGAAGGCCCTGGAATGGGATCTTCACGATGTACTTCTACAGAAGGGGGCTCTGCAAAAGCAAAGGTATTATACATTGTATAATTTTGCAGAAAATAATAAGAGAATTATGCGAAGTTTACCTTCGACATTCTGGGGGCGATCGAGCACCGGACTGCTCGGAGGATCAAAGGTGAGGTCTTCGTCTGAATCCACAGTTAAAACTTCAACTGCCGGAGTATCTCCGTGAGCAGTCCTCCCTTCATCCACAACTGAAGTTGCAGTAACTTCAACTTCATCTTCGCCCACAGGGGCTTCAATTTGCTCTTCTTCTTGAGCATCCGGAGCTCTCACTTCTTCAATGTTAGCCTGAGACTCCGGCATACCTGCAGTATCTTCAATGTGAATATCTTTCTGAGCCGCATCTTCATCAATCAACCTCACTAATAGTTTACCTTCATCTTCTTTAGAACCGGAGGTTGAGGTTCTTGGGCTCGGAGATGCAGGTTTTCTAGGCTTCCGAGCCACCTTCTTCACCGGAGTCTTGGCGGAGCTCGAAGCTCCGGCTTCGGCTATCCTCTTCTTGGGCCCTTTCTCCGAAGGCACCCAATCCATCATAGGGGGCGGAGTCATCTCCAACATTCCCCATACTCTGTTAAACCTCTCCCAACTCCCGACCAATTTAACTCTCCATTCTTTTTCAGTCGTAGTTGGAGCACCCAAAATCTTCTCTGAAGCCCTTATAATTTGCTCTGAAGTAATAGGGGCTGAAGAAGCTAAAAAATAAATAATTCAAGTTAGTCTTTCTTCGAAGTAAATATGTATAATACATGTTGGTTTCGAAGTTACCTGCAGGGCTCGAAGTCAAGTTAATTTTGCGGAGACCGCCTTCCGAGTCATCCTCGAAGACAATAGGCCAGTTGGCCATCAGCGGAGAAATTTGCAGGCCGAGGAATTCTTCGGCCAAGTCTCGCATACTTAACCTTCGGCTAATCTTTTGAAGCAGGTTAAGACGGGCTTCGAGTTGACCTTCGTTGGGCTGCACTAAAGCTTCCTTCCGGAATTGAATTTCTTTAAGGGGCCCGGCCAGAGGACTGCTTGCCCCAACTTCGGCATAGAACCATCTCAGAATCCAATCAGTATACCATCTTGCATTGATGGCCTTGGCAGGAAATTGGAGGGCATACTCATCTCGAAGCCTAAAGTTAATACTGCCGAAGGATACCACTACTTTTTCACCTCCGGGGCCTACGAAGGTCTTTGGTTGGCATGTAGCCCTATGTAATGCAGCGAAGATCTCTACCCTTCCTTCGCACCCTTCGGCTCTCAAGGCCCATTCGAAGATAGCCAGTCTAGCTACCGCATTCGGAGATAATTGGGGGAGGGTTACATGGAACAGATCAAGTACCTCCGCCAGGAAGTCTACTGCAGGAAGGCCCAAGCCAGCTTCAAAGAAGGCTTCGAATACAACTACTTCTCCGGGTCTTGGCGATGGAATCATTTCTTTGCCTGGCTTCCGAATCATAACTCCATTACTGATTTTCCCTCCCGCTGCGATTGCCAGTGACTCTCTTTTGCAGGTAGAAGGTCCCAACTGGAAAGATTGATCCAAATATTTTGTTGATGGCGGGCACAGACCTTGGTCATCGACGATTTGGGGATTTCTCTCTCCTGCCGCCATGGATGTCACCGCCGGTATCGAAGGTGCCGCCGCCAACATTGCCGCCGCTGCTGCTGCAGCCGCCTGCTGCTGGGCCAAGGCCGACGGAGGTGCAGATCCCTTAGTCTTCACCATTGCGGTCGATGGATTGCTTTGGGGAAAATGGAGGCTAGGGCTCAAGAACTCAAAGGGCTCGAAAGGTTTTTGGTTGCGAGAAGACGGTGAAAAGGTAACCGGGTAAGTTCTAGGCCTTCTATTTATAGCCTAGATCTTACTTTTTTACCGTTAGTCTATGTCGTTTCGCATTCTTGCCGTTACCTTTCCCCGAGATTAACACTTACTACTGTTTCCGTTGGAAACAGAAACTTAACGGCTATTTTCTCTAAGTCTAAAAGACTTTCGAACTTCTTGAGTCGGTTCTAAGATAGTTCGAAAAGCAATTACCTTAAGACTGATTCAGAGTTTATATCTTCATGCATTTCGGAGATGAACTAAAAACCAATAACCCCTATGTTTGGTTATCTTTTCCTTCCGTATACTGCTCTCCTAACGTTACAGGTCAAACGGAGAAGCGTATTCGATGGGCTACTGTTGGGGGAAAATATCTCATCTTCGGGGTTATTGTCGAAGCAACATAAAGGCAGACAGCGGATTCGAAGGTTCCTAGACGATCATCTTCGAAGATACCCGGAACCAAGTTCGAAGTACGAAGATAGGCATTGGTTCGGAGTACATCTTCGAACTAAGGCTTTTCAAGATCTTTTCTGCCAGCTAAGATGGAAGACTTATCTTCTTTCTTATTAGATTAGTCTTTTACCATTTTAGCCCTATTAAGGGAACCGAATAGTTTCCACTATGTCGGTTGTAATAGAGGGGTAAATAGGTCTTTTCCTTAATGTTTGGGCCTATAAATACCCCCCATTTCACCCTGTAATAGGGACCGAATACAAGTTATTCAATACACACATTCGAACTATTCTAAGTTATTATCCTTTCGGAGGCTTAGAACAGTTCTCTTCACAAACACTTTGTTTGTTAGTTTCTATTCTACAGAAACCTGTTAGCGTAATCTTTTACGCCAACAGCGACAAAGCAAACCCACCTGGATCTTTTCTAATAATCATAAAAATGCATAAATTTTTTATTTATCTGAATTTTTATCATTTTTATAGCAAATTTTTCATATTTAAAGCATATAAATGTCCAAATTGCATATCGGCATCTAAGTAAGGATCTAGCTACAAGGCATGTAAAAGATAGCGAAAGCATTCAGCCTACACATGCTAGTTACCAGAAGCAATGATGATCATTTTTCAATTTTAAAGCATAAAAGCCATGCATATGACAAATATCAGATATATCATGCAAACTGAAACAGAACAAGATCATCGACAAGTAATCAAAAGCATATACTAGCTAGAGAAAGTAAAGCAGATTAATCATGTAATAGAAGCAAGCTCAAAATGTGATTTATGGTTATGCATGATATGAACGCACACAAAAGGACTCAATAAAAAATAAAGAAGAAAAGAAAAAAACTGACTCAAAGTATCCTAAAAAGGATTCACAACTCCCAAATCCAGATCAATAATCACGAGTGGGAACAAACGGTCCAACGCCAGGTTTTGCAAAGGTGTTAAACCAGTGTCGAGCTATCTGCTCGTATGTAGGAAAACAGAAGGAATCATATGAGTCTGGACCGAAACAAGGATCAAAGTGCGGTCCTCTGTTCTTCCTAAAATCACGGCCACGATGTCTAAAACCGTATCCATAACGATCTAGAACTCTGCCGGAACGGAAACCACCCTCCGGAGCACGATCATAAAAAGTGTCAACTCTACCACCACCTACACGACGTGGCCAGGCCTCTAGCCTATCTCTACGTCGAGGAACTCTCTGTCTACCACCCTGCTAGTAGAACTGCTCCTGCCCACCTCGAGCTCTCTCTGCACGCTCAACCCGCTTCCTCCTGAAGCAAAACTCCTCAAGATGCCCGTCTCTCTGACAAAACTCACAGTGATAGGTAGGCTTCTTGGGATGTTGTTGTGGCTTAGGGTTCTTAGGCTTGGTGGTGTTGGGTGTAGCATCCTTGGTGTGAGAAGGTCCAGGTAAGGAATCAAGTGAAGTGTGGAGAATTTTAGGCTTTGGAACCCAGATCTGCTTCTTAGGTTGAGCTTTAGGTTGTTCTTGGATCACTCAATCCTTGGGCTGACTATCCTTAAAGGACTCAGTGGAGTGAGTCTTAGGATATCTCTGTTCGGGAGTCATCTTATGTAGGACCGAAAGTAGCGACCAGAGGGGGGGTGAATGGGCGCCTAAAAAAAATTCTTTCGAATCAATGGCCTGTTCCCAATACCCAACGCACCTCGACAGACTTAGCAGGGAAAAGTAAACAGATCAACAAGACCTAAAAAGATCTAGCCTAAAAACAACCAGTGTCCTAATCGAAAAGACACTCACACAGTGCTAACAGGCAGATTAAATAAAGCATTCAAATCATGACAGATCAAACTTCACAGAAATAAATCATCACAGCAATTTATCTGAGTTTGAGAGGTTACTGTTCAAAGTTGTCTCCTGTTAGGTACTTGATGAAGCCTGTGCAGAGCGAAGCCAGAAATAGTAGCTACCGAAGCCAAGAAAGTCGGAGCCTGGAAAGTGTTCACAGCCCTTTGTTTGAAGATCACATGTGTTGTATCAGTTCACAATCACCCAGATTTTGATGCTCTTCAGCCAAGGTCATCTACACGCCCAAAACAGTAGCCACCAGATGCAGAAAAAATAAAACTGAAGAGCATTGCAGCCTTCTTGGATCACAAGTAAGAAAATAAACCATGAGATATTTTTGAGTTGGTAAAAAGTGGACAGTTGAATAATAGCCTGAAAAGTGCTTTTGTGATCTGTTTAGGATTAAAAAGGTGGCAGATCAAAAGGTTTAGCAAGAGAATATGGGGAACAAAAATATAGACATGAACTTGAGCTAAATTCAGATTTCATCAAGATCAAGTCGAAACAAAAATCATTTCTGGATCAGTTCTGAGTTCTGAGTATTTTCAGATCAGTGGTGACATAGCACTTTTAACACTCAAGAACTTCAAGAACCCAGCATCCAAACAGAGCGAAAATTCCAAAAGTAGACAACACAGATCATGTTCTTCAAAAGTCGCAGGGACATCCAAGCCATGTTCTGTTGTGAAAAACTCCAGAAAAGTCAATCAAAGATTGAATCCAGCCAAAAACAATTCTGGATGAGTTCTGACTGTTCTGGAATATTTCAGATCAGTAGTGCCATAGCACATTTAACAGTCAAGAACGTAATGAACAAAAAGTTTAAATAGAACACAAAGTTAATAAATAGATCCTTCCGATCATTCACTTCAAATGTTACATGAACATCAAGGTCATGTTCTACGGAGAAAAATCCCAGAAAACTCACTCAAAGATTGAATCCTGATTAAAAGGACTTAGAAATTTCTGAACACAAGATTCATTTCAGATCTCTGGGGCCAGTTTGGATCAGCAAAAAGAACAAGAAAAATTGGCAGAAAAAAGTTGATTATTTCAAAAATGGATCAATAAAATCGTGCACAACAAAAGATGTATAAGATTCAACATCATGTTCTGTAGAGAAATCACAAGAAAACAAGCTCTCAAAATCGAATCCAGAGGATCTAACCTGTTGCGGTGCAGGCACAATAAACAGCAACCACAAACGAACAGAGAAAAATAGTGCGGCGGCGGATGAACTGTGGAGGAAGGAGAAGCAAAAAGTGAACTCTGATATTTCTTTTCAAAAATGAGTTAACCCTAACCCTAGGGTATTGGGGCCTATTTATAGGCAGCCCAATAAGAGGGTAAAATGCAGAAATACCCCTGGGGTTTTTACAGATGCTGAAAATAAATGGAAAAGACTAAACTGCCCTTAGGATATTTTTACAGACTCGACTGACAGACTGTGGGCCTAGGGACAAAATAGTAAACTCCTATTTACAGATGACTTATCCGGAAGCTAAGCTTTCGTAGCGACTACGGCTTCTCTTCTGGACAGTCCGATGCGAGATCAGCGGTCGTCAGTTTTTCGCCGAAACTGACAAAGCCTCCACCGACTTTGCACCAGGTACCCGGATTGGGCCGGCCCGATTCCGCAGCTCTCTCAGCCCGGCAATCACTCGCCGCCCGTGTACCTGAGTCAATCCCGGTCAATAGTCCAGTGGATCCTCTTCTGCTCCTAGCCCATGTACCCGGATTGGGCCAGCCCGACTTCGCGGCCTCCTCTGCCCGACAGTCGCTTGCTGCCCGTGTACCTGAGTCACACGCGGCCCAGACGCAGCAGATCCTCTCTCTCTTTTCAGTCCTCTTTGACTATCGTTGACAATGACTCATCACATCTGGAGCCATGAGGCCCACGCTATTCAGCATGGCTCCTCAATCTCCCCCTTGATGAGTGCATTGTCAACACTTCTCTTCATCTGCTCTTCAGAACCTGCAAGCAACTGTGGAAACACGAAAACAAAACACAAGAAAACAGAGAAGAAGAAAATAAAGTAAAAGTTTAACCCTAATGACCAAAAGCCGAACAAAAGCAAGAAACGGTCATTATGGTTAACCAAAGGTAAAAGCTCAAAACGAGTGCAGTCTCAGAAATATCAACAAGGATATCAAAAGACTACAAAACTCCCCCTGAAATAAATCTCAGAGAAAGCCAAAACTCCCCCTTAAACTCTTATACCAAAAATTCTCCCCCTTGTTGACAAGTGAACTCATCAAGCACTCTAAAAAGACACTGACTCCCCCTGAAATGCAACTCCCCCTCAAAATATGCAATGAATGCAACTGGGGTGCAGGTGGAGTGCAGAAAGCATGCTTCTCAGATATGATTGACTGCAATTACAACATCTAACAAGTATAGCAAAAGACATACTGTCTAAGACACATGGCATGATCAGTGCAACAGATGATATCTAAAGAAAGTCATTAGCACGCATTTTTCAGTTTAATTTTCTCAAATAAAAGCATCACCACATTTTCCAGATGACAAGCAAGGTAAAGCAAGAGATGCAGAAGCTAACTGATATCTACCAAGATAAGCATTGTCCAAAACAAAGTGCTTCAGCAAACTTGTTGTCTTTTTAATTTTCAGGCTTTTTCATTTCTTTTTTCATTTTTGCCAAGGGTTATTTGCATGTCAAACCTTACGCTAACCGACCAAGTCAAGCCTAGGCCAGAACTGGACCATCAGAAGCTTAAGACATTGGTCTTGGCATACACTACACTGTCCTAGTTCATACCAAAGTGCTATGGTAAGCAGTCCAGAACAATGCAATGCGACAAGGCAAACCCACTTGGATCTTTTGAACTTAAGCATAAAAAGGCATGGAATTTTCATTTTTCATTTTTTTTTAATCATTTTTATAGCACAATTTCCATGTTAAAGCATAAAGATGTCCAAGTTGCATATCTGCATCTATGTGATGAACTAGCTACAAGGCATGTAACAGATAGCAAAAACACTCAGCCTACACATGCTAGTTACCAGAAGCAATGGTGATCATTTTTCAAGTTTAAAGTGTAAAAGCCATGCATATGACAGATATCAGACATATCAAATGAACTGAAACAAAGCATGATCATCGACAAGTAATCAAAAGCATGTACCAGCTAGAATAAGTAAAGCAGTTCAATCATATAACAGAAGCAGGCTCAAAAGTGTGATATGTGAATATGTATGATATGAACACACACAAAAAGACTCAAGAAAAGAGTAAAGAAGAAAGATAAAACTGACGCAAAATATCCTAGAAAGGATACACAACACCCAAATCCCCTCGTAAACGCTCAAAAGTAGACTGATCTAGGGGTTTGGTGAAAATGTCAGCCAACTGATGATGGGTATCAACATGAACAAGGTCAATGACACCTTTCTCATATTGATCCCGCAAAAAGTGAAAGCGCACATCAATGTGTTTGGTTTTTGAATGAAGACATGGGTTTTTCCCTACACTAATAGCACTGGTGCTGTCGCAAAACAAAGGAACTCTGGTAGGAAAAAACAACCCAAAATCTCGCAGAGTGGAAATCATCCAAACCAACTGTGAGCAGCAGCTAGCAGCAGCTACATACTCAGCCTCTGTGGTCGAAAGAGCAACTCCAGATTGCTTTCGAGAAGACCAAGAGACAAGAGAAGAACCAAGAAACTGGCAAGTACCGGAAGTCGACTTGCGATCCAACCGGCACCCACCAAAGTCAGCGTCCGAAAAGCCAGATAAATCAAGAGAAGATGATGCTGAATAGTAGAGACCAAGATCAGGCGCATAAGTGAGATACCTGAAGATGCGCTTGACAGCTTGCCGATGAGACGCGCGTGGTGAAGACTGGAAGCGCGCGCACAGTCCCACGGCGAACTGTATGTCTGGCCTCGTCGCCGTCAAGTACAGCAGCGAACCGATCATCCCTCGAAACTCTCTCTCGTTGACCTTGACGCCGCTCTCGTCCTTGTCCAGGCCCCCAGATGTACCCATTGGGGTCATCTGAGGCTTCAGCTCTCCACCAAAGTCGAATTTCTTCAACATGTCTCGAGTGTACTTACCTTGGTGGATGAAAGTGTCGTCCTTGGTCTGCTTGATCTGGAGCCCTAGAAAGTACTTGAGCTCACCCATGAGGCTCATCTCAAACTCGCTGTGCATCTGCTCAGAAAACTTGGACACAAGATCGTTAGTAGTACCGCCAAAGATAATATCGTCCACGTATATCTGAGCAACTAAAAAATCTGAAGCATCTCTGAGCAAGAAGAGAGTCTTATCCACAGAACCCATCACAAAGCCCTTCCCCAACAAAAACTGCTTTAACCGGTCATACCAAGCCCTAGGGGCTTGCTTTAACCCGTATAAAGCTTTCTGCAGCTTAAAAACATGTCGAGGAAACTTGGGGTTCTCAAAACCGGGGGGCTGCCTAACATAAACCTCCTCCTCTATGTACCCGTTCAGAAAAGCACTCTTGACGTCCATTTGAAAAAGCTTAAAACCCTTCGAAGCGGCAAAAGCTAAAAGAATGCGAATGGACTCAAGACGGGCAACAGGGGCGAAGGTTTCTTCAAAATCAATACCTTCCTTCTGGCAAAAACCCTGGGCAACTAGTCGAGCTTTGTTGCGCACCACAACCCCATCTTCACCTTGCTTGTTCTTGAACACCCACTTGGTGCCTATGGGGTTGCATCCTGGTGGCAGCTCTACTAGAGTCCAAACCCGATTGCGGACAAAATTCTCAAGCTCTTCTTGCATGGCATTAATCCAGTTCGAGTCAGAAAGAGCATGAGAAATGTCTCTGGGCTCAAAAGATGCAACAAAAGCAGATTCAGCAAACACAGCAAGAGAGTCAACAGACGAACGCAAAGTTCTTGAAAACACATCACCGATGATGAGCTCTGAGGGGTGATCACGCTGAACTGCTCGGGATCCCTGGTGATCTGAAGTCACCTCACCGGAGTCAGCAGCTGGCACCTCTGGACTCGACTGAGGGGGCTCGATCGAAGTGGAAGAAGTGATCAGAGGTCCGCCCTCGTCCTCAGTCGAAGTCTCAGAAGGTGTGGGCTCTGCAGGAGGTGCAGAAGGCCCACCCTCATCAGCAGCTGGAGTATCCTCATCTTCCTCGAAGATGGACTCTCCGAGCTCACCATCACCAGAAAGCTCAAAAGAAGGATTCAAAGAAGGCAAGGACTCATCAAACGAAACCTCACAAGTCTCGACAAGCTGCTGGGAGTCAAGGTTCCAAACACGGAAGCCTCGAGAATGCAAAGCGTAACCAAGAAAAACACCATCCCAGCAACGAGACTCAAACTTGTCCAAATGCCCTCCCTTCTTGAGCACAAAGCACTTGCAGCCAAACGCTCGCAAGTGGCTCACCTTGGGCTGTCTGCCAAACCGCAACTCATAAGAGGTCTTACCAAGGTAAGCTCTAAGAAAAATGCGATTGGCTAGATAGCAAGCCGTGTTCATGGCTTCAGCCCAAAAGCGCCTAGGAGTCCTGTGCTCATCGAGCATCGTCCTGGCCATCTCGACTAGCGTGCGGTTCTTTCGTTCCACAACGCCATTCTGTGGGGGAGTGTAAGGAGCAGAAAACTGATGGTCAAGACCCTGATCACTACAGAAGCTGACGAACTGAGAGTTCTTGAACTCAGAGCCGTTGTCGGAGCGAATTGCTCGCATCCGACCATTGTTCTCATTCTTCAGCTTCAAAATCAGGTCATGAACAAACTGAAATGTTTCATCCTTAGACTCCAAAAAGAAAACCCACGAGAATCGAGAAAAGTCGTCAACAATCACAAGTGTGTACCACTTCCCACCGACTGAGCGTACCCGAGCTGGACCGACAGTGTCCATGTGTAACAGCTCGCCCGGATACGAAGTCATCACCTGAGTCACAGGTGAGTGAGAAGCGGCAACCATTTTCCCGTGACGACAGGGATGGCAAACTAGATCCTTCTCCATCTTAAGCTTGGGCAATCCTCGGATGAGGTCCATAGAGCTCAACCTGACTAGCAGGTCAAAACTCAAATGGCCTAACCTCCTATGCCACTTCCAGAGCTCAGAGGAGGATCCAGCAATCAAACAGCGAGAAGGGCCAAAAGAACTAGAGAAGTCAATCCGAAAAACTTTACCGAAAGGTAAGATCTGGCAAATCAAAGACCCTCTAGAATCAAACACAGAAGAATTGACCTTCTTAAAACGCACCTCCAAACCATCCTCAAGAAGTTGCGAAACAGAAATCAAATTGAAGTTCAAGTTTCCAACCAAAGCAACGTTTTTCAAAGAAAAATGGTCTGAAATGCGAATTGAGCCAATGCCACTTACTTTCCCTTGACCACTGTTCCCGAAGGTGATGTACTCTTTGGAGCTCGGGGGATTGAGACTGGAGAACCATCTGCGATGTCCCGTCATGTGGCGAGAACACCCTGAGTCCATGATCCAAACGTCCTCCAGTCCCCGATCCTGCACAATCAGTGGATGTAAGTGGGAGCAAATGGTCCGGCACCGGGTTTAGCAAAAGAGCTAAACCAGTGTCGAGCCATCTGCTCAAAAGACGGAAAGCAGAAATCATCAGAAAAGTTTGGACCAAAACGCGGCTCAAAGCGCGGTCCTCGGTTCTGCCTAAAGCCTCGGCCACGAGGTCCAGGACCGTAGCCAAAACGGCCTGGAGCTCTGCCGGAACGACCACCACCAACTGGAGTACGAGCAAGAAAGTCGTCTCCTCTACCACCACCTACACGACGCGGCCTGGCCTCCAGCCTCTCCCCGCGTCGAGGAACACGCAGTCTACCACCCTGCTGGTAGAACTGCTCCTGACCACCACGAGCTCTCTCTGCTCTCTCAACCCGCTTCCTCCTGAAGCAAAACTCCGCAAGATGCCCGTCTTTCTGACAGTACTCACAATGATAGGTGGGCTTCTTGGGATGTGGTTGAGGCTTGGGGTTCTTGGGCTTAGTGGTGTTTGGTGTTGTCTTCTTGGGTTGAGAGGGTCCAGGAAGAGAGTCTAGAGAAGTGTGGAGAAGTTTGGGCTTTGGAACCCAGATGGGTTTCTTGGGTGGAGCTTTGGGTGGTTCATGGATCACTCCATCCTTGGGCTGACAAGCCTGGGAAGACTCAGTGGAATGGGTCTTGGGATATCTCTGTTCAGGAGTCATTTTACTCCACTCCACTGCCCGGCTAATGGCACTCTCAAAGTCAGCCTTGGTGTAGGTATAACCTACCCCAAACCCATCCTGCCTCTTGAACTGCTGGATCATCATGCCGAGCTGTGGCTCTCTGGCACTGATCCAACTCAGGATAGACCGGAGGTAAAAGTTCTCATTCTGAGAATCAGCTAGCTCTTCTCTCAACGATGCTAGTACCTCCACCTGAGACAAGCAGGTCTCACACTCACTATCTACCTGGACAGACTTCTCGGCTTTTAGCTTAATCAACTCAAGTCTAAGAGACAGACAGTTCTCACAGACAGTCGGTGGAACTGACAATGTCTCAAGCTCTAGCCTAGTCTGCGCAAGCTCGGCTCTCATTCTCTCCAAAACACCCAGACGCTCATCGCCCTTGGCTTTCAGCTCAGCTAAACTAGCAAGATGTGATGGGCAATCAGCACAGGGTAGGACGACAGTGGCTTGAGCATCTTTCAGCTCCAGCTGAGCGCTTTCAAGCTCAGTGGCCAAAGCGTCCCTCTCATCAACCCTTTCTGTGTACCTGGACTTCAGAGTCGACAGGTCACACAGAAGCACCTCACACTTTGGGCACTCACTGCTATCACCCAAGCAAGGGGAAGAAGATAGACTCTCAATTCTGCCGTTGGCCACGGCAAGCTCACTCTCTAACTCATCTATCCTCTTCTTAGCCCCTCTAAGCAGTTTTTCCCGATACTTTAACTCCTGACGATTGCTTTCAAGTAAATCAACGATTTCGCGTTCATAAGATGATACCTTTTCGTTGTCGTCGTCGTCGGAGTCATCGGAGGAGCTCTTCTCTTTCTTATCCCCAAGAGCCATTGAGCAGAAACTCTTGTGGGATCTTCGGCGCTGATGTGAGCGGCTCTTCGGTCTGTCACCGAAAGCCATGAAGCAAAGGCCCGCTGGATCGTCCTTGTCCTTCCCCTTCCTGATGATGATCTCCTCATCGCTCGAGCTCGATGAAGAGGAAGAAGACGTGGACCGCTTGGAGTAGCTCTTCTCCATCTCAGCGAAGAAGGCCTTGTCGCGCTTCTTGTTCTCTCGCCGGTAGTCCTTCAGGGCCTTTCTGAAGAATCTGGTCTTTGGCTTGCCCTTGTTGAAGGAGGAGCTGTCGTGCTTGCCGGAGTCGTGGAAGCCACCACCGGTGCCCTTCTTGTGGCCATTGCGCTTGGGGCAGTCGGCGATGAAATGTCCTGGATCACCACACTCAAAGCACCCGGTCTTTGTGCCGTGTCTTTTGAACATCCTCTTATCATAGACACGACGCACCCGGTTGTTAAAAAGACACAAATCATCATCTCCCAACGACTCAAGCTGATCCTCAGTGATAGACATCAAAGAGAACCCAACACAACTCACAGAAGAGGGATCAACAGAAGGTGTAGCAAGGGCCAGAGACTTTGATCCAGAGCCAGTGAGATTTGATCTCAACTGGGTATCAACCTCGGTGGCCTTCAGCTTGCTAAACAAATCAGAAATGGTCAAGGTATCATAAGAAGTGCTCTCAATGATAGAGGATACCTTGATCTCCCAGATCTTTGGGTCCAAGGTATGGAGAACCTTGAGCGCCTGTTCGTGATCTGAGACTAACTGAACACCCTCAGCCTTGTTGTCCCGAAGCTTGTTTATGATCGACTGAAAACGACCAAACAACGCTTCAACAGATTCACCCGGCTTTTGTGTGAAGTTCTCGTACTCACGCCGGTAGGTCTGATAGAGCCGAGCCTTGACCTGAGCTGTCCCCTCATGGTGTGCCTGGAGGGTAGCCCAGATCTCTCTCGCAGTGGAGAGATGGCTCACACGCTCAAACTCAGTGGGACCTAAACCAGAAAACAAGATGTTCACCGCTTTGCTATTGTTCACATGCTGGGCGATGATACCAGGAGAATCACGCTCAGCAACTGGCAATATGACAAACGTAGCGTGAACGCAAATGTCCCAGATGTCCGAGCTTTGGCTCATGAGATAGGCTCGCATGCGAGTCTTCCAATAATTATAGCCATAAGCTTCCAAGGACGGGACCTTGCCAGGAGAAGTCATGATCACTACTGAGGTTTAGAACCGGTTAAGGTATGGAAAAACCCTAACCAGGCTCTGATACCACTTGTAGGACCGAAAGTAGCGACCAGAGGGGGGGTGAATGGGCGCCTAAAAAAAATTCTTTCGAATCAATGGCCTGTTCCCAATACCCAACGCACCTCGACAGACTTAGCAGGGAAAAGTAAACAGATCAACAAGACCTAAAAAGATCTAGCCTAAAAACAACCAGTGTCCTAATCGAAAAGACACTCACACAGTGCTAACAGGCAGATTAAATAAAGCATTCAAATCATGACAGATCAAACTTCACAGAAATAAATCATCACAGCAATTTATCTGAGTTTGAGAGGTTACTGTTCAAAGTTGTCTCCTGTTAGGTACTTGATGAAGCCTGTGCAGAGCGAAGCCAGAAATAGTAGCTACCGAAGCCAAGAAAGTCGGAGCCTGGAAAGTGTTCACAGCCCTTTGTTTGAAGATCACATGTGTTGTATCAGTTCACAATCACCCAGATTTTGATGCTCTTCAGCCAAGGTCATCTACACGCCCAAAACAGTAGCCACCAGATGCAGAAAAAATAAAACTGAAGAGCATTGCAGCCTTCTTGGATCACAAGTAAGAAAATAAACCACCATGAGATATTTTTGAGTTGGTAAAAAGTGGACAGTTGAATAATAGCCTGAAAAGTGCTTTTGTGATCTGTTTAGGATTAAAAAGGTGGTAGATCAAAAGGTTTAGCAAGAGAATATGGGGAACAAAAATATAGACATGAACTTGAGCTAAATTCAGATTTCATCAAGATCAAGTCGAAACAAAAATCATTTCTGGATCAGTTCTGAGTTCTGAGTATTTTCAGATCAGTGGTGACATAGCACTTTTAACACTCAAGAACTTCAAGAACCCAGCATCCAAACAGAGCGAAAATTCCAAAAGTAGACAACACAGATCATGTTCTTCAAAAGTCGCAGGGACATCCAAGCCATGTTCTGTTGTGAAAAACTCCAGAAAAGTCAATCAAAGATTGAATCCAGCCAAAAACAATTCTGGATGAGTTCTGACTGTTCTGGAATATTTCAGATCAGTAGTGCCATAGCACATTTAACAGTCAAGAACGTAATGAACAAAAAGTTTAAATAGAACACAAAGTTAATAAATAGATCCTTCCGATCATTCACTTCAAATGTTACATGAACATCAAGGTCATGTTCTACGGAGAAAAATCCCAGAAAACTCACTCAAAGATTGAATCCTGATTAAAAGGACTTAGAAATTTCTGAACACAAGATTCATTTCAGATCTCTGGGGCCAGTTTGGATCAGCAAAAAGAACAAGAAAAATTGGCAGAAAAAAGTTGATTATTTCAAAAATGGATCAATAAAATCGTGCACAACAAAAGATGTATAAGATTCAACATCATGTTCTGTAGAGAAATCACAAGAAAACAAGCTCTCAAAATCGAATCCAGAGGATCTAACCTGTTGCGGTGCAGGCACAATAAACAGCAACCACAAACGAACAGAGAAAAATAGTGCGGCGGCGGATGAACTGTGGAGGAAGGAGAAGCAAAAAGTGAACTCTGATATTTCTTTTCAAAAATGAGTTAACCCTAACCCTAGGGTATTGGGGCCTATTTATAGGCAGCCCAATAAGAGGGTAAAATGCAGAAATACCCCTGGGGTTTTTACAGATGCTGAAAATAAATGGAAAAGACTAAACTGCCCTTAGGATATTTTTACAGACTCGACTGACAGACTGTGGGCCTAGGGACAAAATAGTAAACTCCTATTTACAGATGACTTATCCGGAAGCTAAGCTTTCGTAGCGACTACGGCTTCTCTTCTGGACAGTCCGATGCGAGATCAGCGGTCGTCAGTTTTTCGCCGAAACTGACAAAGCCTCCACCGACTTTGCACCAGGTACCCGGATTGGGCCGGCCCGATTCCGCAGCTCTCTCAGCCCGGCAATCACTCGCCGCCCGTGTACCTGAGTCAATCCCGGTCAATAGTCCAGTGGATCCTCTTCTGCTCCTAGCCCATGTACCCGGATTGGGCCAGCCCGACTTCGCGGCCTCCTCTGCCCGACAGTCGCTTGCTGCCCGTGTACCTGAGTCACACGCGGCCCAGACGCAGCAGATCCTCTCTCTCTTTTCAGTCCTCTTTGACTATCGTTGACAATGACTCATCACATCTGGAGCCATGAGGCCCACGCTATTCAGCATGGCTCCTCATCTTACTCCACTCTACTGCACGGCTAATGGCACTCTCAAAATCAGCCTTGGAATAGGTGTAACCTACCCCAAACCCATCATGTCTCTTGAACTACTGGATCATCATGCCGAGTTGTGGCTCTTTAGCACTGATCCATCTCAGGATTGAACAAAGGTAAAAGTTCTCGTTCTGAACATCAGCTAGCTCCTCTCTCAAAGAAGCTAATACCTCCACCTGAGACAAGCAGATCTCACACTCTTTATCAACTTCGACAGACTTCTCAGCTTTTAGCTTGATCAACTCCATTCTAATGGATAAGCAGTTCTCACAAACAATGGATGGAACTAACAAGGTCTCAAGCTCTAGCTTAGTCTGCTCCAACTCAGCTCTCACTCCAGCTAACTCACTCAACTTCTCATCACTCTTGGCTCTCAGCTCGGCTATACTAGCTAAATGGGATGGGCAGTCTACACAAGGTGCGACGACAGTGACATGAGCATCTTTCAGCTCCTACTGAGCGCTCTCAAGCTCAGTGACCAATGTGTCTCTCTCATCTACTCTCTCTGTGTACCTGGACTTAAGAGTCGTTAGGTCACACAACAGCACCTCACAGTTATGGCACTCACCACTATCACCCAAGCAAGGGGAAGAAGACAGACTCTCAATCTTACCATTTGCTGTAGCAAGCTCACTTTCAAGCTCATCTATCCTCTTCTTAGCCCCTCTAAGCAGTTTGTCCCTATACTTCAACTCCTAATGTTCTGTTCTAGTAAATTAACAACTTCTTGTTCATAGGAAGATGCCTTCTCATCGTCATCATCGTCGGAGTCATCGGAGGAGTCCTTCTCTTTCTTCTCCCCAAGAGCCATTGAGCAGAAGCTCTTGTGGGGTCTTCGGCTGTGACGTGAGCGACTCTTCGGCTTGTTCCCAAAGGTCATGAAACAGAGGCCCACCGTATTGTCCCTGTCCTTCCCCTTCCTGATCATGATTTCTTCATCACTTGAACTTGAAGACGAGGAGGAAGACGAGGATCTCTTGGAATATCTTTTCTCCATCTCGACGAATAAGGTCTTGTCTCACTTCTTGTTCTCACGCCTATAATACTTTAGAGCCTTTCGAAAAAATCTTGTCTTGGGCTTTCCCTTTGTGGAGTTGTCATACTTGCCAGAGTTGTAGGAGTTACCGCCGGTGCCCTTCTTGTAATTCTTCTACTTGGGGCAGTCGGCGATGAAATGGCATGTATCACCACACTCAAAGTATCCGGATTTTGTGCCGTGTCTCTTAAACATTCACTTATCATAGACACGTCGCACCCGGTTGTTAAACAAACATAGATCATCATCTCCTAGAGTATCAAGTTGTTCCTCGGAAATAGACATCAAGGAAAACGCAGTACAACTCATGGCATTAGGATCAGCAGATGGTGTCTCAAGCGCCAGAGTCTTTGATCCAGAACCAGTGAGATTTGATCTCAACTGGATATCGACCTCTGAGGCCTTGAGCTTACTAAAAATCTCTGCGATGGTCAAGGTATCATAAGACGTGCTCTCAACAATAGAAGAGACCTTGATCTCCCAGATCTTAGGGTCCAAGGTATGGAGTACCTTAAGCGCCTATTCATGATCCGAGACCAGCTGATCACCCTCGGCCTTGTTAACGTGAAGCTTGTTAATGATGGATTGAAAGCGACCAAACAAAGCCTAAACAGTCTCACCCGGCTTCTGTGAAAAATTTTCATACTCACGCCGGTAGGTCTGGTAGAGCCTAGCCTTGACCTAAGTTGTCCCCTCATGGTGTGCCTAGAGGGTAGCCCAAATCTCTCGAGCAATGGTGAGATGGCTAACACGCTCAAACTCACTAGGACCTAGACCAGAAAATAAAATATTCACCGCCTTACTATTATTTTGGTGCTGGGTAATTACATCTGCTGCAGTATCCACAGCAATAGTCGTTGTGGTGAAACTAGGATAAACACAAATCTCCCATATGTCCGAGCTCTGGCTCATAAGGTATGCTCGCATGCGAGTCTTCCAATAAGTATAGCCAAAAGCTTCTAGGGACAAGATTTTACCAGAAGACATCATGGTCACTACCTAGGTTTAGAATCGGTTAAGATATGAGAAAACCCTAACCTTGCTCTGATACCACTTGTAGGACCGAAAGTAGCGACCAGAGGGGAGTGAATGGGCGCCTAAAAATTTCTTAGTAAACTATATGCTAATCCCAACACCCAAACAAACTTAACCAGATAAATAATATTAGCAAAGCAAATTACTGGAATTAAAGTTGTCTGGTCTAAAAATGAACGGTGTCCTAATTAAAAAGATATTAAAGCTAAACTAAAAGGAATCACTGCAGTAAATAAAAATGGGTGCTAGAAATATTTAATGACATAATAAGAACCACTAAATATCTTAATAAAATGTTCAGATTGCAGTCTAAAAATAAAATACTAATTAACTGAATAAAATATGGATCATCCAAAAATTAATTCAGAAATAACCCAAAAATATTTCAAGTAAAGACTAGAATTAAAAATACCACTGCGACTAATAAACTTTTCTTTACTTTTTGTATAAGCAGATTAAATTAACACGAAATTGCTAAAAAAAATTTCTAATTAAATAATAAATGATTATATCTAAAACTGATCTACTAAAAAATAATAGATTGAAAAACTACCTGCGTCATTGACGTTGCCGAGGGCCTTGCCGCTGTGTGGCCGTCGTCGTGCGTCCAGCAGCTGATCGCAGCGAGCCTCACGCCACCGCCTTGCAAAAATGTTGTTCAGCCTGGCGCTTGTGGGTCCCACATGCATTGATGAAGCCTTGGTTGCTGCTGCAGAAAGCTACGCCTGGACGCTGCGAGGCTGCGTGATAATGCGCTGTGGGAAAGCTGTGGCTTGTTGTGTGCCTTCCCTGCCGTGGGGTCCGCCCGTTGTGGCTGCTGCAGAAAATCTGGCTGCTCGTTGCTGTCTCGGTAGCCGTGCACGTGAATCAAAGCAAAAACACCAGGGAAACCAAAGACTGCAGCGTTCAGCCGGCGTGTGCAGCCCTCCGCACGTCAAAGCCTCGTGGGGCCCGCCTAATCTCTGGAACTGAAGCGCTGCTCCTGCACGTGATGCGAGCCCCGGCTTTTCACGCCGCCGTACCTGTGCGCCGTGCGGTTCGGTCTCCACGCCGGCGTGGGGCCCGCGGGCTAGCTGCCAATTTTTCTTTTGCGCCTCCTGCTTCCGTCGTTCTGCTGCTGTGGCACGGATGAGCGAATAGCCGACGACCGGCGAGAAAAACAACGCAGATCCAAAAGAAAATTGTGGCAGAAAATAATATGTGGATTGTAGATTAATCTTAGAAAATCAGTCATCTATCCCCAGGGGGATAGGGGCCTATTTATAGGCGACTCCTAATACATGAAAAGACTAATTTACCCCTAGGGTAAATCAATACTTACTCTAAAATAAATTCCGAAAATTACTAAAATATTCTTAGAAAAATCACTTGACTCAACTAAAAATATTCTAAACTTAAAAACTAAATATTAATACCCTAAAAACAAAATAATCATAGGTTGTCAGTTTTGCGCCGAAACTGACAAAGCATCTACCGTCTTCGCACCGGGTACCCGGATTGGGCCGACCCGACCCCGCAGCTTCATCAGCCCGGCAATCGCTCGCCGCCCGTGTACCTGAGTCAAACCCAGTCAACAGACCATTGGATCATCTACCGCTCCTAGCCATGTACCCGGATTGGGCCAGCCCGACTCCGCGGCTCCTATGCCCGGTCGTCGCTCACTACCCGTGTACCTGAGTCACATGCACCTCAGACTCGGCAGGTCTTCATCTCTCCCTTCCTTTGACTTCCATTGACAATCACTCATCACATCTGGAATATCAAAACCATATTCTTCAACATGGTTTCTCACTATGTCGGTTGTAATTGAGGGGTAAAAAGGTCTTTTCCTGAGAGTTTCCACCTATAAATACCCCCCCTTCTCACCCTGTAATAGGCAACGAATACTCAGATATTCAATACATAACTTCGAACTACTTCGAGCTATTATCCTATTCGGAGGCTTGAGATAGTTCACTTCACAAACTCTTTGTTTGTTAGTTCTTAATCTTAGAGAACCTATTAGCGTAATCTTTTACGCCAACAGTTAGCGCCGTCCGTGGGGAACTTAGTTCTAAAAGCTAGTTCTCCGCCGCTGACTGCACTTCGAAGAGCACTTGCAGAGGGAGCTTTGGAGTCTCAAGATTCTGCACACCCTTCGGTAAGGGGCTTCCTAGTGTAGCTCGAAGGCCTCTTCTCGCCTTCCCAAATCATTCGAAGTTTTCAGTCTTCGAACCTTGACTTCGTTAGCCATGCCTCCCAAGCGGAGCCTAGCTACCGATCCTCCCCAAAGGTCCCCTCGGACCAACGGTGCAGGACCCTCAGTCATTCCACCAACTCCTGAAGGGGTCATCAGACCTCGGGCACCTAGAGGTCCTCAAGCAGCTCCCTCGGTGCTTCAAACTGATTACCCCAGTTCCCAAGACGCGGAGATCCTCTCTAGAGGAGATGAAGACCTTCCTGAAGACGCGGCTACCCAGGTAGCGCGACTTCAGGAGGAAGTAGCAAGGTGGAGGCAAGAGGCTGCAGATAGACTTCGCTCTCAAGCCTTCACTCCTGCTCTAGAGGTGCCTCAAGACGACGGTCTTGGTGGTTATCCCAAAGCTCTTCGAGTCCCAGAGGAAGCCGAGAACGCATCCTTCGATGATGAGTCTCCACTGCATCCGGACCTATAGAAAGTGCCCTTCAACCCCAGGTTCAAGGCCTCGAAGTTGCACAAATACTCTGGTGGGTCCGACCCCGGAGAGTTCTCTCGTTCATATGCCTTGGCAATAGAAGCCAGTGGAGGGGTGCGGAACACAATGGTGAAGTGCTTCCCCCTTGCGCTGGAAGGTGTGGCTCTCCGATGGTTCTGGTCTCTAAAGCCAGGATCGATCAAGTCATGGGAGCAGCTGAAGAGGAAGTTTGTGAGTAACTTCTAGGGTACGTTCGTAGCCCCAATGTCAACCGGAAGTTTGTTCTAGGTGAAGCAGCAAGTAGAGGAGACTCTTCGGGAGTATTTTACACGCTTCGCCCACACCAAGTCGCAGATCAAAGGCTTGTCTACCTCTTCGGTAGTTGATGCGGCGCGCGAAGGGGTGTTGAACCCAGATCTCCTCAGCAAACTTCACCGGAAGCCGGTGTCATCTGTAGCACAGCTAATGGCATACTTCGAATAGTTTGCCAAGGCAGAGGAAGGCTGCCTCTGAAGAATTGTGACGCCTGCACCAGCCCTTCGAGAAGTGAAGACAGAGTGTGAAGTCCCAACTCCTCCGCAAGCCCTCCTTGATAATCACTTCAATGATCATAGGCGGGGAAAGAAGCACTTCCACTCCGAGGTATTAAATATTACACCCTCCGCCCCGAAGATGCCTTTCAACTTTGAACAGGCGCAAGCTAACAAGGCTGGTACCTCGAAGCCCCAAGAGAAAACGGCTGGCAGGCGTCAAACCTTCTTCTGTTGTGTACATGGCGAAAATAGAAGCCATGACATGAAAGATTGTAATTCTGTGTTGACTCTTCGGGGCGAGTACTTAGGACGAAGCTCAGGGTGAGGTACTTCAGACCGAGCCCCTCCAGCAGTGCGTTCGGAGCCTGTGCAAGCCGTGGCTCGGGCCAGCAACCCCAAAGCACCAATGCAACTCCCGATAGCCAACATTATGCCACCACCGAAGTGGGAGGATCCCCAAGATCGTGGAAAGCGAGTGATCCTGCCCATCTCCAGAGGGGGGACCCTCGGTAACATGTCGAAGCAGCAACGGAGAGACTATGTCCGTGAAGTAGGTCACATAGGGACCTCGAGTTCAGCGGTAGAAATGCCCGAGTGGTCTCATGTACCTATTTCTTTTACTGCCAATGATGTTGCGGGGGTGAAATTGCCCCAGGCTGACACCCTTGTTATTTCAGCTGATATAGCGGGAGTTGAAGTCCGAAGGATATTGGTGGACGGTGGAAGCTCCATAGATATACTCTTCGTCCAGACCTTCAACCAAATGTGCATTCCCCAAAGAGACCTACTTCCGGCAGCTCGCCCACTCCAAGGTTTCACGGGTCCTCCTCTCGATGCCTTCAGCCAAATAGGTCTCGAGGTTGCCTTCGGAGAGGGGCCCCTAGATAGAGTTGAAGAGGTTATCTTCAATGTCGTCGATGCCCCGTATGCCTATAATGCAATCTTTGGGAGGGGAATGCTGAACCAGTTCGGAGCTATAACACATCATAACTATTTGTGTCTCAAAATGCCCACGCAAGGTGGAGTCCTCACTATTTCAGGAGACCAAGCTGCAGCCCGAAGAGCGTAGTACGGCCATGGTCCACCTCTAGATCCTCGGTAGGTGAATAGTGTGCTAGAGCACACGGAGGAAGCTTTGAGGCCCTCGGACCCATCGAAGGGCCCTTCCCTAAAGCCAAGCCCGGAGGGTGATGTGATCACGAAGATGATCCTGAAAGATGGCAAGTAGTATCCAATCCAATTCAGCAAGGGGCTACCTTTGGAAATATCTACTTCGGTGGAGGAAGTAGTTAAAGAGAACTTAGATATATTCTCCTGGACTAACGAAGATATCCCCGGAGTTGACCGAAGCATCATCGAGCACAGTTTGCTTGTCAACCTGAAGGCTAGGCCAGTGCGCTAGGGCTCCGTAAATTATCAACAAAAGGGCAGACCTCACCAAGGTAGAGGTGGATAAGCTGCTGAGGGTAGGAATTATCAGGGAAGTAGCCCACACGGAGTGGTTGGCTAACCCATTTTTGTCAAGAAAAAGGGCTCTGGTAAGTGGCGCATGTGCATTGATTTCACGTCACTGAATAAAACATGCCCGTGAGACCCCTACCCTATGCCCCGAATAGATCAGCTCATAGACTCTACGGTTGGCTCTGAATTGTTAAGCTTCCTGGACACATACTCTGGTTATCATCAGGTCTGGCTAAAACACGAAGACGAAGCCAAGACGAGTTTTATAACTCCCTCAGGAGTATTTTGTTATGTTCGAATGCCTTTTGGCTTACAGAATGCCGGAGCCACCTTCTTACGTCTTATAGCTAAGGCTCTAGGTCACCAGATAGGCCGAAATGCCAAAGCCTATATGGATGACATTTTAATAAAGAGTGTTGTAAAGCACCATCATAGCCTAGACTTAGTTGAACCCTTTGAGAGCCTCCAAGCATGTCGAGTTCGCCTCAACCCTAAAAAATGTATATTCGGGGCGCAAGCAGGAAAACTACTAGGGTACTTAGTTTCGAGTAGAGGAATCAAAGCTAGCCTGACGCAGATAAGCGCACTGCAAAGAATGGCTCCACCAAAAAATCTGTAGCGGGTCCAGAAGCTGACAGGACTGCTCGCAGCCCTCAGTAGATTCTTGGCCAGATCAGCTGAACGAAGCCTCCAAATTTTTAAAGCTCTAAAGGGGTCCGAAAGTTTCAAATGGACGCCGGAGTGCCAGAAGAGCTTCGATGACATTAAAGATTCTTTTGGAAATCTATCAACACTTACTGTGCCCCTCCCGGAAGAAACTCTCCTCCTTTATCTTGCAGCAACGGGCTCCGCAGTAAGTGTAGTGCTGGTCAGGGAAGTTGAACTTAAAGGAAAACTGGTGCAGAACCCAGTCTACTTCGTCTCAGAAGCTTTGTCCGGAGCAAAGACAAGATACTCTGAGCTCGAAAATTTTGCTTATGCTTTGGTAATGGTCTCGCGAAATCTAAGGCACTACTTCTTAGCACATAATCTCATCGTTCCTACCTCATATCCCCTTGATGATATGCTTCGGAGCAAAGATTCTATGGGTATGATCAGAAAATGGGCTATCGAGTTAGCCCTCTTTGGTATTTCCTTCATGGCGACAACAGTTATCAAGTCCCAATTCATAGCTGACTTCGTGGCCGAGTGGACTCCATCCATAGTTTGGGCACTAGAAGAAACCTCCGAAGGTCTATGGACAATTTTTTCTGATGGAGCCTATCAGGCATCTGGTGTCGTTGCTAGAGCTGTGATAATATCGCCGTTAAGGCAGAATGCCATGTATTCTACGAGGCTCAACTTTAAGACCACCAATAATATTGCAGAGTACGAAGGGATCCTGCTAGGCCTCTGAATGGCAAAGGCACTTGGAGCAACAAGGATTATAATAAAAACAGATTCCCAAGTCATCGCAGGGCATGTTGACAAAAGCTTCCAAGCCAGGAACCCGCATCTTGCAAAGTATTTAGAAGAAACCCGCAAGACTGAAGCAATGTTTAAAGGATTTTCTATTCGAAGTATCCCTCGAGCAGATAATCAACTTGTAGACATTCTAGCGAAGGCTGTGGCCAGAGCATTGGCTGTCCCGAAGGGCGCTTTCTACGAAGAACTCATCAAGCCTACGGTGCATAAACTCCCCTCCGCAGAAGTCCTTTGCATCCCAGTCACCGATTGGCGGACTCCGATAATGGATGTTTTGCAAAATAGCACAGTCTTGTCAGAAGGTCCGGATTTCCGAAGGTTGCAAGCAAGGGCTCAAAATTATAAGCTTGTCAATGGAATATTGTACAAATCCAGAGTTTGTTCTCCCCTACTCTGGTGCATCTCACAACCCAAAGGTCAAGATATACTTTGGGAGATTCATGAAGGCTTATGCGGTAGCCATCTAGTCCCCTGTGCTCTAGCAGGAAAGACACTTCGATAGGGGCTCTATTGGCCAACAATTGTAAGAGATGTAGAAGAGTTGGTTCGAACCTGCCAAGCGTGCCAGTGGATGGGTAGGCAGAGCCACCGTCCACCGACACCTCTTCAAGTTATTGCCCCGGTATGCCCAATGGCACGATGGGGAATGGATCTCATCGGCTCTTTTCCAATGGCAAAAGGCAGCTTGAAGTTTGCGGTGGTAGCAATCAAATATTTTTCTAACTGGGTCGAAGTTGAACCCCTAACTGCTATCACTTCAAGAAATGTGCAAAAATTATTTTGGCAGAATATCATATGCATGTTCGGAGTGCCAAGGGAGTTAACTGTGGATAATGGCACTCAATTTGAAGCTGAGCCCTTTAGAGAGTTTTGCGAAGGTCTCGGCATCAAGTTATGCTTCGTAGCTATTCGCCACCCCCAATCCAACGGAGCCGTCGAGCAAGCCAATGGAAATATTCTCTCTAGTATGAATCGAAGGATTGTCGGGTTAGCTAAGGGGCTATGGACCGAAGAGCTTCCTAAGATTTTATGGTCCATTCGGACCACTCAAGCTAGGTCCACGGGCTTCACTCCATTTAGGCTACTATTTGGAGATGAGGCTATGACTCCTACGGAGCTCAAAGATGGATCCCTCCGCGTAATAGAGCCTGGAAATGGCGATGAAAGAAACACTTCGCTGGACTTGTCAGAAGAAACAAGGCTTCAAGTTGTTGCTAATCTGACGAAGTACCAAGACCAAGCAAAGGCATGGTATGACCCGAAGATAAAAGTGAACGAGCTTAGACTAGGTCATTGGATGTTCTGAAGTGTAATTGCTCCAGGGAAGCTAGGAAATAAATGGTAAGGACCATATATTATCCTACGTCAGGGCGCCCTAGGTCCTTTAAGCTAGCTAATTTAGAAGGGGAAGAGTTGAAGTATGCATGGCATGCGGAACACCTTAAACATTATTACGCTTATGGGCTCCTTGTAATCAATTGTAAAAGTAGCTTTCTAAGCTAAATAAATAGGGTTAATTGCTTCTGTGCCACCGTTATTTTCCAAAACGTAAAAAATACCATTAAAATTTCAGTATTTGCTCATATGCCATTACTATTTCAAATTCACTCTTTTATGCCATTTGGGCCCAAATATTCATAAAAAGTGATGGCATAAAATGGAAAATTAGAAATATTAATGGCATATGAGCAAATATTCAGAGTCTGCAGGTGGGTCCAAATGACATAAAGGAGTAAATTTGAAATAGTAATGGCATAAAAGCTAATACCAAAATTTTAATGACATTTCTGGCGTTTCGGAAAATAACAGTGGCACTGAAGCAATTAACCCAAATAAATATGGAGGTTCGAATTATGCTTACTCTTCAACTATTCCTTACTCCTGGTGGATGCATCAGGGGAACGAAGATGCTTGTGGAGGTAAGCATCTTTCAAGGAACCTAGCAAATGGCCTTTCAACCATTGGTTCAAGGATTCCGTAAAAGAGCCGAAGGTGGCCAACCTACGGATTCCAGGCTCCGGCTTGTTAGGATTCGTAGAAGAGTCCAAGGAATTTAAAAGAATAGATTTCCGGCCTTCGGGTTCGAAGTATGTGTAAAAGATCCAAAGGTGGCCAGCCTACGGATTCCAGGCTTCGGCTTGTTAGGATCCATAGAAGAGTCTAAGGACTTTAAAAGAACAGATTTCTGGCCTCCGGGTTCGAAGCATCTGTAAAAGAGCCGAAGGTGGCCACCTACGAATTCCAAGCTCCGGCTTGTTAGGATCCGTAGAAGAGTCTAAGGACATTAAAAGAACAGATTTCCGGCCTTTGGGTTCAAAGCATCTGTAAAAGAGACAAAGGTGGCCAGCCTACGGATTCCATGCTTCAGCTTGTTAGGATCCATAGAAGAGTCTAAGGACTTTAAAAGAACAGATTTCTAGCCTCCGGGTTCGAAGCATCTGTAAAAGAGTCGTAGGTGACCAAGCAATAAGGTTTCAAGGCTCTGGCCCAATGAAACACTTTTTAAAGTCCCAAGTGACTGTTATTGGATCTTACAAGTATAAACTTAGTTCTGAAACTTATAAACATCATAATACGAACCTATAGTTCGAAGAACTCTACGAAAGAGTAAAATATGATTACCAAGTGTTATGCGAAGCATCAGGTTGTTATATCAATCATTGTGTCCGACGGACCCTATCGCAATGTGTACGGTCCCCCACCCACAAGGAGGGGCAGGGGAGTAAGGAACAGTCAAGTGATGCTTCCTAAACAGGTTATATTAATCGGGTAATCATATTACATTAAGAGAAATTTTGGTCTAAGCCTAAATAAAAGCGGAGACCCCTCTGACCTCTATAACTACTTCTAGGACCGCTTCGGTCTTCGGAGCCCTGAGTTCTTAAGACTTTTCTCTTAGTCCGAGTGCCTTTCTTCTTCGAAGCTCACAACTTTTTTGCTCTTCTTGAAGTTCAGCCCATGATAGAAGTCTTTCAGAGCTAGCCTCCATTGGATCTCTGACTTAGTATTCCGAGTCAGACCAGTCTACATATTCTAAGGATGAGGATATTACTTCCTTATCCTCCTCTTTAACATAAGCTAAGACTTCGTGTTGAACTTCGGGTGCTATTTCCCCTTGCTCCCCTCAAGGAATAGAGAAACGTGAGTGTCGGTAAGGCCTTAAGGTCTCGAGGATAGCCCACTGCTGGTGAAGCCCTTCATTAGGCTCCAATACTTCGAAGTTAGGTTCCGAAGTGCATAACAAAACCTAAAAATAAGCATCCAAACAAAGACTCCCCATTTATAAACTTTTCATTCATTAAGATAAAGGGCTTTACAAGATTTCTTGTACATGCTTAAGCACCATATGAAGCTAAACCTGTGGGTCAGTTGGTGGAGCAGGCGGAGTCAGAGGCGGCAGAGTCAGAGCTGGTGGCTTCGTTTGAGCTTGCTTCTGCCGACGAGCCTCGTCAATCCAGGTCTTGGCTGCAGCTTTGTGATCTGTTTTCTAGGTCGCCCGGAAGGCTTCCCAGGTAGAAGCCACATCCAAGGAAGGACGCAACAAGTCTTCATCGGCGAAGCCTGCAGGCGTCGAACCCCCCACTAGAGCAACTAAAATCCTGAGGGTTTCGAGATGTCGAAGGACTCCGATTCTAGCTACCTGCCCGGAGATCTCTCCATAGTGAATTCCAGATCCCTTCATCATCTTCGTTGCTGCCTGGATCATCTTTAGTTTTCGCTTGGGGGGCTCACTCGCCGCAGTTGAAGACGAAGGGCACATCGTGCCAAAGTATTCTAGGGTACCCCGGAGGGTATCCATAGTCTGTTCAGCAACATCTACGTTCTTCGTCTCGGCCTTCGTCTCCTCCAAAGCAAAAGTAGAAACCTCAGCTATCCTTGATAGCAGAGTACTTTTTTGAGCCAGCGCTTGTTTGAGTGAGTCTTGGAGCTCTACAAGTTGTGCGCTAGAGCTCGCCTCTTCTCGCTGAAGCCTCTCAACTTTAGCCCTAAGCACCACATTCTCGGCTTCGATTTCTTCGACCAAAGCCTTGAGTGTAGCGCTGCTCTGTTGCTTGGCCCGGAGCGCTTCATCAGTAAAGGCTCTGGCCCTCCGCTCCTCGAGGAGCTCCTCCTCCAGTTGCAATGTTTTGTCTTCAGAGCTTTTGAGAATAGTTTGGAGGGTGGTAACCTTCCTCTTGAGCCGATTAGTTTCGAGCTCATTGGAAGTCGTTGCCGCTCTAGCGAGGACAAATTGCTGCAAAAAAGCAGAGTGAGTATAAAGTAATTTCGTTAATTAAATACATTTGTTGTATGTTGCATACCTGAAGGACAGCCCTTTCGAGGGCCAAATCGAGCTCCGGTGTCCTGGCTTCGCTCAAGACGGAGACTAGTTCGGAGCTCCCAACCTCTTGGCACTTATTTGCCAAGGGTTCCAGGAGCGCTCGTAGCCTTGTCCGCTGCTCCAAGAACGGAGTCAGCAGAGGAAGCCAGGACAGGGCCCATCGGTCATCCACGGCGGGGTCTTCCTCCGAACCGCTCGCTGAAGGGTCGTTGGAGGAAGGTGTTGTCGTCAACGAGGGAAGGGGCCAAGGCATGTCGTGCTCTTACCCCTCCCTGGTACGAAAACTGGATCCACTACTTCTGCTGGAGTGGATCCTCCTTCGATCGTTGCTACCTCGGATGGTGTCACTTCGCCCGAGACGGCTTCAATCGTCGGAGCCACTGCTTCGACCGAAGCATCAACTCCTAGTGAAGCCAAAGCCCCACCAGGGGCTAGAGCCACACCGCTCCTCGAAGCATCTACAAAGTCAAGCTATTTGTTAAGTACTTATTGCACAATAAAGTCAAAGGAAGAGAGATATGAAGACATGTCGAGTCTGAGACGCATGTGACTCAGGTACACGGGCAGCGAGTGACAGCCGGGAAGAGGAGCCGCGGAGTCAGGCTGGCCCAATCCGGGTACATGGCTAGGAGCGGTAGATGATCCATTGGTCTGTTGACTGGGTTTTACTCAGGTACACGGGCGGCGAGCGATTGCCGGGCTGAGGAAGCTGCGGGATCAGGTCGGCCCAATCCGGGTACCCAGTGCGAAGACGGTGGACGCTTTGTCAGTTTCAGCGCAAAACTGACAACCTATGATTATTTTGTTTTTAGGGTATTAATATTTAGTTTTTAAGTTTAGAATATTTTTAGTTGAGTCAGGTGATTTTTCTAAGAATATTTTAGTAATTTTCGGAATTTATTTTAGAGTCTGTTAATTTACCCTAGGGGTAAATTACTCTTTTCATGTATTAGGAGTCGCCTATAAATAGGCCGCTATCCCCTCTGGGGATAGATGACTGTTTTCTTTTCCCTTAGATCAATCTACAGTCCAGCTTTTAGTTTTCGTCGCCACAAATTTCTTTCCCCGGCGAAAATTTTCCCACGGCGTTGTTCTCTCGCCGACGCGAGTGTGGGCCCCACGCCGGCGTGGCTCTTCCGTGCCACCGAAGAGCTACAGCGAATTAATTCTTCGGGATTTCAGCAGACGTGGGCCCCGCGGGCGGCAGCCTTGCGCCGGGTATTTGTAGCTGTGTAGCAGCGTACAGGCCAGTCTAGGCTAGCATCTACCGCCCGGCTGTCTTTCGGCGTGCAGAGAAACGGCGGAGCAGCACATGGCGTTGGACGGCGCGTGACGTGAAGCCGCAGTGGGTCCCACGTAGGTTGTCAGCCGATAAGTGTTCCCACGGCGCCGTGTTGCAAAATTGCTGCTGCACCCTACAGGGCTAGCGGCAGTAGCATCAAGGAAGCACAGGCGTCGCGGGCGGAGGAAGGCCACAAGCACGCCGGCGAAAATTTTTCTGTCGCAGAAATTCGTACGACGCAACTGAGAAGATGAACCGGGTCAGTTTTTAATCCCCTATATTTTAGTTGTTTAGTTAAACCATTATTTATCTGTTTTTTAATTATCTAAAAAATTCTGTTTAGAAATTTTGTGGTTAATTTAATCTGCCAAACTATTTTTAGTAATCGCATATTTTTATTTATATCTGTTTAATCTGCTTATATAAAAAGTAAAGAAAAGTTTATTAGTCATAGTAGTATTTTTAATTCTAGTCTTTACTTGAAATATTTTTAGGTTATTTCTGAATTAATTTTTGGATGATCCATATTTTATTCAGTTAATTAGTATTTTATTTTTAGACTGCAATCTAAACATTTTATTAAGATATTTAGTGTTTTTTATTACGTCATTAAATATTTCTAGTACACATTTTTATTTACTGCAGTGATTCTTTTTAGTTTAACTTTAATATCATTTTAATTAGGACACCGGTCATTTTTAGGCTAGACAACTATAGTACCAGTAATTTACTTTACTAATATTGTTTGTCCAGTTAAGTTGGTTGGGTGTTGGGATTTCGATATAGTTTAGCAAGAAATTTTTAGGCGCCCATTCAACCCTCCCCTCTGGTCGCTACTTTCGGTCCTACAAGTGGTATCAGAGCGAGGTTAAGGTTTTCTAATATCTTAACCAATTCTAAACCTAGGTAGTGACCATGACGTCTTCTGATAAAATCCTGTCCCTAGAAGCTTTTGGCTACACTTATTGGAAGACTCGCATGCGAGCATACCTTATGAGCCAGAGTTTGGACATATGGAAGATTTGTGTTCATCCTAATTTCACCATAACGACTATTGCTGCGGATACTGCTGCAGATGTAGTTACCCAGCATCAAAATAATAGTAAGGCGGTGACCATTTTATTTTCTGGTCTAGGTCCTAGTGAGTTTGAGCGTGTTAACCATCTCACCACTGCTCGAGATATCTGAGCTACCCTCCAGGCACACCATGAGGGGACAGCTCAGGTCAAGGCTAGGCTCTACCAGACCTACCGGCGTGAGTATGAAAATTTCTCACAGAAGCCGGGTGAGACTGTTGAGGCTTTGTTTGGTCGTTTTCAATCGATCATTAACAAGCTTCGTGTTAACAAGGCCGAGCGTGATCAGCTGGTCTCGGATCATGAGCAGGCGCTTAAGGTACTCCATACCTTGGACCCTAAGATCTGGGAGATCAAGGTCTCTTCTATTGTTGAGAGCGCGTCTTATGCTACTTTGACCGTTGCAGAGCTTTTTAGTAAGCTCAAGGCCTCAGAGGTCGATATCCAGTTGAGATCAAATCTCATTGGTTCTGGATCAAAGACTCTGGCGCTTGCGACACCATCTACTAATCCTAATGACATGAGTTGTACTGCGTTTTCCTGGATGTCTATCTCTGAGGAACAACTTGATACTCTAGCAGATGATGATTTGTGCTTGTTTAACAACTGGGTGTGACGTGTCTATGATAAGCGAATGTTTAAGAGACACGGCACAAAATCCGGATGCTTTGAGTGTGGTGATACAGGTCATTTCATTGCCGACTGCCCCAAGCGGAAGAATTACAAGAATGGAACCGGCGGCAACTCCTATGACTCCGACAAGTACGACAACTCTACAAAGGGCAAGCCCAAGACGAGATTCTTTCGAAAGGCTTTGAAGGACTACAGGCGTGAGAACAAGAAACGAGACAAGGCTTTCTTCGCCGAGATGGAGAAAAGCTACTCCAAGAGATCCTCGTCTTCCTCCTCATCTTCGAGCTCAAGTGATGAAGAGATCGTGATCGGGAAGGGGAAGGACAGGGATGATCCGGCGGGCCTCTATTTCATGGCCTTCGGGGACAAGCCAAAGAGACGCTCACGTGACAGCCGAAGGCCCCACAAGAGCTTCTACTCAATGGCTCTTGGGGAGAAGAAAGAAAAGGACTCCTCCGATGACTCCGACGACGACGACGATGAGAAGGTAGCATCCTATGAACAAGAAGTTGTTAATTTATTAGAACAGAACCGTCAGGAGTTGAAGTATAGGGAGAAACTACTTAGAGGGGCTAAGAAGAGGATAGATGAGCTTGAGAGTGAGCTTGCCACGGCAAATGGCAAGATTGAGAGTATGTCTTCTTCCCCTTGCTTGGGTGATAGTGGTGAGTGCCCTAACTATGAGGTGTTGTTGTGTGATCTAACGACTCTTAAGTCCAGGTACACAGAGAGAGTAGATGAGACAGACGCATTGGCCACTGAGCTTCAGAGCGCTCAGTAGGAGCTAAAATATGCTCATGCCACTGTCGTCGCACCATGTGTAGACTGCCCATCCCATTTAGCTAGTATAGCTGAGCTGAGAGCCAAGAGTGATGAGTAGTAGAGCGAGTTAGCTGGAGTGAGAGCTGAGTTGGAGTAGACTAAGGTAGACTTGAGACCTTATCAGTTCCACTCACTGTTTGTGAGAACTGCTTGTCCATTAGAATGAAGTTGATCAAGCTAAAAGCTGAGAAGTCTGTCGAAGTTGATAAAGAGTGTGAGATCTGCTTGTCTCAGGTAGAGGTGTTAGCTTCCTTGAGAGAGGAGCTAGCTAATGTTCAGAACGAGAACTTTTACCTCCATCAGATCCTGAGTTGGATTAGTGCCAGAGAGCCAAAGCTCGGCATGATGATCCAGCAGTTCAAGAGACAGGATGGGTTTGGGGTAGGTTACACCTATACCAAGGCTGATTTTGAGAACGCCATTAGCCAAGCAGTGGAGTGGAGTAAGATGACTCCCGAATAGAGATATCCCAAGACTCACTCCATTGAGTCCTTTAAGGATAGTCAGCCCAAGGATGGGGTGTTCCAAGAACAACCTAAAGCTCCACTTAAGAAGCAGATTTGGGTTCCAAAGCCTAAAACTCTCCACACTTCTCTTGATTCTTTACCTGCCCTCTCACACAAAAGATGCTACACCCAACACCACCAAGCCTAAGAACCCTAAGCCACAACAACATCCCAAGAAGCCTACCTATCACTGTGAGTTTTGTCAGAGAGACGGGCATCTTGAGGAGTTTTGCTTCAGGAGGAAGCAGGTTGAGCGAGCAGAGAGAGCTTGAGGTGGGCAGGAGCAGTTCTACCAGCAGGGTGGTAGACAGAGAGTTCCTCGACGTAGAGAGAGGCTAGAGGCCAGGCCACATCGTGTAGGTGGTGGTAGAGGAGGCGGTTTTCATGACCGTGCTCCGGAGGGTGGTTTCCATTCCGATAGAGTTCCAGATCGTTATGGATACGGTTTTGGACCTCGTGGTCATGATTTTAGGCAGAACAGAGGATCACGCTTTGAACCACGTTTTGGTCCAGACTCATATGATTCCTTCTGCTTTCCTACTTACGAGCAGATGGATCAACACTAGTTTAGTATTTTTGCTAGACCTGGTGGTCGACCATTTGCTCCCACTCATGACCATTGATCTTGCAGGATCGAGGACTGGAGAACGTATGGATCATAGACTCAGGTTGTTCTCGCCATATGACGGGACACCGCAGATGGTTCTCCAGCCTCACTCCCCCGAGCTCTAAGGAATACATCACTTTCAGGAACAGTGGTCAAGGGAAGGTACAAGGTATTGGGTCGATTCGTATTTCTGATTATTTCTCTTTGAAGAACGTTGCTTTAGTTGGAAATCTGAACTTTAATTTAATTTCTGTTTCGCAACTACTTGAGGATCGTTTAGAAGTGTGTTTCAAGAAGGACATGTCTTCTGTTGTTGATTCTAGAGGATCTTTAGTTTGCCGGATCTTACCTTTCGGTAAGGTTTTTCATATTGATTTCTCTAGTTCTTCTGGCCCTTCTCGTTGTCTGATGGCCGGATCCTCCTCTGAGCTATGGAAGTGGCATAGAAGGTTAGGCCATTTGAGCTTTGATCTACTTGTTAGATTGAGTTCTATGGATCTTATCCGAGGATTGCCTAAGCTTAAGATGGAGAAGGATCTAGTGTGTCATCCATGTCGTCATGGGAAAATGGTTGCCGCTTCTCACGCACCTGTGACTCAGGTGATGACTTCATACCCAGGAGAGCATTTGCACATGGACACAGTAGGTCCAGCTCGAGTACGCTCAGTCGGTGGGAAGTGGTAAGCCCTTGTGATAGTTGACGATTTTTCTCGATTCTCATGGGTTTACTTTCTAGAGTCTAAGGATGAGATTTTTCAGTATGTTCATGACCTGATTTTGAAGCTGAAGAACGAGAACAATGGTCTGATGTGAGCAATTCATTCGGACAATGGATCTGAGTTTAAGAACTCTCAGTTCATCAGTTTTTGTAGTGATCAGGGTCTTGATCATCAGTTCTCTACTCCTTACACTCCCCCACAGAACGGCGTTGTGGAGCGAAAGAACCGCACACTTGTCGAGATGGCTAGGACGATGCTTGATGAGCATAGGACTCCTAGGCGTTTTTGGGCTGAAGCAATGAACACAGCTTGCTATCTTGCCAACCGCATTTTTCTTAGAGCTTACTTAGGTAAGACGTCATATGAGTTGCGTTTTGGTATACAGCCCAAGGTGAGTCACTTGCGAGCTTTTGGATGCAAGTGCTTTGTGCTTAAGAAGGGAGGGCATTTGGACAAGTTTGACTCTCATTGCTGGGATGGAGTCTTTCTAGGTTATGCTTTGAATTCACGAGGCTTTCGTGTTTGGAATCTAGACTCCCAGATGCTTGTCGAGACTTGTGAGGTTTCTTTTGATGAGTCTTTGCCCTCGCCAACTCCCTCTTTTGAACTTTCTGGAGATGATGAGCTTGGAGAGTCCATCTTCGAGGAAGCTGATGACCCTCCTGCTGATGATAAGGGTGGGCCCTCTGCACCTCCTGTAGACCCCACACCTTCTGAGACTTGACTGAGGATGAGGACGGACCTCTAATTACTCCTTCTACTTCGATTGAGCCTCCTCAGCCGAGACCAGAGGTGCCAGGTGTTGACTCCGGTGAGATGACTTCTCAACCGAGTCGAGAGGAGCCAGTTGCTGACTCTGGTGAGGTGACTTCAGATCACCTAGGATCCCGTGCAGTTCAGCGTGATCACCCTTTAGAACTCATCATTGGTGATCTTACGGAGAGATCCTTATGTTCCTCAGCTGGTTCACTTGCTATGTTTGTTGAGTCTACTTTTGTTGCTAGTTTTGAGCCCCGAGACGTTTCTCATGCTCTTTCCGATTCAAATTGGATAAACGCCATGCAAGAAGAGCTTGAAAACTTTGTTCGCAATCAGGTTTGAACACTAGTTGAGCTGCCACCTGGATGCAACACCATAGGCACCAAGTGGGTGTTTAAGAACAAACAAGGAGAAGATGGTGTTGTGGTGCGTAACAAAGCTCGATTAGTGGCACAGGGTTTTTGTCAAAAAGAAGGCATTGACTTTGAAGAGACCTTCGCCCCCGTTGCTCGCCTTGAGTCCATTCGTATTCTTTTGTCCTTTGCTGCTTCTAAAGGTTTTAAGCTTCAGCAAATGGATGTCAAGAGTGCTTTTCTAAATGGGTATATAGAGGAGGAGGTCTATGTTAAGCAACCCCCCGGTTTCGAGAACCCTAAATTTCCACGACATGTTTACAAGTTGCAGAAGGCTTTATACGGTCTGAAGCAGGCCCCTAGGGCTTGGTATGATCGCCTGAAGCAGTTCTTGTTGCAGAAAGGTTTTGTGATGGGTTCTGTGGACAAGACTCTTTTCTTGCTTAGAGATGGCGCAGACTTATTGGTTGCTCAGATTTATGTTGACGATATTATCTTTGGTGGTTCTACTAATGAGCTTGTATCCAAGTTTTCTGAGCAGATGCATAGATAGTTTGAGATGAGTCTCATGGGAGAACTTAAGTACTTTTTAGGGCTCCAGAGCAAGCAGACCCAGGACGGCATTTTCATCCACCAAGGTAAGTATACACGGGATATGCTAAAGAAATTTGATTTCGGTGGAGAGCTAAAGCCACAGATGACCCCAATGGGTACATCTGGAGGTCTGGACAAGGACGAGAACGGCATCAAGGTAAATGAGAGAGAGTATCGAGGGATGATCGGTTCGCTACTATACTTGACTGCGACGAGACCGGACATTCAGTTTGTCGTGGGTGTGTGCGCTCGTTTTCAGTCTTCGCTACGCGCATCTCACCGCCAGGCTGCAAAGCGTATTTTCAGGTATCTTACTTATGCTCCTGATTTAGGTCTCTTTTATTCTGCATCATCGTCTCTTGATTTAGCTAGTTTTTCGGACGCTGATTTTGGTGGGTGTCGACTGGATCACAAGTCTACTTCCGGTACTTGCCAGCTTCTTAGTTCTTCACTTGTTTCTTGGTCCTCTAGAAAACAATCTGGAGTTGTGCTTTCTACTACTGAGGCTGAGTATGTAGCTGCTGCTAGCTGCTGTTTTCAGTTGGTTTGGATGATTTCTACTTTGCGGGATTTTGGGTTGTTCTTCCCTTCGAGAGTTCCTTTGTTTTGTGATAGCACTAGTGAAATAGTGTAGGGAAAACCCATGTCGTCATTCTAAAACCAAACATATTGATGTGCGCTTTCACTTTCTAAGGGATCAATATGAGAAAGGAGTCATAGATCTTATTCATGTTGATACCCATCAGCAGTTGGCTGATATTTTTACTAAACCCCTAGATCAGTCTACGTTTGAGCGTTTACGATTTGGGAGTTGTGTATCCTTTTTAGGATACTTTGAGTTAGTTTTTCTTTTCTTCTTTATTTTTTTATTGAGTCTTTTTGTGTGTGTTCATATCATGCATAATCATCAATCACATTTTGAACTTGCTTCTGTTATATGATTAATTTCTTTTACTTTCTCTAGCTAGTATATGCTTTTGATAACTTGTCGATGATAATGTTTTGTTTCAGTTCACAAGATATATCTGATATTTGTCATATGCATGGCTTTTATGCTTTAAAAATTGAAAAATGATCACCATTGCTTCTGGCAACTAGCATGTGTAGGTTGAATGTGTTTGCTATCTTTTACATGCCTTGTAGATAGATCCGTACTTAGATGCAGATATGCAACTTGGACATCTATATGCTTTAAATATGAAAATTGTGTTATAAAAATGATAAAAAAATCAGAAAATTGCAAAATTTATGCATTTTTATAATTATTAGAAAAGATCCAGGTGGGTTTGCTTTGTCGCATTGCATTGTTCTGGACTGCTTACCATAGCACTTTGGTATGAAATAGGACGGTGTAATGTATGCCAAGACTAATGTCTTAAGCTTCTGATGGTCCAGTTCTAGCCTAGGCTTCACTTGGTCGGTTAGCATAAGGTTTGACATGCAAATAACCCCTGGCAGAAATGATAAATAAAAAGAAAAAGAAAAAGTCTGAAAAAATTAAAAAGATGACAAGTTTGCTGAAGCACTTTGTTTTGGACAATGCTTATCTTGGTAGATATTATTTAGCTTTTGCATCTCATGTTTTACCTTGCTTGTCAACTAGAAAATGTGGTGATGCTTTTGTTTGCAAAAATCGAAAAATGCGTGCTAATGACTCTTTTTAGATATCATCTATTGCACTGATCATGTCATGTATCTTAGACAGTATATCTTTTGTTATACCTGTTAGATGTTGTAATTGCAGTTAATCATATCTAAGAAGCATGCTTTTCACACTCCACCTGCACCCCATCTGCATTCATGGCATATTTTGAGGGGGAGCTGCATTTCAGGGGAAGTTTGTGTCTATGTCTCTTTAGAGTGCATTTAGTCTCACTTGATGAGTCCAATTATCAACAAGGGAGAGAAATTTTGGATATATTTTTTAGCTTTCTCTGGGATTTATTTCAAGGGGAGTTCCTTGTTGGTAATTCTGAGATTGCACTTGTTTTTGAGTCTTTATTTTTGGTTAACCATAATGACCGTTTTTTCTTGCTTCTATTTGGCTTTTGGTCATTAGGGTTAAACTTTTATTTTCTTTCTTCTATTCTCTTTTGTCTTTGTTTTCCTGTTTCCACATGTTTTGCAGGTTCTGAAGATGAGCTGAAGAGGGTGTTGACAATGCACTCATCAAGGGGGAGATTGAGAAATCATGTTGAAGAACATGGGTTTGATACTCCAGATGTGATGAGTGATTGTCAATGGAAGTCAAAGGAAGAGAGATATGAAGACCTGCCGAGTCTGAGGCGCATGTGACTCAGGTACACAGGCAGCGAGCGACAGCCGGGTGTAGGACCAAAAGTAGCGACCAGAGGGGGTGAATGGGTGCCTAAAAAATTCTTTCGAATCAATGGCCTGTTGAAACTTGACGAAGCTTGTATGGTGCGAAGCCTGTAGTTGTCGAAGGTAGTCGATCGAAGCCAGCAATGTCGGAGCCTACTTCGAATCAGTCGTGCCGAAGCCTGCTTCGAAGTTGACGTGCGAAGATTATTGACGAGTGCTGCAAACTGCGAAGCCTACTTTCGTATGAAGTAGCTTCGAAAAAGAATAAGACGAAATATTCGAATAGAACTCCGAACAAGCAGAGACTCTAAAGGCTGTCAGCGAAGAACCTTCGAAAGCAAAAACTACGAAGCCTATCCTCCGAAAAGAGAACTTCGAAGTTCAGAACACTGGGACAAAGACAGTGTAATGTGGGGCCCACGCTATAGCTTCGAACAGCGATACCTCCGAAATAGTCTGTTGAAGTACGAATTTCGGAGTACTACTTTGCAAGCTTCGAAGCACAACGAAGAAACAAACCTCGAACGAAACAAAGAGCTGGAGACTGTCAATAGCAAAGCCAAATCGAGTCACAGACTTCAAAGTTGTTCACACTTCAAACCGAAGCCAATCAGAGAGACAAGCTTCGAAGCTAACTTCGAATCCTGCCGAAGTATGCTTCGAACAACGGTCGAAGTATGTCAGAATAATACCTTTGAACAGAGCATACATCGAACCAGAGTTCACAACAGATATTTGGAGATACTGATAGCAACGAAGCCTGTCTACAATAAATTCAGAACACATTCAATGGCGAAGCATGCTTCGAAAAACCACAGCGAAGTCTGCACAGAAAAATGCGAAGACACTACCGGAGCCTAAAGTGCTACTCTATGGGGCCCACTAAAAAGAGGAACAAGGCTAGCTCTGCACACGTACTTTGGACATAAAAAATAATCTCTACTGACAAAGCTACCTGTCCCTGGAAGACCCAGTTCCTGCAGCTTTAAGAAATTCAAGAACAGGACAGATCAAAGCCGAACTGCACAGCAAATGCAATGATAAAAAAATCCTTTAAAAACAAATTTTGCCTACAGCAAGCCTCATGTCTGGAACACAGGAGTCATGATCATGGTTAGAAACTTGCTGCTATGAGATGAAATAGCTGTTGGCTAGAAGCATAGGCCTAGCAACTAGGCTAACGAAGAACAGAACACCTATCCTGATGAGATGCGAAACCAGCAGCTAAGATTCAGAACAGGAGATTAAAAGACTCTGTGGCGGAACCAAAAACACCTTCTGATGACCAACTTCAGAACGTCAAAGGAAAGCAACACGCAAAAACTAGGAGATCAAAAAAAAAACTTTAGAGATGAAAACGCAGGCTCAGTTGGCATCCGAAGAACACAACATGACGGCGCACAAATAGGAGCAGGAAGATGAACTCTGATTTTTTGATTAAAGTGAGTTAACCCTAACCCTAGGGATTGGGGCCCTATTTATAGGCAGCCCAATAGCCTAGGAATATTCCAAAAGACCCTTAGGGTTTTTACAGACGCTGAAATAAAATGGAAAAGACCAAACTGCCCTTAGGATATTTTTACAGACTCGACTGACTGACTATGGGCCTAAGGACAAAATAGTAAACTCCTATTTACAGACGACTTATTCGGAAGTGGAGCTTTTGTAGCGACTATGGCTTCGCTCTAGGACGGTCCGATCCAAGATCAGTGGTCATCAGTTTTGCGCCGAAACTGACAAAGCGTCCACCGACTTTGCACCAGGTACCCGAATTGGGTCGGCCCGATTCCGCAGCTCTCTCAGCCCGGCAATCGCTCGCCGCCCGTGTACCTGAGTCAATCCTGGTCAACAGCCTAGTGGATCCTCTGCTGCTCCTAGCCCATATACACGGATTGGGCCAGTCCGACTTCGCGGCCTCTCTTCCCGACAGTCGCTTGCTACCCGTGTACCTGAGTCACACGCGGCCCAGACACAGCAGGTCTTCTCTTCTCTTCAGACCTCTTTGACTTCCGTTGACAATGACTCATCACATCTGGAGCCATGAGGCACACGCTCTTCAGCATGGCTCCTCACTGGGTAGAGGACCACGGAGTCGAGCTGGCCCAATCTGGGTACATGGCTAGGAGCGGCAGATGATCCACTGGTCTGTTGACTGGGTTTGACTCAGGTACACGGGCGACGAGCGATTGCCGGGCTGAGGAAGCTGCGGGGTCGGGTCGGCCCAATCCGGGTACCCGGTGCGAAGACGGTGGATGCTTTGTTAGTTTCGGCGCAAAACTGATAACCAATGATTATTTTGTTTTTAGGGTATTAATATTTAGTTTTTAAGTTTAGAATATTTTTAGTTGAGTCAGGTGATTTTTCTAAGAATATTTTAGTAATTTTCAGAATTTATTTTAGAATCAGTGTTAATTTACCCTAGGGGTAAATTAGTCTTTTCATGTATTAGGAGTCGCCTATAAATAGGCCCCTATCCCCGCAGGGGATAGATGATTGTTTTCTTTTCCCTCAGATCAATCTACAGTCCAGCTTTTAGTTTTCGTCGCCACAAATTTCTTTCTCTGACGAAAATTTTCCCACGACGTTGCTCTCACGCCGACGCGAGTGTGGGCCCCACGCCGGCGTGGCTGTTCCGTGCCACCGAAGAGCTACGGCGAATTAATTCTTCGGGATTCTAGCGGACGTGGGCCCCGCGGGCGGCAGCCTTGCGCCGGGTATTTGTGGCTGTGTAGCAGCGTACAGGCCAGTCTAGGCTAGCATCTACCGCCCGGCTATCTTTCGGCGTGTAGAGAAACGGTGGAGCAGCACAAGGCGTTGGACGGCACGTGTCGTGAAGCCGCAGTGGGTCGCACGCAGGCTATCAGCCGGTAAGTTTTCCCACGACGTCGTGTTGCAAAATTGCAGCTGCACCCTACAGGGCTAGCGGCAGTAGCATCCAGGAAGCACAGGCGTCGCGGGCGGAGGAAGGCCACAAGCACGCCGGCGAAAATTTTTCTGTCACGGAAATTCGTACGGCGCAACTGAGAAGATGAACCGGGTCAGTTTTTAATCCCCTATATTTTAGCTGTTTAGTTAAACCAATATTTTTCTATTTTTTAATTAGCTAAAAAATTGTGTTTAGAAATTTCGTGGTTAATTTAATCTGCCAAACTATTTTTAGTAATCGCATATTTTTATTTATATCTGTTTAATCTGCTTATATAAAAAGTAAAGAAATGTTTATTAGTCGCGGTAGTATTTTTAATTCTAGTCTTTACCTGAAATATTTTTAGGTTATTTCTGAATTAATTTTTGGATGATCCATATTTTATTCAGTTAATTAGAATTTTATTTTTAGTCTGTAATCTGAACATTTTATTAAGATATTTAGTGTTTTTTTATTACATCATTAAATATTTCTAGTACCCATTTTTATTTACTGTAGTGATTCTTTTTAGTTTAACTTTAATATCATTTTAATTAGGACATTGGTCATTTTTAGGCTAGACAACTATAGTACCAGTAATTTACTTTACTAATATTGTTTGTCCAGTTAAGTTGGTTGGGTGTTGGGATTTCGATATAGTTTAGCAAGAAATTTTTAGGTGCCCATTCACCCCCCCCCCTCTGGTTGCTACTTTCGGTCCTACAGTCCAGAGGGGGCTGTTGTGTCGATTTCTACAACCTCCTGAAGGGGTCTCCAACTGCAGCTTGGGAGTCACCTTCGTCGTCTCGCAGCAGATAGTCTTCGAGGGCTTTCCCCATCTGGGCATTCGAGTCTTTTTCTTCTGTTCCTCCGAAGAGGAGCTTCGAATGTCCAGGGAGGACGGTGAAGATACTAGAGATGCTAGAGGAGGAGGCGTCGCCGTCTTCCTCCCCTTCTTGACGGGGGTCTTAGCGACCCTTTTGGAGGACTCAGCGGTGGTTTTCCTTTTCCGGGGGGCTACTCCCGTCGAGTTGAAGTCTGGCAGGGGAGGAGGCTCCATTCCAAGAGCGCTCCGCACTCTGTTGAAGCGTTCCCAGCTTCCCACCAATTCTACCCTTCGCTGCTTCTCTACCACTGTAGGGGCTCCGAGCACCCGCTCTGTGGCTCTGACGATCTGCTCCAGATCTAGCGCTAAAGGAGCCACTGAAAAAGGTAGCATTTTATTATGTTATCTATTTTCTAATCAATAGTAATGCAGAAGGGCGAAGGCTTACCCAAGCTTCGAAGCTCTCCTTCCGATGCATTTTGGAATGCTATTGGCCACTCCACTCCAAGAGGAGGGATTCGGAGGGAGATGAATTCCTCTGTGAGGTCCCGCATGCTCATGCGGCTGGCCACCAAAGAAAGCAACCCTAGACACGTCGAAAGCAGGCTAGGGTCCGGAGTAGCTTTGGCTTCCTTCCGGTACCAGATTTCTTGTAGGGGCCCCGCAAGGCCAGAACATTCTCTGACTTCAGCGTAGAACCATCGGAGGATCCAGTTGGTGTACCATCGATCGTTGATGGCCTTCATTGGGAAATGCTGCAAGTACTCCTTCCGAAGTTGGAAGTTAACACTTCCGAAGGCTCTCAGCACCTTGGTGTCTCCGGGTCCGTCTTGTGGCTTCGGTTGGCAGGAGGCTTCGTGAGTAGCAGCGAAGACCTCCGACCTCCCTTCACACCCTTCCGCCCGGAGGGCCCATTCAAAGATGGCCAGTCTAGCTATGGCGTTGGGGGACAATTGTGGTAAGGTAACGTGGAACATTTCTAGTACCTCTGCTAGGAAGCTGATTGCAGGAAGTCCTAGCTCAGCTTCGAAGAAGGCCTCGAAGACCACTACTTCCTCGCTCTGAGTTGTTGGGGTCGCTTCCGTCCCGGGAACCCGAGTCCTTATGCCTGGGCCCAGCTTCCCGTCCATTGCTTCCTCAATGGACTCTGTCGTGCTTGTCGACTGCCCGAGGAGAAAGCTTTGCTTCAAGGGTTTCTTGGACGGCGAGCGGAGCTCTTGCAGGTTTTAGGGCCAAGAACCCCCTAGGGCTCCCGCCATTGCTGTCGCTACTGATGCCGCCCACACCTACCTCTGCTCTAGGGTTCCTGCCGCAGTCGGCACCATCGCGCTGCTCCTCGCCATCGATTGGTTACTCAGGAGCTTGGGGAAAGTTTGAAGGTTAGAGAAAGGGGGCTTAGAACCAAGGCTTTGTAAAAAATTCCGACGAGCCTCGAGCCCTCCTTTTATAGCCTTTCTGCCTCCAGTTACTGCATTTCGAACATGCATTCACATTACAGGTTCGGCTTCTATCGCTGACGGGTGGGGCAAGAAAGTAAAAAGGTGTGAACCCGTGGTAAAATTGTGTCCGTTACTTTTTCCTGGGAGCCTAACAGCTACTTGAAGGGTAACGGTTCAAAATTAACGGCTCTTTGCGATGCTTCACCTCTGCAACGGTTCGTTTCCTTGCAAAGCATTCACACGGGAGTCCAAGTTCAAAGCTTTCATCATACATACTCTGATGCTGAAAGCACCTCGAACGGATACAATACCTTCATTTTTTCTAAGTCCCTGAGTATGAAAATATTTCTTGCGTATACTGCTCTCCTGCTATACAGCTTAAATTGGAGAAGCGTATTCGAGGGGCTACTGTTGGGGGAAAATACTTCATCCCTGGGACCTTTAAGATCAAAAGACAAAGACAACTTATGCAGCTTTAAGACAGTTCATCCCCAAGTTGACGAAGTTTCCAAGCCGAAGGGTCCTCCGAACCCTAATTCGAAGATACCCTCTGAAGGCTCCATCTCTATAGTGGGAAACAGCAAGACTGACGGGATGTCTGCCTTATCTATCCTCTTCGGACATATTTTACTATTTTATCCCTATTCGGGGTACCGAAATAGTTTCCACTATGTCAGTTGTAATTGTGGGGTAAAAAGGTATTTTTCTTAGAGTTTCCACCTATAAATACCCCCCTTCTCACCCTGTAATAAGCATCGAATACTCAGATATTCAATACACAACTTTGAACTACTTCGATCTATTATCCTATTCGGAGGCTTGAGATGGTTCGCTTCACAAACTCTTTGTTTGTTAGTTCTTAATCTTAGAGAACCTATTAGCTTAATCTTTTATGCCAACAGATATCTTTACTTCCCATATGCTATGATCAAGAGCATAGAGAAGCTTGATGGCCCTCTTATGATCAGAATAAGCAAGCACACCCGTGGAATGAAGATTACTCATGATGGCATCAAAACGAGAAAATATGGCATCAATAGATTCACTAGAGCTCTGCATAAACATTTGGTACCATTGATTGTAAGTGCTTTGGCGCCTAGCCTTGATCTGAGTTGTGCCCTCATGAAACATAGTGAGTGTAGACCAAATCTCCCTAGCAGTCCGATGGTGCTATACCCTATCGAACTCATTTCTACTCGGACCAATAAACAGTATATTTCTAGCTTTGCAGTTAGCAGTATACTGATCTTTCTCAACCTGAGTAGTGCGAGTCTCAAGGATGGAGTATTGTGAGTCCACAATCTCTCAAATTGCACTTCCTTGGCTTTGAAGATAAGTCTCCATGCGCACCTTCCAGTAAGCAAAATCCGTCCCATCGAACAATGAAATTTTACTGACTTTGTCCATGTCACCAAAGGATCACAAAACCAGTTAAGGTCAACTGGTGATCTTAACATGCTCTAATACCAATTGTAGGACCGAAACGAGCAACTAGAGGGGGTGAATAGGCATCTTGAGAAGTTCTTTCGAATTGATGACCTTTCTTAAACATCCAACGCTTCTCCAAATGAACAAACAGAAGAAAAAGAGTTAACACAACAAAAACCTAAAAAAACAAGTGCTATCACTCTCCTGTCAAATATGAGATGATGCGACAGTCTGAGAGATCATAAGCACTTAAAATATTCTTGCCTCAAAATAACCAATGTCCTGATTGAAAAGACACCGGTGCAAAGCACATAAGGCAGATTAAAAACTACTCACAGATCAAATGACAGAACGTAGGTATTTCATCAATAGCATGGGAAACATTCACTATTCACAGGTATTTAATCAAATACTAGTCTTGCAGGTAAATCATCACAAGTTCACATGAGTATTTAATTAAATACATTCAACACAGAAAATACCTCATAGATTAAATGAACTTATCACATAAGGTCTTAAACATGAAAGAGATGAAATCATACCTTAACTTACCCGTGAAGAATGAAGACCCGAACTGCAGTGAAGGTTGTCCTGCGCTGTAGAAGCAGGAGACGAGAGGAGCAACCACATGTTGGTCTAGGCAGCAGCTCATATGTGATGTCCCCTGTGAAGCGAGTAGTACAGGAAAACAGCGGAGAACAAGTCGGGAAGCCATATTGTATACAACACGCAAATTAAGAAACATAAACAGAAATTAATTTCTTTGAGTGAACTTCCTGGTAATTAAAATCGAGAAACAGTGCAGTCTGGAGATATTCTCCACGTGCATGTTCTCGAACATGGTCCTGGTGACAGAACCACGGTGAAGCGCTAGAAAATAACCATGCACGCTTGAGAAAGGATAAGGCGGAGAAAACCCGGTTCACAAGAAAACGATCCATGAAGAAAAAACGGCAGAGAGACTGTGTCTCGGACGATAGACACCGAGCAGAGAAAACCAGCAGAACAACAGCTAACAATGTCCGGCGGCGCGAAGAATAGCTCCCAGAAAAAACGGCGGCGATATAGGCAAAGGAGAAGGAAGAAGGAAAAAAAAGTGACCCTGATTTTTGTAATTGGTAAAGTTATTCTCAAAAGGGTGTCAAACCCTAGAGAACGGGGGACTTTTTTATAGCCTACATGGAAAAGTAAAAAGACTACTTTTCCCCTAAGGTCTAATTAACTGTAAACTCTATTTTACAGACTCGAAGGCTCACAAGGCTAAAAATATAAAATCTTATCTAAAGGTAATTTGTTCCTATTCGAAGCTTTCGTAGTGACTACGGCTCCTCTTCGGGACGCTTTGATCTTGATCTGATGGTTTTGAGCTGAAACGTGGTTTAATAGCACTCTAAAGTAGTATCTTTCTCCCTCGGTTGGATGTGCTGAGATGATCCTCCCAATCTGCATACTACATTCTCTTATTTTCCAAAGCTTACGTCTAGGCAACCACACTACATATTGTGAGAAATCCCTATAAAGTAACGTATGTGCCCACATAAATTCTTGATTTGCCTTGAAATATTCAGTCAACATGGTTCTTGAGGCACCGTTTTGGTCAAGAACTTCACGTATATCAGCATTCTTTCTATAAGACACAAGATGCATTCCTGGGAGGTGGAGCTGTAATTGTAGCACTAGTGGCGAAATCCCGCTAAGATCAAACCCAAATATTCTCCACAATGCCTCCTGTGGTGTTACCCACCTAGCATCCCTATAATCATTGATCTCATTAATCTCACGGTTTTCATCAGCTTTATTTACGAACACAGACGTCGCCCTATCATGCCTCTTATAAATATACTTGTAAAGGTACTTAACAACCTTAATGCTCGAACAAATCTCTGCATTGATGTGACAATCATACCTTCTTAGAAGCATAGGATTATATGAAACAACTCATTTATTGTCTAAGTCATGACCTCTCAGTCTTAACCTCTGTCTATCATCCCTTCACCTGTAGATAGGGTAAGAATCTTCGCATTGGATAGTTGTGTCAGTAAATTGGCGTGGATAATAGCACTTGCAACTACCATTTTTCATGCATGGACTTTTCCTATTTAGTAGGCCACATGGGCCATGCATCATATGTTTGACTACTATTTTATGTAGCTCTAGGTAAGTATCCTTATTTGAAAGTTCTGCTGAGATAACATTATCATGTTCATCGGGACAATTCAATTTGTATGTTAACACAATGATAAGGAGGAAATGTGCATGTGGTAGACTCCTTTTTTGGAACTCGATTACATGGACTTGTGCTGCAATGATTCCAAGGATATGTTTACGAAATAGCTAGAATTTGAGATTCTCTAGCTTGGCTTTAAATACTCGCACAACAAGATCAGGACGATCTTGTGGTGTTTGGCTAGGTCCAAGATCCCTACTTATTTCTTCCCAATTAGGGTTACAAGTCATTGTGATAAATATGTTTGGTTGTCCATACTTATGCACCAAGGCCATAGTATTCATGTATCTTCGTCTCATATCCCTCCTGCCACCGATAAACGATGCAAGCAAAACCCATCATTTTCTCAATCTGCTCACTCGATGTTCTCCAACAGATACACTGTCCATCAAGCCCCCATAAAGATCTGCACGAATTTTTTCCGATTGTATAAGAAGTAATTCAGTCAAGACGTTTCAATCTTTATGTAGGTATCAACTACAAACTGTTGTAATAGATGCCTCTCATGCAAGACCGTGTTGAAGATTCCACGACGCATCTAGAATTTATAGCAATAATACTCACGCATTGAAACACACAACTTGCTAGTAGTATCTACAAAGCAAAGAGAAATCAGTTAGTTGATTAGCTTATGGATTAATAATATCGTAGTAACATAAATATGTGTCACTTAGCTAACCTGGGTTGTCAGCATATCTTTGTTGGGTTGTACTTATCTGACTAATGTCAATACCTTCTCTTGGTATATCAGAATGTCAACTGAGCTCTGCTCTTGGAAAAAATAGGGGGTATGACAAAGGGTTGTAGCACCCATCACTCGGTCTAATTGAATAGTAGTTATTGTTATTGCCAAATAAGATGATGCTACGATCAAAATGTTTGTGAATATCATTCCCCTCAACCCACACAGCAGCAACCTCTGATGTTAATGGTCTGTTATAAGTTCTCTAGTCTAGCTTGTAGTCCATGTTTAGCACAATACGATATTCGTCCATATCTTCAACATGTATTAGGCTCCTGAATGTTTCAGAGTAGGGATTATCTCTCAGGATATCTACCAAACATCTAATAATATATATGTCTCTTGCTCTATATGTCTCATCTCGAGCACGACGAAAACGATGTGATAATCTAGGATCATCATCATAGAAGTACAACTGCAAGTGGCTAGGTTCATTGTCTCCATTCCCAAAAGAGTATATGTTATGGTACATTTGCCCATACTCTTTAAATGTGTACACTCCATCCCTTGCACTTGTGAGGTTCTTGTCATAATCACAGTACATTGTGGTGAAGGAAAAATAGTTGTTGAAATATCTAATATTCTCCATAAAATGTTGTGATTGAGCATCTTCACCTATGTATAGACGTCGAAGCTCCTCAGGTGGCTCAGAAATTTCAAGTTTGACCTTGCCATTCATACAACAAAATCTCAGTGGATCATATTCAAACCTCTTCGCACCATAGTGACGACAGTCTAGCTGAGTCTTCAAAAAGTGAGTGCTACTTGGAAGGTTCTGGTAGATAACGTCAGTTGTATCGATGTTGTTAGAGCTGATGTTAGAGCCATGTGTTGCATTATGAACAATACAATTTGGACCAGGAATTCTTCGTCTGCCTGAATTTCATCGGTTCTTTTGTTCTTGCCTCACGTCTCTGCTCATCAGTCATACTTGCATATCAAGCTCTGTCACTTGCACATTTTTTGTTCTAATGCTCTAGTGTCAAGCTTGTATATTGAGCTTTGTCACTTGCACGTCTATTGTTCTATTGCTCTGGTTTCAAGCTTGCATAGTGAGAAACCATGTTAAAGTACATGGGTTTGATACTCCAGATGTGATGAGTGATTGTCAACGGAAGTCAAAGGAAGGGAGATATGAAGACCTGCCGAGTCTGAGGCGCATGTGACTCAAGTACACGGGTAGTGAGCGATGGCCGGGCAGAGGAGCCGCGGAGTCGGGCTGGCCCAATTCGGGTACATGGCTAGGAGCGGCAGATGATCCACTAGTCTGTTGACTGGGTTTGACTCAGGTACACGGACGACGAGCGATTGCCGGGCTGAGGAAGCTGCGGGGTCGGGTCGGCCCAATCCGGGTACCCGGTGCGAAGACGGTGGACGCTTTGTCAGTTTCGGCGCAAAACTGACAATCTATGATTAATTCGTTTTTAGGATATTAATATTTACTTTTTAAGTTTAGAATATTTTTATTTCAGCCAGGTGATTTTTCTAAGAATATTTTAGTAATTTTAGGAATTTATTTTAGAGTCAGTTTAATTTTACCCGAGGGTAAATTAGTCTTTTATGTATTAGGAGTCGCCTATAAATAGGACCCTATCCCCCTGGGGATAGATGACTGTTTTTTTGTTTCCCATAGATCAATCTACTACGGTCCAACCTCTCTCGTTTTTGGTTTTCATCTTCCACCGAAAACTTCTCGTTTTCTTATCAGAGTTCTCGCCGGCGATCTATTCTCGCGTGGACTCAGGCGCTGACGCCTTGGCTGACGCAAGGCGAGCGGCGTGCGGCAAAGCTGCGAGCGGCAAAGCTGCGCGAGCGGAAAAACTGCGGCGCTGACGCCAAGGGCAGGGAAATTTTTTTCTTCGGTGTGCTTCTCCACAGCAACAGGTGTGCACGGCAGCGCAAATTTTTTTCTCGTCGCATGCAGCAGTACTGGCAGAGCAGGCCCCACGGATTCAACGCAGCAGGCGCACGGAGACCCAAAGCTTTCGGCGGGAATTTTTCCTTTGCTTCCGGCGTGAACAACCAAAGTCAGCAGGAGATTTTTTTTTCTTCATGCGCGGCCCCATGACGAGAGAGATTGCATGCAGGTTAATTAATTAATTTGCTAATTTTTAGCTAGTTAGTTAACTAAATATTGATCTATTTTAATTAGTAGTAAAATTACTTTTGATATTTTCGTAGATATTATTTATCTGCTAGATATTAATATTTAATCTGCTCGTATTATTTATTTAAATATGTCTGTTTAATATGCTCGTATAAAAAGAAAAGAAAGATTTATTAGTCACGGTAATATTTTTATTCTAGTTTTCACGTGCAATATTTTAGGTTTATTTCAAAATTAATTTTTGAACGATTCATGTTTTATTTATTTGATTAGTATTTTTACTTCTAGACTGAAATATAAGTATCTCGTGATTTATCTAGGCATTTTTTTTCTTGCAATATTTTTATTCAGTTCATCTTTAATATCATTTTAATTAGGACACCATTGTTTTAGGCTAGACATCTTTAGTTCCAGTAACTTGCATTGCTAATATTATTTGTCTGGTTAAGTTTGTTTGGGTGTTGGGGTTAGATCATAGTTTAGCAAGAAATTTTTAGGCGCCCATTCAACCCCCCTCTGGTCGCTACTTTCGATCCTACACATAGTGTGCTCTTTCACGTGCTCACCTTTTTTTAGCAAGCTCTACCGATCGGTCAAGAGGGTTTTATTGAACAGAGGTAATTGATTGTTCATCTTGTGAATCGATAGTTGGAGTTGATACCATGTCAGAATTTGCACCTAGACAATGTTTATGTAATCACATGAGATATAAATTATGTTATTAGTAATTGCACAACTCACATAGTAGTAGTAGTTTATACCATTAGAGGTTTGTCCTAGAAATAATTCTAATGATGTAATAGTACTTTGCAAAGGAATAACAAATGAGGATGGTGGTCGATATGGCACATATTCACCGTCCGATGAACTTTCTGATGGAGTGTGTAATGGTTGTCGAATACAAATTCCAGAAGGGTCGTGAGGCAAATTGTTACCGCAATATCTCTTTTGTGTATGACGACCATCGACAACTATAAATAAAAAATTATAATGAGTACACATTTTTCCTCATTAATCTTAGTGTCATGTTGTAGCACAAATATCTAAATAAAAAATAAATGGGACAAATTAGGCCCATAAAATAAAATAACCTTCTTTTCCCTCTCTTCTCATTATATTTTCTGATATGGTTGATAGCTTTCTTATCGTGATGTCGAGAGACCTGTCGATTGAATACATTAGTTAACCATGTTGGTTCTCCTTTACATGAAGGTAAATAACAAGCACAAACACCAAACAAATGATACTTGAAAGCAAGAAAATAAATAGTTTCTATATAAAATGTGAGAGAAGCAAGCACACTTTTGTTGTTTTTCAGATAAAAGATATAGAGGGACAGTGTCATACGAGACATCTTGTAATTTGAGTGGAAACATTAGAGATGGAACATGAATTTGAATGAGAGAAGTGTTTGAGTTTTTTATTTAATATTCTTGATACCAAAGAGTGGTTTAGAATACTTGTTTTGGGTGAAAGGGTTATTTTGAGGGTTAGGATTAGAAATTTGTTATTGAATAATGATTAATCAAGATTGGATCTAGAGATTGTGTTAGAGGAAAGACAATATTCTTTCAAGGTTAGGAATGAGAGTATTACAGTGAATAATGTTTTCAGTTTGTAAATAAGCGTATCAAAATTTGAGACATATATTCCAAAACAAATATTACGTTCAAATAACTTCAAAGGGAATACACAATAGATTCAACGAAATGAACACAAAAACTGAAACATGGAGAAGTAAATAAACAACCACGCATCACGGCACGCACACACAAGACTGCAACACTACGGATAGTCAGAACCAAAAATTGTTGCCAAGTATCTCCATCTAGCTTCCATGAACCTATTGACAAATCTTAGATCCATAGTTCATGAACTCACACGTTGCTGCAAGTCAGCATTTGTATTTCAATGAAAAATAATTAACAATATCTATAATATTATGTGATGTATTACATAATTAGATTGTGTTTGTATTGTTGGAACTACTTACTTTGCAAAGGTAGTGTTGCTGGATGAATCGGATTAAACTTTATCGCAATCTGAAGTCTCTAAACATCCTATCGTTAAGTAGAACAAATATTAGTGTAATTAAATACATCACTATATCTTTATAAATGATAAAGTGGGTTAGGACTGCATGAGAAACCAAGGGTGGTTTCGGTGTTGTGATGAGTGATTGACAGACTATTTACCCTCTGTTCGAAGGGTACCTCCGAAGGGGCTTCGGAGGTGGTACCTCCGAAGGGTGTTCGGAGGTGTGTCACCGGAGTGTGTTCGGTGTTTGCTTGCTGCAGCTATGCAGCGGAGTGTGCTCGTCGGAGGGGTCCGACAGTACGCGATGACTGGGTTCGTACCGATGGCTTCGGTACTTTGGGCGGTACACCGGAGTGTGTGCCGGAGGTTGCTAACCCGGAGAGGTCTCCGGAGTACTGGATACACTTGTCTGCTTGTCTGTGGTGCGCAGGGACTTCGGAGGCGACGGACAGGGTTCGAGCCAGGTGAACCTGGGTCAAGCGGGTGGCTTGATGCCAGGGGAGCGGGGAGCTCCGTCACGGTGGCTGCGAAGGTGGTCCGGGTCGGTCCTCGGGTCGAGGCGTGCCAGGTGAAGGCAGAGAGTGCGGAGCGTGGCTCCGGCTGAAGGTACTCCGAGACGAAGTCCTCGGAGGTGAGGCACTTCGAAGGTACTCCGAATGGAGTGACTTCGGAGTTGGTGGACCAAGTCCTCTGCGGAGGCAAGGAGTTCGAAGTGTGCTCCGGAGGGAGACACTCGAAGGTTACCCGACGAAGGTCTCAGAAGTCGAGGTGCATCGAAGGCATTGTCCGGGTGAGGCTCGTCGTGGAGTGTGCTCGGGGAGAGGCACTGCGACGGAGTGCTCATGGAATGCTTCATGCGGAGGCCTTGGACGAAGGAGGGACTTCGAAGGGTGGTACTCCGAAGGTGGGGCTTCGGAGTGAGGATGACTTGTGGTGCTTCGGCCATGCATGGCTTCGGTACACGGACGGACGGTGTTCGAGCTCGGAGTAGCTGCGAAGCCGTGGTGGTCCACTCCGGAGGTGGTGGTGCGAAGGCCCAAGGGCTTTGACGGCTTCGGCTCAAAACCGTCACTGTATCGAAGGTCTTCTTCGGCGGAGCGAAGGCCAACAGGCTGCAGGCTTCTCGCCGAAGCTTCCGCACACCTCGCGTGCGAAGGGAGGTTCCAGAAGTCAACACTGTAAAGGCTGACACTGTCTGTTCTGAAAAAGGCTGACACTGTCCCCTCTGCAGCTGACAGAGAAGCCTCCAAAATAAAGGTGGACTACCTTTTGTACCCCTTAGTTCTGTAGAGACAAATCTGTTGTAAACCCTAGGGGTAAAGTAGTCACTTCCTTAGGATGAAGCCGTGGGCTATAAATATGGGGGCTCGGTAGGTAACATTTAACACTTTGAGCATTTACTGTTGAGCTCCTGTAGACAGACCTCGCTGTATTCATTCTGAGTTCAATTTATTTCAGTGTTCCTTGTTCAAGCAGCGAAGCCCTGCTTCTGTGTGCTTTTGCTTGAGCTCGTATTGCATACCTCGCTAGTTTTTAGTTCACCGGAGCCTGTCTTGGCGAAGGGTGTGTTTATCGCGAAGTGTGCTTTACAGTGTGCTGTCGCTCTGTGTAACACGAGGCAAGACCTCGCTGCTTACTAGCGAAGCCCTGTTCTGTCCTGTTGTGCTTCTTGTGTCGAAGCCCTTAGCGTAGTCCATTTGCGTGTGCGTGTAGACCTTCGGGTACGAAGCCCAGCACCCGTTGCTGTCGCCAAGTACTTGGTCGAAGTCCTCAGAGGGCTGTCCACTCTTGCGAAGGGTGAAGTGCGAAGCCTGCTCGAAGCACCTCGTGTGCGGAGCCTGCACTGACTTAGCAGAGTAGATTTTCGAGGGTTGTTAGTGGAGCGAAGTCTTCTTGGCTTCGAACTTTTGCTCCTGCGAAGCCTGTGTTCGGAGCTGTCGAAGTACCTCCGAACCAGACCTTCGAAGGTTGTGTTCGAAGCCTGTTCCGCAGAAGACAGAACAGAACCGAAGGCTAAGTTTTTAGCCAGAAATTATTAAAGCTCCCATTCACCCCCCCTCTGGTCGCCGTTTCCGGTCCAACAATTGGTATCAGAGCAGGTTAAGATCACCAGTTGACCTTAACCGGTTTTGTGATCTGTTGGCGACATGGATAGAGGCAGTAAAATTCCTCTGTTCGATGGGACAGATTTTGCATACTGGAAGGTGCGCATGGAGGCTTACTTGTTAAGCCAAGGAAATGCAATTTGGGAGATTGTGAACTCACAATACTCCATCCCTGATACCCGCACCACTCAAACCGAAAAAGATCAGTATATTGCCAACTCGAAGGCAAGGAACATTCTGTTCATTGGTTTGAGTCGGAGTGAGTTTGATAGGGTGCAGCACCTTAGGACTGCTAGGGAAATTTGGACAACACTCACTGTCTTTCATGAGGGCTCTGCTCAGATTAAGGCCAGGCGCCAAAGCACCTACAATCAACAGTATCAGCTGTTTGTGCAGGCACCTGGTGAATCTGTAGATGCCATGTTTTCTCGCTTTGACGCGATAGTGAGTAACTTGCGATCCAACGGGACGCTTGCTTACAGTGATCATGATAGGGCTATCAAGCTTCTCTATGCTCTTGACCGTAGCATATGGGAGGTAAAGATATCCAGCATTGAGGAGTCCACAGGCTATGACACTCTAACCTGTGATGAACTCTTTAGCAAGCTAAAGTCCACAGAGATTGCCAAGGCATCTCTTGCGGTGCACAGAAGCTCTTTGCCACAGCCATTGGCATTGGTTTCTAGCACTAGCCGTGGCACCACTGCAGAACCAAGCACATCAGGCACTTGTGTTCTAGCAGATGGTTTTGCTTTGTCCTCCCTGGTCTCCGTCACAAAGGAGCAGGTGGACACTCTAGCTGATGATGAGCTTGCTCTCATTGCCCGGAGGTTCACCCGCTTTCATCATGAGAGACGGGATCAGAGGAGAAGTGGTTTTAGTGGCTGCTATGAATGTGGCGACACCTCTCACATTAAGGCCAATTGCCCCAAGGTCAAGAAGAGAGATGAGAGTGACCGCCCCAAATTCCACAAAAAGGAGAGGAAGCCCTTTGTGAAGGGCAAGCGCGGCAAGATGGCTAAGAAAGTAGCCAAGGCCGCTTCCAGAGCATTTGTTGCTGCTCTCAGCGACATCGACACATCCTCAACTGAGGAGTCGAGCTCTGAGGAGGAGGAGTCCCCAAGGAAGGAGGACAAGAAGGATAAGAAGGGACGTGACTTCACCGGCCTTTGCTTCATGGCCGACAGCGATCACAGCGGCGATGAGCTTGACTCATCTGAGGTAAACCTATCATCTGACCAGCTTCTAATTAAATTAGATGAGCTGAATGAAGTTGTGCTAGGTCAGGATAGATTGCTTGTGCAAGCCGCTAGAGAAAGAAAAGACCTTAGACTTAGGCTAGAAAACATTTCTACTGAATATGCCATGCTTAAGTCTAAGTTTAATGATGCTGAATGTGAATCATGTTCTGTTGTCATGAGTGAGCTTGCTCAGTTGCGTTCTGTTCATGCTCAAACTCTTTCTGAGCTTGAGACTGCACAGAAGCAGCTTTTGGAGGTGGATTCTAGACCTCATGATATTATTGATTGCATGAACTGCTCTTTATTACGTGATAGCATTTCTTTACGCGATAAGCATGTTCATGATTTAGAGGCTAGATTGGAGAGGCCCGGTAGTTCTAAGGATGTGCAACCTGTTTGTGACACTTGCATCACCCTTAAGGACCAGCTAGGCACTGTCAGAGAGCGAGCTGAAAACCTCATGTCAGAAAATGAATACCTTCTTTCCGTGGTTAATAAATGCACTGAGGGAAAGGGTAGGATGGATTTGCTCTTGGCCAAGACCAAGTTGTGTGCTGACAGAGCAGGGGTAGCTCTAGGTTTGGGTTTTGAGAGGATAGCTTCAGACAGTAAGACCAAAACTGTTTTTACCTCTCCCACCACCCTAGAGAAAGAGAGAGCTCTGTTGGACACCCCATCAGCCAAAAAGCCTACCCATCCACCAAAGAAAACCACTCCTCCTGCCAAGAAAAATCCTCCCAAGAAAACCACTCAGAAGAAACCCAAGGAGCCTGTGAGAGTTGCTCCTGTGACCCATGAGAGTGCCCCCAGGAGAGTGTTTCATTGTTCTTATTGTCAGTGGGCGGGTCATTTGATTGGTTTCTGTTTCCGTCGCATCAAGGATGAGCGACGTGCACAGGCGATGAGCTATCAGGACATGCATTACCCATCTTTAGGTATGCATGAGTCTGAGTTTTACTCTCGTCCTGTTTTAGAGGCTCCTCGTGCTTCTCGGAGAGGTTTTGCTCCTCGAGGTGTTCACCATGTTCCATATGGTGGTAGACCTCGGGCGAGTAGCTTTGTACCTCGTCAGAGTAGGAGACCTCGACATGCTTTCCGTTCTTTGCATGTTGGTAGACCTCGCACTTTGCATCATGCTGATTTTCATGTGCGTAGACCGTCTACTTTTACTGCGCCTACTACTCGTGTCACTCAGTGCTGGATGCCTCGTCATTATTTCACTCACCCCAGCACTGAGCGATCGAGGCGTTCTTATCATGTGTAGGCGACAGGTCGAGGCTTGGAGGGCACGTGGATCATGGACTCCGGTTGTTCGCGCCACATGACCGGAGATGCAAATTGGTTCTCCAGCCTCACCACAACCAAGCAAAGGGAACATATCACCTTCGGAAACAATCGAAGGAGTAGAGTGAAAGGTAAAGGTGTGGTAAGAATTAACACGAACTTCACTCTCAAAGATGTTGCTTTGGTTGAAAATCTGGGATACAATTTGTTGTCTGTATCTCAGTTGCTTGATGAGGGCTTCGAAGTGCGATTTCATCGCGATACTTCGCAAGTGCTCAATTCTGATGGCGTTGTGGTGTGTAAGATCTTTAGGGTTGGGAGAGTTTTTGGAGCTGATTTTTCAGAGTCGTCTGGTTCTTCTCATTGTCTTGTTGCACATTCGACTTCTGAGCTTTGGAAGTGGCATAGGAGACTGGGGCATATGAGCTTTGAGTTGCTCGCTCGTCTGAGCGCCCTAGGTTTGATCCGAGGATTGCCCAAGCTCAAGTTTGAGAAGAATTTAGTTTGCGCTCCTTGTCGACATGGTAAAATGATTGCCGCTTCGCATTCGCCAGTCACCACAGTGATGACTGAACAACCCGGAGAACTTCTCCATATGGACACTGTAGGTCCTTCTCGGGTTAGTTCTTTAGGCGGCAAGTGGTATGTTTTAGTTATTGTCGACGATTTCTCTCGCTACTCTTGGGTCTTCTTTCTTGCCAGCAAGGATGAAGTGTTTTCACACTTTCGGAGCTTGGCTTTGAGACTTTTCACTGAACTCCCAGGTGCATTGAAATTCATTCGAAGTGATAATGGCACCGAGTTCAAAAATAGTCTCTTTGTTGACTTTTGCATGGAGCATGGCATAGAACATCAATTCTCTGCTCCGCGGGTTCCTCAACAAAACGGTGTTGTTGAGAGGAAAAACCGCACTTTGGTTGAGATGGCTAGGACGATGCTTGATGAGCATAGGACTCCTAGAAAATTCTGGGCTGAGGCCATGAACACTGCTTGTTACATCTCAAACCGAATTTTCTTGCGCTCAATTTTAAACTTGACATCTTATGAGCTGCGTTTTGGGAGACAGCCCAAGGTTACTCATCTTCGAGTTTTTGGCTGTCGCTGCTTTATCCTAAAACGTGGTAACTTGGATAAATTTGAGTCGCGATCTTCTGACGGGATCTTTTTGGGTTATACTACTCATGGTCATTCTTATCGTGTTTATAACTTGGAAACTAACACTGTCATCGAGTCATGTGATGTGACTTTTGATGAATCAACCCCCTCTGTTAGTTCTGCTCTTGAACAGGCAAATGAACACGACATGGAACCGACCTTATTCGAAGACGAAGATCCCGGAGAATTCGAGGATGATTCCCTACTACCCTCGACGTCAACCCCCGAAGCTGACCCCGCTTCAACTACTTCGGCACGAGGTCCCGAAGCGACTACCTCAACATCGGTCATCTTGGACCACACCAACGCACAAGTTGAGGGGGAGACTGCATCCCGCCGCGAGGCTCCACATCATGTCCAAAGGATGCATCCTCCCGAGCAGATCATTGGTGAGCTTGATCAAAGGGTAACACGTTCTCACGCTCATTTCACTAATGCTGCTTTTGTTGCTTCTTTCGAGCCTTTAGATGTTAGTCATGCACTTTCTGATTCTAGCTGGATCAATGCCATGCATGAGGAACTTGAAAATTTTGAGAGAAACCAAGTCTGGACTTTAGTTGATCCTCCACCAAATGTTCATTTCATTGGAACAAAATGGATTTTTAAAAATAAACAAGGGGAGGATGGGACAATTGTTAGAAACAAGGCTAGACTTGTAGCTCAGGGCTTTTCTCAACTAGAAGGGATTGATTTTACTGAAACTTTTGCACCTGTTGCTCGCCTTGAGGCCATTAGGATTTTGCTTGCCTTTGCGACATCCCGGGGATTCAAACTCTATCAAATGGATGTCAAAAGTGCTTTTCTTAATGGCTTCATAGGTGAAGATGTTTATGTAAAACAACCCCCTGGTTTTGAAAACCCCAAGTACCCACATAAAGTCCTTAAACTTCATAAGGCTCTTTATGGACTCAAGCAGGCCCCTCGGGCTTGGTATGATAGACTTAAGTCTTTTCTGCTTGAGCGAGGGTATTTGATGGGCTCTGTTGATAAAACATTGTTTACTCTCAAGCATGGCAAAGATTTCCTCCTAGTGCAGATTTATGTGGATGATATCATCTTTGGTGGCTCTTCTCATGCTTTGGTTGCCGAGTTTGCAGATACCATGAGCAGGGAGTTTGAAATGTCAATGATGGGTGAACTCACCTTTTTCCTTGGTTTGCAAATCAAGCAAAGCAAACAAGGTACTTTTGTCCACCAGACAAAGTACACCAAGGACCTGCTCAAGAAGTTCGACATGTCCGATGCGAAGCCCCTCGCCACTCCAATGGCTACATCTGTAGCATTGGACCCTGACGAAGATGGAGAAGCCGTAGATCAGAAGGAGTTCCGAAGCATGATCGGCTCCCTCCTCTACTTGACTGCCACGAGGCCGGACATACACTTCGCTGTGTGTCTGTGCGCTCGTTTTCAGGCTTCACCACGAGCTTCGCACCGCCAAGCGGTTAAGCGCATTTTAAGGTATCTCAAGCACACCCTTGAATTTGGCATATGGTATTCATCGTCTTCATCTTTATGTCTTAGAGGTTATTCAGATGCGGATTTTGCTGGGTGTAGAATTGATAGGAAGAGTACCTCTGGTACTTGTCATTTTCTGGGTACGTCTCTGGTTTGCTGGTTTTCCCGCAAACAGTCTAGTGTTGCACAATCGACGGCTGAGGCCGAATATGTTGCTGCAGCTAGCTGTTGCTCTCAGATTTTGTGGATGATTTCCACTTTGCGGGATTTCGGGTTGGATTATAAGAGTGTTCCACTTTTCTGTGATAACACTAGTGCTATTTGTATTGCAAACAACCCGGTTCAGCACTCCAGAACCAAACACATTGATGTACGGTATCATTTTCTCAGAGATCACAATGAGAAGGGTGATATTGAACTTCAATATGTTGATACCCAACACCAGCTTGCCGACATTTTTACAAAACCCCTCGATGCTTATCGATTTGCTTACTTGCGTGGGGAACTTGGTATTTGTCATCCCTACGGCATTTTGTGAGGGGGAGCTGATTTTAATTGTCTTGCATATGCTCATTATGTGTGGAATTGCACTTACATCTTTTGCTATTATATGCCTGCTTTTAATTCAAAGAAATCATGACAGCTCAGCTCTATAAAATATGTCTGGAACATTGATTGTGCATGATGTTTTATTTTCTAAAAATCGAAACTTGCTCACCGCATAATCTTGTATCTAGCTTGTTTAGGCTGGACTGCTTTTAGCTATCTTTTATCTACTTGACAGCAAGACACTGTTCCTTGGATGCTAAAATTTGCAACTTGAAAAATGTGTTCTTTATTCATGGACACTCATCAAAATATTAAATTCATCAAAATCAAACATCCATGATTTGCCTGGTTTCAATGAAAAGATCCAGGAGGGTTTGTTTGTCGCACTACTCTATTCTAGACTGCTTACCATTGCATTTTGGTCTGAACTGGGATAGTGTAGTGTATGCCAAAATCACCGCCTTAAGCTTCAGATGGCTTTCATGCCTAGGCTTGGCTTGATTGGAAAGTATAAGGTGGACAAACAAATAACCCCTGGCATTAAGAAAAAGAACAACAAAATTAATTGCTCATCAAGTTTGCTTTCACAGCTCCTTTTGAACAAGACTTGTCTGTCTAGGGTAGAAATTGTTAGCTTTGCGCAGTCCTTGCTTTCTCATGTCTAACTACTGTGATTAAGTGGTGATGCTTTTACTTCAAAATGACAAAATCACATGCCATCATCTTGTTTCACAGATTGTTAAATTGAGCTGAGCACATGATCATTTGTGTTAATTTTGGCATATTTTGCATTATATGTCTTTGCAATTCTATTCATTTCGCAGCTTTGCATCTTTTGATTGCTCCTTGATGCTTGCATTGCCAAAGGGGGAGAGGTTTGCTCTGTTCTCTGCCGCAAGAAGGCATAATTTTGAAGGGGGGAGAGATTTTTGACATAAAGGGGGAGAAAAATTTGCTTAACTAAGGGGGTTAGAGATTTTTTGAGAAAGGGGGAGAAAAATTTCTTTTATCAAGTGACATGCTTTGGCTCTTTTTGAGTTTTTATGGTCACTTGTGTGCTGAAATTTTTAAATTTTCTTGAACTCCGATTTGGTTGTCAATGCACTCATCAAGGGGGAGATTGAGAAACCAAGGGTGGTTTCGGTGTTGTGATGAGTGATTGACAGACTATTTACCCTCTGTTCGAAGGGTACCTCCGAAGGGGCTTCGGAGGTGGTACCTCCGAAGGGTGTTCGGAGGTGTGTCACCGGAGTGTGTTCGGTGTTTGCTTGCTGCAGCTGTGCAGCGGAGTGTGCTCGTCGGAGGGGTCCGACAGTACGCGATGACTGGGTTCGTACCGATGGCTTCGGTACTTTGGGCGGTACACCGGAGTGTGTGCCGGAGGTTGCTAACCCGGAGAGGTCTCCGGAGTACTGGATACACTTGTCTGCTTGTCTGTGGTGCGCAGGGACTTCGGAGGCGACGGACAGGGTTCGAGCCAGGTGAACCTGGGTCAAGCGGGTGGCTTGATGCCAGGGGAGCGGGGAGCTCCGTCACGGTGGCTGCGAAGGTGGTCCGGGTCGGTCCTCGGGTCGAGGCGTGCCAGGTGAAGGCAGAGAGTGCGGAGCGTGGCTCCGGCTGAAGGTACTCCGAGACGAAGTCCTCGGAGGTGAGGCACTTCGAAGGTACTCCGAATGGAGTGACTTCGGAGTTGGTGGACCAAGTCCTCTGCGGAGGCAAGGAGTTCGAAGTGTGCTCCGGAGGGAGACACTCGAAGGTTACCCGACGAAGGTCTCAGAAGTCGAGGTGCATCGAAGGCATTGTCCGGGTGAGGCTCGTCGTGGAGTGTGCTCGGGGAGAGGCACTGCGACGGAGTGCTCATGGAATGCTTCATGCGGAGGCCTTGGACGAAGGAGGGACTTCGAAGGGTGGTACTCCGAAGGTGGGGCTTCGGAGTGAGGATGACTTGTGGTGCTTCGGCCATGCATGGCTTCGGTACACGGACGGACGGTGTTCGAGCTCGGAGTAGCTGCGAAGCCGTGGTGGTCCACTCCGGAGGTGGTGGTGCGAAGGCCCAAGGGCTTTGACGGCTTCGGCTCAAAACCGTCACTGTATCGAAGGTCTTCTTCGGCGGAGCGAAGGCCAACAGGCTGCAGGCTTCTCGCCGAAGCTTCCGCACACCTCGCGTGCGAAGGGAGGTTCCAGAAGTCAACACTGTAAAGGCTGACACTGTCTGTTCTGAAAAAGGCTGACACTGTCCCCTCTGCAGCTGACAGAGAAGCCTCCAAAATAAAGGTGGACTACCTTTTGTACCCCTTAGTTCTGTAGAGACAAATCTGTTGTAAACCCTAGGGGTAAAGTAGTCACTTCCTTAGGATGAAGCCGTGGGCTATAAATATGGGGGCTCGGTAGGTAACATTTAACACTTTGAGCATTTACTGTTGAGCTCCTGTAGACAGACCTCGCTGTATTCATTCTGAGTTCAATTTATTTCAGTGTTCCTTGTTCAAGCAGCGAAGCCCTGCTTCTGTGTGCTTTTGCTTGAGCTCGTATTGCATACCTCGCTAGTTTTTAGTTCACCGGAGCCTGTCTTGGCGAAGGGTGTGTTTATCGCGAAGTGTGCTTTACAGTGTGCTGTCGCTCTGTGTAACACGAGGCAAGACCTCGCTGCTTACTAGCGAAGCCCTGTTCTGTCCTGTTGTGCTTCTTGTGTCGAAGCCCTTAGCGTAGTCCATTTGCGTGTGCGTGTAGACCTTCGGGTACGAAGCCCAGCACCCGTTGTTGTCGCCAAGTACTTGGTCGAAGTCCTCAGAGGGCTGTCCACTCTTGCGAAGGGTGAAGTGCGAAGCCTGCTCGAAGCACCTCGTGTGCGGAGCCTGCACTGACTTAGCAGAGTAGATTTTCGAGGGTTGTTAGTGGAGCGAAGTCTTCTTGGCTTCGAACTTTTGCTCCTGCGAAGCCTGTGTTCGGAGCTGTCGAAGTACCTCCGAACCAGACCTTCGAAGGTTGTGTTCGAAGCCTGTTCCGCAGAAGACAGAACAGAACCGAAGGCTAAGTTTTTAGCCAGAAATTATTAAAGCTCCCATTCACCCCCCCTCTGGTCGCCGTTTCCGGTCCAACACTGCATTATTGTGATTCTTGTGAAGTCAAAGCATAGTTCCTAAAATAATATGGTTGTTACGATGAGCTTCTGTCCAGTCAGATGTGTGATTAGTGAGACAGTCACCCCAAATTCCAACAACTATCATGTTTAAGCTAAAAAAAGGAGATCAAATTTTTATTAGCTTCTAATTTCCAACAACAATATTGTTGTTTATGACGATATAAGTGACGGTATCTAACTTATAAATTACCTAATATCCATCAGTGTTACCTTCTTATATATGCCTCCAATACGTTCTAATTTTCCTCAATAGATAATCACTCCAGCTATGTCTGTACAAATAATCATACTATAATTAAGACAACATATTTTTTAGAAACTATAAGTAAGACAATTTGGCAATGATAAGACATGACCGATACATACCCATGAACGTCTTATTCAGACGAATCCACACGTCATGAAATGTCAATAGATATTTTGGATAGGGAAGAAATTGGATTGGAATAATGTAAGGCTCAACTATTGTATTTCTCCGAAGGCAACCTTTAAAGGCATGGGCAATGCTCTGAAAATACAATGCCTCTTCAAGATTGGGTTAGAAATATAGACGATGAATAGTATAACATTGTTCTTCATTTAGTTGAATGTTAAACCTGTGAACATTATGCCGCTCTAACGCAATGACTTCTATTTTAGTGCCCTACGTACAATGTTAGAGTTTAGAATATGTCATATGTTCACTATTGTGTAAGATTTAGGCCAACGTGTCTGCAACTTACAGTAATATCCATTAAGATAAATCGTTGTGTTTTGTCATGTTTGTCGGGGCGAAACTTAACATCCACCCTAACGACAACACTCTGTGGATGGCCTATGTGCTGGAACTCTATCTCGTCAAATTTAATAAACCTTAAAAAATAAAATTTAGAACATTTTTCATCATTGCAGCTAAGTTGGTTTTAGTAATGTAGCCTTACCTAGGGACCACCTCATTATGAGTTGGATGGTCAGCGTAAGTCATCTTTCACATGCCAGCCATTAATATATCTAAGTAGTTCAAAACTTAAATTATAAGAAGGTTTTTTTGCAATATATTATAATGTTTTATTTTGCGGAATTATAATATATTTGACAAACGTAATATAAACAGATGTAAGACCACGAGCAATTAAAAATGAATTTGTAAAAAATAAACATGAGAAAATATTTAAAAAATAAATAGGAGAAAATATTTAAAAAATAAACAGGGAAATTCCTCATAAAAATGCTAAAATCAGAAAAATACTCATAAAATGTTCAAAAAAATTCAGAACAGTGGTACTAAACATGATAAAATATACAAAATTTTCCCCACATCCAACTTAACTTTATCTTAATTTTGGGCATTTTTCTTATTTTCCGGGGAATAATAAAATAGAAAATGTAATTCTAAAATTCTAGAAATTAAAAAAAATACTCATAAAAATGCTCAAAAATTCAGAATAGTGGTACTGAACATGATGAAGTATACAAAATTTTCCCCACATCTAAATTCAATTTATCTTAATATTAGTCATTTTTCTTATTTTACAGGGAATAATAAAATAGAAAATGTAATTCTGAAATTCTGGAAATTAAAAAAAATGCTCATAAAAATGCTCAAAAAATTCAGAATTGCGTACTGAACATGATGAAATATACAAAATTTTCTCTGCATCTAAATTTACTTTATCTTAATTGTGGGTCAATCTTCTAATACAATCCTAATTAGCAATATGACAAGGACTATACTTGTTGAATCACCGGGTGGAGTTAAGCTTGGAGATTTCGGGATTTCTGCTTGTCTTTTTTGTTCTGGTTACACGCAACGGGCTAGGAATACTTTCGTGGGAACTCCTTGCTGGTATTCATCTGAAATGGTGGAATATATGATTTCCTTTCTGTTCCATGTGCTTGTCTTCACCCATATTTATCGGTGGACTCTTGTCATTTTTTAGGATGGCACCAGAGGTTATGAAACACACGAACAACTAACATGGATACGATTCTAAGTAGGGTACTAACTTTATTTTAACGACCAAAATGGTTTTATTGTTTACTGGAGCTTCCTCTGAGAAATATATTGCAGCGCAGATATATGGTCCTTTGGGATTACTGCACTTGAACTAACTCATGTTCACGCTCCTTTCTCAAAGTTCCATCCCATGAAAGTACAATCAAATGCATACTGTTGATATATCTTTGAAGCAATCCCTTATTGATTGGTTTGGTGGACTTACATGTTTGTAAAATTATATAATCACACCATTTTCATTTTTCAGATCTTATGACACTTTAGAGTGCCCCATCAGGTCCTGACAGTGTTTTACTTACAGTGTTCTAAAAGCTGTTGAAAAAGGTAATTGGCACGCAATCATAAACAATACCAGAGCATGCTTGGTTAAGTTTGAGATAACATGATTTTTTATTGCAGGCTCACATTCGCTTATTTTTACATTTTTGACTACAAAATAATGTCTTGCTGATGAGGAAACAAAAATTAATGAATTTTTAAGAATTAAAGATTTGGTATAGATGTTTTTACGTATATTTTATGAGTAATGACTAATATTAATACATAATTGAATCTCTATCTATGATGTGTTTTGAACAAGAATATATCATTTTGCTTTTTATTATTAAGTAAATGTCATACTTTAAATAGATATTTGTCATTAAAATTAAATCTCCATTGCAAAGTAAATATCATACTTTATCAAAAATTCTCATGTGAACATTCAGTTTGCAACTATTTGATTTTTCTTCAAAAATAGATGTTGGGGGAAATTACTCCATTTCCAAGACTTAAAGAGTAACCCTTCGTTGGCTGAGTGAGGATCCCGAAGGTGGCGGACTGCTGTTCGGAGCATACGTCGCCACGACCGGAGGGTGCCACGGTGCGAAGTCCTAGAGAACCCTCCGAAGGGAAGATGGAGGCCTCGAAGCAGAAGGACATGATTGATTGGATGTTCAGCTTATCCATCTACCTTGCAGTACTTTACCGTGTATAACCTCGTTTATAATACCGAATAATTTCTACTATGTCGGTTGTAATTTAGGGGTAAATAGGTCTTTTCCTTATGCTTTTTTCCCTATAAATACCCCCCATTGTACCTTGTAAAGAGGGATCCAGAACAAGTTGTTCATCCACACTCATTCAGACCACTTGAGCTATTATCCATTACGGAGGCTCAAGCTAGTCCTAAAGCACAAACTTCCTGTTTGTTCGTTCTTGATTACCGAGAACCTGTTGGCGTAACATTTTGCGCCAACAGTTGGCACCGTCCGTGGGGACCCAAGTTCTAAAAGCTTGTTCTCTACTGCTGACTGCACTCTGAAGAGCACTTACGGAGGGACCCTCGGAGTCCCAAGACTCCGCGCACCCTTCAGTTAAGGGCTTCTTAGTGTAGCTCGAGGGCCTTCTCTCGACCCCTCGAGTCATTCGAAGTCCTCCATCTCCAAGACATCTTAACGGCTAGCTATGCCTCCGAAGCGTGGCCAGGCTTCGGGTACTCTTCGAAGGTCCCCTCGGACCAATGGAGCCGGACCCTCAGCTAATCTGACGATTCCTGCAGAGACCACTGGGCGTCGAGCGCCCCGGGGCCCTCTGCCTCCTCCTACGGTGCTTCAGACCGACTACGCAGCTAGCCGGGATCCAGAAGTGCCCTCCGACGAAGACGAAGGCCCTCCCGAAACTGAGGCTACGCAGCTAGCCAGGCTTAAGGAGGAGGTATCCAGGTGGAGGCAAGAGGCCGCCGATCGCCTCCGCACTCAAGCTTCCACCGAAACTCCAGGGGGGCCTCAAGACGATAGAACCCGCAATCCCCCAGAAGTTATCCAAGTCCCGGAGGAAGCCGAGAATGCATCCTTCGATAATGAATCTCCGTTGCACCCTGATCTGCAGAGAGTGCCTTTCGACCCCAGATTCAAGGCCTCGAAGCTGCACAAGTACTACGGGGGGTCGGACCCCGGAGAGTTCGCCCGCTCTTACGCCCTGGCAATAGAAGCAAGCGGAGGGGTGCGAAGCACCATGGCAAAATGCTTCCCCCTCGCTCTCGAAGGCGTGGCACTCCGCTGGTTCTGGTCCCTAAAGCCAGGATCGATCAGTTCATGGGAGCAGCTAAAAAAGAAATTTGTGAGAAACTTCCAAGGTACCTTCGTGGCCCCGATGTCCACAGGAAGTTTGTTTCAGGTAAAGCAGCGGGTGGGAGAAACCCTCCGAGAGTACTTCACGCGCTTCGCCCACACCAAGTCACAGATCAAGGGCCTGTCTACCTCCTCGGTAGTTGATGCTGCCCGTGAAGGGGTGCTGAACCCCGACCTCCTCAGCAAACTCCATCGGAAGCCGGTGACATCTGTGGCACAGCTCATGGCATACTTCGAATAGTATGCCAAGGCGGAGGAAGGATGTCTTCGGCGAGTTGAAGCACCATTGCCCACCCTCCGAGAAGTCAAAAGGGAGCCTAAAGCCTCCGCTACACTGCAACCTCCACAAGACAACCGCTTCAACGAGTACAAGCGAGGAAAGAAGCATTTTCGCTCGGAGGTGCTAAACATTGCACCTTCAGCCTCGAAGGCACCTGCCAACTTCCAGCAGGTAAAAAATTTCAAGGCTGGGCCACCAAAGCCTCAAGAAAGGATGCCTGGCAGGCGCCAGAGTTTTTTCTGTTGTGTGCATGGCGACAATAGAAGCCATGACACGAAGGATTGCAAGGCAGTATTGGCCCTTCGGGGCGACTACCTTGAGCGAAATACCGGGCGGGGTACTTCGGATCGGGCCCCACCGTCGGCACGCTCGGAGCCTGTTCAAACGGTGGCCCGAGCCGGTGCCCTCGAAGCCCCCATGCGGCTACCGGTGGCCAGTATTATGCCACCACCAAAGCAAGAATACCCGCAAGACCGCGGCAAAAGAGTGGTCCTGCCCATCTCTGGAGGGGGGACCCTCGGAAGCATGTCCAAGAGACAGCGCCGCGAGTACGTCCGCGAGATCGGGCACATTGGGACCTCGAGTTACACCGAAGGGATGCCAGAATGGTCCCGTGTGCCCATCTCATTCATAGCCAGCGACGCGGCGGGGGTGAAGTTCCCCCATGCTGACCCATTAGTCATCTCTGCTGATATAGCAGGAGCAGACGTTCGAAGGATCCTGGTAGACGGCGGGAGCTCCGCAGACATACTCTTCGTCCAAGCCTTCGACCAGATGTGCATACCTCGGAAGCATCTGCTTCCAGCAGCCCGGCCGCTTCAAGGGTTCTCAGGACCGCCTCTCGATGCCCTCGGCCAAATAGGCCTTGAGGTTGCCTTCGGAGAGGGGCCTTTGGCCCGAGTAGAAGAGGTGGTCTTCGATGTGGTTGATGCCCCTTACGCTTACAATGCTATCTTCGGTCGAGGGATGTTGAACCAGTTCGGGGCTATAGCACATCACAACTACCTTTGTCTCAAAATGCCCACACAAGGTGGAGTGTTTACTATTTCAGGAGACCAAGCTGTAGCCAGGAGGACAGAGTATGGCCATGGGCAGCCATTGGACTCCCGACAAGTGCATAATGTGGCGGAAAGCGTCGAAGAAGTACCGGAGGCCTTGAACCCTCTGAAGGGATCTTCGCTCAAGCCAAGCCCGGAGGGTGATGTCGAGACAAGAATAATCTCGGAAGATGGCAAAGAGTACCCAGTGAAATTTGGCAAGGGGCTATCTCCAGAAATAACCGCCTCGTTAGAAGAAGTCGTCAGGAAAAATCTAGACATTTTTGCTTGGACCGACGAAGACATCACCGGGGTCGATCGAAGCATCATCGAGCATAGTCTGCTCGTCAACCCGAAGGCCAAGCCGGTGCGCCAGGGGCTCCGCAAGCTGTCAGCAGAAAGAGCAAGCCTAGCCAAGGCCGAAGTAGAAAAATTGTTAAGGGCTGGCATTATCAGGGAGGTAGCCCATACTGAGTGGTTGGCTAACCCTGTTTTTGTAAGAAAAAAGGACTCGAACAAGTGGCGCATGTGTATTGACTTCACCTCGTTGAATAAAGCATGCCCGCGAGACCCCTACCCAATGCCCCGAATAGATCAATTGATAGATTCCACAGCCGGCTCCGAATTATTAAGCTTCCTCGACGCTTATTCCGGGTACCATCAAGTATGGATGAAGCGCGAAGACGAAGCCAAGACAAGCTTTATAACTCCTTCCGGAATATTTTGTTATGTAAGAATGCCTTTTGGTTTACGAAATGCCGGAGCCACCTTTTCTCGCTTAATAGCTAAGGCTCTAGGTCATCAGATAGGTCGCAATGTCGAAGCCTATATGGACGATATTGTAATAAAAAGTGCTCAAAAGCACCGGCATAGCTTAGATCTAGCTGAAACATTTGAGAGCCTCCGAGCATGTGGAGTACGCCTCAACCCTGAAAAATGTATATTCGGGGCACAAGCAGGAAAGCTGCTAGGATACTTAGTTTCGAGTAGGGGGATCGAAGCTAGCCCAACACAAATAAGTGCGCTGCAAACGATGGCTCCGCCAGAGAATTTGAAACAAGTACAGAAGCTAGCAGGAAGGCTCGCAGCACTCAGCAGGTTCCTGTCCAGGTCGGTAGAGCGGAGCCTCCCAATTTTCAAGGCACTGAAGGGATCCGAAAGCTTCAGCTGGACGCCGGAGTGCCAGAAGAGCTTCGAGGATATAAAATCATACCTCGGCACATTATCAACCTTAACTGTTCCCCTTCCAGGGGAAACACTGCTTTTATATCTTGCAGCAACGGGTTCAGCAGTAAGCGCAGTGCTGGTCCGAGAAGTCGACCTTAAAGGGAAGCTGGTGCAAAACCCAATTTATTTTGTGTCGGAGGCATTATCCGGAGCCAAGGTCAGATACTCCGAGCTCGAGAAGTTTGCTTGTGCCCTAGTAATGGCCTCGCGAAAGCTAAGGCATTATTTCTTGGCGCATAACCTCATCGTCCCTACGTCGTATCCTCTTGGGGATATGCTCCGAACCAAAGATTCCACAGGCAGGGTTGGAAAATGGGCAGTCGAGCTGGCACCCTTCGAAATCTCCTTCACGGCGAGGACAGCTGTTAAATCTCAAATTATAGCAGATTTCGTAGCAGAGTGGACTCCATCTGCAATCTGGACCCCGGAAGAACCCTCCGAAGGTTTTTGGACAATATTCTCTGACGGAGCTTATCAAGCATCAGGTGCCGGAGCAGGGGCCATCATCTTGTCACCATCAGGGCAAAAGGCTATGTATTCCGCAAGGCTCAACTTCAGAACCACTAATAACATTGCCGAGTATGAAGGAATCTTGCTAGGCCTCCGAAAGGCTAAAGCGCTCGGAGCTACAAGAATAGTGATCAAGACAGATTTCCAAGTCGTCGCGGGGCATATTGACAAAATCTTTCAAGCAAAAAACCCACATCTCGCGCAATACCTTCAAGAAATCCGCAAGGCCGAAGCAGCATTCAAAGGGTTTACAGTACGAAGCATCCCTCGGGCAGAGAATCAACTTGCAGATATTCTTGCAAAGGCTGCAGCAGGAGCGGTGGACCTCCCGGAAGGTGCTTTCTACGAAGAGCTAGAGCAGCCAGCGGCTGACCAAATACCCTCATCAGAAGTAATGTGCATTCCAACTACAGATTGGCGAGCTCCGATAATAAGCATGTTGCAAAATAGCATGGACCCTCCGGAAGGTCCAGAAGCTCGAAGGTTGCAAGCAAGAGCTCGAAATTACAAGATTATTAATGAAGTGATATACAAGGCCGAAGTGTGCTCACCCCTACTTCGATGCATCTCACAACCCGAAGGTCAAGACATACTTCGGGGCATCCACGAAGGACTGTGCGGAGGTCATTTAGCCCCTCAAGCGCTAGCAGGCAAGACGCTTCGGCAAGGGTTTTATTGGCCAACAATTGTAAGAGACGCAGAAGAACTAGTTCGAACATGCCAAGGCTGCTAGTGGATGGGCAAACGGAGCCATCGCCCGCCAGCTCAGCTTCAAGTTATTGCCCCAGTATGGCCAATGGCTAGATGGGGCATGGACCTCATAGGCCCTTTCCCAGTAGCAAAAGGCGGTTTGAAATTTGCGGTAGTAGCAATAGAATATTTCTCAAAATGGGTGGAAGCGGAGCCGCTAACAGCTATCACCTCGAGGAACGTGCAAAAATTCTTCTGGCAGAATATTATATGCAGGTTCGGAGTTCCCAGAGAGTTGACGGTGGATAATGGAACCCAGTTCGAAGCTGATACCTTTCAAACATTTTGTGAAGAACTAGGCATTAAGCTATGCTTCGCAGCAGTGCGACATCCGCGGTCCAACGGAGCCGTCGAGCGAGCCAACGGGAACATCCTCTCCGGGTTAAATCGCCGAATTGTAGGATTGGCCAAGGGGTTGTGGGTCGAAGAACTACCTAAAATCTTATGGTCCATCCGAACCACTCAAACTAGATCAACAGGTTTCACACCATTCAGATTGCTCTTCGGAGATGAAGCCATGACTCCTACGGAGCTCGGAGGGGAGTCGCTTCGCGTAATTCAACCTGGGGACGAAGATGATCGGAGTACTTCACTAGATTTGTCAGAAGAAACAAGGCTTCGAGCTGTCGCCAACCTAACTAAGTACCAGGAACACACCAAAACGTGGTATGACCCGAAAGTTAGATTAAGTGAGTTAAAGCCGGGTCATCTAGTATTGCGAAGTGTAATAGCTCCGGGGAAGCTAGGAAACAGATGGGAAGGACCATATGTTATCTTACGCTCAGGACGCCCCGGATCGTTTAAATTAGCTAATTTAGAAGGGGAAGAGTTGAAACATGCATGGCATGCGGAGCACCTTAAGCGATATTACGCTTAAGACCTCCTTGTAATCACTTGTAGCACTTTCCTTTCTATAAATAAAGATAAGGGTTGAAACCTGTTTTGCTCTTCGAATATCCCTTACTCCTGATGGACGCATTGGGAGGACGGTGATGCTGGTAGAGCCAAGCATTTTTCTCAAGACCCAAGGGGCTGCCTCCGAACCATTGGTTCAGTGGCTCCGCCAACCTACGGATTCCAAGCTCCGGCTTGTTAGGATCCGTAGAAGAGTCTAAGGACTTTAAAGAAAACAGATTTTCAGCCTCCGGGTGCGAAGTACCTGTAAAAGAGCCGAAGGTGGCCAACCTACGGATTCCAGGCTCCGGCTTGTTAGGATCCGTAGAAGAGTCTAAGGACTTTAAAGAACACAGATTTTCAGCCTCTGGGTGCGAAGTATCTGTAAAAGAGCCGAAGGTGGCCAACCTATGGATTCCAGGCTCCGGCTTGTTAGGATCCGTAGAAGAGTCTAAGGACTTTAAAGAACACAGATTTTCAGCCTCCGGGTGCGAAGTATCTGTAAAAGAGCCGAAGGTGGCCAACCTACGGATTCCAGGCTCCGGCTTGTTAGGATCCGTAGAAGAGTCTAAGGACTTTAAAGAAAACAGATTTTCAGCCTCCGGGTGCGAAGTATCTGTAAAAGAGCCGAAGGTGGCCAACCTACGGATTCCAGGCTACGGCTTGTTAGGATCCGTACAAGAGTCAGCAAGCAAATTTTTAGTCTTCGAAAGCAAATGATAAGTACAAAGTTCGAAGCATGCATGCGTTCGGACAGTCATTGTGCCTAGCGAACCCTTTTTCTATGGTAAAGGCTCTGCCACCCACAAGGGGGGTCGGAAGGTACGAGTCACACAGCATACTTTCGAAGCATTTCACATTAAATCATTATAATTATACACATCAAGAGAAATTTTTGTCTAAGCCTAAATAAAATCGGAGACCCTTTCGGCCCCTAGAGCTACCCCTGCGGCTACTTTGCCCTTCGGAACTTGAAGCCGCCGAAGTCGTCCTTTTAGTCCAGGTACTTCTCTTTTTCCTCGAGGCTCGCAGTTTCCTCTGCTCCTCTTGAAGCTCAGCCCATGTCAGGAGCCTTTCGGAGTCAGCCTCCGTAGGGTCTTCAGCTCGGTACTCCGAGTCGGACCAGTCAATAGGTTCGGAAGACGAGGACCCCTCCGTCTTCTCTTCCTCTTTAATATAAGCTAAGACATCCCTTCGAACTTCAAGAGTGATCTCCCCCTCGTCTCCACGAGGAATAGAAAAGCGGGAGCGGCAGTAAGGCCTCAAACCCTCGAGGTTTGCCCACTCCTTTCGGAGCTCGTCGGTAATTTCCAGAAGTTCAAAGTCAGGGCTCGAAGGGCATGACAAAACCTAAAAAATAGCAGAACACCCAAGACAAGTTCCCGTTTATAACTTTTTCATTAATAAAAACAGGGTTTACAGGGCTTCATATACATAACAGTCCTAAGCGGCTAGACCTGCGGGTCGGTCGGCGGAGCAGGAACCGAAGGGGCTGGCGCAGCAGGAAGTGGTGGCCTTGTCTGCGCTTGCTTCTGCCGACGGGCCTCGTCAATCCAAGCCTTAGCTGCGGCCTTATGATCCGTCTTCCAGGTCGACCGGAAGGCCTCCCAGGCCGAAGCCACCTCCGAAGATGGCCGCAGCAAGTCGTCGTCCGCAAAGCCTCCAGGAGACGAGCCTTCGATTGAGCCAAGGGGGATCCAAAGGGATTCAAGATGACGAAGAACCCCGATACCAGCACATTGTCCGGAGATCTCCCCGTACCGAATACCAGAGTTCTTCATCAACGACGAAGCAACCTGGATCCTCGTCAGCTTCCGGTCAAGGGGCTCGTGGGTTGCAGCAGAAGCCGAAGGGCACATGGTGCCAAAGTACTCCAGCGTACCCTGGAGGGCTTCCAAGGTACGGTCCGCGGTACTAGAATTCTTCTTCTCCGCTGCTTCCAGGCCTGCAGCAGTCGCGCCCACTTTGGCCACCCGGAGCATCAAAGAACTCTTGAGGGCCATCGCCTGGTGAGGAGCCATGTTGAATAGCGTGGGCCTCATGGCTCCAGAAGTGATGAGTCATTGTCAACAATAGTCAAAGAGGAATGAAGAAGAGAAGAGATCTGTTGTTTTATGGGCCGCGTGTGACTCAGGTACACGGGCAGCGAGCGACTGTCGGGCAGAGGAGGCTGCGAAGTCGGGCTGGCCCAATCTGGGTGCATGGGCCAGAAGCAGTAGAAGACCCACTGGGCTGTTGACCAGGACTGACTCAGGTACACGGGCGGTGAGCGATTTCCAGGCTGAGAGAGCTACGGAGTCGGGCCGGCCCAATCCGGGTACCTGGTGCAAAGCTGGTGGAGGCTTTGTCAGTTTCGGCGTAAAACTGACAACCATTGATTCTGTATCCGACTGTCCAGAAGAGAAGTCGTAGTCGCTACGAAAACTTAGCTTCCGGATATGTCATCTGTAACTCTAGGCCCACAGTCAGTCAGTTGTGTCTGTAAAAATTCCTAAGGGCAGTAGAGTCTTTTCCTTTATTTTTGAGTCTGTAAAAACCCTAAGGGGCTGGTAGAATATTCCTAGTGTTGGGCTGCCTATAAATAGGACCCCAATCCCTAGGGTTTGGACTACCCTTCTAGAAATCACTTTTGCATCATTCATTGGGTCATCTTTGTCTCTCACGTTTCCTCTCTCTCTGTGTGCGCCGCCGCCAGGCATTTGTTCTTCCCTGGCCACTGTGCATTTATTTCACTTCTGTGAGATTGATTTCCTTGTCTTTGCTGAAGCGTGTGCATTTATTCCACTGATTTAAGAAGTTTCGGTTGGGTGAGCTGTGTTGATTTTATTCCTGAGATTGTCCATCTCTTGCGTGTGTTCTTCGTGAGAAGTAGTACTAGTTCTTGCTGTTGCAAGTAGTACTGCTACTGTGGCTACAGTACTTGCTGCCAGCTTTTTTACCTTCTACTGTACTGCCTTTTTGATCGAAGCAGAGTGGAGTAAACGCCTTTTTGACTGTTTCTGCGAAGTCATCTTTCTCTGTTCGAAGCCCCTCAGCTCCGTGAGACAGGCTTCGACTTAGCATCTTCGAAGGCTTCGCTCAACCTTCGATTTTCGGTGTACCGTCTGTGTTGATAAGCTTTGAAGTATTCTTGTGAACGGACAGCATCGCATACTTCGAACTTCATACTCCGAATCTAGCTATTCGAAGTCCACACTTCGGTAGGTTTCGAAGTAGGGTTCGAAGCTTGTCTTTTCTGATAGACTTCGCTTGGATTTCTTTGTGGCGTGTCAGCCTTCGTTTCTCCTTCCGAAGCTTTCCCTGTTCGAAGATAGAGTGTAGGCTTCGGACTTGATTTTTCTGTCGCGTGACAGACTTCGCTTCTTTGTTCGAAGGTTGTCCTTTTGTGTGTTGTGTTCGAAGCTTTCTGTTCGAAGGTTGTACTTCGAAGCTTTCGGTTCAAAGTTGTGTTCGAAGTTTTGTCTTCGAAGTGCTCACTTCGAAGCAGGCTCCGACTCTGTCACTTTGCTCTGAAGCTCTTGGTTCGAAGCTGTGTTCGAAGCCTTATCTTCAAAGTACATACTTCGAACCAGGCTCCGGCACTGTCATACTTCGCTCCGAAGTACACTTCGCATCTTGCCACTTCGAACTAGGCTAGACCGTGACACCTTCGGCTTCTCGAACGGACTCCGTCACCAACCTCCGAAGCAGACCTCGATGTGCGAAGGGGGCTTCGCCAAGTTCCGAACAGGAGACAAATTTGAACAGTAACTTCTCTTTTCATCTTATACATACTTAGATCATTTCATTGAGAAGTTTAGGCCTGTTACACCTTGTTCATCTGTCTAGTTGCACTGTTTTAGTATTACACTGTTTATCATCAGTTGCTTCTAGGTTAGAAACCTTTAGACTTAGGCCTTCTGTTCATTTTCTGCTACATAGTCTTTTGAGGTGCGATGGGTGTTGGGAACAGGCCATTGATTCGAAAGAATTTTTAAGGCGCCCATTCACCCCCCCTCTGGTCGCTACTTTCGGTCCTACAAGTGGTATCAGAGCGAGGTTAGGGTTTTTCCATACCTTAACCGGTTCTAAACCCCAGTAGTGACTATGACGTCTCCTGGCAAGGTCCCGTCCTTGGAAGCCTATGGCTATAATTATTGGAAGACTCGCATGCGAGCCTATCTCATGAGCCAGGGTTCGGACATATGGGACATTTGCGTTCACACCACATTTGTCATTTTGCCAGTCGCTGAGCATGGTACTGCTGGTATCATTGCTCAGCATCTGAGCAACAGTAAGGCTGTGAACATTTTGTTTTCTGGTTTAGGTCCCACTGAGTTTGAGCGTGTGAGTCATCTCTCCACTGCGAGAGAGATCTGGGCTACCCTCAAGGCACACCATGAGGGAACAGCACAGGTCAAGGCTCGGCTCTATCAGACCTACCGGCGTGAATATGAGAATTTCACACAGAAGCCGGGTGAATCTGTTGAAGCTTTGTTTGGTCGCTTTCAGTCGATCATTAACAAGCTTCGGGACAACAAGGCTGAGGATGCTCAGTTAGTCTCAGATCATGAGCAGGCGCTCAAGGTTCTTAATACCTTGGACCCAAAGATCTGGGAGATCAAGGTATCCTCTATCGTTGAGAGTACTTCTTACGATACCTTGACCATTTCTGAGTTGTTTAGCAAGCTGAAGGCCACTGAGGTAGATATCCAGTTGAGATCAAATCTCACTGGCTCTGGATCAAAATCCCTGGCCCTTGCTACACCTTCTGTTGATCCCTCTGCTGTGGGTTGTGCTGGGTTCTCCTTGATGTCTATCACTGAGGACCAGCTTGAGTTGTTGGGAGATGATGATTTGTGTCTCTTTAACAACCGGGTGCGTCGTGTCTATGATAAAAGAATGTTCAAAAGACACGGCACAAAATCCGGATGCTTTGAATGTGGTGATCCAAGACACTTCATCGCCGACTGCCCCAAGCGCAGTGGATACAAGAAGGGCACCGGTGGCAGCTTCCACGACTCCGGCAAGCATGAGAGCCCCTCCTTCAACAAGGGCAAGCCGAAGACTCGTTTCTTCAAGAAGGCCCTGAAGGACTACCGGCGAGAGAACAAGAAGCGCGACAAGGCCTTCTTCGCCGAGATGGAGAAGAGCTACTCCAAGAGATCCACGTCTTCTTCCTCTTCATCGAGCTCAAGCGATGAGGAGATCTCCGTCAAGAAGGGGAAGGACAAGGATGATCCGGCGGGCCTCTGCTTCATGGCCTTCGGAGACAAGCCGAAGAGCCGCTCACACCAGCGCCGAAGATCCCGCAAGAGCTTCTGTTCAATGGCTCTTGGGGATAGAGAAGAAAAGAGCTCCTCCGACGACTCCGACGACGATGACAGCAAGGTATCATCTTATGAGCGTGAAATTGTTGATTTACTTGAGAGCAATCGTCAGGAGTTGAAGTATCGGGAGAAACTGCTTAGGGGGGCTAAGAAAAGGATAGACGAGTTAGAGAGTGAGCTTGCCGTAGCCAACGGTAGAATTGTGAGTCTATCTTCTTCCCCTTGCTTGGGTGATAGCAGTGAGTGCCCGAAGTGTGAGGTGCTTCTATGTGACCTGTCAACTCTGAAGTCCAGGTACACAGAAAGGGTTGATGAGAGGGACGCTTTGGCCACTGAGCTTGAAAGCGCTCAGCTGGAGCTGAAAGATGCTCAAGCCACTGTCGTCGCACCCTGTGTTGATTGCCCATCTCATTTAGCTGCCTTAGCTGAGCTGAAATCCAAGGGTAATGAACATTTGGGTGATTTGGAGAGGTTGAGAGCTGAGCTTGCCCAGACTAGGCTAGAGCTAGAGACACTGTCAGTTCCACCCACTGTCTGTGAGAACTGCCTGTCTCTTAGAATGGAACTAATTAAGCTGAAAGCCGAAAAGTCTGTCCAAATAGAGAGTGAGTGTGAGACCTGCTTGTCTCAGGTGGAGGTTCTAGCTTCCTTGAGAGAGGAGCTAGCAGATTCTCAGAATGAGAACTTTTACCTCCGTTCTATCCTGAGTTGGATCAGTGCCAGAGAGCCACAGCTTGGCATGATGATCCAGCAGTTCAAGAAGCAGGATGGGTTTGGGGTAGGATACACCTACACCAAGGCTGACTTTGAGAGTGCCATTAGCCGGGCAGTGGAGTGGAGTAAAATGACTCCAGAGCAGAGGTATCCCAAGACTCACTCCACTGAGTCCTCCCAGGCTTGTCAGCCCAAGGATGGAGTGATCCATGAACCACCTAAAGCTCCAACCAAGAAACCTATCTGGGTTCCAAAGCCCAAAAATCTCCACACTTCACTTGACTCTCTTCCTGGACCCTCTCAGCCCAAGAAGACCACTCCAAACACTACCAAGCCCAAGAATCCTAAACCTCAACCACATCCCAAGAAACCTACCTATCATTGTGAGTATTGTCAGAGAGACGGGCATCTTGCGGATTTCTGCTTCAGGAGGAAGCGCGTTGAGAGAGCAGAGAGGGCTCGTAGTGATCAGGAGCAGTTCTACCAGCAGGGTGGTAGGCTGCGTGTTCCTCGGCGCGGGGAGAGGCTGGAGGCCAGGCCGCGTCGTGTAGGTGGTGGTAGAAGAGACGGCTTTCTTGCCCGTGCTCCAGTTGGTGGTATCCGTTCCGGCAGAGTTCCAGACCGTGTTGGCTACGGTTCTGGACCTCGTGGCCGCAGGGTTAGGCAGAACCGAGGACCGCGCTTTGAGCCGCGTTTTGGTCCAAACTCTTTTGATGGTTTTCGCTTTCCATCTTTTGAGCAGATGGCTCGACACTGGTTTAGCTCTTTTGCTAAACCTGGTGCCGAACCATTTGTTCCCACTTACAGACATTGATTGTGCAGGACCGGGGACTGGAGGATGTTTGGATCATGGACTCAGGATGCTCTCGCCACATGACGGGACATCGCAGATGGTTCTCCAGTCTCACTCCCCCGAGCTCCAAAGAGTACATCACATTCGGGAACAGCGGTCAAGGGAAAGTAAGTGGCATAGGCTCAATTAGCATTTCAGATCATTTCTCTTTAAAGAATGTTGCTTTGGTTAAAAATTTGAACTTTAATTTAATCTCTGTTTCGCAACTTCTTGAGGATGGTTTGGAAGTGCGTTTTAAGAAGGGCAATTCTTCTGTGGTTGATTCTAGAGGGTCTTTGGTTTGTCAGATTTTACCCTTCGGTAAAGTTTTTCGAATTGACTTCTCTAGTTCTTTTGGCCCTTCTCGCTGTTTGATTGCTGGATCTTCTTCTGAGCTCTGGAAGTGGCATAGGAGGTTAGGTCACTTGAGTTTTGATCTGCTAGTCAGGTTAAGCTCTATGGACCTCATCCGAGGATTGCCCAAGCTAAAGATGGAGAAGGATCTAGTTTGTCATCCATGTCGTCATGGGAAAATGGTTGCCGCTTCTCATTCACCTGTGACTCAGGTGATGACTTCGTATCCGGGAGAGCTTTTACATTTGGACACTGTAGGTCCAGCTCGGGTACGCTCAGTCGGTGGGAAGTGGTATGCACTTGTGATTGTTGACGACTTTTCTCGTTTCTCGTGGGTTTTCTTTTTGGAGTCTAAGGATGAAACTTTTCAATTTGTCCATGACCTGATTTTGAAGCTGAAGAATGAGAACAATGGTCGGATGCGAGCAATTCGCTCCGACAACGGATCTGAGTTCAAGAACTCTCAGTTCGTCAGCTTCTGTAGTGATCAGGGTCTGGACCATCAGTTTTCTTCTCCTTACACTCCCCCACAGAACGGCGTTGTGGAACGAAAGAACCGCACGCTAGTCGAGATGGCCAGGACGATGCTCGATGAGCACAGGACTCCTAGGCGTTTTTGGGCTGAAGCCATGAACACGGCTTGCTATCTGGCCAACCGCATTTTTCTTAGAGCTTACCTTGGTAAGACATCATATGAGTTGCGGTTTGGCAGACAGCCCAAGGTTAGCCACTTGCGAGCATTTGGCTGCAAGTGCTTTGTGCTCAAGAAGGGAGGGCATTTGGACAAGTTTGAGTCTCGTTGCTGGGATGGTGTTTTTCTTGGTTATGCATTGCATTCTCGAGGCTTCCGTGTTTGGAACCTCGAATCCCAGCTGCTTGTCGAGACTTGTGAGGTTTCTTTTGATGAGTCCTTGCCTTCTTTGACTCCTTCTTTTGAGATTTCTGGTGATGATGAGCTCGGAGAGTCCATCTTCGAGGAAGATGAGGATACTCCAGCTGCTGATGAGGGTGGGCCTTCTGCATCCCCCGCAGAGCCCACACCTTCTGAGACTTCGACTGATGATGAGGGCGGACCTCTGATCACTTCTTCCACTTCGATCGAGCCCCCTCAGTCGAGTCCAGAGGTGCCAGCTGCTGACTCCGGTGAGGTGACTTCAGATCACCAGGGAACCCGAGCAGTTCAGCGTGACCATCCCTCAGAGCTCATCATAGGCGATTTGACTGAGAGAACTTTGCGTTCTTCTGCCTCTCTCGCTGTGTTTGCTGAATCTGCGTTTGTTGCATCTTTTGAGCCCAGAGACATTTCTCATGCTCTTTCTGACTCTAATTGGATTAATGCTATGCAAGAAGAGCTTGAGAATTTTGTCCGTAATCGGGTTTGGACACTAGTTGAGCCGCCACCAGAATGCAACCCCATAGGCACCAAGTGGGTATTCAAGAACAAACAAGGTGAAGATGGGGTTGTGGTGCGCAACAAGGCTCGACTAGTTGCCCAGGGTTATTGCCAGAAGGAAGGTATTGACTTTGAAGAAACCTTCGCTCCTGTTGCCCGTCTTGAGTCCATTCGTATTCTTCTAGCTTTTGCCATTTCGAAGGGTTTTAAGCTTTTTCAAATGGATGTTAAGAGTGCTTTTCTGAATGGGTACATAGAAGAGGAGGTTTATGTTAGGCAACCCCCCGGTTTGAGAACCCTAAGTTTCCTCGACATGTTTTTAAGTTGCACAAAGCTTTATACGGGTTGAAGCAAGCCCCCAAGGCTTGGTATGACCGGTTGAAGCAATTTTTGTTGGGGAAGGGCTTTGTGATGGGTTCTGTGGATAAAACTCTTTTCCTGCTCAGAGATGCTTCAGACTTCTTAGTCGCTCAGATTTATGTGGACGATATTATCTTTGGCGGTACTACTGATTCTCTTGTGTCCAAGTTTTCTGAGCAGATGCACAGTGAGTTTGAGATGAGTCTCATGGGTGAGCTCAAGTATTTCTTAGGGCTCCAGATCAAGCAGACCAAGGACGGCACCTTCATCCACCAAGGTAAGTACACTCGCGACATGCTTAAGAAATTTGACTTTGGTGGTGAATTGAAGCCGCAGATGACCCCGATGGGCACTTCTGGGGGTCTGGACAAGGACGAGAGCGGTGTCAAGGTCAATGAGAGATAGTTTCGAGGGATGATCGGTTCGCTGTTGTACTTGACGGCAACAAGACCGGACATACAGTTCGCTGTGGGACTTTGCGCGCGTTTTCAGTCTTCACCACGCGCGTCTCACAGGCAGGCTGTCAAGCGCATTTTCAGGTATCTCACCTATGCGCCTGATCTTGGTCTTTATTATTCAGCATCATCATCTCTTGATTTATCTGGCTTTTCGGACGCTGACTTTGGTGGGTGCCGGTTGGATCGCAAGTCGACTTCCGGTACTTGCCAGTTTCTTGGGTCTTCTCTTGTCTCTTGGTCTTCTCGAAAGCAATCTGGAGTTGCTCTTTCGACCACAGAGGCTGAGTACGTAGCTGCTGCTAGCTGCTGCTCACAATTGGTTTGGATGATTTCCACTCTACGAGACTTTGGGTTGTTCTTTCCTACCAGGGTTCCATTGTTTTGCGACAGCACTAGTGCTATTAGTGTAGGGAAAAACCCGTGTCTTCATTCAAAAACCAAACATATTGATGTGCGCTTTCACTTCTTGCGGGATCAATATGAGAAAGGTGTCATTGACCTTGTTCATGTTGATACCCATCATCAGTTGGCTGACATTTTCACCAAACCCCTAGATCAGTCTACTTTTGAGCGTTTACGAGGGGATTTGGGTGTTGTGTATCCTTTCTAGGATATTTTGCATCAGTTTTTCTTTCTTCTTTGCTCTTTTCTTGAGTTTTTTTTGTGTGTGTTCATATCTTGCATATTCACATATCACACCTTTGAGCTTGCTTCTGTTATATGATTGAACTGCTTTACTTATTCTTGCTGGTACATGCTTTTGATTACTTGTCGATGATCATGCTTTGGTTCAGTTCACTTGATTTATCTGATATCTGTCATGTGCATGGCTTTTACGCTTTCAATTTGAAAAATGATCACCTTTGCTTCTGGTAACTAGCATGTGTAGGCTGAGTGTTTTTGCTATCTGTTACATGCCTTGTAGCTAGTTCATCACATAGATGCAGATATGCAACTTGGACATCTTTATGCTTTCACATGGAAAATGAGCTATAAAAATGATAAAATTCAAAAAATAAATGAAAATTTCCATGCCTTGTTATGCTTGAATTGAAAAGATCCAAGTGGGTTTGCTTTGTCGCATTACATTGTTCTGGACTGCTTACCATAGCACCTTGGTATGAACTAGGACAGTGTAGTGTATGCCAAGACCAATGTCTTAAGCTTCTGATGGTCCAGTTCTGGCCTAGGCTTGACTTGGTCGGTTAGCATAAGGTTTGACATGCAAATAACCCTTGGCAAAAATGACAAAGGAAAATGAAGAAGCTTGAACTTTTAAAAAAAAAAGATAACAGTTTGCTGAAGCACTTTGTTTTTGGACAATGCTTATCTTGGTAGATATCAGCTAGCTTCTGCATCTCATGTTTTGCCTTGCCTGTTTACTGGAACATGTGGTGATGCTTTTGTTTGCAAAAACTGAAAAATGTGTGCTAAATGACGTTCTTTAGATATCATCTGTTGCACTGATCATGCCATGTGTCTTAGACAGTATCTCTTTTGCTATACCTGTTAGATGTTGTAATTGCAGTCAATCATATTTGAGAAGCATGCTTTCTACACTCCTTATGCACTCCAGTTGCATTCACTGCATATTTTGAGGGGGAGTTGCATCTCAGGGGGAGTCTGTGTCTCTTTTGAGTGCTTGATGAGTTCACTTGTCAACAAGGGGGAGAAAATTTGGGATCAGAGTTAAAGGGGGAGTTCTTACTCTGTTGATATCCTTGTTGTTCTGAAATCGCACTCATTTTGAGCTTTTGTGTTTTGGTTAACCATAATGACCGCTTCTTGCTTTTGTTCGGCTTTTGGTCATTAGGGTTAAAACTTTTACCTTATTTTTCTTCTTCTTTGTTTTCTTGTGTTTTGTTTTCGTGTTTCCACATTTGTTCGCAGATGCTGAAGAGCTGTGAAAAGAGGAATGTTGACAATGCACTCATCAAGGGGGAGATTGAGGAGCCATGCTGAATAGCGTGGGCCTCATGGCTCCAGAAGTGATGAGTCATTGTCAACAATAGTCAAAGAGGACTGAAGAAGAGAAGAGATCTGCTGTTTTATGGGCCGCGTGTGACTCAGGTACACGGGCAGCGAGCGACTGTCGGGCAGAGGAGGCTGCGAAGTCGGGCTGGCCCAATCCGGGTGCATGGGCCAGAAGCAGTAGAAGACCCACTGGGCTGTTGACCAGGACTGACTCAGGTACACGGGCGGTGAGCGATTTCCAGGCTGAGAGAGCTGCGGAGTCGGGCTGGCCCAATCCGGGTACCTGGTGCAAAGCTGGTGGAGGCTTTGTCAGTTTCGGCGTAAAACTGACAACCATTGATTCTGTATCCGACTGTCCAGAAGAGAAGCCGTAGTCGCTACGAAAACTTAGCTTCCGGATATGTCATCTGTAACTCTAGGCCCACAGTCAGTCAGTTGTGTCTGTAAAAATTCCTAAGGGAAGTAGAGTCTTTTCCTTTATTTTTGAGTCTGTAAAAACCCTAAGGGGCTGGTAGAATATTCCTAGTGTTGGGCTGCCTATAAATAGGACCCCAATCCCTAGGGTTTGGACTACCCTTCTAGAAATCACTTTTGCATCATTCATTGGGTCATCTTTGTCTCTCACGTTTCCTCTCTCTCTGTGTGCGCCGCCGCCAGGCATTTTTTCTTCCCTGGCCACTGTGCATTTATTTCACTTCTGTGAGATTGATTTCCTTGTCTTTGCTGAAGCGTGTGCATTTATTCCACTGATTTAAGAAGTTTCGGTTGGGTGAGCTGTGTTGATTTTATTCCTGAGATTGTCCATCTCTTGCGTGTGTTCTTCGTGAGAAGTAGTACTAGTTCTTGCTGTTGCAAGTAGTACTGCTACTGTGGCTACAGTACTTGCTGCCAGCTTTTTTACCTTCTACTGTACTGCCTTTTTGATCGAAGCAGAGTGGAGTAAACGCCTTTTTGACTGTTTCTGCGAAGTCATCTTTCTCTGTTCGAAGCCCCTCAGCTCCGTGAGACAGGCTTCGACTTAGCATCTTCGAAGGCTTCGCTCAACCTTCGATTTTCGGTGTACCGTCTGTGTTGATAAGCTTTGAAGTATTCTTGTGAACGGACAGCATCGCATACTTCGAACTTCATACTCCGAATCTAGCTATTCGAAGTCCACACTTCGGTAGGTTTCGAAGTAGGGTTCGAAGCTTGTCTTTTCTGATAGACTTCACTTGGATTTCTTTGTGGCGTGTCAGCCTTCGTTTCTCCTTCCGAAGCTTTCCCTGTTCGAAGATAGAGTGTAGGCTTCGGACTTGATTTTTCTGTCGCGTGACAGACTTCGCTTCTTTGTTCGAAGGTTGTCCTTTTGTGTGTTGTGTTCGAAGCTTTCTGTTCGAAGGTTGTACTTCGAAGCTTTCGGTTCAAAGTTGTGTTCGAAGTTTTGTCTTCGAAGTGCTCACTTCGAAGCAGGCTCCGACTCTGTCACTTTGCTCCGAAGCTCTTGGTTCGAAGCTGTGTTCGAAGCCTTGTCTTCAAAGTACATACTTCGAACCAGGCTCCGGCACTGTCATACTTCGCTCCGAAGTACACTTCGCATCTTGCCACTTCGAACTAGGCTAGACCGTGACACCTTCGGCTTCTCGAACGGACTCCGTCACCAACCTCCGAAGCAGACCTCGATGTGCGAAGGGGGCTTCGCCAAGTTCCGAACAGGAGACAAATTTGAACAGTAACTTCTCTTTTCATCTTATACATACTTAGATCATTTCATTGAGAAGTTTAGGCCTGTTACACCTTGTTCATTTGTCTAGTTGCACTGTTTTAGTATTACACTGTTTATCATCAGTTGCTTCTAGGTTAGAAACCTTTAGACTTAGGCCTTCTGTTCATTTTTTGCTGCATAGTCTTTTGAGGTGCGATGGGTGTTGGGAACAGGCCATTGATTCGAAAGAATTTTTAAGGCGCCCATTCACCCCCCCTCTGGTCGCTACTTTCGGTCCTACACCTGGCTAAGAGCTCCCTGAAGTTCTACCAGCTGCGCACTTGAGGTAGCGGCCTCTTGGCGGACCCTTTCAACCTCCGCTCGAAGGACAACGCGCTCGGCCTCGACCTCCTTGGTAGACAAACGGAGGGCTCCGAGGGCTTCGTCCGACACCGCCCTAGCCCTCCGTTCCTCCAAGACTTCTTCCTCCAGCCTGAGGGATCTCCCGGTGGAGTCGTTAAGAGCCATCTGGAGGGTAGTGACCTTCCGTTTAAGTCGATTAACTTCGACCTCGTTGGAAGTCGCTGCCGCTCTAGCAAGAACAAATTGCTGCAAAAAGAACTAAGTAAGTACTAAAGTATTTATGACTACTAATGCGAAGTAGCTATGGTGTCTTTTTTATACCTGAAGGGCGGCCCTTTCGAGGGCTGTGTTGAGCCTCGAAGCCCTGGCCTCGCTCAAGACGGAGATCAACTCCGAATTGGCAATGTCTTGGCGTCTCTCAGCCAGGGGCTCCATAAGTCTTCGGAGGCCACTCCGGTGCTCCAGGAACGGAGCCAGCAGAGGAAGCCAAGACAGAGCTTGGGCATCATCCGCTGCGGCCTCATCCTCTGAATTTCCAACGGAGGGCGCGGCCTGGCCAGGAAGAAGGCCGAGGCTAGAAATACTCTTACCTCGCCCCGGCACAAAGGAGGGCGAAGCAGGAGTACCCCGACCATCGGCAACCACCTCTTCAACCCGAACCACAGTGGCGGAGGCAACCTCGGCGGTCGAGGTAGCCACAACAGGAGTGACCTCCGTCGCCAACTCCGTCCTGGCGAGCACGTCGTCTACCCCGAAAGACACATTCTCCGCCGCCAAATTTGGAGCGTCCAGAGGCGCGGAGGGATTCGCTCGGAGGACAGCCTCCGAAGACGCAGGGGCTTCGGACGCCACCAAAGCATCGACACCCGAAGAGGTACCTATTTCAATAACAAAATCAATAAGCATGTTTTCACAGACAGCAAGCAGGTATTGAGTATAAAAGGGAGGAGCTTCGAGAAGAACCTCCGGGAGCTTTGTGGGGAAGGATTGCTGGATCCTCTAGGGCTTCGTACATCTGGAGGATGTCGGCGAAGTCATCCCCCGAGGTCCTGCCCTCAACATTTTCCATCGGAGCCACGGCCTCCGCAGGGACCACCTCTGGTGCGGGCAAGTTGGGAGTAGGGGAATCCGACTCCACCTGAACGACGACGGGCGCAGCAGGAGCAGTAGGATCCACGCTTACCACCTCCTCGACGGAGGTGGGAGGAGGGACTTCCCCTGTATCTTCGTCACCCAGGAGGTAGGCTTCAAAGGCCGCTGCTGTCTGGCCGTCGGAGTCCTCTACCTCTTCGGAGGCTGAGCTTTGAGCACCCGGCGACGAGACAGACGAGGCGGGCGCCAACTCCGAAGGGTGCTTCGCTACCTTCTTCCTCCGAAGCGGCTGTTTGCCGGCCTTTTTGGAGGTCTCGGCAGCGGCTTTCCTCTTACGGCCAACTGCTCCGGTCGGAGCGAAGTCAGGAAGAGCCGGGGGCTCCATGCCAAGAGCCCTCCACACTCTGTTGGATCGCTCCCAGCTCCCCACCAGCTCCAACCTTCTCTGCCTCTCGGCCACCGAAGGGGCTCCGAGGACTCGTTCGGTGGCCCGAACTATGTACTCCGGAGCCAATACCAGAGGCGCCACTGAATGAAAAAGGTATGAGAATATAAGTATAATTGATTGCTTCGTTCAAATATGGTGCAGCAAGGAGAAGGTTTACCTAAGTTTCGGAGGTCCCCCTCCGAAGCTTGTGGGAACACAATCGACCAGTTGGCTCCGAGGGGAGGGATCCGAAGAGCGACGAACTCCTCAGCCAAGTCGCGCATGCTCATACGACGAGCCACTGAGGTAAGCAACCCTAGCCTCGTCGAGAGCAGGCTAGAGTTCGGAGAGATATCCGCCTCCTTCCGGTACCAGATCTCCTGGAGAGGACCAGCGATGGGGGAGTCCTCTCCGACTTCGACATAAAACCACCGAAGTATCCAGTTGGTGTACCATCTGTCGTTTATAGCTTTGGCAGGAAAGCGGAGGGCGTGCTCCCTCCGCAGCTGGAAGTTGATGCTGTCGAAGGCTATCGTCACCTTGGAGTCCCCTGGCCCGTCTTGTGGCTTCGGTTGGCATATGGCTTCGTGGGTCGCGGTGAAGATTTCGGAGCGTCCTTCGCACCCCTCCGCCCGGAGCGCCCATTCGAAGATGGCCAATCGGGCGATGGCGTTTGGGGACAGTTGAGGCAGGGTGATATGGAACAAGTCCAACACCTCTGCCAAGAAGTCCACGGCCGGCAGCCCCAGACCTGCTTCGAAGAATGCTTCGAAGACCACCACCTCTCCGCTCCTCGGCCTTGGAGTCGACTCCGTCCCGGGGACTCGGGTCCTCAGCCCAGTGCCCAACCTTCCGTCCACTGCTTCTTCAATGGACTCGGCGGTGCTCAAGGATTGGCCGATGATGAAGCTTTGAGCAATCTTCTTCTTGGAGGGCAGACGGAGCGCCCGAGGATTCTTGGGCCAAGCACCACTCGGAGCCCCCGCTATTGCCGCTGCTGCCGAAGCGGCCCACGCCTGCCTCTGTGCCAAGGTGTTGGCTGCTGCAGGGGTGGTGTGGCTAGTTCTCGCCATCGCGCTCGAACGTTCAAGAGTTTGGAAGATTGGGGGAAAGGTGAATCGCAGGTGATGAATGCGGTAAAAAATCTCGATTAATCTCCGTCTTCCCCTTTTATAACCACGCGACCAGTACTACTCTTCGGTTGATTTCACATTGCAGGTTCGGCTTCCGTCACCGACAAGTGGGTCCGGTAATTGGAACGGCGTATAACCGCTGTAAAAATCGACCGTTACCTTTTTTGCAGAAGGTAACGGCTACTTGCGCCGTAACGGTCACTTTGACGGCGCCCCACGGCGTTCGCTCTCTGGAACCGTCTCCACGATGTGGGTACTCCGTAACCGTCTCCACGACGCTCACACTCTGAAACCGTTCCCTTCCCAGTGAGCGTTCTCACTGTATCAAGAACTCGAAGACGAAGGTTCGAAAGTATTGGGTCCAAAATCCTGGGCTAAGTCACAGCATCTTCAAATCCTCTTTAAAGCCTCAGAAATTAGAAATGTTCTTTTCGTATACTGCCTTCTTTCTAAAACAGGTTAACTACAGAAAGGCGTATTCGAGGGGCTACTGTTGGGGGAAATTACTCCATTTCCAAGACTTAAAGAGTAACCCTTCGTTGGCTGAGTGAGGATCCCGAAGGTGGCGGACTGCTGTTCGGAGCATACGTCGCCACGACAGGAGGGTGCCACGGTGCGAAGTCCTAGAGAACCCTCTGAAGGGAAGATGGAGGCCTCGAAGCAGAAGGACATGATTGATTGGATGTTCAGCTTATCCATCTACCTTGCAGTACTTTACCGTGTATAACCTCGTTTATAATACCGAATAATTTCTACTATGTCGGTTGTAATTTAGGGGTAAATAGGTCTTTTCCTTATGCTTTTTTTCCCTATAAATACCCCCCATTGTACCTTGTAAAGAGGGATCCAGAACAAGTTGTTCATCCACACTCATTCGGACCACTTGAGCTATTATCCATTACGGAGGCTCAAGCTAGTCCTAAAGCACAAACTTCCTGTTTGTTCGTTCTTGATTACCGAGAACCTGTTGGCGTAACATTTTGCACCAACAATAGACATTAACACAAGATTTACAACATGAATATCATGAAAACAAAGTACATGTAAAATTGTAACACAAAACTTACATTTTTGACAAGACGGTGAACATTCATTTACATATTTGTGAAGACACATCAGGACAAACATACACAAAGTATTAAGCTCATTGGTTGAGCTGTTCCTTTAGGTAAGTTTATTCTGTACTCATGCAGCTAGGCCCAACAAAGAGAAGCAATTTGAGCAATATCAGAGCTATATATAAATCTAACCTGTTCAGAAGTGCTTTGAATATTTTTTACTGCTTTGAACCACTGTTAATATCTATAACTCCTTTGAATCCTGCAAAAAACTAAACTTAACTTACTAATGGTTTTATGAAATTGTAAAGTTAATGGTAAAGTTATATCAAGCAGTACAAAAATGACTGAAATGAGAATATATTCTGGTAAACATATGATGATGGTCTGAAATGAGTATAAACCAATAACTTGATCAAACTTATGACGTGCACTGTGTCGTCCCGATTCTGATAGAATATCAAGTTAGGGTTGATCTACCGGCAAGTCAACCTAAAAGGAGAGAGAAAACACTACACTATCGAAAAAAGCATGTTAAGAGCTTGTGATTATTCCTGTTTCCATCCTACAGTAGTCCAGTAGAAATCATGCAAGACATACTGAAATTGAAGGTGCAAATCATGCATTGGAAAAGACATGTTTATCTTGACGTGTAGAATATATATTTCACTAAAAAAGATCAATAGATATAAAGTTATATATTGTGAAACCAAGTGAGACCGTACTGTGGTTTTTGTCTTTGTGATGAGTGATTGATAAGGTTGAGTGACGATCTGGTGAGATGAGTGAGTGGTGGTTTGCATGCATCGATAGGATCGATGTATGGATATGGATTGTGCCGAGGGGATCGGTGTGCGTCGCGTTTCATGTTTTGACTTGTCTCATGTGTGCAGGGTGGAGATGCTAACCAACTGTCAACGCGGGTGATCAATGGTCAAGCGGGGAGCTCGATGTCAGAGGATCAAGGATGTCGAATGAAGTTGGAGATGATCTCAGGAGTGCACGAGGAGATAGAGCAAGACATGGATGAACGGATGGTCAAGACAAGCGTGACAGTCAAGTGAGCGAAAAGGAGGCCAGTGCAAGTGATCAGGTGGCTCAAGGGGATCGAGAGTGGGAGAGAATTGCTGGTGGTCGAGTACGCGGATTGGCGTCACATATCGGCGATCGAGGAGGCTTTGTCAGTTTTTGCTGAAAACCGTGGCATCAGAAAATATTTTTAATTCCAGTAATTAGGAGTTTATTTTTTCTGTTTAATCATCTAGATTAAGTGAAATCTTTTAGTATTTTTCAGAATTCTTAATTCTAAAAAAATATTAAAATAATAGGGTCAATGATGTAATAAATTAAGAGTTTGCATTAATGAATTTTTCAGAATTTGTAATTCTGAAAATTCATTATAAAAATTAGGTAAATACCTAGAACTTTTACCCTAATAGCATTTTGGAGATTTCTTTAATGGGCTTGTCTATATAAAGGACTCAAAGGCCTAGGGTTTATGTGACTCTTTCAGCTAAATATTTTGGGGGCTGCCAACCACAATTTATATTTTGTTCTAACCTTTTTGTTGTTCTTAATTTCATGCTTAGTGTTCATCATTCGGATCAACCACGCATCCAGGGCGCAGGTACTGTTCATTATTTTCAAATTCACTTTTGGAGCTAAGTTTTTAACTATTTTGATGTTGTTTTTGGACCTGAGTTCTTCACGACTTTTGTTGTATAAGTTTCCAGGGTTCCATTTTTGAAGTCTGCAAAAGTTTTTGACCAATGCTGCATATATTGTTTTGTCCAACAAAGTTCCTAAACAGTTCTGGAAACTTCTGATTTCTGTTGATTGTTAAGTTTTGTTTCAGTCTGGATTCAATCTTTTAGGCGAGTTTTGATCTGTTTTGGTACTGTTTTTGGACCTGAGTTCTACATAACTTTTGTTGTCCAAGTTTCAAGGGTTCCATGTCTGAAAATTTGGAAAAGGTTTTGACCACTTCTGCATATATTTTCTTGTCCAACAAGTAAGTTCTGAAAACTGATTTCTGCCATGTTTTGTGTTTTGTTTTCGGTATGGATTCAATCTTGAGGTGATTTTTGATCTATCTTGGTTCTGTTTTCGGACCTGAGTCCTACATAACTCTTGTTGTCCAAGTTACAAGGGTTCCATGTTTGAAGTTTGCAAAAGGTTATGAACACAGCTACATATAGTTTTTGACTCATCTATATACTATAAAATTCTAGAAGGTGTTCATTTGCTGAAAATCTTGAAGGCTGAAAGTTGAATCTAGAAATATTTTTCTCCCTTCTTTTTCTTTCTCAGCTTGCCGATCATGTGTTGCCGTAAGCAGTGATGCTTTTCGCCATTAACAACTGCATGTACTGTCGAGCACATGTTCCACCAAGCCTATTCTGAAATTGTTTTTTATGTGAGTCTTTTGTATAGAACAGAAAAGGTTTCAGAGCTATTTTTAAAATGCAGTCTTTGTGTGTGCAAATTTAGTGTTGGTGATCTCTCAATCTATCACAACAGTTTCAACCAAACGACTTTTAGCCTTTTTCACAGCAGGCAGCTCACAGCAGCTTTTTCACAGCAGGCAACTCACAATAACTTTTTCACAGCTCACAGCAGAACCAAACGCACCCAAAGTAACCGACAACCACATATTATCTCATGAAATTGTGCAATACAATACAAACCATAATAATGTTAAATCAATTAAGACACCTTGAATTCATACTATTTAATCTGAACTAAAAATCAGAAAAGCAGAAAAGCAAAAGCAGAAAAGCAGGGTCCAGGGTGCTTCTAAATTTGTACTAGAAAAAAGTTGTTTTTTCACAGCAGAAGCAGTTTTGGTAAACCTGTTTGGTTCAGATTCTGCTTTTTCACAGCAAAAACAGATTTCAAAAGTAGAACCAAATGCACCCTTAGGCAGCGCTAAGAATCCCATACTTCCTACCTAAAACGACAACAGATGAGTAAACTACACTGGCAATTATAGAGCTACCAAGTTCCTCCTTTTGTTGCTCAGATGGCATGTTCTGGCCTTTTTGTGTTATTTGCATCATCAGCCACCTCTCTTGAATGATCATCATCATTCAAGGAATCAGATAAGAGTCCTCAAACATATTTTTTTGTTCGTTGGTTTGTCAGGTAACGCACATTGAGTAACTACAGGAGAATGCACATATCCTCATACAAGTACTGGATTCGTATATGAATCCACATGACTTTAAGATCGTAAAAACAACATTAGAGCATTATCCAGTAGATCAGAGCAATTATCCAAATAACTTAATAGTAACTTAGATACAGATATTAACAGTTGTTCAAAGAAGATCAGAGCAATACTATCTTCTAGCAGTATCCCTAGTGTTTAGACCCCTATCTTAAAGATTTACAATACCATCTATCGAGTAATGTTTTTACATTCAAATATGTTTTGAGCAATTCTGTTTTTACAAAACAACATGGTAGAGAACATCCGAGCAGCACATTAGAACACATCAGAGCGGCACATTAGAGCACACCAGATCAACGAGCATAACAGAGAAGGGGAACATACCAAACCCTAGACGGTGAGCAGGACAGATGCAACGACGGCCTTGATATTTACCTCGGCAACCTTGGAGGCAAGCAAGCGATGAAGAGAGGGCAGAATGAGCAGGCTTAAGAGGGTTAAGAGGGGGCATACCATGACCTGGGCGACGGTTGTAGCTAGTCATGGCAGACAGTTACTAGGTTGCACGACGCGGTCAAGATGGCGGTTACTGGATCTAAGCGCGGACAGGGTACACCGGCCGTGTGGAAGTGCGCCGTGAGCGAGGAATGGGCACGGAGTTAGCTCGGACGGGCGGAGGAGGAGCTAGGCCCATGCCCAGTCCCCGCGCATAGGGCTGGCGCAGCGGGCGTGGTGGACGCAGGACTGGCGGCTAGGGTTGACTGGCGGCTAGGGTTGTACCGGGTGGCAGCGGCTAGGGTTGTGGCGGCGGGCGGCATGGGAGTCACGGCGAACGCAGGGCTGGTTCGGCGAGCACGGTGGACACTGACGGGTGCGGCGGACGCTGGTGGGTGCGGGTGGCGGCAGGCGGCATGGGAGCCGTGGACTGCGGTGGCAAATGCGGCCGTGATGGAGGGAAAGACGTGTTGTTAGGGTTCGGCAGAGACGCGGATTGAGCTGACGACGTGGATTGGGCCGGGCCGTTGTGCACGTGTGATGAGCCCAACCGACGGGGCGTTGTGCGATGGTGGATGGGGAGCGGACGGACGCGTGACGGGGAAGGGGAAGCAAGCGGACGGACCAACTGGACGCATTATAATAGTAGAGATATAGAAGGAGTACACCTTAAATCCTCCATGATACCTTAAGATATAAGAGTATTTAGATATTATGATCCCAAGATAACATTTTAAGTTATTGTAGGATACCTCAAAAGATAATATACATGATACCACCAACCATCATGACACCTATGATGCCTGGAGATATCATATGAAATGTGTAATGTGTCATACGATATCATCATGACATGCCAAGGCGCCATTTGTATTTACAAGAAATTTCTTAGGTATCATATGGTACCCGTAAAACTCGAGTTATCATAAATGTGTAATCAATTTCTATGGTTGTTAATGATTAGTAGCTAGATCATAAAGTTGTGTGTACCTAGAGTCATTTATGTAAATGCAAGGATTTGTAGACCCTCATAGGCGCACAATGATACAGTGATGTCTATCTATATATGGATATATAAAGTATATTATGTAGATTTAAAAGTATATTATGTATATTTAAAAGCTTTTGTCTAGACCTAACCAATCATCTTATTAAGATCCTTGAGTAGGGGGCTTGTAGCTAGCTCTACTATAGTCATCGCCTTGTATTGGATTGATTTGTCTTGTATTGGATTGGTCCTCCTTGTGTTGGAACTTAATTATGTATTTATACCCCTTACATCTTGTATCTATCAATGTTCTATGTCGGCGGAAATTTCTAGGATAACCTAGTATTCATTTGTGGGATCGACATATATGATAATATCTATCACAAGTATAAAATATAAGAATTTATCTAGGCTTGAACCTCCTAGAGGATAATAACCCTATATCATATAGATGTTTTATATCAATTGTATTATGGATAAGATCAAAACTAGTCCAGCATGATTTGTGTGGCTATATTTCTTTAAGAGACTAGTTGTGATGAAGTTGCTACAATCATTAGACTTTAGATGAGCTAGTATGAGTTGAACTACCTAAGTTAGACTCGTGATGAATGGGATCACTTAGACCATTATTCACCTACCCATTATATAGAGTGGGACATTATATACTACTTAGGCTGTAACTAGGGTGCATTGTGCCCTACTTTCTATATACATCAATCGTCATTGAGCATAGTCTACTTACGTTAGCCATCTTGTCTTATCATTCAAAGGTATCTTTGTGATCAATGGTGCCTTGGGTTGTTGGTTGCAACATTATCTTATCTGTCTAATGAAATAGAGACCGGTATGATGTTGGAGCCATTATAAGAGAGGTCACTCACACTTAATATGGAATGATCATTGTTAGGCATACAAATTAACTATAGTTAATCATGTTCTTTAGGCCATGCCTTGATTGTTACTTGAATCGGGCTTGTGGGGTCTATGGAAGATACTATCTTGACTAGTTGAATGGTCAAAGTGCTCCACATAAGATCTTCATGCACTGACTCTAGGAGCCAATGAAGAGCAGTATCTCAACCAGATAAGTAGTCAAAACACTCCATGTGGGCTCTCCTTACACTTACTCCTAGGGCCACGAAGTTACCCCTTAACCAACTAATTGGTTGGAGCGCTAGCACTCCATGTGAACTCACCTTGCTTGAGTGGGTTGTACTAACACCTTCGTTAACCATCCTAAATGACCATGTCCGACTTAACAAGGACCGAGGAAGGCCTTTATACCATCGAATAGTAAAGGACCCAGTGGTATGTCGCACTTACCATCTAATGAATAGTTATGGGTTAAACCTAAGTATTGCCTAACTTTGAAGTATTTTTGGTTACCTCGTACATGTATCGTTGACACTATCGTATCCTCATAGTACTTGTGGAGATAAATTTACTATAACTTGATATTGTCTAATTAATTTTTGTTGTCTTACCATATTATGTAATCATGTCCTACTCAAATTCTTCTCACAATTGTATTTTTCCATATAAATCCACAATGCTAGTATGGTATATGTATGATTTTTATATAGATATTGTTAGTGTAAAGGGAACCAAGGTACATGTGCATCACATCTTATTTCTGGATAGGACAAGGCTAACACTATTCGTTAGCACAATCAATGGATGGCGTAGCCTATGTGACAGTGGGCCCATAGCGAGGTCCAACCACATGGGAACCTCTTTGGTGGTGCCATGACTCCTTAAAAATGGCCACAATTAAGAGGGTGTGATCAAGTAGGATAGTCAAGAGGGTCGTAGATCGAGTACCATAGACTAGAGCCATATAGCAAAAGGATGGCACTCATGAAACCCTTGACCACCCCTTGGTTGAGGACTGTGCTCCATGAGCATAACCGACAAGAAGACGAATAGGATGATCAAGGCTAGGCATACACCCAACCGCCTAGACATTTCATATTGAATGTGTTTGATCTCTTGTATTTAGTGTGGTAATCACACCCTATTTTTATTCTGACAGAAGGAAAGAGGATATCTCATACAATGGTCCTCAAGGTGTTGACTCAATTCAAGGAAGATGTATTGGGGTAACAAGACTGACGATGTAATAAAACAATATAGTAGATATGATAGAAAAAATGATGATATATAACAAGTAATATATTAGAGTACTCATGTATAGTAGTATATAAGGAGTATCTTTATATAAGGGGAGAGAGACTAATTCTAAACCCAAAGAATTATATGATGTAACACATTTGCATCAAGTTCAAAGTTCAAGATATACCAACAGGGAAACTGAACCTACACTTCGGTCCAAGTTAAGATACAACCATAACATAGGGTTGTATTACTAGGGAGGTATAAACCTATGTAATCCTCCTATCTAGTGTATGCTACAGATTTCTATAGTATTTTAACTCCTCTACTGAACGCCATAAATCGACATATATATTTCCAATTTGAGGAGTACATTATATGTAGAATTTTTCATATAGGTATAGATTTTCATATTTAAGGAATATCATGCTGAGTATAACATTTTGAAGCATCAAGCGTAAAGTATCCGTGGTTCTATCGTGGATATCATATATTTATTGTCGTGAGGTTCCAGAGATTTGAGGACATGTAATTTCAAAGAGAATCGATAAGAGCTTATTTTACTTCAAAGCTATCGACAAAATCTATAGATAAAATAGACCAAAGATAAAAAATTCGACAAAGAAATGTGCCTAGATCGGCGAGCACACAAGTCACACGCGTGGTCCACGGGACACTGGAACGCGACAAATCAAATTTGGAGTTTGCACGGAACGTTAGGAAATATAAGCATGTATGTATCCACACGTATGCATGGTCTAATTTGTCTTGCATTTTCCCTGTGATAGTCGAGAAATCACGGCACATCTGTTTGCTGCTTGCTGGACCTAATAACACAAGATTGCACAACACAACTGAACAGTCTCTTGTTGCAGTTTATTCAACCAAATCAAAAACTGGTACAAGTCCACTACTCCAGACCTGCAGCGATTATTCATTACATGATCATGCAATGCAGCACTTCATGGAAGTGTCGTTTGCTGCTACACAATTGAGTGTTTCATGGGACACTTCATGCCACACAATTGTTCAAAACACAAACAGAGCTCAGATACCCTTCTCCAGCATTGCCCGGACTCTGGTAGGGAGCCCGTAGAGCCTGATGAACCCTTCAGCATCAGCCTGGTTGTAAATCTCCCCATTCTCAAATGAGGAAATGTCCTCCCTGTAGAGGCTATGTGGGCTCTTCCGGGATGCAATGTTTACCGAGCCCTTGTACAGCTTCAGAGTCACGGAGCCTGTTGTTGTTGCAGTGATCTTCTCCGTGAATGCATCAAAGGATTGTCGGAGCGGATCAAACCAACGGCCAGCATAGACCAGCTCAGCATACTTGAGGGCGATTATGTCCTTCCACTGCATTGTCTCCCTGTCCAAAGTCAAGGCCTCGAGCTCACGAACAGCAGCTGCCATGATGGTGCCACCTGGGGTCTCGTAGACACCACGGGACTTCATACCTACAAGGCGGTTTTCTACCATATCAATGCGCCCAATACCATGCTTTCCACCAATTTCATTGAGCTTGGCAAGAAGAGATGCTGGTGAGAGATCCCTTCCATTGATAGAAACAGGAACACCTGCAATAATACCAATCTCCAAATACCTGGATGAAGCTTAGTTTTAGATTTTAGATATTATAGACTAAACAAAGTGTATGCATTAGGGCCAATTAAAAATAATTGTATTGTTGTAGGTCAATGTAAAATCTATATTTCACAAAGCATGTTTGTGCAAGATAAAAAATAGCACACAAGAAATTGTAACAATTTAAACTTACCTTAAAAAATATTCATTTCTTACACCAGATTATGAAGCTGATAAGTGAATGCAACTATGAGAGCATAATAAATTGTGGGACGACATAAATTTAAGAACTTCACATTGCTTTGTGTCTGAAAGTTAATCATAGAACAGTGTTCCAAAAATCGGGGCTAGGTGCCACCTAGGCGCCTGAAAGGTACTGGGCACCACCCCATCACCGTGATTCACGTCTAGGTGGTGAGCTAGGCAGCCCAAGCACCTGGGTGGTCAACCGTGGCGCTGGGCAGTTGACCGCGGCACCTAGGCGGCTCGACACAGCAGAACCGAGCCTGCTGACATCCCAGATCCGGTGGCAGCAGTGTGGGATCCAGTGGCCAAAGGCGCGCACTGCCTTGATCCAGCGGCCAGACACCTCGTCGACTTGACTACGCATGGGACGGACCGGTGGAGGGGACAGAGGTGGGACCAGCGGAGGGGTCAAAGGCGGGAGAGGGTGGCCATGGGTGGCGCTGAGATGGGGGGTGGTGAGATGCAGTGAGGAGAAAAAAAGGGGAGGAGAGGTAAAAGAAGAGAAGGGAATACTAGGGAGGAGAAGAAAAGGGGAGAAGGAGAGAAACCAGCTCTAGACGCTAGACATCGGGTCACCGTCCGACTAGCGTCTACTTGAACATTGTAGAAAGAGAGCATCTCTTGTTCAGACCAAACACATATAGATTCTAGATCAACACAGCTTGGATTGTTTTAGGGTGCGTTTGGTTCTGCTTTTAAATCTGCTTCTGCTGTGAAAACAGAAGCTGAACCAAATAGGTTTATCAAAACTGCTTCTGTTGTGAAAAGACAGTTTTTTTCTAGTACAAATTTATAAGCAGCTTGGACCCTGATTTTCTGATTTTTAATACAAATTAAATAGCATGAATTCAAGGTGTCTTGATTGATCTAACATTATTATAGTTTATATTGCACTGCACAATTTCATAAGATAATATGTGATTATCGGTTACTTTGTGAAATGAACTATGCACTTTTTATTTATCTAATATATTTTTCAGTTATTTAGTTGCATCAATGTTGAGTGTTTCCTATTTATATATATGTATATAATATTATAATGATGAAAATTATGTAAGTTATAAAAAATAGTCAACTCACGGCAATACTTCAACCAAACGTCTTTTAGTTTTTCCACAGCAGACAACTCACAATAACTTTTTCATGGCAGGCATCTCACAGCAGCTTTTTCACAGCTCACAGCAGAACCAAACACACCCTTAGACCACTAACGCTGGAAGACTAGGTGTGATAATGTTGATCAGACTACATAAATGCGTTACAATGTTCTTTTCACAAGAAAAAAAGGTCTACTCAATTCAACAATACTACAAATCACTTGGTGAAAATGATCAATTGCACAGGTGTAGTTAACAAGGAAACACTGAGCCAATATGAAAAAGGAGCATAGAGAATACTTCTATGGGACATGAGTTACACCTTACAAGACAAGACTAGCACTTACTCAGGTTTTGAAGGCGCATTTTCTGGTGCAACAGACATCATATACATATCTTCTTTTGGCTCATTTGCTGGATCTTCCAAAATGTCACCCTGAAATGTTTTCGGAACAATTTAACTACAGACACATAAGAATGATTGAGGATATCAATATGATGTTTGCAGTCCATTTATTTCAAAGTTTGGAACAGAAGCACCATGTAAACAATTTGCAATTCAGGTATTAAAGAATAGACAAAAGAACAAATAGAAAAAAGATATTCATAAAGACTAGGAAGAAGGTAAGAAACAAGATAGAAGAAATACCTCATGACTAAGGTGCCACAAATTTCGATCACGGCTATATATTGATTTCTTTGAAACAGGAACTGGCACATCATGTTTCTTTGCATACTCAATAGCATCTTCACGCCCTGTGATATCCCACTCCCTCCAAGGTGCCACCACTTTAAGTTCGGGGTTTAAAGCATAGAATGTAAGCTCAAAACGAACCTACAGAAAAGGTTAGCGTGAGATGACTGCCATATTAATATTCAAATCAACATCAGTATTTACCTGATCATTGCCTTTCCCAGTGCATCCATGAGCAACTGCATCTGCGCCAACTTCCTTTGCAACATCAACCATTGCCTACAATGGAGACATACAGCTTAGCGTTCCTCTGTTTGGCAATAATATATGGTGTGTTCAAAAGGAATAAAAGAATATATACAAATTTTAATGTTTCGGATGTTATTGCAATCTGCAAATACTTCATTTCCATAATTTTTCACTAACCATTTATGAGAATTAATCAATTGTATATTATAATAAGATTCTAGCCTTATAGATCTAATGTTATCTCACATATGAAAGAAAAATACTTGTTGCAAGAAAAATAATTTGGATAAGAAAAAAGTGCATATCAAATGCAATTCATGACCATAAAAATACAACACATTGCATGATTATCTAAATAGACCTATTCAGTGGTGGAAGCAGAGCCAGCCTTTTCCAATTTTGCCACAGCAAGTTTGCATTGCCAATCAAACAAAGATTACATGCTGTGGTGAAGAATTGAAAATTAAAATCATTATCACCCACTTTCTTTGTGGAATTTTTCCCCGTTGAAGGTCCTGTTTGGAATGTGAAAATATGACAGGAAACAAAACAATTCACTTCCACTATGCACTCTGTAGATGGGTATTGAAATCTTGCAGGTAAGACTTTTAGGGAAAATAGAAGTTAAAGTAATAAAGAAAAATTATTGACATGTCTACCAAGAAATTAGCCATGCTCTAGTCAAACTATTGTTATCAAGTCGCGCAACTAGTCACACTTAGTCGATGCTTAGTCAGCAAGTCAGTAAGGCACATCGCTTAGAGGGCTACAACTAGCTCAAGTTGGTAAGTAGCATGACTAGGCGCTTAGTTTATGACTTGGAGCGACTAGTCAATGCTCAGCTCGCTCTGGTTGGCCGACTTGTGGCAGTTGGTCAGCCGACTACGACTGGAATGGAATATGATGATATAAGGAGTCTCTTGATATGTTTTGGGTTTCCTTTTGGTACTTTAGGACATGAGAACTTGCTGCCATATTCTTAAATTATTGTTGCAGACATATTATTAAAAAATATATGCTATAGCCTATATTTGCTTTTTCTGAACTTGTGATTGTTGTCCTGTATTTTATTTTGTTAGTCTTATTTCTGCTATTTCACATTGCATTTTTTCTGAATTCTGAATGCTTGCTATGTTGTTCTATGATCCGTCTTACTATCTTTTTTTCAATAATACTGAGTGGCACCCCAGTGCTGCGATTCATGTCCAGGCAGCATGCTCGGTAGCCGCGGCGCCTAGGTGGTTGACCACGGCACCAAGGCAGCTGGGCACAGTGACCCCGATGCTTTTGGCGGCTGGCTTGAGGAGGGAAAAAGCAGAGAGGGGGAAGAGAGGCAGAGAGGCGTGCATAGCCTGGATCTGCCAGCAGGGACCACATGCGGCCAGGATCTTCCGCCGGTGCGCGTGCCCACCTGCCCCGGTGTCCCCAAGCTTCAGTCACTTCATTTAGGGAGTGAACTCGGTGAAGCAATAAATAGCCCAAATCCCCAAACGCACACATGCACACACGAACCCTAGGCGCTAGGCGGCAAGGTACAGCCCGACTAGCACCTTCTTGAACACTGCTTGACAACCATGAGTCTGAGAGGATAAGTCTATGTGTGTGTGTGTGTTTTGGCATGACATGTTGTTTGGCATGACATGTGTGATGTCTATGTGTGAACAAGTTTGTAGTCTTAGCACCTTTAGCATCTTTTGTTTTAGCATCTTAAACTAGCATCTTTGCTTTAGCATCTTAGACTAGACTAAACATCTTTGCTTTAGCATCTTAGACTAGCATCTTTGCTTTACCATCTTAGACTAGCATCTAGCATCTTGAGCTACATGGCTAGCCTATAAATATGTATCCCCAACCATTTGGGTTGGCATGGCATTTGAGTGAGTTGAATGAGAAGAAAATTGTCTCAACTCTTGAGTGTCATCCCTACCAATGCGAGTGTTCTCTCTAACAATTAAGAAAATTGCCCCAACTCTTGAGTGTCATCCCTACCAATGCGAGTGTTCTCTCTAACAATTGGTATCAGAGCTGTATGGTTCTGTGACCTTTCCAATCCCCTCCGCGACTCTCTCCAACGGAGACGCCCGTCTCCTTGTTCATCTTCCTCCCTTGCCGGTCCACCGGAAACCAACGACTCGACGAGCTCCACCCACACTCCGAGCAGCAGCTCGATAGTAGCGGCTTCCTCCCAGTGCAGCAGCAACCCCCACAACCCTTCCACTCTACCACTACGCAATGTCCACGGGAGACTCTCTTCGCTCGATCACCTCGAGCGCACGACATCGGCAGGAGGCCGAAGTCGCCGCGGCGGAGGAGCGCAACCGGGTGGCAGCAGAGGTTGTGGCAGCGGCGGCTCGGAAGGCGAGGTTGGCGGCGGCAGAACTGGCAGTAGCGAGAGCGGAAGAGGAAGCGGCGGCGGCTGTGGCTGCAGCACGTGTTGCGGCAGCAGAGCTCGAAGCTTTGCGCCACGGTAGCAACAGTGGCACTGCCTCCGAGGGAGGTAGCCTCAACTTGGAGGCCGAGTTACCAAGGAGGGCGAAGGATGAGCGGGTGGCGCAGTGGGCAGCAGCGCAGCCCCGTGCTCGCGGCGGCAGCCCAAATGGGCCCAGGCGCGCCGACAACATTCAGAGAGGATGCGCACGCGACGGTCGTGCTCCTGGCGAACGCGACCCTCACAGGCGGCGTGGCTCTCCTTCCCCGGACCGGCGCCATGGTCATCGTGGTTTCCAAACCATCATCAAGGACGCTAGTGTTGGTGGTGCATGGCCCACCCTCACCAAGACCAACTACACCGAGTGGTCCATGATTATGAGAGTGAAGCTCCAAGTGCGGCACATGTGGGAGGCGGTCACATACGATGACGTTGACTACGATGATGATCGACGGGCGCTGGAGGCCCTCGTTGCTGCAATCCCGCCGGAGATGCAGTCTTTGATTGCTTGCAAGCGGACTGCCAAGGAGGCTTGGGATACTACCGCTGCAGTGTGTATCGGCAACGATCGCGCCCGCAAGGCTACGCTGCAGGCACTACGCAAGGAGTGGGAGAACTTGGCTTTCAAACCAGGTGAGGATGTTGATGATTTTGCTCTCCGTCTCAACTCTTTACTGCAGAAGTTGGTGCAACATGGCGAAGACCTCATCAACGAGGAAAGAGCTGTTGAGAAGCTCTTTCGCTGCATTCCCGGGAAATACAAGCAAATCGCTCGTTCAATCGAGTCCTTGATGGACCTCTCCATGATGTCGATCGGAGAAGCGATAGGTCGCCTCAAGGTCGTCGACATCGATGAGCCCCAGCCATCTTCAGAGCCGGCCACCACTAGTGGCAAGCTTCTCTTCACCGAGGAGCAGTAGCTCGCTCGCCAATGAGAGCAGAAGAAGGGCGAGGCATCAAGTTCGTCAAATGGCCACAAGCGCCAGCCACGCAGGGGGCACAAGGCCCCCCAGGCGCGTGGAGGCGCTACTGGCGGCGCCAACGGTGGCCGCAAGGCCACCCGTGATGACACTTGTCACAACTGTGGCAAGATCGGCCATTGGGCTAGGGACTGCCGGCAGGCGAAGCGCGGCGGTCAGGCACATGTCGCGCAAGCGCAAGAGGAGCCAGCTTTGTTCCTTATACATGGGAACATTGAGCTGCACTCCCCTCCCACGTCGACAGCCGCCGCTCTTCTCCACGTCGACAAACCGCGCGCACACGTCTTCCTCGGCAATGGGTCCAATGATGACAAGATTAACGGGTGGTTCCTCGACACCGGCGCCACCCATCACATGACCGAGCGGCGGGACCACTTCTCCGACCTGGACTCCAGCGTGCGAGGGCCCGTCAAGTTTGGGGACGCCTCCGCCGTGGAGATAAGGGGCGTCGGCTCTGTCATCTTCACCGCCAAGACCGGCGAGCATCGGATGCTCACCGGTGTCTACTACATCCCCGAGTTGAGGAACTCCATCATCAGTCTTTGGCCAAGTGGATGAGAATGGCTCGCGCGTGGAGATCGAGCATGGGGTGCTGCGCATTTGGGATCATCAGCACCAACTTGTCGCCAAGGTAAATAGAGGAAGCAATCGCCTCTATGTCCTTCATGTGCAGGTGGCGCAGCCTGTGTGTCTTGCAGCCCGCCGCGACGACGACGCGTGGCGGTGGCACGAGCGCTTTGGGCACCTCAACTTTGAGGCCCTGAAGCAGCTCGGCATCAAGGAGATGGTGTGGGGCATGCCGAGTGTCGAGCATGTGGAGCAGTTCTGCGACACTTGCGTGCTGACCAAGCTGCGGCAACTCCCATTCCCTCATCAGGTGAGCTTTCGTGCCAAGGAGAAGCTCGAGCTCGTGCACGGCGACCTTTGCGGTCTCGTGACACCGGCTACCCCTGGAGGCCGGCGCTACTTCCTCCTCCTCATCGACGACGTGTCCCGCTACATGTGGGCGGTGCTTCTCGACACCAAGGCAGCAGCCGCAGATGCTATCAAGCGTCATCAAGCTACCGCGGAGAAGGAGTGCGGCCACAAGCTCAGGGTGTTGCGCACGGACAACGGCGGCGAATTCACGGCGGCTGAGTTCGCGGCATACTGCGCCGACGAGGGGATTCAGCGCCACTACTACGCGCCGTACACACCACAGCAGAACGGCGTCGTCGAGCGCCGCAACCAAACGGTGGTGGCCACTGCTCGCGCCCTCCTCAAGCAGAGGGGGATTCCGGCGATCTACTGGGGAGAGGCGGTGATGACTGCCGTCCATCTCCTCAACCGCTCGCCCACCAAGGCTCTTGACGACGAGACGTCGTATGAAGCCTGGCACGGACGCAAGCCGACGGTTGGCCACCTTCGTGTTTTTGGTTGCCTGGCATTCGTCAAGGAGCTCAGCCACGTCGGCAAGCTTGACGATCGGAGTACGCAAGGGGTCTTCATCGGCTATGCGGAGGGCTCCAAGGCCTACCGCATCCTCGACCCTACGACACAGCGCGTCCACATCTCACGAGACATTGTGTTCGACGAAGGGCGAGGCTGGACGTGGGGCAAGATGGCGGATGATGGCTCGACTTCGACGATCAGCGATTTCGTCGTCGAGTACGTCTACTTCGAGGGAGCAGGGGGAGCTAGCAGCTCACCTTCACCGAGCTCGCTTGCCCCAGCACCTGGCACATCATCAGCTCCGGCAAGTACTCCACCACCTCCTGCACCGGCCACGCCTCGCTCTCCTACACCGGTGCCCACATCTCCGGGATCGGCATCCGCAACTTTAGTTCATGATGAGCAGCGCACAGTGGAGTTCACTACTCCATTGTCAAACGACGGGGACCGTGTCGATGCTTGCCATGACGGAGAGCCTCTACGTTACCGCACCATGGATAACATCCTTGGTGAGCAGCCCGTTCCTGGGATGGCGCAACATGACTTCGATGCGGAACTACACTTGGCGCATGACGACGGTGAGCCACGTTCCTTTGCTGAGGCGGAAGGAGACGCGGCCTGGCGCGCCGCGATGCAGCAGGAGATGGACGTCGTCGAGCGGAACCAGACATGGGTGCTGGCTGATCTTCCGGCCGGCCACCGTGCCATCACCCTTAAGTGGGTGTTCAAGCTGAAGAAAGATGAGGCCGGGGTGGTGGTCAAGCACAAGGCTCGGCTGGTGGCACGCGGTTTCGTTCAACAGGAGGGAGTCGACTTCAACGATGCCTTCGCTCCTGTTGCACGGATGGAGTTCATTCGTGTCCTCCTCGCGCTGGCAGCCCAGGAGGGTTGGCGTGTCTATCACATGGATGTCAAGTCCGCCTTCCTCAATGGCGACTTGAAGGAGGTCTATGTTCGACAGCCGCCGGGATTTGTCATCCCCGGTAAGGAGAACAAGGTTCTCCGTCTGCGCAAGGCCCTCTATGGCTTGCGACAGGCACCACGAGCTTGGAACGACAAGTTGGACTCCACTCTCAGGCAGATGGGGTTCCATCAAAGTGCTCATGAGGCTACAGTCTACCGGCGGGGCAAGGGAGACAATGCCCTGCTGGCAGGCGTCTACGTTGACGACTTGGTGATCACCGGCACCAAGGAGGTGGAGGTAGAGGTGTTCAAGATGAAGATGAAGGCCACCTTCCAGATGAGCGACCTAGGGCTCCTCTCCTTCTACTTGGGGATCGAGGTGCACCAGGACAGCTCTGGCACTTCACTTCGCCAGACCGCCTACACCAAGCGCATCGTCGAGCTGGGCGAACTCACCGACTGCAACCCAGCCTACACTCCCATGGAGGAAAGGCTGAAGCTGAGTCGCGACAGCACGGCGAAGGAGGTGGACGCGACGCAGTACCAGCGCATTGTGGGCAGCCTTCGCTACCTTGTCCACACGCGACCGGACTTAGCGTTCGCAGTTGGCTCCGTCAGTCGGTTCATGCAGCGACCGACGACGGAGCATCAGCAGGCCGTGAAGAGGATCCTACACTATGTCGCGGGGACCTTTGACTACGGCTTGTACTACCCGAGGTGCCCCGGTGCGGCGCATTTCATCGGGTACAGCGACAACGACCACGCCGGCGACATCGACACAAGCAAGAGCACCAGCGGGACACTGTTCTTCCTTGGTAAGTGTCTAATCAGCTGGCAGTCGGTCAGGCAGCAAGTGGTGGCCATGTCTAGTTGCGAGGCAGAGTACATCGCAGCCACTTCTGCATCAACTCAGGCTCTCTGGCTGGCTCGGCTGTTTGGCAATCTTCTTGGCAGAGATGCCGAAGCAGTGGAGCTCAGGGTGGACAGCAAGTCTGCTTTGGCTTTGGCAAAGAACCCTGTTTTTCACGAGCGCAGCAAGCACATCCGGGTGAAGTACCACTTCATCCAGAGTTGTTTGGATGAGGGGAGTGTGAAGGCAAGCTACATCAACACCCAAGACCAGCTCGCCGACTTCCTCACCAAGTCACTTGGGCGGGTCAAGTTCCAGGAGCTTTGCGCCAGGATTGGGATGGTTCAGATTTCCCAGAAGGCGCCACACAAGACTTAGGGGGAGATAGAGAGGATAAGTCTCTGTGTGTGTGTGGTTTTGGCATGACATGTTGTTTGGCATGACATGTGTGATGTCCATGTGTGGACAAGTTTGTAGTCTTAGCACCTTTAGCATCTTTTGCTTTAGCATCTTAGACTAGCATCTTTGCTTTAGCATCTTAGACTAGACTAAGCATCTTTGCTTTAGCATCGACTAGCATCTTTGCTTTAGCATCTTAGACTAGCATCTAGCGTCTTAGGCTACATGGCTAGCCTATAAATATGTATCCCCAACCATTTGGGTTGGCATGGCAGTTGAATGAGAAGAAAATTGCCCCAACTCTTGAGTGTCATCCCTACCAATGCGAGTGTTCTCCCTAACAATTAAGAAAATTGCCCCAACTCTTGAGTGTCATCCCTACCAATGCGAGTGTTCTCTCTAACAAAGTCAAACATATTCAAATTCAGACAGATTACATAACTGGCTGCAAAATGTGATCAGCTTCACATAAGCGATTTCCATGGTACAGTACTAACTGTAATGCAGATAATTGTTATTCTGGTATGAGCAGTTGTATGCATACCTTATGAATAGTGTTATTGATTAGAGCTGGGCAAAATATGCATTTAAAGATTACACATATAGCAATTATTCACCTTAGCAATAACAGGCCTAGCCATTGAAGTTCCCAGCAGATACTTTCTTTCATAAACTGCACCAGCACGTAGGCAGGGATATATATATTCACTAACAAATTCTTCTTTCAAGTCCTTCACAACAAGCTGGCTTGCACCACTAGCTTTTGCCTTCTTCTCCAGTCCTTCCATTTCAATGGCACCCTACAAAAGTATATCAATTTAACTGGTGAATGGGGATTAACAAAAAGAAGATAGTAAGAAAGGTCCAAAGTCCAAACTATAATGTAACTTTGTTTGCTTACTGAGAAGAAAACAAATAGAATCCTACGAAGTCCGATTATGAAATTGTAACAGAAAAAAGCTTTATGGAAAAAAAAGAATGTAATGGCCAAAAGAACAACTAACTATTATCAGGTAACATACAGATACTGGTGAGACTTGAGAGGAAGCAAACAAAATAGTATCAAGGACTTGAGTAATGCAGAAGGATGTTGTGGTCAACATGACATTAAAACCTGAAAGAGGACACTACAACCACTCAATTATGTAGGCTAGATTATGCAAGTACAAAGCAACATACCTGACCAACATCAGCAGTGAAACACACAACTTCACAACCATAGTTCTCCCTTGAATAAAGAAGAGATACTTTGCATGAGTCAAATTAAAATCAGAATATAGGTTTTTATAAATTCATACAGAAACAAGAAATGTATATACCGGAGCCATGGAACAATAACTGATGTATCCAAACCACCACTGTATGCTAGAACAACTTTATTTAATTTGCCACGCAGTCCACCTTTCTTATGATCACTACCACTAGCTGTTGCAGTTGAAATTCCATCATGCTCATTTCCACTTGGCATTGCACACCTGATATCTGGAGATTTTGACCAAGGGTCATCATCATTTAATAAAAAGCACAACACTAACATTGATGAACAAAGATGTACAAAATTAACATAGGTTATAGGTATAAGACAAAAAAAATCCTACTGCAACTCTGCAAGCAGTAAGAACTAAGAAACTCTCGCAAAACCAAGTAAACACAATTGCAAGTTTTGAATGCCATTCAACTGAAGAAATTTAATCTTTTTAACTCCAAAAACAAAATAGGTTTGCAGAGTAGTAGTGTTCAATGATGGAAAATCAGGTTAAACCTTACAAGAGAACAACAAATTGGCTGTTTAAACAATTTCATAGTCATGGCATAAGAGATCATGTTTATGTGTGTCCAGTTAAGAGCGTTTAAACAAATGTGGTTAAATATAAGGAAGAGAGAATAGGTATTCTCACTGGCAGACAACAAAAGCTGTTCGAATGCGTAAATATATCTTTGTAGATCAGGAAAAAATTGCTATTTTGACACTCTAAAGATGTGCACTTTGTTTATAATAACACTTTTGAGGCTGACATATAGGACCAAGTCAATAAAAGTGAGTCCGGGTGTCAAAAATGCGAAGCCACTTCTTTAGAGTGTCAAAATAGCAAATCTCTCATAGATCAGATACCTTGTTAATGATCAAACCTAAGTACTAAAAAAGTCAACATTAGTAAACACAGTAAGTCAGTAACTAAATCTAAGAGATAAGGCACCCAAGCGAGCATAATCTCCAAAAGCCATGGCACACGCAACAGTCAATACCTTTGCTTTTGCTGCCCTTCCCGCGGAGTTGCCGAGCTCGAACAACGCCTGGGAAGCGGACACCCGAAGGCGCCTCGACCTTCCGGCTGAAGCAGTACGCGCCGGATTCCTGGCGGAGGTCGATCCCTGCACGGCCGACAGCAACCAAAAGAAAAACGAAACCAATCATTAAGCGCCGCGTCGACGAGAAACCCGACTCAAGGAGACGAGATTGCGCGGCCGAATGGGGAGAAGGAGGGCGGGGGGGCGGGGGGGGGGGGGGGGTGCTCACCGACGGCCGTGGCGGCGCCGCAGCTGAGCGCGTGCGCCATCGCGGGGAGCGGCGACGGAGTCGGATTGGGGGATGAGAAGGGCGAGGGTTTAGTTGCGGCGAGGGTGACGGCCGCCGCCGGAAGTTCACGTGTGCTATTTTACCTGGGAGAAGGGAGTTGTTGGGCTGTGTGGACCGTTGAAAGGTGATGGCTATTTCTAAGCTGTGATCAATGTTAGAAAAATCGGTGATCGGTAACTGATCGGCTGACCACCGAGTAGGGATTAATCAGTTAATTAGAGGATTAACTGAATTAATCGGTTGACCAATTAACCGGTCAACATAACACATGTAATATGCTAATCTATGTATATTTTCTATTTTTCTATGAATATAATTATACAAGTACAATGCATATGGTATACCTGTGAGTTTTTTTCTGCATATGTATGTGCTTGAAAGGTTGGTTGGAGTTGATAAACCTACAAAATACACAACAATACATAAGTATGTGCTTGAAATGTGTATTATACCAACATTGCAATAAGTTAATATAGCAAAACCAATACATTACTAAATTAAAACAGCACACAATATGACAATAGTCCATTGTTCATTACAACAATACAGAAAACAACAAACAACCACACAATAACATCAAAGTCACAACACACAATCATCCATAGTTTGATTAGTTTCACACATTATGAAAGAAATAAATAAGATAGGTTATAGGATCAAAGATCCATTGATTCATCTTCTCCATTCTCTTTAGATGAAATCACCCTTCCATCATCAGATTCAAATTCAATCTCTTCATCAAGCTCTTGTTCAGAATCATCTTCAGAAATAAATTCTTCTACTTCATAAAGCTCTCTCACTATCTTGCTTCTACGAGGCTCCATTGCTTCTGTAGCTCCAATTGCTTCATCAATTAGATCATAAGACAATCCCGTTGTTGGATCAATTTCTTCATCACCTTCACATATCCAATCTTGTGCATGTGAAGCATCTTCTCCTAGAAGAACATCACTAGAGGTAGAACATTTCTTTCTTTTATCCATCATTCTTCCATTGAATTGAACAAACACCAAGTTGTTCACACGACGCACATCTAATTTATTTCTCCTCTTTGCATCCACCTTCAAATTCACTACAAGAAAATAATAAATTTACGTCGGTCTTTTTAATTTTCGTCGGCATTTCCGAAAGCCAACGGAAGTTATATAATTTTCGTCGGTATGAACGAGCCGACGAAAGTTAACGTAATTTTCGTCGGTTTTCCCTATAGCCGACGAAAGTTACGTAACTTCCGTCGGCATTTCCATAAAACCGACGGAAGTTACGTGCGGACCCATGCCCTCGATCCTCACCACTTTTGGGCCCCCATTTTCTCCATCTCCCGCACTCCCGCACACACTCACCCATCTGAAAACCCTAACCCACGCCTCCTCCCCTCCTCTCACCGTCAACCCTCCGTTTCTCCCCCCCCCCCCTCTCTCCTACGCCGCCGACCGCCGCCGTCTCGCCGCACCCTACAGCCTCGCTGGCCGCTCGCTATCTCTCCTGCGTGTATCCGCGCTGCTCCTAGGGCTCTGGCGCGCGGCAAGCGGAGGCGGCGGGCGGAGGCGGAGGCGGCGGGCGGAGGCGGAGGCGGAGGCGGAGTCAGAAGCGGCGAGGCAGAGGCGGAGGCGGAGTCGGAGGTGGCGGGCGGAGGCGGAGGCGGAGGCGGAGGCGGCGAGGCGGGGGCGGGGGTGGGGACGGAAGCGAGCTGGAGAGGAGGGTCATAGCGGCGTTGAAGGCGTCCGAGGCGCGAGGCGACCAGCCGCTCCTGCGGGCGGTGGAGGTGGCCCGCGTCGTCGCCGGGGAGGGGACTGGGCTCCCCAGTGTGGACCTCGCCGGGATCCTCGTCTCCAATCTCTGCTTCACGCACAACTCGTCGTCGCTGTGGAAGCTCGTCGGCCACGCCTTCGCTTCCCGCTTCCTGTGCCCGCTGCATGTCCTCGCGCTCCTTACCCCCAGGTCCCTTTTAAGTTCGTGCGCGGGTTGGTAATCTTCTGAGGCGTTTTGGGAGTGACGCATGGCGGTTTTGTAGGGTTCTGCCACAGCGGCGGGCACAGTCGGAGGCGTACCGGCTCTACCTGGAGTTGCTCAAGTGTAACGTCATGTCCTCCTCTCTCTTCATGGAGCCAGGGCCTAATCGTGACAAGTAAGAGTTCATCTTTCAAATGTGCGAATACCAAGCGTGGTTTGGTCACGATTTTTTTCCATGTTCAATCAATCGCCATATTTCCTGCTTACATGTGCCATGCACAAAATCACTATGGTATAAAATCTTACGATTTGAAAGTTTAATTGCACATTGCACTACTTAACGTAACAGCCTCTACTCTCTAGCATCTCAAAAATTCATGACAAACACTCAATGAGCCAAAAGCTCATTATAGTTTTTTTGTTTGTGTGTAAACTCGTATTCATTTGTTGCTGTCATAATTCATTTCATTAATCATTATATATGTGTGTGTATGATCTGATGGTCGTTGTCTTCCTGCTCTTCTAGTTAGTTGCAGTGTTGTAGTTGGTGCTGATTAATCATCTCCATGCTTCATCTGGTAAATGGACAGAAATTAGCATAAATTGGATATCGTGATGAAGGGTGTGTTTTGTTACATTCTGGGTTATGTGTATTAGCTTGATAGATCATTTCGGAGCCATTGTGAGTGTATGACTTATTGACTTTAGTGAGATATGCCTGTGCCTGACTAACATGTTAGCCTTTTATTATATGTTGTCAGTGTCAAGGCATCATACGATCATGAACATATTTGAGATGTTTTTGTTGCTCCCAGTGCTGCTGTCATTGGTGATGTTGAGATTGGACATGGATCCTCAATCTGGTATGGCTCCATTTTAAGAGGTAAACTCTTGGCAATATACAATTATACATTGCATGTACTATTGAGTAACCAAGGGCTTCGTCTAATCTCTAATAATTATCTCCCTTTCCTCTTTGTATCAATGTGTTTACTGTATATTTTGTTTTCTGAATAAACTTGCTTCTAGCAGCCAAACTCATGGCTATGGTTTTATAGGCAACAGACATAACTGCTGCAGTTCGCACTTTTTTGTTGTTTGTTGTTTGTGATTCCATGGAGTGGCTGTTGCATTTCAGATGGTAAATATGTATATGCTATTTGTTAGAGCTGGATTTTCACTCCCCAAGAGAAGACAAAATTGGATGTGAATAGTGCAGGTGCTAGATTTGTCTGTTTTTTTGTTTCTCTATGTTTGAGTTGAGTTTAGACTTGAAATTTTCTAGGGTGATATATATGTATGTATGTGTGTGTTGTCAAATATTTTTAGAATTTGTTATATATACTATTTGCATTGAATTTGAAGAAATGAGGGGACATCCCATTAAGGGGTAAAAATAGTTCCCTTATTTGTCCATGATAATGTGATCTCTGTGTTATGCTGGTTGAGTGATTGCTGAATTTCTACTAAATGTTTAGGTATATAAAAGGGATAATGAATAAGATTGGCCTGGTCATTCACGAAGATGCTGTTGGCAATATATTTGGGTGCTGGTGAGTTGATCTTTGATGGTTTCTGGAAGCTTGTTTATTTGATGTGCCTGATTCTAGTACAGATTGTTATCTATGTCAAAGCAATTCTGTGGCAAAATATCTTTGAAGGTTCCTGTTTTATCTGGGTGGGATAGCATATCTTGTTTGAGGCTAACTTTTTTGCTCGTCGAGATACCATCATTACAAATTACAATTTATTGGTGTATTAGGAAGGTCCCCACTTGGCCATGTATATTACTCTGTCCAAGAATATAAGACCTATAATATTTTGCCACGGTCTATAGTGTAGAACTTGACTATTAATTTCTTTTACAGTATATACTAGATAATCAACAACTACAAAGTTAACATCATGTGAAAGTTGTTTAATGGGCATTGGAGTTCTTACCATTGGGTCTGTGAGTTCTTACCATCCCTGTTTTGTTTCTCATCTTCAGGACATGATCACTGCTGGAATGGACACAACAGTGATATCAGTGGAGTGGGCAAAAGAAGCTGCAAGAGGAGCTGGATCGTGTCGTTGGTCGTGACCGTGTCATGTCGTTGTAAAATTTGAGGCATGTTTTGTTCAGAATGTTTTGTGCATCATGTGGCACTGTATCACAAACTATTTTTTTAAAAAAGGAAAAAGTAACTTCCGTCGGTCACACATTAGCCGACGGAAGTTACTTTTTTTTGTTTTTTTCTGTTTTCCATTAACTTTCGTCGGCCATACATTAGCCGACGGAAGTTAAGTGCGTTTTTGCTGACGTGGAAAAATACCCCGATAACTTCCGTCGGCCACGTGAAGCTGACGGAAGTTAGCTAACTTCCGTCGGCACCGACGGAAGTTAGCTAACTTCCGTCTACCCGCTTCCGTTGGCCAAAAGCCGACTGAAGTTAGCTTTTTACCGACGTAAGTTAGCTTCTTCCGTCGGGAAAGGGCTAACTTCCGTCGGCTTTGGCTGATGGAAATTTCCTGGATTGTTGTAGTGATTGTAAAATGAAAAGAAATTAGGAAAAAATGTTAATGCTCTAGCAAAATGAAAAAGAGATATGATGGTTACCATTTCAAATGCACTCCAATTTCTTTCGCATCCGGATGCACTTGAGGTTAAATTTAAAATCCTAATAGCCATTCTTTGTAATGTCGGAGCTTGCAATCCATAAGTTGACCACCATGTCGCTACAAGTAATCAAATAATCAATATTCAACAATATAAAAATATGTTGCCTACGTATTAATTGCAATAATATTGATCTTTATAAGTACACACAAACTTACCAGTAGAGAAATTATCATTGTCAAGTGCTTTTGTGGCGGCTACCTTTCCAAACATGCCTTGGTGAAATTTAAACATGGGCAAGTCGACATTGAGAGCAAGATTTTTCTTATCACCATCATCATAATAAAATGTTTCAACCACATCCATAAAGGCAGACATGAGATCTACATCTCCAAAGATTGACAAATCTGTGTAGCTATAATGGGGATTTAATACATATGCTGCCTTATGCAATGGAGAATCTAGCCTTCCAGTCATCTTGCTTTCTATGGCTGAAACAATCATATTATAGTCTCTTTCTGAATTTCCCACGGCAACCTTGATGGCTTTCTTTGCCTCTAAAAACTCTCCATACATAGTGGCCATAGATGCACTATCACTATCAGCCAAGCGAAGTAATTTCACTAATGGCTCAAAGACCTTGATGCAAAGAGTAACATTCATCCAAAATCCTCAACTCATGATTGTGGCATATGCTAACTTTCCTTTTTTTGATCTTGTGTGTTTGCATTGTTACCAAGCCTCACTACAAGCCATCTCTCTTAGTTGTTTCTTCTTAGCAAGCAAACTTTGTAAAGTAAGAAATGCGGAAGCAAATCTTGTTACACCCGGCCTAACAATATCTCTCTTCTTAGTGTATTGTCTCATCAAGGACAAAGTAGCATGATGTGCATATATAAAATAGTCATCTCCTTGGCTTTAGTGATTGCAAGTGAGAATTATTTCAGCTTACTAATTGCCTCTACCATCAAGTTCAAAGTGTGAGTTGCACATGAGGACCAAAATATGGTTGGTCTTTTGTCCTTTAACATCTCCCTTGCTCCCATATTATTAGAAGCATTATCAGTAACTACTTGTACAATATTTTGAGGTCCAATTTTCTCAATGTATTCATCAACATAACTAAATATGTATAAACTTGTGTGTGCATCAGCTGAAGTCTCTTTTGACTCTATAAATGAAGTCCCTAGCTTACAATGCACACACAAGTTCATTATGCTCCTTCTCTTCTTATCCGTCCAAGCATCAGTCATAATAGAACACCCAGTTTGCACTCTCTCAATGTCATGTGGATTTAACAACTCCTTAGTTCTTTGGACCTCCTCTAACAACATCTTTCCTTTAAAAATGTATTGAGATGGTTGCTTCCAATTTGGACCATAACGACCAAGAGCCTCACAAAATTGTTTAAAGTCATCATCATTAATGCTATTGAAAGGAATATTTCTCTTATACATCCATCTACCCAAATATTGTCCTACCTTATAAGTTCTTTCCTTATCAATAGCATCATTAATATTTTGTTGTCTCTTTGTCATACTAATAGGGATAGAAGGATCAACCGGATTCACAAATTTATTCATAGGTCCTACAATATTCTTTGGTGCACTAACACTAAAACTAGTTTCATTCATCTCTTCTTTATCTTCTTTCTCCTCAATTTTAACCTCATCTCTTAGCTCTTGATCACGTATAACCCTAGCCATCTTTTTAGCCTTTGCATCATCAATAGATTTTTTGCACTTCTCTTGTTGCTCTTTTGTGGCTTTTCCACAACTTGCCACCTGCCCTTTCACTTGAGCAACATGACATTTCAACCTAAAAATCCCTCCATTCATTTGCTTGCCACACAATTTGCATTGTACTTTTTGTAAATTATTTGCATCTATCAAGCAGCCAAATTCCCATCCCACATCATCTGAATTTCTCTTAAGGACTCTAGAATTTGCACTTTCAGTTTCATTATTGGTTGTCATTCTTATTCAATCACTTACTGAACACAAATTCCTATCAATATGTATTATTATTACTGCATTAGTAATGCTAACAAATTAAACTTACTTAGCAAGATGCACCAAATTAAAGAATAAACTATAAATAATCAATGCAGCAAGTAAGCAACACTTACTAAAACTAAAAGTAGTGAGCTTTCAGCTGAGCAGTGAGGGGAGCCGACGGCGCGGAGGGGAGCTGAGCTCGGGCGGGAGGGGAGCCTACGGCGCGCGCTTGGGCGGGAGGGGAGCCGGTGACTCGCGCTCGGGCGGGAGGGGAGCCGGCGATGCGCGCTCGCGCGGGGACGACGGCAGGATGGCTGGGCGGCGGGCACTGCTCGGCGTCCGGACTCCAGCCTATGGCGCTTGCGCGGGAGGGGAGCCGGGCGACGACGGCGCTTGCTGCGGGGATGACGGTGGGATGGCTGGGCGGCGGACGGCGGGGCGGCGGGGGCGGCGTCAGATCTGGCATCGCGAAGAGGGGGAAAGTGACCGGGAGAGAGGAAAGAGGGGGGAAACCCTATTTTTCAGCTCCCCAGGCCGGACCGATTAATCGGTTGGCACCGATTAATCAGGTTGACCACCGATTAATCGGTTTGACCGACCAATTAATCGGTCAACCGATTTCTGGCCGATTTCAGCGAAAATTAAATGGACCATGGCCGATCACCGATTAATCGGCTGATCGGCCGATTTTTTCAACACTGGCTGTGATCATCTTGTTAATATTGTAAAACATTTTAATTAAACATATCTCTATACTTTAAAGCCCCCTAGTCGGCTCCCTCCACAGCAAGCCACGTCAACACATTACAGAAAAGTTCTCTAATTTTCCGTAATTTGTTAAGCCTCCAAAGCGTCCTGGCTGGCGTGGCCGCATCCACAGGCCTCCACGTCGTCCCTGCACGAGCTATCGATTTTGTATAGAAGACCTCCTTTTTGTAGCTAATTGTGGGAAGGTCGGACACGTACACTCCGCTGAGTTGCATTTTTTACATTTGCATCCCCATTTCCTGGTAATTTATATGTGTAGGATAGAAAATTCCGAATTTCGGAGCGTGCTCTAAAAACAGAAAACACAGGGGATTTTTCAGAAAAAAGCCAGACCGTTGGGAGCCCCCCAGCCCCCGCGTTGAGGAGCCATGCTGAAGAGCGTGGGCCTCATAGCTCTAGATGTGATGAGTGATTATCAACGAAAGTCAAAGAGGACTGAAGAGAAGAGAATACCTGTTGTGTATGGGCCGCATGTGACTCAGGTACACGGGCAGCGAGCGACTGTCGGGCAGAGAGGCCGCGAAGTCGGCTGGCCCAATCCAGGTACATGGCCTAGGAGCGGTAGAGGATCCACTGCGTTGTTGACTAGGATTGACTCAGGTACACGGGCGGCGAGTGATTGCGGGGCTGAGAGAGCTGCGGAATCGGGCCGGCCCAATCCGGGTACCTGGTGCAAAGTCGGTGGACGCTTTGTCAGATCTGACCGCTGATCTCAGATCTGACCGTTCTGAGGCGAAGCCGTAGTCGCTACGAAAGCTCCGCTTCAGGATAAATCATTTGTAATTAGGAGTTTACTATTTTGTCCTTAGGCCCACAGTCAGTCAGTCGAGTCTATAAAAATATCCTAAGGGCATTTTGGTCTTTTCCATTTTATTTCAGCTTCTGTAAAAACCCTAAGGGTCTTTTGATATTTTTCCTAGGCTATTGGACTGCCTATAAATAGGGCCCCAATCCCTAGGGTTAGGGTTACCCTTTCAGAAATCACTTTCCTAATACAAAAAGATTGGTTCACTTTTTGTTCTTCCTCCCGGCGTTCTTTCTTCTCCGCCGCCACTGCTGTTTTCGCGCGGCCACAGAGAAATCGACTAATCAAGTTTTTATTTCATGCCTGTTCAGCCATCGAACTCATCGTTGTGTTTCGTTTTCCAATGTCACCTCGATACACGTGCTAGTTCTTGTTTTCTATTTGCGTAGATTCTGCTATTCCTGTACTGTGCACCGAGTTTTTTTAATCAAGGCGCTGTTATTTTCCTGTTGCGTGGCTGATTTGCTTTGTCTGTATGCATGCTTGTAGAGTCGCAGACTAGCCATCAAGTTCTTGCACGAAACTTCATTTTCTATCATCACCATCAAGCTATAGCCTGGTCACTAGCTTCTAGGGCCTATGGTTTAGAGCAGCAGCTACGCATCATAGCTTCTTTGCACAAGCTGCAGGAGTGTGTGTGGTTTTGTTTTCCTGCAGAATCAATGTGTGGGTCCCGCTAGAGAGGTTGTTTGGCGTGGGGGTTCGTGCGCTACTAGTTGCAGCCATAGCTGTGTTTTCTTATCACATCATCTAAGAGAAGCTAGGCATAGGTCTTTTTCTGCGGCTCATTTGCAACGAAGTTTGTTTTTCCTTGCAGCGAAGTCCGTCCACGGCAGCTTTGGTTCCCGACGAAGCTCGTAGGATAGCTTCGATTTGTTTTACGGTTTGCAGACTTCGTTAGCATAGCTTGTGAGGTCTACTTCGCTACGTGCTCAGAAACGCCTAGCTCAGCAGAGAGGCTTCGTTGCCACCGTGAGCTTCGGAAAACGAACTTTGAGCTATTGTTGCAGGCTTCGGTGTTTTAGTACCTTTGGTTTCTGCGGACTTCGGTTCGAAGGTGGATTGGTTTGAAGGCTTTCGTGCATGCTTCGCTGTCCACGTCAACAGCCTTCGCAAACAACTTCGAAGAATACTTCAGCTCGGCCACAACAAGCTTCGGTACTGCATACTTCGAACAGGCTTCGACAAGTATCTAACAGGAGACAACCTTGAACAGTAAGACTCCTCGTTTTACGTGCACTAAAATTAAAGCTCTATGATGATCTATATTTGTGAAGCTTGATTCGTCCGTGTTTTAAATGCTTTGTTAATCTGCCTTTAAGCACTGTGTTGGTGTCTCTTCGTTTAGGACACTGGTCGTTTTTAGGCTAGATCTTTTTAGGCTTTGTTGATCTGTTTTACTTTTCCCTTCTAAGTCTGTTGAGGTGCGTTGGGTGTTGGGAGCAGGCCATTGATTCGAAAGAATTTTTTTAGGCGCCCATTCACCCTCTCTGGTCGCTACTTTCGGTCCTACAAGTGGTATCAGAGCTTGGTTAGGGTTTTTCCATACCTTAACCGGTTCTAAACCTAGGTAGTGATTATGACTTCTCCTAGAAAAGTCTCGTTTTTGGAAGCTTATGGCTATAATTATTGGAAGACTCACATGCGAGCCTATCTCATGAGCTAAAGCTCGGACATTTGGGACATTTGTGTTCACGCTACTTTCACCATATTGCCTGTTGCTGAGCGTAACTCTCCTGATAATATCGCCCAGCATCAGAACAACAATAAAGTGGTGAACATTTTGTTTTCTGGTTTAGGTCCCACTGAATTTGAGCGTGTGAGCCATCTCACCACTGCTAGAGAGATATGGGCTACCCTCCAGGCACACCATGAGGGGACAGCCCAGGTCAAGGCTCGGCTCTATCAGACCTACCGGCGTGAATATGAAAATTTCACACAGAAGCTGGGTGAATCTGTTGAAGCTTTGTTTGGTCGTTTTCAATCGATCATCAACAAGCTTCGGGCCAACAAGGCCGAGGGAGTTCAGCTGGTCTCAGATCATTAGCAGGCGCTCAAGGTTCTCCATACCTTGGACCCTAAGATCTGGGAGATCAAGGTATCCTCTATCATTGAGAGCACCTATTATGATACCTTGACAATTTCTGAGTTGTTCAACAAGCTGAAGGCCACTGAGGTTGATACCCAGTTGAGATAAAATCTCACTGGCTCTGGATCAAAAACCCTGGCCCTTGCTACACCTTCTGCTGACCCCTCTTCTGTGAGCTGTGCTGGGTTCTCCTTGATGTCTATCACCGAGGACCAGCTTGAGTCGCTAGGAGATGATGACCCGTGTTTGTTTAACAATCGGGTACGCCATGTCTATGATAAGTGAATGTTCAAAAGACACGGCACAAAGTCCAGATGCTCTGAGTGTGGTGATCCAGGTCACTTCATCGCTGACTGCCCCAAGCACAATGGTCACAAGAAGGGTACCAGTGGTGGCTTCTACAACTCCGGCAAGCACGACAACTCCTCCTTCACCAAGGGCAAGCCAAAGACCAGATTCTTCAGAAAGGCCCTGAAGTACTACCAGCGTGAGAACAAGAAGCGAGACAAGGCCTTCTTCGTCGAGATGGAGAAAAGCTACTCCAAGCGGTCTTCGTCTTCTTCCTCTTCATCAAGCTCAAGCGATGAGGTGATCGTGATCAGAAAGGGGAAGGACAAGGACGATCCGGTGGGACTATGCTTCATGGCTTTCGGGGACAGGCCGAAGAGCCGCTCACATCACCGCCGAAAATCCCGCAAGAGCTTATGCTCAATGGCTCTTGGGGATAAGGAAGAGAAGGGCTCCTCCGACGAATCCGACGACGACGACAATGAAAAGGTATCTTCTTATGAACGTGAAATCGTTGATTTACTTGAAGAAAATCGTGAGGAGTTGAGATATCGGGAAAACTGCTTAGAGGGGCTAAGAAGAGGATAAATGAACTTGAGAGTGAACTTGCCATGTCCAACAACAGAATTGAGAGTCTATCTTCTTCCCCTTGCTTGGGTGATAGCAGTGAGTGCCCAAAGTGTGAGGTGTTGTTGTGTGACCTGACGACTCTAAAGTCCAGGTACACAGAAGGGGTTGATGAGAGGGACGCTTTGGCCACTGAGCTTGAGAGCGCACAGCTGGAGTTGAAAGATGCTCATGCCACTGTCATTGTGCCCTATGTTGATTGCCCATCCCATCTAGCTAGTTTAGTTGAGCTGAAAGCCAAGGGTGATGAGCAATTTGGCGATTTGGAGAGAGTTAGAGCTGAGCTGGAGCAGACTAGGCTAGAGCTTGAAACACTGTCAGTTCCACCCACTGTCTGTGAGAACTGCTTGTCTCTTAGATTGGAGTTGATCAAGCTGAAAGCCGAGAAGTCTGTCTAGGTTGATAGAGAGTGTGAGACCTGCTTGTCTCAGGTGGAGGTTCTAGCTTTCTTGAGAGAGGAGCTAGCTGATGCTCAGAACGAGAACTTTTACCTTCGTCAGATCCCGAGTTGGGTGATGAGAAACCATGTTGAAGAATATGGTTTTGATATTCCAGATGTGATGAGTGATTGTCAACGAAAGTCAAAGGAAGGGAGATATGAAGACCTGCCGTGTTTGAGGCGCGTGTGACTCAAGTACACGGGCAGCGAGCGACAGCCGGGCAGAGGAGCCGTGGAGTCGGGCTGGCCCAATCTAGGTACATGGCTAGGAGCGGCAGATGATCCACTGGTCTGTTGACTGGGTTTGACTCAGGTACACGGGCGGCGAGCGATTGCCGGGCTAAGGAAGCTGTAGGGTCGGGTTGGCCCAATCCAGGTACCCGGTGCGAAGACATTGGACGCTTTGTCAGTTTCGGCGCAAAACTGACAACCTATGATTATTTTATTTTTAGGGTATTCATATTTAGTTTTTAAGTTTAGAATATTTTTATTTGAGTGAGGTGATTTTTCTAAGATTATTTTTGTAATTTTCGGAATTTATTTTAGAGTCCGAGTTAATTTACCCTAGGGTAAATTAGTCTTTTCATGTATTAGGAGTCGCCTATAAATAGGCCCCTATCCCCTGGGATAGATGACTGTTATTCTATTTTTCCCGAGATCAATATACAGTCCACCTTTATAGACTGCAATCGTTTTGTTTTCGCCGACGTTATAGCAGATAGATCTACCTTCTTCTTTCTCCTCGGCCGAAGCAGGTTTCCTTCTCCAGCGCGCAGTCTCGAGGAACCGCACGCAGCTTCATGCAGTGGGAAAGCAGCCACAGCAGCAGGCGGGCCCCACGAGCTGCCGGCTATTTTTTTGCCTTTTGCCTGCACACGGCAGTCTAGGCGCTTGCTGACGCAAGGGCCCCACGGCTTGACTGAGCTGCACGGCGCAATTTTTTTGGCGCTTGGCATTTCAGCGGAAAGCAGCACGGGAGACGTTTCGTCGGCAGAGGCAGCAGTAGGCGAAAGAACCCAGAGGCGTCAGCTTTCTTCAGCGGGCCCCACATACCAGCGGCAGCACGGAAGCAAACCTCCGGTCAGTAGCTTTTTCCGCGTGGGCCCCCACATTCAACGCGTGACGGTTGCAGCCCCAAGGTCGGCCAGCGTGCAAACAGAGGCGCTCCACGGCAGGAGTTTTTCCCACGGCGCGCAGCGACCTGATGACGTAGGTTAGTTTTTTAATCCCCTATTATTTGGTAGATCAGTTTTAGAGATAATCATCTATTAATCAATTAGCTGAAAATTTGTTTAGATATTTCGTGGGTAATTTAATATGTCAAAATATATTTTCATTCTAGATTTACATGAAATATTTTAGGTTTATTTCTAAATTAATTTCTGGATGATCCATGTTTTACTCAATTGATTAGTATTTTATTTCTAGACTGCAGTATAAATATCTCGTGATTTATCTAGGTGCTTTTATTTACTACATTATTCTTTATTTAGTTTATTTTTAATATCATTTGTCTTAAGACACCGGTCATTTTTAGGCTTGACAACTTTGATTCCTATAATTTCCTTTACTAATATTATTTGTGTGGTTAAGTTTTCTTTGGGTGTTGGGATTAGATCTTAGTTTAGCAAGAAATTTTTAGACGCCCATTCACCCCCCTCTGGTCGCTACTTTCGGTCCTACAAGTGGTATCAGAGCAAGGTTAGGGTTTTCTAATATCTTAACCGATTCTAAACCTAGGTAGTGACCATGACGTCTTCTGGTAAAATCTCGTCCCTAGAAGATTTTGGCTACACTTATTGGAAGACTCGCATGCGAGCGTACCTTATGAGCCAGAGCTCGGACATATGGGAGATTTGTGTTCATCCTACTTTCACCATAAGGACTATTGCTGTGGATACTGTTGTAGATGTAGTTACATAGCATCAAAATAATAGTAAAGCGGTGAACATTTTATTTTTTGGTCTTGGTCCTAGTGAGTTTGAGCGTGTAAGTCATCTCACCATTGCTCGAGAGATCTGGGCTACTCTCCAGGCACACCATGAGGGGACAGCTCAGGTCAAGGCTAGGCTCTACCAGACCTACCGGCGTGAGTATGAAAATTTCTCACAAAAGCCGGGTGAGACTGTTGAGGCTTTGTTTGGTCGTTTTCAATCGATCATAAACAAGCTTCGCGTCAACAAGGCCGAGGGTGATCAGCTGGTCTCGGATCATGAACAGACGCTTAAGGTACTCCATACCTTGGACCCTAAGATCTAGGAGATCAAGGTCTCTTCTATTGTTGAGAGCGCGTCTTATGATACCAGCTTTTTAGTAAGCTCAAGGCCTTAGAGGTCGATATTCAGTTGAGATCAAATCTCACTGATTCTGGCTCCAAGACTCTGGCTCTTGCGACACCGTTTGCTGATCCTACTGCCATGAGCTGTACTGCTTTTTCTTGATGTCTATCTCTGAGGAACAACTTGATTCGCTATGAGATGATTTTCTGTGTTTGTTTAACAACCGGGTGCGACGTGTCTATGATAAGCGAATGTTTAAGAGACACGACACAAAATCCGGATGCTTTGAGTGTGGTGATCCAGGTCATTTCATCGCTGACTGCCCCAAGCAGAAGACTTACAAGAAGGGAACCGGCGGCAAATCCTACAACTCCGGCAAGTATGACAACTCTACTTCCACAAAGTGCAAGCCCAAGACAAGATTCTTTCGAAAGGCTCTAAAGGATTACAGATGTGAGAACAAAAAGTGAGACAAGACCTTTTTCGCCGAGATGGAGAAAAGATACTCCAAGAGATCCTCGTCTTCCTCCTCATCTTCAAGTTCAAGTGATGAAGAGATCATGATCAGAAAGGGGAAGGACAGGGACAATCCGGCGGGTCTCTGTTTCATGACCTTTGGGGACAAGCCGAAGAGTCGCTCACGTCACAGCCGAAGATCCCACAAGAGCTTCTGCTCAATGGCTCTTGGGGAGAAGAAAGAGAAGGACTCCTCCGATGACTCCGACGACGACGATGATGAGAAGGCATCTTCCTATGAACAAGAAGTTGTTAATTTACTAGAACAGAACCGTCAGGAGTTGAAGTATCGGGAGAAACTGCTTAGAGGAGCTAAGAAGATGATAGATGAGCTTGAGAGTGAGCTTGCCACGACGAATGGCAAGATTGAGAGTTTGTCTTCTTCCCCTTGCTTGGGTGATAATGGTGAGTGCTCTAACTGTGAGGTGTTGTTGTGTGACCTGACGACTCTTAAGTCCAGGTACATAGAGAGAGTAGATGAGAGAGACGCCTTGGCCACTGAGCTTGAGAGCGCTCAGCAGGAGCTAAAAAATTCTCATGCCACTGTCGTCACACCTTGTGTAGACTGCCCATCCCATTTAGCTAGTATAGCTGAGATGAGAGCCAAGAGTGATGAGCAGTTGAGCGAGTTAGATAGAGTGAGAGCTGAGTTGGAGCAGACTAAGCTAGAGCTTGATACCTTGTCAGTTCCACCCACTGTTTGTGAGAACTGCTTGTCCATTAGAATGGAGTTGATCAAGCTAAAAGAAGAAAAGTCTATCGATGTTGATAGAGAGTGTGAGATATGCTTGTCTCAGGTGGAGGTGTTAGCTTCTTTGAGAGAGGAGCTAGCTGATATTCAGAACGAGAACTTTTACCTCCGTCAGATCCTGAGTTGGATTAGTACTAGAGAGCCACAACTCGACATGATGATCCAGTAGTTCAAGAGACATGATGGGTTTGGGGTAGGTTACACCTATACCAAGGCTGATTTTGAGAGTGCTATTAGCCGAGAAGTGGAGTGGAGTAAGATGACTCCTGAACAGAGATATCCCAAGACTCACTCCACAGAGTCCTTTAAGGATAGTCAGCCCAAGGATGGAGTGTTCGAAGAACAACCTAAAGATCCACCTAAGAAGCAAATCTGGGTCCCAAAGCCTAAAACTCTTCACACTTCTCTTGATTCTTTACCTGGACCCTCTCACACCAAAGATGCTACATCCAACATCAACAAACCTAAGAATCCTAAGCCTCAACCACATCCCAAGAAGCCTACCTATCACAGTGAGTTTTGTCAGAGAGACGGGCATCTTGAGGAGTTTTGCTTTAGGAGGAAGCGGGTTGAGAGAGCAGAGAGAGCTCGAGGTGGTCAGGAGCAGTTCTACCAGCAGGGTGGTAGACAGAGAGTTCCTCGATGTAGAGAGATGCTAGAGGCCAGGCCACGTCGTGTAGGTGGTGGTAGACGAGACGATTTTTATGATAGTGCTCCGGAGGGTGGTTTCCGTTCCGGCAGGTTTCTAGATCGTTATGGATACGGTTTTGGACCTTGTGGCCGTGATTTTAGGCAGAACAGAGGGCCGCATTTTGAGCCGCGTTTTGGTCCAAACTCATATGATTCTTTCTGCTTTCCTACATTTGAGCAGATGGCTCGACACTGGTTTAGCACTTTTGCTAAACCTGGCATTGGACTGTTTGCTCCCACTAATGATTATTGATCTTGATTTGGGAGTTGTGTATCCTTTTTAGGATACTTTGAGTCAGTTTTTCTTTTCTTCTTTATTTTTTATTGAGTCTTTTTGTGTGCGTTCACATTATGCATAATCATCAATCACATTTTGAGCTTGCTTCTGTTATATGATTAATCTGCTTTACTTTCTCTAGCTGGTATATGTTTTTGATTACTTGTCGATGATCATGTTTTGTTTCAGTTCACATGATATATCTGATATTTGTCATATGCATGGCTTTTATGCTTTAAAAATTGAAAAATGATCACCATTGCTTCTGGTAACTAGCATGTGTAGGGTGAATGTGTTTGTTATCTTTTACATGCCTTGTAGCTAGATCCTTACTTAGATGCAGATATGCAACTTGGACATCTATATGCTTTAAATATGAAAAATGTGCTATAAAAATGATAAAAATTCAGAAAAATGAAAAATTTATGCATTTTTATGATTATTATAAAAGATCTAGGTGGGTTTGCTTTGTCGCATTGCATTGTTCTGGACTGCTTACCATAGCACTTTGGTATGAACTAGGACGGTGTAATGTATGCCAAGACTAATGTCTTAAGCTTCTGATGGTCCAGTTCTGGCCTAGGCTTGACTTGGTCGGTTAGCATAAGGTTTGACATGCAAATAACCCTTGGCAGAAATGAAAAAATAAAAGGAAAAAGAAAAAGTCTGAAATTTTTTAAAAGATGACAAGTTTGCTGAAGCACTTTGTTTTGGACAATGCTTATCTTGGTAGATATCAGTTAGCTTTTGCATCTCATGCTCTCTGCTTGTCAACTAGAAAATGTGGTGATGCTTTTGTTTGCAAAAATTCAAAAAATGAGTGCTAATGACTCTCTTTAGATATCATCTGTTGCACTGATCATGTCATGTATCTTAGACAGTATATCTTTTGCTATATCTGTTAGATGTTGTAATTGCAGTCAATCATATCTAAGAAGCATGCTTTTCACACTCCACCTGCACCCCATCTGCATTCATGGCATATTTTGAGGGGGAGCTGCATTTCAGGGGGAGTCTGTGTCTATGTCTTTTTAAGTGCATTTAGTCTCACTTGATGAGTCCAATTGTCAACAAGGGGGAGAAATTTTGGAGTTTAGAGAACATTTTTTTAGCTTTCTCTGGGATTTATTTCAGGGAGAGTTCCTTGTTGGTAATTCTGTGATTGCACTTGATTTTGAATCTTTGTTTTTTGGTTAACCATAATGACCGTTTTTTCTTGCTTCTGTTTGGCTTTTGGTCATTAGGGTTAAACTTTTATTTTCTTTCTTCTATTTTTCTTTTGTCTTTGTTTTCCTGTTTCCACATGTTTTGCAGATTCTGGAGATGAGCTGAAGAAGGTGTTGACAATGCACTCATGAAGGGGGAGATTGAGAAATCATGTTGAAGAATATGGTTTTGATATTCCAGATGTGATGAGTGATTGTCAACAGAAGTTAAAGGAAAGGAGATATGAAGACCTGTCGTGTCTGAGGCGTGTGACTCATGTACACGGGCAGCGAGCGACAGCCGGGCAGAGGAGCCGTGGAGTCGGGCTGGCCCAATCCGGGTACATGGCTAGGAGCGGCAGATGATCCACTGGTCTGTTGACTGGGTTTGACTCAGGTACACGGGCGGCGAGCGATTGCCGGGCTGAGGAAGCTGCGGGGTCGGGTCGGCCCAATCCGGGTACCTGGTGCGAATACGTGGACGCTTTGTCAGTTTCGACGCAAAACTGACAACCTATGATTATTTTGTTTTTAGGGTATTCATATTTAGTTTTTAAGTTTAGAATATTTTTATTTGAGTCAGGTGATTTTTCTAAGATTATTTTTGTAATTTTTGTAATTTATTTTAGAGGCTGAGTTAATTTACCCTAGGGGTAAATTAGTTTTTTCATGTATTAGGAGTCGCCTATAAATAGGCCCCTGTCCCCCCTAGGGATAGATGACTGTTATTCTATTTTTCCCGAGATCAATATACAGTCCACCTTTATCTACTGCAATCGTTTTGTTTTCACCGGCGTTATAGCAGATAGATCTACCTTTTCCCAAGAAGCCCATCTGGGTTCCAAAGCTCAAACACCTCCGCACTTCTCTAGACTCTCTACCTAGAGCCTCTCACACCAAGGTGTCTACAACCAACACCACTAAGCACAAGAACCCCAAGCCTAAACCACATCCCAAGAAGCCCACCTACCACTACGAGTATTGTCAAAGAGGTGGACATCTTGAGGAGTTTTGCTTCAGGAGAAAGCGGGTTGAGAGAGTAGAGAGAGCTCGTGGAGTGCAGGAGAAGTTCTACCAGCAGGGTGGTAGACCGAGAGTTCCTCGATGCGGGGAGAGGCTAGAGGACAAACCGCGTCGTGTAGGTGGTGTTAGAGGAGACAGCTTTCATGTCCGTGCTCTGGAGGGTGGTGTTCGCTCCGGCAGACCTCCAGGTCGTTTTGGATATGGCTCTAGACCTCGTGGTCGAGGTTTTAGGCAGAACCGAGGACCGCGCTTTGAGCCGCGTTTTGGTCCAAACTCTTATGATGCTTTTTGCTTTCCGTCTTTTGAGCTGATGGCTCGACACTGGTTTAGTTCTTTTGCTAAACCTAGTGTCAGACCATTTGCTCCCCCTTACGACCACTGATTATGCAGGATCGGGGACTGGAGGATGTATGGATCATGGACTCAGGATGCTCTCACCACATGATGGGACATCGCAGATGGTTCTCCAGTCTCTCTCCCCCGAGCTCCATGGAATACATCACATTCGGGAATAGTGGTCAAGGGAAGGTACACGACATTGGCTCAATTTGCATCTCTGACCATTTCTCTTTGAAGAACGTTGCTTTGGTTGGAAATTTGAATTTCAATTTGATTTCTGTTTCACAACTTCTTGAGGATGGTTTGGAGGTTCGTTTTAAGAAGGGCAGTTCTTCTATGGTTGATTCTAGAGGGTATTTGATTTGCCAGATATTACCCTTCGGTAAGGTTTTTCGGATTGACTTCTCTAGTTCTTCTGGCCCCTCTCGTTGTTTGATTGTTGGATCCTCTTATGAGCTCTGGAAGTGGCATAGGAGGTTAGGCCATTAAGTTTTGATCTGCTTGTCAGATTGAGCTCTATGGACCTCATCCGAGGATTGCCCAAGCTTAAGATGGAGAAGGATCTAGTTTGCCATCCCTGTCATCACGGGAAAATGGTTGCCGCTTCTCACTCACCTGTGACTCAGGTGATGACTTCGTACCCGGGAGAGCTGTTACACATGGACACTGTTGGTCCAGCTCGGGTACGCTTAGTCGGTGAGAAGTGGTACGCGTTTGTTATCATTGACGATTTTTCTCGATTCTTGTGGGTTTCTTCTTGGAGTCTAAGGATGAGACTTTTCATTTTGTTCATGACCTAATTTTGAAGCTGAAGAATGAGAACAATGGTCGGATGCGAGCGATTCGCTCTGACAACGACTTTGAGTTCAAGAACTCTCAGTTCGTCAGCTTCTATAGTGATCAGGGTCTTGATCATCAGTTTTTTGCTCCTTATACTCCCCCACAGAACGGCGTTGTGGAACGAAAGAACCGCACGCTAGTCGAGATGGTCAGGATGATGCTCGATGAGCATAGGACTCCTAGGCGCTTTTGGGCTAAAGCCATGAACACGGCTTGCTATCTAGCCAACCACATTTTTCTTGGAGCTTACCTAGGTAAGACTTCATATGAGCTGCGGTTTGGCAGACAACCCAAGGTGAGCCACTTGCGAGCGTTTGACTGCAAGTGCTTTGTGCTCAAGAAGGGAGGGTATTTGGACAAGTTTGAGTCTCGTTGCTGGGATGGAGTTTTTCTTGGCTATGCTTTGCATTCTAGAGGCTTCCGTGTTTGGAACCTCGACTCCCAGCAGCTTGTCGAGACTTGCGAGGTTTCTTTTGATGAGTTCTTGCCTTATTTAACTCCTTCTTTTAAGCTTTCTAGAGAAGGTGAGCTCGGAGAGTCCATCTTTGAAGAAAATGATGACGCTCCAGCTGTTGATCAGGGTGGGCCTTCTGCACAGCCTATAGAACCCACACCTTCTGAGACTTCGACTAAGGACGAGGGCAGACCTCTGATCACTTCTTCCACTTCGATCGAGCCCCCTCAGTTGAGTCCAGAGGTGCCAGCTGCTAACTCCAGTGAGGTGACTTCAGATCACCAGGGATCCCGAGTAGTTCAGCGTGATCATCCCTCAGAGCTCATCATCAGTGATTTGTCTGAGAGGACTTTGTGATCTCATGTCGACTCTCTTGCCGTGTTTGCTGAATCTGCTTTTGTTACATCTTTTGAGCCCAGAGACATTTCTCATGCTCTGTCTGATTCGAATTGGATTAATGCCATGCAAGAAGAGCTTGAGAATTTTGTGCGCAATCGGGTTTGGACACTGGTTGAGCCGCCACCCGGATACAACCCCATAGGCACCAAGTGGGTGTTCAAAAACAAGCAAGGTGAAGATGGGGTTGTGGTGCGCAACAAAGCTCGACTAGTTGCCTAGGGTTTTTGCCAGAAGGAGGTTATTGACTTTGAAGAGACTTTCGCCCCTGTTGCCCGTCTTGAGTCCATTCACATTCTTTTAGCTTTTGCCGCTTCGAAGGGTTTTAAGCTTTTTCAAATGGATGTCAACAGTGATTTACATCCAAGTTTGAGATTATTTTTGGTGGTACTACTGATATACTTGTGTCCAAGTTTTCTGAGCAAATTCACAGTGAGTTTGAGATGAGCCTCATGGGTGAGCTCAAGTATTTCCCAGGGCTCCAGATCAAGCAGACCAAGGACAACATCTTTATCCACCAAAGTAAGTACACTCGGGACATGTTGAAGAAATTCGACTTTGGTGGAGAGTTGAAGCCTCAGATGACCCCAATGGGTACATCTGAGGGCCTGGACAAGGACGAGAGTGGCGTCAAGGTCAATGAGAAAGAGTTTCGAGGGATGATCGGTTCGCTGATGTACTTGACAGCGACGAGGCCACACATACAGTTTGCCGTAGGACTGTGCGCGCGCTTCCAGTCTTCACCACGCGCGTCTCATCGGCAGGCTGTCAAGCGCATTTTCAGGTATCTTACCTATGCGCCCGATCTAGGTCTTTATTACTCAGCATCATCATCTCTTAATTTATCTAGCTTTTCGGACGCTGACTTTGGTGGGTGCCGGTTGGATCGCAAGTCGACTTCCGGTAATTGCTAGTTTCTTGGTTCGTCTCTTGTTTCTTGGTCTTCTCGGAAGCAGTCTGGAGTTGCACTTTTGACCACTGAGGCTGAGTATGTAGCTGTTTCTAGCTGCTGCTCACAGTTGGTTTAGATGATTTCCACTTTGCGAGAATTTGGGTTATTCTTTCCTACCAGAGTTCCTCTGTTTTGTGATAGCACTAGTGCGATTAGTGTAGGGCAAAACCCTTGTCTCCATTCAAAAACCAAACACATTGATGTGCGCTTTCACTTTTTGAGGGATCAATATGAGAAAGGTGTCATTGACCTTGTTCATATTGATACCCATCATCATTTGGATGACATTTTCACCAAACCCCTAGATCAGTCTACTTTTGAGCGTTTACGAGGGGATTTGGATGTTGTGTATCCTTTTTAGGATATTTTGAGTCAGTTTTTCTTTCTTATTTACTCTTTTCTTGAGTCTTTGTGTGTGTTCATATCATGCATATTCACATATCACACTTTGAGCCTGCTTCTGTTATATGATTGAACTGCTTTATTTATTCTAGCCGGTACATGCTTTTGATTACTTGTCGATGATCATGCTTTATTTCAGTTCACATGATATGTCTGATAGCTATCATATGCATGGCTTTTATGCTTTAAAATTGAAAAATGATCACCATTGCTTCTGGTAACTAGCATGTGTAGGCTGAATGCTTTTGCTATCTATTACATGCCTTGTAGCTAGTTCCTCACTTAGATGCAGATATGCAACTTGGACATCTATATGCTTTAACATGGAAAATGTGATATAAAAAGATAAAAAACAAAAATGAATGAAAATTCCATACCTTTTTATGCTTGAGTTGAAAAGATTTAGGTGGGTTTGCTTTGTTGAATTACATTGTTCTAGACTGCTTACCATAGCACTTTGGTATGAACTAGAACAGTGTAGTGTATGCCAAGACCAATGTCTTAAGCTTCTGATGGTCCAGTTTTGGCCTAGACTTGACTTGGTAGGTTAGCATAAGGTTTGACATGCAAATAACCCCTAACAAAAATGAAAAAGGAAAACGAAAAAGCTTGAAAATTAAAAAGATAACTAGTTTGCTGAAGCACTTTGTTTTGAACAATGCTTATATTGGTAGATATCAGTTAGCTTTTGCATCTCATGCTTTACTTTTCTTGTCAACTGGAAAATGTGGTGATGTTTTTGTTTGCAAAAAATTGAAAAATGCGTGCTAATGACTTTCTTTAGATATCATCTGGTGCACTGATCATGCCATGTGTCTTAGACAGTATGTCTTTTGCTATACCTGCTAGATATTGTAACTGCAGTCAATCATATCTGAGAAGCATGCTTTCTACACTCCACCTGCACCCCAGTTGCATTCATTGCATATTTTGAGGGGGAGTTGCATTTTAGGGGGAGTCTGTGTCTCTTTAAAGTGCATTTAGTCTTGCTTGATGAGTCCAATTGTCAACAAGGGGGAGAAATTTTGGGAGAAGAGTTTAAGGGGGAGTTTTGTCTTTCTCTGGGATTTGTTTTAGGGGGAGTTTTTGTCCCGTCTATCTTTACTCTTTGGATATCCTTGTTGATAATTCTGAGATTGCACTCGTTTTGAGTCTTTTACTTTTGGTTAACCATAATGACTACTTTCTTGCTTTTATTCGGCTTCTGGTCATTAGGGTTAAACTTTTATTTTATTTTCTTCTTCTCTGTTTTCTTGTGTTTTGTTTTCGTGTTTCCACATGTGCTCACAGGTACTGGATAACTGAAAAAGAGAAGTGTTGACAATGCTGAAGAGCGTGGGCCTCATGGCTCTAGATGTGATGAGTGATTATCAGAGCGTCTGTAAAACCCTAAGGGTCTTTTGGTATTTTTCCTAGGCTATTGGGCTGCCTATAAATAGGGCCTCAATCCCTAGGGTTAGGGTTACCCTTTCAGAAATCACTTTCCTAATACAAAAAGATTGGGTCACTTTTTGTTCTTCCTCTCGGCGTTCTTTCTTCTCCACCGCCACTGCTGTTTTCGCGCGGCCACAGAGAAATCGACTAATCAGGTTTTTATTTCATGCATATTCAGCCATTGAACTCATCGTTGTGTTTCGTTTTCCAATGTCGCCTCGATACACGTGCTAGTTCTTGTTTTCTATTTGCGTAGATTCTGCTATTCCTGTACTGTGCACCGAGTTTTTGTTTTAATCAAGGCGCTGTTGTTTTCCTATTGCGTGGCTGATTTGCTTTGTCCGTATGCATGCTTGTAGAGTCGCAGACTAGCCATCAAGTTCTTGCACGAAACTTCATTTTCTATCATCACCATCAAACCATAGCCTGGTCACTAGCTTCTAGGGCCTATGGTTTAGAGCACCAGCTACGCATCATAGCTTCTATGCACAAGCTGCAGGAGTGTGTGTGGTTTTGTTTTCCTACAGAATCAATGTGTGGGTCCCGCCAGAGAGGCTGTTTAGCGTGGGGGTTCGTGCGCTACTAGTTGCAGCCATAGCTGTGTTCTCTGATCGCATCATCTAAGAGAAGCTAGGCGTAGGTCTTTTTCTGCGGCTCATTTGCAACGAAGTTTGTTTTTCTTTGCAGCGAAGTCCATCCACGGCAGCTTTGGTTCCCGACAAAGCTTGTAGGATAGCTTCGATTTGTTTTACGGTTTGCAGACTTCGTTAGCATAGCTTGTGAGGTCTACTTCGCTACGTGCTCAGAAACGCCTAGCTCAGCAAAGAGGCTTCGTTGCCACCGTGAGCTTCGGAAAACGAACTTTGAGCTATTGTTGCAGGCTTCGGTGTTTTAGTACCTTCGGTTTCTGCGGACTTCGGTTCGAAGGTGGATTGGTTTGAAGGCTTTCGTGCAGGCTTCGCTGTCCACGTTGAGGAGCCATGCTGAATAGCGTGGGCCTCATGGCTCCAGATGTGATGAGTCATTGTCAACGATAGTCAAAGAGGACTGATAAGAGTGAAGATCTGCTGCGTCTTGGGCCGTATGTGACTCAGGTACACGGGCAGCAAGCGACTGTCGGGCAGAGGAGGCTGCGAAGTCGGGCTGGCCTAATCCGGGTACATGGGCCAGAAGCAGTAGAAGACCCACTGGGCTGTTGACCAGGATTGACTCAGGTACACGTGCGGTGAGTGATTGCCGGGCTGAGAGAGCTGCGGAATCGGGCCGGCCCAATCCGGGTACCTGGTGCAAAGTCGGTGGAGGCTTTGTCAGTTTCGGCACAAAACTGACAACCGTTGATTCTGTATCGGACTGTCCAGAAGAGAAGCCGTAGTCGCTACGAAAGCTTAGCTTCCCGATAAGTCATCTGTATCTCTAGGCCCACAGTCAGTCAGACGTGTTTGTAAAAATTCCTAAGACAGTTTAGTCTTTTCCTTTATTCCTGCGTCTGTAAAAAACCCTAAGGGGCTGGTGGAATATTCTAGGTCATTGGGCAGCCTATAAATAGGACCCCAATCCCTAGGGTTGGACTACCCCTTCTAGAATTCACTTTTCAATCTATTGGGTCATTTTGTTCCCTATTTTCTCTCTCCTGCTCCTGTGTGCGCCGCTAGGCAGTGCTTCTGTTTCTTCTTGAGATTCATTCTATTCACTATTCTGGAAGAATTTATTTCTGCTGTTTTTGTGCGAAGCATTTGTGTGCGCAACACTTCATTTAATATCTTTGTTGTTGTGTGCATGCGGCTAGTTTATTCTCTGAGAAGAAGCTTCTCTATTGCTGCGGTTTGTTCCTCACGAGGAGTACTAGTTCTTGCTGTTTGCAAGTAGTACTACTTCAGTGTAGCAACAATACACTAGTACTATAGGCTTGCTTTTTCCTGCGTGACTTTTTGATCGGATTGACAGGGCCAAAGTCCCTTTTCTAACTGTTTCTGTTCGAAGCCCCTCAGCTCCGTGAGGCAGGCTTCGATCTGACATCATCTGGTGGCTTCGCTCAAACTTCGTCTTCGATTTGTGCACTGTATTTCTAAGCTCCGAAGTACGTTTTGTGCTGTCGGCCAGCTCGACATACTTCGACCATCTATGCGAAGTTGCACTCCGATTTTAGCACACTTCGGCTATTTTGCGAGGCTTATTTTGACAGACTTCGAACGTAGCTTCGAAGTGTGTCTCTCTGATAGACTTCACTCAGAGTGTGCTGTTGTCTTGTTCGAAGTCACAGTGTGTGTGGTTCGAAGGTCATACCTCGATTTTCCTAGCTCATGAGATAGAGTATAGGCTTCGATTTGGTTTTTTGCCTTGTGTCGGGCTTCGCGTCTCTTTCGGAGGTTGCTATTATGTGAGCCTGTTCGAATCTCTCTGTTCGAAGTCTAGGTTTCGAAGTACTTTGTTCGAATCAACCTTCGGTATTTTCATACTTTGCTTCGAAGCATGCTTCACTCCCTGCCACCTCGAACTAGGCTAGACAACAAACCTTCGACACCGACCTCCGAAGCAGGCTTCGATACTGACCTCCGAAGCAGGCTTCGTCACTGACCTCCGAAGCAGGCTTCGACACAGTGGGGCAGGCTTCTCCAAGTTCCGAACAAGAGACAAATCTGAACAGTAACTTCTCATCTCACTTCATATATACTTAGATCATCCATTGAGAAGTTTGACCTCCCATGTCTAGTATATTTATTTTATCTGTCTAGTAGCAATGCTTTGATAGTTCTCTGTTTAAACATCAGTTGCTTCTAGGCTAGATACCATTAGACTTGGGCAATCTGTTCATATTCTGCTGCTTAGTCTTTTGAGGTGCGTTAAGTTTGACCTCCCATGTCTAGTATATTTTGTTTATCTGTCTAGTAGAAATGCTTTGATAGTTCTCTGTTTAAACATCAGTTGCTTCTAGGCTAGATACCATTAGACTTGGGCAATCTGTTCATATTCTGCTGCTTAGTTTTTTGAGGTGCGTTGGGTGTTGGGAACAGGCCATATATTCGAAAGAATTTTTAAGGCGCCCATTCACCCCACCTCTAGTCACTACTTTCGGTCCTACAAGTGGTATCAGAGTCTGGTTAGGGTTTTTCCATACCTTAACCGGTTCTAAACCCCAGTAGTGATCATGACTTCTCCTGGCAAGGTCCCGTCCCTGGAATCCTTTGGCTATAACTATTGGAAGACTCGCTTGCGAGCCTATCTTATGAGCCAAGGCTCGGACATCTGGGACATCTGTGTTCACGATACATTTGTCATTTTTCCAGTTGCTGAGCATGGTACTCGTGGTATTATTGCCCAACATCTGAGCAATAGTAAAGCCGTGAACATTCTGTTTTCTGGTCTAGGTCCCACTGAGTTTGAGCATGTGAGCCATCTCTCCACTACGAGAGAGATCTGGGCTACCCTCAAGGCACACCATGAGGGAACAACCCAGGTCAAGGCTCGGCTCTATCAGACCTACCGGCTTGAGTATGAGAACTTCACACAAAAGCCGGGTGAATCTGTTGAAGCTTTGTGTAACAGCCCTAAAATTAAAAGGGAATAAAATAAAGGAGAAATAATATTAAATGAATTTCTGAATTTGTATTATTAAAGAAAACTCCTAAAAGAGCCTTATTAAAGCCAAACAGAGTCAAATATTCAAAATTTGGACTTGCAAATTTTATGGGATAAACTAGAGACCAAGAAATATTTTTGAGAATTTTTACAAAATTTTTCTAACATATCTTCAAGCCTTAAGCAAATATTTGAATTTCTGGAATTAAATTTAATGGAAAATACATTTTAAATCTAGTTGGGCCGAAACCCTAAATCTCCCTCTGAAAGCCTTTCGGCCCAGCCCAGCACCACCCCTCTCTCTGACGGGTGGGACCCGCTTGTCGGCGCCATTCCCCCCCCTCTCTCCTCTCCCGCACGCTCCGCCGGGTCCACATGTCAGCCTCCGCCCGCGCCCCTTCGGTCGCTGCCAAGCCTGGCCCGCTCGTCAGCCCCCTTCCCTTTCGCTCTCAGCCACTGACAGGTGAGGGCCACCTGTCAGGACCATCTTCTTCCTCGGAAGGGGATCTCTCCCCTTCCATTTCTAGCCGGCGCCCCCCCTTTCCGATTTTAGCCGCCGGCCGCCAGATCCCGCCGATACGACCACGGATCCCGACCCCCCCATCTCCGGTGATCGCTTTCCCGCAGTTCCCCACGCGCTTCCGCCGTAAATGGCATAAAACCGAGCCCTAAGGAAACCTCACCGGCGCAAGGAAAGTCTCTCCTCGGTTGCCCTCCCTCCGCCTTCCATTCACGCCACCGGTGAGCCCTATAAGACCCCCTGAGTCCACCGCATCCGCCCACACCTCAATCACTCGAGCTCTCCTCATCCCGAGCACCGCCACTGCCTTTCCGGAAGTTTACCCCTGCTTCGGCTCCGGCAGCCCTTCGCCGACGCCCTGAGCCGCCGCCACTCTCGCCAAGGCCACCGCCGGAACCGTCGTCGCCCGGGCATCCCCGGCCTCGCCTCCGTTCGGGTTCCCCGCCACCGGATCGCCGTCGCCACCGTCGACCCGAAGGCCTTCTTCGCCTCTCCTCGCCGCCGGCCACCTCCGGTCTCCATCCGTCCCCATCTCCGGTACGGTTACACTCCCCTCCCCCTACTCTTTCCGTTTTTGCCATCGCCTAGGGCCATGGACCCCCGCCGCCGCCGTTCGCCCTCGCCGTCGCACCGCCGGAGTCGGGGACGAAGCCCTCGGCTTCCCCCGTGCCACGCGCGTGCCGGACGGGCTCAGTACCGTGCGATCGGAGATGACCGGCTAGGATTAAAACCCACTCGGGTTTAATCCGGGCCGTCCACTCGGTCAAAGGGGTACCAAGGCCTGTGAGCCGTCGATCGTCACTTATCGCCCCGCACGCGTCCTGGCCGTTGGATCTTGATCCTGCGGTTCTGATCACTCCGGCTCACGCGCGCAGTCACTGGTCCACCGTGGGCCTGGCTCACCGTGGACCAGGGACTGATTTCTGTATAAAATAAAATTCAGAAAATTAGTTTTAAACTTTAAAAATTCATATCTTGCTCAATTTAACTCCAAAATTCACCATTTTGATTCTGGAAAATTTGTCTCTTTATCCTCTACACTTTTATGCAATAAAAACAATATGTTTATTTGGCACATAATAATCTTATTAAATAATAAAGAAAAGTCCCCTTTAGGAAATTAATTAATATTGCAATAAAATAATTCAGATAAACCCTTAAAAATTTATAAAGTAATTTCAGAAGATGTAATGGCTCTATTTCACTGTGATAATACAATAAAAATGGGATAATCATTTTGTCCATGACATTTTAATAAATAACATTCCTAAGACCTCTTTAGGATTTAATTAATATTCCCATTTAAATAATTCAGAAAAACTCTTAACAATTTATATACTAATTTTAGATAATCTATTAACTCCAGTACACTGTTTATAAGCCAATAAAAATATAATAATTCATTTTGCTCATTTTAATTTACTAACCACCATTTCCAAGACCCTTTAAAATAAATGATTAATTCATATAATAGAAATACAACACCCTACAAAAATATTATGAAAAACTATATAATAAATTCAGAGGACTTAATAACTCTGTTCTACTGTTTAATACAACAAAAATAAACATGTTCCCTATGCTCACTTTAATCTATTAACTAATGTTGCAAAAGCCCTTGTAGGATAAATTAAGTAATTTATATAATAGAAGTTAAACACTTTATAAAAATGTCATGACAACTCATATAATAACTTCAGAAAACCTAACCACTGGAGTTCACTATTTTTAATAAAACTAGAATGTTCATCTTGTCCACTTTATTCCACTAAATGATATTGCAAAGGCCCTTTTAGGACATTTAATTAAGGCATTTAAGACGAAGTCAACCCTTTATGAAACCATCCTATATAACAAACTTCAGAAGATCTAAATAACCTAATGTCACTATATTAATGCCATAAAAACATTAAGGTCATGTTATAACTTTTTACTTCAACTCTAAAAAGGGAGAAGTAAAACCCCCTCAGGAAGAATAATTATATCAAGCTATAAAAATTAAGGAATCTCATTAAAAATCAATCTTAAATGTTTAAGTAACAAATCCCTAAAAGTTAAGACTCTATCTCCTTTACTTTATCCAACATAAACATGTATGTTAGTATGATTGATTGTTTTGGATTGTTTATTGAATGCTTTATTTACTTTTCCGTATCGAGAAGACTACGACGTCGTCGAAGATCCGGAGTTCTATCCCGAGGTTCCACCTTCACCCTTTGCGGATCAAGGCAAGTCATCGACCACCTCTGTGGAAACAGTTGATCATATTTGAGCCCATGCTTTGATAAATTATCGCTATAACCCATAGGATAAATATTGCATTAGACAAACATCAAGCCCTACACTTATATTTATTAGATCCCCGTCCTTGTGTGCAAACCCAAGCCATGCTTATTGAGCCTTAACTCCTTGTCACTCTGCAAATATTATATTAGCTAGTGCCCAATGTACCGGCACAACTGCTATAGGATATAAAGAAGGAGTCGTAGATTAGATGGATTCTGGTATATGAAATACCCTGTTATTCTTGTCTCTGGACTCTGTTGGAGTTAGGTATGTTATAAGTATGGTGGGTTCCGGGTGCAAGCTCGGAAACTGGTTGGTCGCACCCGGGGCACTATAAGGACCGGTCTGCGGGATCTGTTGCAAAGCACTTCCGTACCAACCACAAGTCTAATGGGTAAGTCCTAACTGGAAGTGTGGAACACCCCGGCTCTATGCACCATAGTGGAGGGGTACAAGGGGCTAGCCCTCAGGGCGCTTTGTACCGACGATGGCTCAAGAGGGGGTATTGTGGAAACTCGACATGGCGAGACACGGTACGAAACCTATAAGAGGGTGCTATTGAGTCGGGGGAGACCATATGGAAGGTTTTGGCACGAGTTCCCGTGAAATGGGTCATCTCGTTACACTTTGGTGTAAGTGATGAGTGCATGCCTTGTGGGTACAGTGGTACATCTCTGATCAGAGTAAAATCAATCTTTTCGAAAAGCCGAGCCCACGGTCAAGGGCGGGTTGTGTGACTACTCGCAGTTAGTTTACAATTGTTTGAATGGATGAGTTATTCATGGCATGTAAGGACTGTTGTGCGGGGAGGTAAAACGTACTCCTCGAGTTAGAAGATGATGATGCATACACATGTTTACTTTTCAGTACTAATAAATTGATCACACTTAATGCTTTACAATTATGCTGCTTCCGCAAAACTAGCCACTTTCTCCCTTGTTATTTACCTTGCATTATAATTGCATTCGGTGGCTTGCTGAGTACATCTGTACTCACCCCGTTGACTTACAACATCAGAGCCCGTCTACTACGAGGAGGATGAAGGTCTGGAGTAGCGACCCAGTCAAGGCGAGACTGGAAGGAGGCGTTTATCTAGGACCCTTGATTTTATTAGTTTCTCTTCACTTTCATTCACTTTTGTATTAATGCGGTCTACGAACCGTGAATGATTGCCCGTATTGTACGTGGTCGCTTGATGAACGTCTTGTTTTATTGATTTTCTATGGAATTTCAATAAAGTCCTGATTTGTTGAATCAGGGCATTACAAGATGGTATCAGAGCCGACTTGACTGTAGGAAGCCAAACAGACCTGACCGTAGGACTTATATATATATATTAACTATATTTTACAAAAGATTACTTATCCTCTCACCTTCTGAGATTTTTCACAAAAATTTTCTCTCTTTTGTAGATGCCGGTTCATACCATGAGCGGGACTCTTCGTGACGAGGCCGGATTCATCCGCGAGCTTCGCGTGCTCGTCGACTTCTTGGGGTTTCCCCATGAGCCTGCGTTCCACGGGATCTTTCCCGATACAAACGAGAGCTACTGCGAGGTCACGGTTGTTATCCGCCCCTCCTCCACACAGCCACCCTTCTACACCCATGGAGTCGGAGGACCTTCGTTCGTGGTGGCTAGCCAGCGAGCCGCTCTTCAGTCCCTCGCCGAGCTTCGACTGGTCTACGACTACCACCTCCGTGACACCATCTACCGCTTCATGCCCATGCGTACACCCGGGAGTCACCGCAGCATCTACATCAACTCCCTCCCTCAGGACAACTCCGCCATCGCCCGCACCATGAGACTCTTGGGGGCTATGGACAACCTTCATACGGAAGCCGTCCTCGACGTAGATAGCCAGCACGACACCATCGACTTCTACCGTCACTCATCGGAGAACCTGGCCCGCGAAAATGCTGAGCTCCGTCGACAAGTCCAGCAGAACCCCCAGCTGACTCTCGAGGTAGAGGAGTTGAGGCGTCAGAACGAGCTTCTACGCCAAGGCGCCATGGTCAATGCCCAGCTCCGCCAGCAGCTCAAAGACTTGAAGAAGGACCTTGAGGAGATCGCACCTCTTCTGCCTCGCAAGAAGAAACCCCTTCGGATACCTACCGTGAGGCCCAAGAGGATCTCCCACAGTGCTCCACCCGCCGGACCGTCAAGTTCCTCGACCCCGACCATCTCCCGCGAGCCCGTGATCGAGTCGTCCCCTGAGCTACCATAGACGTAGATTCACGGTTGATTGCTTTTCTTTTTACTTGATTGTATTACCATTCATGTCAAAAATAAGGCATGAATGAATATATAAATATATGTAATCGCAAGAACGATACATTTTGAAATAAAAGCTTAATCCCATTTCCTTTTTCCTCATGCACCTATTAGGTCATAATTCCAATATAAAGGAAAGAATCTACCTCTAGTTTCAACTCAACATAATTCATTCGTCGCCATTCTGCAAGATCAACTCCAATCGTGAAGTCAATACACGTTGTCAGGAAAGCCCTAACTTAGCCAAGCCCAATCTATGCAAATGTAGACTTGAAGCCTATCTTTAACCTTCTACTTCTAGCCTTTCCGAATCTCGAGGACGAGATTCTTGTTAAGGAAGTTAGGATTGTAACACCTTGATTTTCGCCAGGCATTAAAAATAAAATAAATAAATTCCAAGGAAAGGATAAAAGCTAAAATATGGGCCTAAAAATTTCATTTAATTAGCTAGAGTATTCTCCTAAAAATTCTCCTAAGCATTTAAATTACATTCCAAAAATTTTCTTGAATTTTTGGTACCAAGGAATTCAATAAGATATAATCAACATCACTTCATCTTAAACCTCTAACACTAATAGAATATATTACAACATGAATGTTGAGTGAATAAAATACATGATAAATCATTTATATTAAAAATAATATAAGGCATGAGTATGAAAGTAATAAGGGACTAACATAAAGCATCTAGGTCAAATTATCCATCTTAGGCAATAAAATCAGTAACAATTTCCCCTTAATGACAGCACCTTCTTTTTGAACCCCTCAACTTCAGGATGGCCAATGACCAAGGATCAGAAGACCCACGCGACGGAAACACCTCAGGCAACCTGCCTCAGTGGGGTGAAGCTGGACGTCAGCAGACCCCTGTTGTCTATCATCCCACACTTGCGGAGATGATGACAAAACAAAACCAACTGATCGCCACACTGCTTACCCAGATGCAACAACTGCAAAAGCAAATGCAAGAGCAGCAGACACAGTTGTTCCGTCTCCAACAACACCAACACGAGCTCTCCCTTCAGCTAATCTACGGGGACTTCGCCAACTGTCAGAGATTGGTGAACGAAGCAACTGTACCAGAAACTAGAATAATTCCACCTCAAGCCCCAACCCCTGCCAAGTCACGAACCACCCTCAGAGGACCAAGCACAGACATCCCACCCCAAGCACCGCCTACCGAAAGAACTCCAGCACAAGCTACCGGATACAAGAGGGACAGGAACGGCAAGCCAATTGTGTGCTACAACTGTCGCCAAGGAGGACACTACGCCAACAACTGCCCCTATCCCAAGCGAGTGCCATCCTCCATCCCAAATCCAGAGAAACATACGCCAGATCACCACAAAGAGAAACCAGACACAACCAAAGACACTCCCAATTTGGTCTCAACCAACCCAGATCCGGAGATCGTTTTGCCTACTTCTGATGTAACTCCTCCTCCTAACCCAGAGCACCAGTAGAACTCAGTCCCTTAGTTTTCCCGAGGTTCGCTTCGAATCTCGAGGACGAGATTCTCTGTAAGGGGGATAGGATTGTAACAGCCCTAAAATTAAAAGGGAATAAAATAAAGGAGAAATAATATTAAATGAATTTCTGAATTTGTATTATTAAAGAAAACTCCTAAAAGAGCCTTATTAAAGCCAAACAGAGTCAAATATTCAAAATTTGGACTTGCAAATTTTATGGGATAAACTAGAGACCAAGAAATATTTTTGAGAATTTTTACAAAATTTTTCTAACATATCTTCAAGCCTTAAGCAAATATTTGAATTTCTGGAATTAAATTTAATGGAAAATACATTTTAAATCTAGTTGGGCCGAAACCCTAAATCTCCCTCTGAAAGCCTTTCGGCCCAGCCCAGCACCACCCCTCTCTCTGACGGGTGGGACCCGCTTGTCGGCGCCATTCCCCCCCTCTCTCCTCTCCCGCACGCTCCGCCGGGTCCACATGTCAGCCTCCGCCCGCGCCCCTTCGGTCGCTGCCAAGCCTGGCCCGCTCGTCAGCCCCCTTCCCTTTCGCTCTCAGCCACTGACAGGTGAGGGCCACCTGTCAGGACCATCTTCTTCCTCGGAAGGGGATCTCTCCCCTTCCATTTCTAGCCGGCGCCCCCCTTTCCGATTTTAGCCGCCGGCCGCCAGATCCCGCCGATACGACCACGGATCCCGACCCCCCCATCTCCGGTGATCGCTTTCCCGCAGTTCCCCACGCGCTTCCGCCGTAAATGGCATAAAACCGAGCCCTAAGGAAACCTCACCGGCGCAAGGAAAGTCTCTCCTCGGTTGCCCTCCCTCCGCCTTCCATTCACGCCACCGGTGAGCCCTATAAGACCCCCTGAGTCCACCGCATCCGCCCACACCTCAATCACTCGAGCTCTCCTCATCCCGAGCGCCGCCACTGCCTTTCCGGAAGTTTACCCCTGCTTCGGCTCCGGCAGCCCTTCGCCGACGCCCTGAGCCGCCGCCACTCTCGCCAAGGCCACCGCCGGAACCGTCGTCGCCCGGGCATCCCCGGCCTCGCCTCCGTTCGGGTTCCCCGCCACCGGATCGCCGTCGCCACCGTCGACCCGAAGGCCTTCTTCGCCTCTCCTCGCCGCCGGCCACCTCCGGTCTCCATCCGTCCCCATCTCCGGTACGGTTACACTCCCCTCCCCCTACTCTTTCCGTTTTTGCCGTCGCCTAGGGCCATGGACCCCCGCCGCCGCCGTTCGCCCTCGCCGTCGCACCGCCGGAGTCGGGGACGAAGCCCTCGGCTTCCCCCGTGCCACGCGCGTGCCGGACGGGCTCGGTACCGTGCGATCGGAGATGACCGGCTAGGATTAAAACCCACTCGGGTTTAATCCGGGCCGTCCACTCGGTCAAAGGGGTACCAAGGCCTGTGAGCCGTCGATCGTCACTTATCGCCCCGCACGCGTCCTGGCCGTTGGATCTTGATCCTGCGGTTCTGATCACTCCGGCTCACGCGCGCAGTCACTGGTCCACCGTGGGCCTGGCTCACCGTGGACCAGGGACTGATTTCTGTATAAAATAAAATTCAGAAAATTAGTTTTAAACTTTAAAAATTCATATCTTGCTCAATTTAACTCCAAAATTCACCATTTTGATTCTGGAAAATTTGTCTCTTTATCCTCTACACTTTTATGCAATAAAAACAATATGTTTATTTGGCACATAATAATCTTATTAAATAATAAAGAAAAGTCCCCTTTAGGAAATTAATTAATATTGCAATAAAATAATTCAGATAAACCCTTAAAAATTTATAAAGTACTTTCAGAAGATGTAATGGCTCTATTTCACTGTGATAATACAATAAAAATGGGATAATCATTTTGTCCATGACATTTTAATAAATAACATTCCTAAGACCTCTTTAGGATTTAATTAATATTCCCATTTAAATAATTCAGAAAAACTCTTGACAATTTATATACTAATTTTAGATAATCTATTAACTCCAGTACACTGTTTATAAGCCAATAAAAATATAATAATTCATTTTGCTCATTTTAATTTACTAACCACCATTTCCAAGACCCTTTAAAATAAATGATTAATTCATATAATAGAAATACAACACCCTACAAAAATATTATGAAAAACTATATAATAAATTCAGAGGACTTAATAACTCTGTTCTACTGTTTAATACAACAAAAATAAACATGTTCCCTATGCTCACTTTAATCTATTAACTAATGTTGCAAAAGCCCTTGTAGGATAAATTAAGTAATTTATATAATAGAAGTTAAACACTTTATAAAAATGTCATGACAACTCATATAATAACTTCAGAAAACCTAACCATTGGAGTTCACTATTTTTAATAAAACTAGAATGTTCATCTTGTCCACTTTATTCCACTAAATGATATTGCAAAGGCCCTTTTAGGACATTTAATTAAGGCATTTAAGACGAAGTCAACCCTTTATGAAACCATCCTATATAACAAACTTCAGAAGATCTAAATAACCTAATGTCACTATATTAATGCCATAAAAACATTAAGGTCATGTTATAACTTTTTACTTCAACTCTAAAAAGGGAGAAGTAAAACCCCCTCAGGAAGAATAATTATATCAAGCTATAAAAATTAAGGAATCTCATTAAAAATCAATCTTAAATGTTTAAGTAACAAATCCCTAAAAGTTAAGACTCTATCTCCTTTACTTTATCCAACATAAACATGTATGTTAGTATGATTGATTGTTTTGGATTGTTTATTGAATGCTTTATTTACTTTTCCGTATCGAGAAGACTACGACGTCGTCGAAGATCCGGAGTTCTATCCCGAGGTTCCACCTTCACCCTTTGCGGATCAAGGCAAGTCATCGACCACCTCTGTGGAAACAGTTGATCATATTTGAGCCCATGCTTTGATAAATTATCGCTATAACCCATAGGATAAATATTGCATTAGACAAACATCAAGCCCTACACTTATATTTATTAGATCCCCGTCCTTGTGTGCAAACCCAAGCCATGCTTATTGAGCCTTAACTCCTTGTCACTCTGCAAATATTATATTAGCTAGTGCCCAATGTACCGGCACAACTGCTATAGGATATAAAGAAGGAGTCGTAGATTAGATGGATTCTGGTATATGAAATACCCTGTTATTCTTGTCTCTGGACTCTGTTGGAGTTAGGTATGTTATAAGTATGGTGGGTTCCGGGTGCAAGCTCGGAAACTGGTTGGTCGCACCCGGGGCACTATAAGGACCGGTCTGCGGGATCTGTTGCAAAGCACTTCCGTACCAACCACAAGTCTAATGGGTAAGTCCTAACTGGAAGTGTGGAACACCCCGGCTCTATGCACCATAGTGGAGGGGTACAAGGGGCTAGCCCTCAGGGCGCTTTGTACCGACGATGGCTCAAGAGGGGGTATTGTGGAAACTCGACATGGCGAGACACGGTACGAAACCTATAAGAGGGTGCTATTGAGTCGGGGGAGACCATATGGAAGGTTTTGGCACGAGTTCCCGTGAAATGGGTCATCTCGTTACACTTTGGTGTAAGTGATGAGTGCGTGCCTTGTGGGTACAGTGGTACATCTCTGATCAGAGTAAAATCAATCTTTTCGAAAAGCCGAGCCCACGGTCAAGGGCGGGTTGTGTGACTACTCGCAGTTAGTTTACAATTGTTTGAATGGATGAGTTATTCATGGCATGTAAGGACTGTTGTGCGGGGAGGTAAAACGTACTCCTCGAGTTAGAAGATGATGATGCATACACATGTTTACTTTTCAGTACTAATAAATTGATCACACTTAATGCTTTACAATTATGCTGCTTCCGCAAAACTAGCCACTTTCTCCCTTGTTATTTACCTTGCATTATAATTGCATTCGGTGGCTTGCTGAGTACATCTGTACTCACCCCGTTGACTTACAACATCAGAGCCCGTCTACTACGAGGAGGATGAAGGTCTGGAGTAGCGACCCAGTCAAGGCGAGACTGGAAGGAGGCGTTTATCTAGGACCCTTGATTTTATTAGTTTCTCTTCACTTTCATTCACTTTTGTATTAATGTGGTCTACGAACCGTGAATGATTGCCCGTATTGTACGTGGTCGCTTGATGAACGTCTTGTTTTATTGATTTTCTATGGAATTTCAATAAAGTCCTGATTTGTTGAATCGGGACGTTACACTTTGTTTGGTCGTTTTCAATCGATCATTAACAAGCTTCAGGACAACAAGGCTGAGGGTGCTTAGTTAGTCTCAGATCACGAGCAGGCGCTCAAGGTTCTTCATACCTTGGACCCAAAGATCTGGGAGATCAAGGTATCCTCTATCGTTGAGAGCACTTCTTACGATACCTTGACCATTTCTGAGTTATTTAGCAAGCTGAAGGCCACTGAGGTAGATATCCAGCTGAGATCAAATCTCACTGGCTCTGGATCAAAATCCCTGGCCCTTGCTACACCTTCTGTTGATCCCACTTCAGTGAGCTATGCTGGGTTTTCTTTGATGTCTATCACTGAGGACCAGCTTGAGTCCTTGGGAGATGATGATTTGTGTCTGTTTAACAACCGAGTGCGTCGTGTCTATGACAAAAGGATGTTCAAAAGACACGGCACAAAATCCGGGTGCTTTGAGTGTGGTGATCTAGGACACTTCATCGCCGACTGCCCCAAGCGCAATGGACACAAGAAGGGCATCGGTGGTGGCTTCCACGACTCCGGCAAGCACGATAACTCTTCCTTCAACAAGGGCAAGCCGAAGACCAGATTCTTCAAGAAGGCTCTGAAGGACTACCGGCGAGAGAACAAGAAGCCTGACAAGGCCTTCTTCGCCGAGATGGAGAAGAGCTACTCCAAGCAGTCCACGTCTTCTTCCTCTTCATCGAGCTCAAGCGATGAGGAGATCGTCATCAAGAAGGGGAAGGACAAGGATGATCCGGCGGGCCTCTGCTTCATGGCTTTCGGGGACAGACCGAAGAGCCACTCACATCAGCGCCGAAGATCCCGCAAGAGCTTCTGCTCAATGGCTCTTGGGGATAAGGAAGAAAAGAGCTCCTCCGACGACTCCGACGACGACAACGAAAAGGTATCATCCTATGAACGCGAAATCATTGATTTACTTGAAAGCAATCGTCAGGAGTTGAAATATCGGGAAAAACTGCTTAGGGGGGCCAAGAAGAGGATAGATGAGTTAGAGAGTGAGCTTGCCGTAGCCAACAGCAGAATTGAGAGTCTATCTTTTTCCCCTTGCTTGGGTGATAGCAGTGAGTGCCCGAAGTGTGAGGTGCTTCTGTGTGACCTGTCGACTCTAAAGTCCAAGTACACAGAAAGGGTTGATGAGAGGGACGCTTTGGCCACTGAGCTTGAAAGCGCTCAGCTAGAGCTGAAAGATGCTCAAGCCACTGTCGTCGCACCCTGTGTTGATTGCCCATCTCATCTAGCTGCCTTAGCTGAGCTGAAATCCAAGGGCGATGAGCATTTGGGTAATTTGGAGAGGTTGAGAGCTGAGCTTGCGCAGACTAGGCTAGAGCTTGAGACACTATCAGTTTCACCCACTGTTTGTGAGAACTGTTTGTCTCTTAGAATGGAATTGATCAAGCTGAAAGCCGAAAAGTTTGTCCAAGTAGAGAGTGAGTGTGAGACCTGCTTGTCTCAGGTGGAGGTTCTAGCTTCCTTGAGAGAGGAGCTAGCTGATTCTCAGAATGAGAACTTTTACCTCCGTTCTATCCTGAGTTGGATCAGTGCCAGAGAGCCACAACTCGGCATGATGATCCAGTAGTTCAAGAGGCAGGATGGGTTTGGGGGTAGGTTACACCTACACCAAGGCTGACTTTGAGAGTGCCATTAGCTGGGCGGTGGAGTGGAGTAAAATGACTCCTGAGCAGAGATACCCCAAGACTCACTCCACTGAGTCTTCCCAGGCTTGTCAGCCCAAGGATGGAGTAATTCATGAACCACCCAAAGCTCCACCCAAAAAGCCTATCTGGGTTCCAAAGCCCAAACACCTCTACTCTTCTCTGGACTCTCTTCCTGAACCCTCTCAACCCAAGAAGACCACACCGAACACCACCAAGCCCAAGAACCCTAAACCTCAACCACATCCCAAGAAGCCCACCTATCACTGTGAGTATTGCCAGAGAGACGGGCATCTTGCGGAGTTTTGCTTCAGGAGGAAGCGGGTTGAGAGAGCAGAGAGAGCTCGTGGTGGTCAGGAGCAGTTCTACCAGCAGGGTGGTAGACTGCGTGTTCCTCGACGCGGGGAGAGGCTGGAGGCCAGGCCGTGTCGTGTAGGTGGTGGTAGAGGAGACGGCTTTCTTGCCCGTGCTCTAGTTGGTGGTGTCCGTTCCGGCATAGCTCCAGGCCGTTTTGGCTACGGTCCTGGACCTCGTGGCCGAGGCTTTAGGCAGAACCGAGGACCGTGCTTTGAGCCGCGATTTGGTCCGGACTCTCATTATGATTTCTGCTTTCTGTCTTTTGAGCAGATGGCTCGACACTGGTTTAGCTCTTTTGCTAAACCTGGTGCCGGACCATTTGCTTCCACTTACAGCCACTGATTGTGCAGGATCGGGGACTGGAGGACGTTTGGATCATGGACTCAGGGTGTTCTCGCCACATGACGGGACATCACAGATGGTTCTCCAGTCTCACTCCCCCGAGTTCCAAAGAATACATCACCTTCGGGAACAATGGTCAAGGGAAAGTAAGTGGCATTGGCTCAATTCGCATTTCAGATCATTTCTCTTTGAAGAATGTTGCTCTGGTTAAGAATTTGAACTTCAATTTGATTTATGTTTCGCAACTTCTTGAGGATGGTTTGGAAGTGCGTTTTAAGAAGGGTAATTCTTCTGTGGTTGATTCTAGAGGGTCTTTGATTTGCCAGATTTTACCATTCAGTAAAGTTTTTCGAATTGACTTCTCTAGTTCTTTTGGCCCTTCTCGCTGCTTTATTGCTGGATCTTCTTTTGAGCTCTGGAAGTGGCATAGGAGGTTAGGTCATTTGAGTTTTGATCTGCTAGTCAGGTTAAGCTCTATGGACCTCATCCGAGGATTGCCCAAGCTTAAAATGGAGAAAGATCTAGTTTGTCATCCCTGTCGTCATGGAAAAATGGTTGCCGCTTCTCACTCACCTGTGACTCAGGTGATGACTTCGTATCCGGGCGAGCTTTTACATTTGGACACTGTTGGTCAAGCTCGGTGTTGGGGGAAATTACTCTATTTCCAAGACTTAAAGACTAACCCTCCGTGGGCTCAGTGAAGATCCCGAAGGTGGCGGACTGCTGTTCGGAGCATACGTCGACACGGCCGAAGGCTGCCACGGTGCGAAGTCATAAAGAACCCTTCGAAGGGAAGAAGGAAGCCTCGAAGCAGGAAGACATGATTGATTGGATGTTCAGCTTATCCATCTACCCTGCAACACTTTACCATGTATAACCTTGTTTATAATACCAGATAGTTTCTATTATGTCAGTTGTAATGAAGGGGTAAATAGGTCTTTTCCTTATGCCTTTTTCCCTATAAATACCCCCATTGTACCTTGTAAGGGGGATCCAGAACTAGTTGTTCAAACACACATATTCGGACCACCTGAGCTATTATCCTTCACGGAGGCTCGAGTTAGTCCTAAAGCGCAAACCTCTTGTTTGTTCGTTCTTGATTACCGAGAACCTGTTGGTGTAACATTTACGCCAAAAGTTGGCGCCGTCCGTGGGGATCCAAGTTCTAAAAGCTTGTTCTCTACCGCTGACTGCACTCCGAAGAGCACTTATGGAGGGAGCCTCGGAGTCCCGAGACTCCGCGCACCCTTCAGTTGAGGGCTTCTTAGTGCAGCTCGAAGGCCTTCTCTCGACCCCTCGAGTCGTTCAAAGTCCTCCATCTCCAAAACATCTCAACGGCTAGCCATGCCTCCGAAGCGTGGTCAAGCTTCGGGTCCCCTTCGAAGGTCCCCTCGGACCAACGGAGCCGGGCCCTCAGCTAATCCGACGATTCCTGCAGAGACCACTGGGCGTCGAGCGCCCCGGGGCCCTCTGCCTCCTCCTACAATGCTTCAGACCGACTACGCAGCAAGCCGAGATCCAAAAGTGCCCTCCGACGAAGATGAAGGCCCTCCCGAAACCGAGGCTACGCAGCTAGCCAGGCTTCAGGAGGAGGTATCCAGATGGAGGCAAGAGGCCGCCGATCACCTCCGCACTCAAGCTTCCACCGAAACTCCAAGGGGGCCACAAGACGATGGAGCCCGCAATCCCCCAGAAGTTATACAAGTCCCAGAGGAGGCCGAGAATGCCTCCTTCGATAATGAGTCTCCGTTGCACCCTGATCTACAGAGAGTGCCTTTCGACCCCAAGTTCAAGGCCTCAAAGCTACACAAATACTCTGGGGGGTCGGACCCCGGAGAATTCGCACGCTCTTACGCCCTGGCTATAGAAGCAAGCGGAGGGGTGCGGAGCACCATGGCAAAATGCTTCCCCCTCGCTCTCGAAGGTGTGGCGCTCCGCTGGTTCTGGTCCCTGAAGCCAGGATCGATCAGTTCATGGGAGCAGCTCAAAAAGAAATTCGTGAGCAACTTCCAAGGTACCTTCGTGGCCCCAATGTCCACAGGAAGTTTGTTTCAGGTGAAGCAGCGGGCGGGAGAAACCCTCCGGGAGTACTTCACACGCTTCGCCCACACCAAGTCACAAATCAAGGGCCTCTCTACCTCCTCGGTAGTTGATGCTGCCCGCGAAGGGGTGCTGAACCCCGACCTCCTTAGCAAACTCCATCGGAAGCCAGTAACGTCTGTGGCACAACTCATGGCATACTTCGAACAATATGCCAAGGCAGAGGAAGGATGTCTTCGGCGAGTTGAGGCAACGTTGCCCACCCTCCGGGAAGTCAAAAGGGAACCCGAAGCCGCCGCTACGCCGCAACCTCCACAAGACAACCGCTCCAGCGAGTACAAGCGGGGGAAGAAGCATTTCCGCTCGGAAGTGCTAAACATTACACCTTCAGCCTCGAAGGCACCTGCCAATTTCTAGCAGGTAAAAAGTTTCAAGGCTGGGCCACCAGGGCCTCAAGAAAGGATGCCTGGTAGGCGCCAGAGTCATTTTTGTTGCGTGCATGGCGACAATAGAAGCCATGACACGAAGGACTACAAGACGGTGTTAACCCTTCGGGGTGAATACCTTGAGCGAAATACCAGGCGGGGTACTTCGGAACGAGCTCCACCGACGGCACGCTCGGAGCCTGTTCAAGCTGTGGCCCGAGCTGGTGCCCTCGAAGCCCCCATACGACTACCGGTGGCCAGTATTATGCCACCACCAAAGCAAGAAGACCCGCAAGACCGCGGCAAGAGAGTGGTCCTGCCCATCTCCGGAGGGGGGACCCTCGGCAGCATGTCCAAGAGACAGCGCCGCGAGTACGTCCGCGAGGTCGGGCACATTGGGACTTCAAGTTCCGCTGAAGGGATGCCAGAATGGTCCCGTGTTCCCATCTCGTTCACAGCCAGCGATGCGGTAGGGGTGAAGTTTCCCCATGCTGACCCATTAGTCATCTCTGCCGATATAGTAGGGGCAGATGTGCGGAGGATCCTGGTGGACGGCGGAAGCTCCGCAGACATACTCTTCGTCCAAACCTTCGACCAGATGTGCATACCTCGGAAGCATCTACTCCCAGCAGCCCGACCGCTTCAAGGGTTCTCAGGACCGCCTCTCGATGCCCTCGGCCAAATAGGCCTCGAGGTTGCCTTCGGAGAGGGGCCACTGGCCCGAGTAGAAGAGGTGATCTTCGATGTGGTGGATGCCCCTTACGCTTACAATGCTATCTTCGGTCGAGGGATGTTGAACCAATTCGGGGCTATAGCACATCACAATTACCTTTGTCTCAAAATGCCCACGCAAGGTGGGGTGCTCACTATTTCAGGAGACCAAGCTGTAGCCAGAAGGACAGAGTATGGCCATGGGCAGCCATTGGACCCCCGACAAGTGCATAATGTGGCGAAAAGCGCCGAGGAAGTACCGGAGGCATTGAGCCCTCCGAAGGGATCTTCGCTTAAGCCAAGCCCAGAGGGTGATGTCGAGACAAGAATAATCTCAGAAGACGGCAAAGAGTACCCAGTGAAATTTGGCAAGGGGCTGTCTCCAGAAATAACCACCTCGTTAGAAGAAGTCATCAAGAAAATCTAGACATATTTGCTTGGACCGACGAAGACATCACTGGGGTCGACCGAAGCATCATCGAGCATAGTCTGCTCGTCAACCCGAAGGCCAAGCCGGTGCGCCAGGGGCTCCGAAAGCTATCAGCAGAAAGAGCAAGCTTAGCCAAGGCCGAAGTAGAAAAATTGTTAAAAGCTGGCATTATCAGGGAGGTGGCCCATACTGAGTGGTTGGCCAACCCTGTTTTTGTAAGAAAAAAGGACTCGAGCAAATGGCGCATGTGTATCGACTTCACCTCATTAAATAAAGCATGCCCGCGAGACCCCTACCCAATGCCCCGAATAGATCAATTGATAGATTCCACAGCCGGCTCCGAATTATTAAGCTTCCTCGACGCCTATTCCGGGTACCATCAAGTGTGGCTGAAGCGCGAAGACGAAGCAAAAACAAGTTTTATAACTCCTTCTGGAGTATTCTGCTATGTAAGAATGCCTTTTGGTTTGCGGAATGCCGGAGCCACATTTTCTCGCTTAATAGCTAAGGCTTTAGGTCATCAGATAGGCCGCAATGTCGAGGCCTACATGGACGATATTGTAATAAAAAGTGTACAAAAGCACCAGCATAGCCTAGATTTAGCTGAAACTTTCGAGAGCCTCCGAGCATGTGGAGTACGCCTCAACCCCGAAAAATGTATATTCGGGGCACAAGCAGGGAAACTGCTAGGGTACTTAGTTTCGAGCAGGGGGATCGAAGCCGGCCCAACACAAATAAGTGCGCTGCAAAGAATGGCTCCACCAGAGAATTCTAAGCAAGTACAAAAACTAGCAGGAAGGCTAGCAGCACTCAGCAGGTTCCTGTCCAGATCGGCAGAGAGAAGCCTCCCAATTTTCAAGGCGCTCAAGGGCTCCGAAAGCTTCAGCTGGACGCCGGAGTGCTAGAAGAGCTTCGAAGAGATAAAAGCATACCTCGGAACATTATCAACCTTAACTGTTCCCCTTCTAGGGGAAACATTGCTTTTATACCTTGCAGCAACAGGTTCAGCAGTAAGCGCAGTGCTGGTCCGAGAAGTCGAGCTTAAAGAGAAGCTGGTACAAAACCCAATTTATTTTGTGTCGGAGGCATTATCCGGAGCCAAGATCAGATACTCCGAGCTCGAAAAATTTGCTTATGCCCTAGTAATGGCCTCGCGGAAGCTAAGACATTATTTCTTGGCGCATAACCTCATCGTCCCTACATTGTATCCTCTTGGAGATATGCTTCGAAACAAAGATTCCACAGGCAGGGTTGGAAAATGGGCAGTCGAGCTGGCACCCTTCGAAATCTCCTTCACAGCGAGGACGGCTGTTAAATCTCAAATTATAGCAGATTTCGTAGCAGAGTGGACTCCATCTGCAGTATGGACCCCGGAAGAACCCTCCGACGGTTTCTGGACAATATTCTCCGACGGAGCCTATCAAGCATCAGGTGCCGGGGCAGGAGCAGTCATCCTGTCACCATCAGGGCAAAAGGCAATGTATTCCGCAAGACTCAACTTTCGAACCACTAATAACGTTGCCGAGTATGAAGGAATCTTGCTAGGCCTCCGGAAGGCTAAAGCACTCGGAGCTACAAGAATAGTGATCAAGACAGATTCCCAAGTCGTCGCGGGGCATATTGACAAAAGCTTCCAAGCAAAAAACCCACATCTCGCGCAATACCTTCAAGAAATCCGCAAGGCCGAAGCAGCATTCAAAGGGTTTACAGTTCGAAGCATACCTCGGGCAGATAATCAACTTGCAGATATTCTTGCAAAAGCTGCAGCAGGAGCAGTAGACCTCCCGGAGGGCGCTTTCTATGAAGAATTAGAGCAGCCAGCAGCTGACCAAATACCCTCATCAGAAGTAATGTGCATTCCAACTACGGATTGGCGAGCTCCGATAATAACTATGTTGCAAAGTAGCAATGACCCTCCGGAAGGCCCAGAAGCTCGAAGATTGCAATCAAGAGCTCGAAATTACAAACTTATTGGGGAAGTGCTGTACAAAGCCGGAGTATGCTCACCATTGCTTCGATGCATCTCCCAGCCTGAAGGTCAAGACATACTTCGAGGCATCCACGAAGGGCTGTGCGGAGGTCATCTAGCCCCTCGAGCACTAGCAGGCAAGACGCTCCGGCAAGGGTTTTATTGGCCAACAATCGTCAGAGACGCTGAAGACCTGGTTCGAGCATGCCAAGGCTGCCAATGGATGGGCAGAAGGAGCCATCGCCCGCCAGCTCAGCTTTAGGTTATTGCCCCGGTATGGCCGATGGCTAGATGGGGCATGGACCTCATAGGCCCTTTCCCACCAGCAAAAGGCGGGTTGAAATTTGCGGTGGTAGCAATCGAATACTTCTCAAAATGGGTGGAAGCGGAGCCACTAACAGCCATCACCTCAAAGAACGTACAAAGATTCTTCTAGCAAAATATTATATGCAGGTTCGGAGTCCCCAGAGAATTAACGGTGGATAATGGAACCCAGTTCGAAGCTGATACCTTTCAAACATTTTGTAAAGAACTGGGCATTAAGCTATGCTTCGCAGCAGTGTGACATCCGCAATCCAACGGGGCCGTCGAACGAGCCAACGGGAATATCCTCTCCGGGTTAAATCGCCGAATTGTGGGATTGGCCAAGGGCCTATGGGTCGAAGAGCTACCTAAAATTTTATGGTCCATCCGAACCACTCAAACTAGATCAACCGGTTTCACGCCATTCAGATTGCTCTTCGGAGACGAAGCCATGACCCCTACGGAGCTCAAAGGGGAGTCACTTCGCGTAATTCAACACGGAGACGAAGATGATCGGAGTACTTCAATAGATTTGTCAGAAGAGACAAGGCTTCGAGCTGTCGCCAACCTGACTAAGTACCAAGAGCGCACAAAAACGTGGTATGACCCGAAAGTCAGATTAAGCGAGTTAAAACCAGGTCATCTAGTATTGCGAAGTGTAATAGCTCCGGGGAAGCTAGGAAACAAATGGGAAGGACCATATGTTATCTTACGCTCAGGACGCCCCGGATCGTTTAAATTAGCTAATTTAGAAGGAGAAGAGTTGAAACATGCGTGGCATGCGGAGCACCTTAAGAGATATTACGCTTAAGGCTTCCGTGTAATCACTTGTAACACTTCTTTTGTCTATAAATAAAGATAAGGGTTGAAATTTGTTTTGCCCTTCGAACATCCCATCCTCCTGATGGACGCATTAGGAGGTCGGTGATGCTAGTAGAGCCAAGCATTTTTCGCAAAGACCCAAGGGGCTGACTGCGAACCATTGGTTTAGTGGCTCCGCCAACCTACGGATTCCAGGCTCCGGCTTGTTAGGATCCGTAGCAGAGTCTAAGGACTTTAAATAAAACAGAATTTCAAGCCTCCGGGTGCGAAGTGTCTGTAAAAGAGCCGAAGGTGGCCAACCTACGGATTCCAGGCTCCAGCTTGTTAGGATCCGTAGAAGAGTCTAAGGACTTTAAGTAAAACAGAATTTCAAGCCTCCGGGTGCGAAGTGTCTGTAAAAGAGCCGAAGGTGGCCAACCTACGGATTCCAGGCTCCGGCTTGTTAGGATCCGTAGAAGAGTCTAAGGACTTTAAATAAAACAGAATTTCAAGCCTCCGGGTGCGAAGTGTCTGTAAAAGAGCCGAAGGTGGCCAACCTACGGATTCCAGGCTCCGGCTTGTTAGGATCCGTAGAAGAGTCTAAGGACTTTAAATAAAACAGAATTTCAAGCCTACGGGTGCGAAGTGTCTGTAAAAGAGCCGAAGGTGGCCACACTTCAGATTCCAGTTTCCGGCTTGTTAGGATACGTAAAAAAAATAATAAAAACTTTGATGATGGGATGTGCAAGTTCGAAGCATGCAGGCGTTCAGACAATCATTGTGCCTAGCGAACCCTTTTTGTATGATAAAGGCTCCGCCACCCACAAGGTGGGTAGGAGGATAGGAGTCACACGGCATACTGTCGAAGCATCCCACATTAAAATATACATCAAGAAAAATTGTTATCTAAACCCAAATAAAAACGGAGACCCTTTCGACCCCTAGAGCTACCCCTGCGGCTACTTTGCTCTTCGGAGCTTGAAGTCGTCTTTTTAGGCCGGGCACTTCTCTTTTTTCTCGAGGCTCGCAGTTTCTTCTGTTCCTCCTAAAGTTCAGCCCATGTCAAGAGCCTTTCGGAGCCTGCCTCGGCAAGGTTTTCGGCTTGGTACTACGAGTCGGACCAGTCAATAGGTTCGGAAGATGAAGACCCCTCCGCCTTCTCTTCCTCTTTAATATAAGATAAAACGTCCCTTCGTACTTCAAGGGTAACCTCCCCCTGTCTCCGTGAGGAACAGAGAAGCGGGAGCGGCGGTAAGGTCTCAAACTCTCAAGGACTGCCCACTCCTTTCGAAGCTCGGCGGTAGTTTCCAGAAGTTCGAAGTCAGGGCTCGAAGGGCATGACAAAACCTAAAAAGAGCAGAACACCCAAGACAAGTACTGTTTATAACTTTTTCATTAATAAAACAAGGTTTACAAGGCCACAGGTACACAGCAGTCCTAAGCGGCTAGACCTGCGGGTCGGCTGGCGAAGCTGGAACCGGAGGGGCTGGTGAAGCTGGGAGTGGTGGCTTCGTTTGAGCTTGCTTCTGCCGGTGAGCCTCGTCGATCCAGGCCTTAGCAGCGACCTTGTGGTCCGTCTTCCAGGCTGATCGGAAGGCTTCCCAAGCCGAAGCCACCTCCGAAGATGGCCGCAGCAAGTCATCATCCGCAAAGCCTCTAGGGGACGAGCTTCCAACCGAGCCAAGAGGAATCCGAAGAGATTCAAGGTGATGAAGAACCCCGATGCCAGCACACTGTCCGGAGATCTCCCCGTACCGAATGCTGGAGTTCTTCATCAGCGACGAAGCAACCTGGATCCTCGTCAGCTTTCGGTCGAGTGGCTCGTAGGCTGCGGTGGAGGACGAAGGGCACATAGTGCCGAAGTACTCCAACGTACCCTGAAGAGCTTCCAAGGTATGATCAGCAGTGCTGGAATTTTTCCTTTCTGCTGCTTCCAGGTTCGCAACAGTCGCGTCCACTGCGGCCACCCGGAGCATCAAAGAACTCTTTTGACCCATTGCTTGGCTAAGAGCCCCTCGAAGCTCCACCAACTGTGCGTTCGAGGTAGCTGCGTCCTGACGAAGCTTTTCGACCTTCGGCTTCGGCTTCCTGGGCTGACGAACGAAGGGCTTCAAGGGCTTCGTCAGATGCTGCCCTAACCTTCCGTTCCTCCAAAACTTCTTCCTCCAGTCTGAGGGACCTCCCGGTGGAGTCGTTGAGGGCCGCCTGGAGGGTGGTGACCTTCCGGTTGAGTCGATTAATTTCGACCTCGGTGGAAGTCGCTGCCGCTCTAGCCAGGGCAAATTGCTGCAAGAAAAACTAGGTAAGCACTAAAGAAGTTATGACCATTAAAATATAGCAACTGTGGTGTCTTTTTCATACCTGAAGGGCAGCCCTTTCGAGGGCCGTGTTGAGGGTCGAAGCCCTAGTCTCGCTCAAGGTGGAGACCAGCTCCGAGTTAGCAATATCTTGGCCTCTCTTAGCCAGGGGCTCCAGGAGTCCTCGAAGGCCGCTCCGGTGCTCCAAGAAAGGAGCCAGTAGAGGAAGCCAAGACAAAGCTCGGGCGTCGTCCGCTGCGGCCTCATCCTCCGAATTACCGACGGAGGGTGCGGTTTGGCCAGGACGAAGGCCGAGGCTAGAAATGCTCTTACCCCTCCCCGGCACGAAGGGAGGAGAAGCAAGAGCACTCAGACCCCCGGCCGCCACCTCTCCGGCCGGAACCACATTGTCGGAAGCGACTTCGGTGGTCGAGGTAGCCGCGGCCGGAGCCAACTCCGTCCCGGGAAGCACGTCGTCCGCCCCGAAGGACACGTTCTCTGCCACCAGGCTCGGAGCCCCCAGAGGAGCAGAAGGGTCCGCTCGGATAACCGTCTCCGAGGAAGCAGGGACTTCCGGCGCCACCAAAGCTTCGGTACCCGAAGAGGTAACTGCTTCAATAAAAAAATTAATAAGCATGTTTTACAGATAGCAGGCGAATATTGACAAAGAAGGAGGAGCTCCGGAAGAATACCTCTGAGAGCTTCTTGAGGAAGGATCGCCGGATCCTCCAAGACTTCGTACATCCGGAGGATATTATCGAAGTCATCCCCCGAGGTCCTACCCTCGGTATCCTCCATCAGAGTTGCAGTCTCCGCAGGGACCGCTTCGAGTGAGGGCAAGTCGGGAGTAGAGTCCGACTCCACCGGCACGGCGACGGGTGCGGGAGGAGTCGTTGGAGTTACACTAACCCCCTCCCTGACAGAGATGTTTGGGGGGACCTCCCCCATATCTTCGTCAATCAGGAGGTAGGCTTCGAAAGCCTTCGCCGTCGCACCTTCGGAGTCTTCTGCCTCTTCGGGAGTTGGGCTCCGCTCGTCCGGCGACGAAGAAGACGAAGCTGGCGTCAAGTGGGGAGGTTGCCTCGCTGCCTTCTTCTGAAGCGGTTGCTTACTAGTTTTCTTGGAGGACTCGGCCGCTGCTTTCCTCTTGCGGCCAGCTGCTCTGGTTGGGGCGAAGTCGGGAAGCTGCGGGGGCTCCATGCCGAGGGCTCTCCACACCCTGTTTGATCGCTCCCAACTCCCCACCAACTCCAGCCTTCTCTGCCTCTCGGCCACCGAAGGGGCTCCGAGAATTCGTTCGGTGGCCCGAACTATGTCTTCCGGAGCCAATGCCAGAGGCGCCGCTGAAAGGAAAAGGTATAGAAGTATGAGTATAACTAATCTGTTCATATAATATGATGCAGCAGGGAAAAGATGTACCTAAGTTTCGGAGGTCCCCCTCCGAGGCTTGTGGGATCATGATTGGCCAGTTGGCTCCGAGGGGAGGGATCCGAAGACCGACGAACTCCTCGGCCAGATCGCGCATGCTCATACGGCGGGCCACTGAAGCGAGCAACCCTAGCCTCGTCGTGAGCAAGCTAGGGTTCGGGGAGATGTCGGCCTCCTTCCGAAACCAGATCTCTTGCAGAGGGCCCGAGAGAGGGGAGTCCTCTCCGACTTTGGCGTAGAACCACCGAAGTATCCAGTTTGTGTACCATCGGTCGTTTATGGCTTTGGCAGGGAAATGAAGAGCATGCTCCCTCCGCAGCTGGAAGTTAACGCTTCCGAAGGCTATCGTCACCTTGGAATCCCCCGGTTCGTCTTGAGGCTTCGGTTGGCAGATGGCCTCGTGGGTCGCCGCGAAGATTTCGGAGCGGCCTTCGCATCCCTCAGCCCGAAGCGCCCATTCGAAGACAGCCAGGCGGACAATCGCGTTGGGGGACAGTTGAGGGAGGGTTATGTGGAACAAGTCCAGCACCTCTGCCAAGAAATCCACAGCCGGCAGTCCCAAACCTGCCTCGAAAAAGGCTTCGAAGACCACCACCTCTCCGCTTCGTGGTCGTGGGGTTGACTCTGTCCCAGGAACTCGAGTCCTCATTCCCGTCCCCAGCTTTCCTTCCACTGCCTCTTCTATTGATTCAGCAGTGCTCAACGACTGGCCGATGATGAAGCTTTGCGCAATCTTCTTCTTGGAAGGCGGGCGGAGCGCCCGAGGGTTCCTGGGCCAAGCACCGCTCGGACCTCCCGCCGTTACCGCTGCTGCCGAAGCAGCCCACGCCTGTCTCTGCGCCAAAGTGTTGGCCGCCGCGGGAGTGGTGTGGCTAGTTCTCGCCATCGCTCTCAAGTGCTCAAGGAGTTGGAGGATTGGGAGAAAGGGGAATTGCAGGTGGTGAATGCGGTAAAAACTCTCGGTTAATCTCCGTTTTCCCCTTTTTATAACCATACAATCAGTACTACTCTTCGGGTAGTTTCACTTTGCAGGTCCTGCCTCCGTCACCGACAAGCGGGTCCGGTCACTGGAACGGCGTATGAACCGCTGAAGAAATCGACCGTTACCTTTTTTACAGAAGGTAACGGCTATTTGCGCCGTAACGGTCGTATTGACGGTACCCCACGACGTTCGCCCTCCGTAACCGTCTCCACGACAAGGGCACTCCGTAACCGTTTTCGCGACGCTCACGCTCCGAAACCGTTCCATTCCCAGGGAGTTCTCTCACTGTGCCAAAACTTGAGGACGAAGGTTCTAAAATATTGGGCTCAAAATCCTGGGCTAAGTCATAACATCTTCAAATTCCCTTTAAGCCTCAGAAACTAGAAATGTTCCTTTTGTATACTGCCTTCTTTCTAAAACAGGTTATCTACAGAAAGGCGTATTCGAGGGGCTACTGTTGGGGGAAATTACTCTATTTCCAAGACTTAAAGACTAACCCTCCGTGGGCTCAGTGAAGATCCCGAAGGTGGCGGACTGCTGTTCGGAGCATACGTCGACACGGCCGAAGGCTGCCACGGTGCGAAGTCATAGAGAACCCTCCGAAGGGAAGAAGGAAGCCTCGAAGCAGGAAGACATGATTGATTGGATGTTCAGCTTATCCATCTACCCTGCAGCACTTTACCGTGTATAACCTTGTTTATAATACCAGATAGTTTCTATTATGTCAGTTGTAATGAAGGGGTAAATAGGTCTTTTCCTTATGCCTTTTTCCCTATAAATACCCCCCATTGTACCTTGTAAGGGGGATCTAGAACTAGTTGTTCAAACACACATATTCGGACCACCTGAGCTATTATCCTTCACGGAGGCTCGAGTTAGTCCTAAAGCGCAAACCTCTTGTTTGTTCGTTCTTGATTACCGAGAACCTGTTGGTGTAACATTTACGCCAACACTCGGGTACGTTCAGTCGGTGGGAAGTGGTAAACACTTGTCATTGTTGACGACTTTTCTCGATTCTCGTGGGTTTTCTTTTTGGAGTCTAAGGATGAAACTTTTCAGTTTGTTCATGACCTGATTTTGAAGCTGAACAATGAGAACAATGGTCGGATGCGAGTAATTCACTCTGACAACGGCTCTGAGTTCAAAAATTCTCAGTTCATCAGCTTCTGTAGTGATCAAGGTCTTGACCATCAGTTTTCTTCTCCTTACACTCCCCCACAGAATGGCGTTGTGGAACGAAAGAACCACACGCTAGTCGAGATGGCCAGGACGATGCTCGATGAGCACAGGACTCCTAGGCGGTTTTGGGCTGAAGCCATGAACACGGCTTGCTATCTGGCCAGCCGCATTTTTCTTAGAGCTTACCTAGGTAAGACCTCATATGAGTTGCGGTTTGGCAGGCAGCCCAAGGTGAGCCACTTGCGAGTGTTTGGCTGCAAGTGCTTTGTGCTCAAGAAGGGAGGGCATTTGGACAAGTTTGAGTCTCGTTGCTGGGATGGTGTTTTTCTTGGCTACGCTTTGCATTCTCGAGGCTTCCGTGTTTGGAACCTCGAATCCCAGCTGCTTGTCGAGACTTGTGAGGTTTCATTTGATGAGTCCTTGCCTTCTTTGACTCCTTCTTTTGTGCCTTCTGATGGTGAGCTCGGAGAGTCCATCTTCGAGGAAGATGAGGATACTCCAGCCGCTAATGAGGCTGGGCCTTCTGTACCCCCTGCAGAGCCCACACCTTCTGAGACTTCGACAAAGGACGAGGGCGGACCTCTGATCACTTCTTCCTCTTCGATCGAGCCCCCTCAGTCGAGTCCAGAGGTGCCAGCTGCTGACTCTGATGAGGTGACTTCATATCACCAGGGAACCCGAGCAGTTCAGCGTGATCACCCCTCAGAGCTCATCATCGGTGATTTGACTGAGAGAACTTTGCGTTCATCTACCTCTCTTGCTGTGTTTGCTGAATCTGCTTTTGTTGCATCTTTTGAGCCCAGAGATGTTTCTCATGCTCTTTCTGATTCAAATTGGATTAATGCTATGCAAGAAGAGCTTGAGAATTTTGTCCATAATTGGGTTTGGACACTAGTTGAGCCACCACCAGGATGCAACCCCATAGGCACCAAGTGGGTGTTCAAGAACAAACAAGGTGAAGATGGGGTTGTGGTGCGCAACAAAGCTCGACTAGTTGCCCAGGGTTTTTGCCAGAAGGAGGGTATTGACTTTGAAGAAACTTTCGCCCCTGTTGCCCGTCTTGAGTCCATTCACATTCTCTTAGCTTTTGCCGCTTCGAAGGGTTTTAAGCTTTTTCAAATGGACGTCAAGAGTGCTTTTCAGAACGGGTTCATAGAGGAGGAAGTTTATGTTAGGCAGCCCCTCGGTTTTGAGAACCCTAAGTTTCCTCGACATGTTTTTAAGCTACAAAAGGATTTATATGGGTTGAAGCAAGCCCCCAGGGCTTGGTATGACCGGTTGAAGCAATTTTTGTTGGGGAAGGGCTTTGTGATGGGTTCGGTGGATAAAACTCTTTTCTTGCTCAGAGATGCTTCATATTTTTTAGTCGCTCAGATTTACGTGGACAATATTATTTTTGGCGGTACTACTAATGATCTTGTGTCCAAGTTTTCTGAGCAGATGCACAGTGAGTTTGAGATGAGCCTCATGGGTGAGCTCAAGTATTTCTTAGGGCTCCAGATCAAGCAGACCAAGGACGGCACCTTCATCCACCAAGGTAAGTACACTCGCGACATGCTTAAGAAATTTGACTTTGGTGGTGAATTGAAGCCGTAGATGACCCCGATGGGCACATCTGGGGTTTGGATAAGGACGAGAGCGGCGTCAAGGTCAACGAGAGGGAGTTTCGAGGGATGATCGGTTCACTGCTATACTTGACGGGGACAAGACCGGACATTCAGTTCGCCGTGGGACTTTGCGCGCGTTTTCAGTCTTCACCACGCGCGTCTCATCGGCAGGCTGTCAAGCGCATCTTCAGGTATCTCACTTATGCGCCTGATCTTGGTCTTTATTATTCAGCATCATCATCTCTTGATTTATCTGGCTTTTCGGACGCCGACTTTGGTGGGTGCCGGTTGGATCACAAGTCGACTTCCGGTACCTGCCAGTTTCTTGGCTCTTCCCTTGTTTCTTGGTCTTCTCGAAAGCAATCTGGAGTTGCTCTTTCGACCACAGAGGCTGAGTATGTAGCTGCTGCTAGTTGCTGCTCACAGTTAGTTTGGATGATTTCCACTTTGCGAGATTTTGGGTTGTTCTTTCCTACCAGGGTTCCATTATTTTGTGACAGCACCAGTGCGATTAGTGTAGGGAAAAACCCATGTCTCCATTCAAAAACCAAACATATTGATGTGCGCTTTCACTTTCTAAGGGATCAATATGAGAAAGGTGTCATTGACCTTGTTCATGTTGATACCCATCATCAGTTGGCTGACATTTTCACCAAACCCCTAGATCAGTATACCTTTGAGCGTTTACGAGGGGATTTGGGTGTTGTGTATCCTTTCTAGGATATTTTGCGTCAGATTTCTTTCTACTTTACTCTTTTCTTGAGTCTTTTTGTGTGTGTTCATATCTTGCATATTCACATATCACACTTTGAGCCTGCTTCTGTTATATGATTGAACTGCTTTACTTATTCTAGCTGGTACATGCTTTTGATTACTTGTCGATGATCATGCTTCAGTTCACTTGATATGTCTGATATCTTTCATATGCATGGCTTTTATGCTTTAAACTTGAAAAATGATCACCATTGCTTCTGGTAACTAGCATGCGTAGGCTGAATGTTCTTGCTATCTGTTACATGCCTCGTAGCTAGTTCCTGACTTAGATGCAAACAAGCAACTTGGACATCTTTCTGCTTTAAAACATGGAAATGTGCTGTAAAAATGATGAAAAAAATCAAGAAAAAAATGAAAATTCCATGTCTCTTATGCATAACTTGAAAAGATCCAGGTGGGTTTGCTTTGTCTCATTGCATTGTTCTAGACTGCGTACCATAGCACTTTGGTATGAACTAGGACAGTATAATGTATACCAAGACCAATGTCTTAAGCTTTTGATGGTCCAGTTCTGGCCTAGGCTTGACTTGGTCGGTTAGCATAAGGTTTGACATGCAAATAACCCCTGGCATAAATGAAAAAGAGAAAAGAAAAAGCTTGAAAATTGAAATGATAACAAGTTTGCTGAAGCACTTTGATTTGGACAATGCTTATCTTGGTAGATATCAGTTAGCTTTTGCATCTCATGCTTTACCTTGCTTGTTTACTGGAAAATGTGGTGATGCTTTTGTTCTGCAAAAACTAAAAAATGCGTGCTAATGACTTTCTTTAGATATCATCTGTTGCACTGATCATGCCATGTGTCTCCGACAGTATGTCTTTTGCTATACTTGTTAGATGTTGTAATTGCAGTCAATCATATCTGAGAAGCATGCTTTCTACACTCCACATGCACTCCAGTTGAATTCATTGCATATTTTGAGGGGCAGTTGCATTTCAGGGGGAGTCTGTGTCTCTTTTGAGTGCTTGATGAGTTCACTTGTCAACAAGGGGGAGAAAATTTGGGATAAGAGTTCGAGAGGGAGTTTTTTTTTGTCTCACTTACTCTTTTGATATCCTTGTTGATGTTTCTGAGATCGCACTCATTCTGAGCTTTTACCTTTGGTTAACCATAATGACCGCTTCTTGCTTTTGTTCGGCTTTTGGTCATTAGGGTTAAACTTTTACCTTATTTTCTTCTTCTTTGTTTTCTTGTGCTTTTGTTTTTCGTGTTTCCACTGTTGTTTGCAGGTACTGAAGAGCTGAAGAAGTGAAGTGTTGACAATGCACACATCAAGGGGGAGATTGAGGAGCCATGCTGAATAGCGTGGGCCTCATGGCTCTAGATGTGATGAGTCATTGTCAACGATAGTCAAAAAGGACTGAGAAGAGTGAAGATCTGCTGCGTCTTGGGCCGTGTGTGACTCAGGTACACGGGCAGCAAGCGATTGTCGGGCAGAGGAGGCTGCGAAGTCGGGCTGGCCCAATCTGGGTACATGGGCCAGAAGCAGTAGAAGACCCACTGGGCTGTTGACCATGATTGACTCAGGTACACGGGCGGTGAGTGATTGCCGGGCTGAGAGAGCCGCGGAATCAGGCCGGCCCAATCCGGGTACCTGGTGCAAAGTCGGTGGAGGCTTTGTCAGTTTCGGCGCAAAACTGACAACCGTTGATTCTGTATCGGACTGTCTAGAAGAGAAGCCGTAGTCGCTACGAAAGCTTAGCTTCCGGATAAGTCATCTGTATCTCTAGGCCCACAGTCAGTCAGACGTGTCTGTAAAAATTCCTAAGGGCAGTTTAGTCTTTTCCTTTATTCCTGCGTCTGTAAAAAACCCTAAGGGGCTGGTGGAATATTCTAGGTCATTGGGCAGCCTATAAATAGGACCCCAATCCCTAGGGTTGGACTACCCCTTCTAGAATTCACTTTTCAATCTATTGGGTCATTTTGTTCCCTGTTTTCTCTCTCCTGCTCCTGTGTGCGCTGCCAGGTAGTGCTTCTGTTTCTTCTTGAGATTCATTCTGTTCACTGTTCTGGAAGAATTTATTTCTGCTATTTTTGTGCGAAGCATTTGTGTGCGCAACACTTCATTTAATATCTTTGTTGTTGTGTGCATGCGGCTAGTTTATTCTCTGAGAAGAAGCTTCTCTATTGCTGCGGTTTGTTCCTCACGAGGAGTACTAGTTCTTACTGTTTGCAATCTTCGAACTTAGACTCTTCCAAGAGCTTCTTTGCCAGCTAAGATGGAAGGCTTATCTTTTTTCTCATTAGATTAGTTTTTTACCATTTTAGCCCTATTAAGGGTACCAAATAGTTTCCACTATGTCGGTTGTAATAGAGGGATAAAAGGGTCTTTTCCTTAATGTTTGGGCCTATAAATACCCCCCATTTTACTTTGTAAGAGGGACCGAATACAAGTTATTCAATACACACTTCCGAACTATTTTAAGCTATTATCATTTCGGAGGCTTGGAATAGTTTCCTTCGCAAACACTTCGTTTGTTAGTTTCTAATCTTCATAAACCTGTTAGCGTAATCTTCTACGCCAACAATATCAAAATCAGCAAAGGAAGATTCAAATCAGTTTCAATTACTCAAACCAAACTAGCTAAATTTGATTTGAACACTCAAACTCAGTATCAACAAATATTGACACAATCTAGACAGCTATACTTTTAAGATATTATGCCAGCTGACCTCAGGAACAGAATTAGACCTCACTCCTTTTCAGATACACAAGTCAAACAACAAAATCAGATCAGTCTAAACAGATTAGAGAAAGACATTTTTGAAATTCACTAAAAACCTGAACAAAACTCACTGAATGTTCATGTGAACAAGGACCAGTAGAACAGGATGAAATCAAATGAACAACCAGATTAGATGCACAACAATTTCTCTGTAAACAAAACTTCAAGTTATTAGGCAATAGGAGATTGTATCTTGCATATTTAGGCAGGGCGGTCAATTAGGATCAGACCTGCCATGTTTAGATATTGTGACCTTGTATATTTAGGCAGGGCGATCAATTAGGATCAGACCTGCCATGTTTAGAGATTGTGATTTATTTCCTATCCATGTATTTGTATACTACCATATATAGCAGCAGCAGCTGCCCTATAAAAGAGGCCCCTCTCCATTGAGAGCATGGCCAATTTCCTCAACCTCACCTCTCTACATGGTATCAGAGCAATCTGATCTTGGCCCTCCCTCTCATTCCCCAACCTAGCTGCGCCGCCCAACAGCCGCACCAGCATGTCCTCAGAATCCTCAACCACCTCCGCCATGGCTGACGCCATCAACCCAGCGTTTGCCCATATGCTCTAGTAAACGTGAAGACCCACATTCCCATGACCCTCGAGCTGCGACCCTCTAACTACACCAAGTGGTCGACAGCCTTCCACGCCACGTGTGGCAAATTCGGGCTGCTCCAGCACCTTGCCATCGTCTCCCCTACGCCCACCAATGATGCATGGGTACATGCTGACTTTTGCATCCGCAGTTGGATCTTCGGCACCGTCTCCGACTCCGTCCTCAACCTCGCTATGACCGCGTCCAACAGACCACCAGCCAGCTCTGGACGTCCATCGTCGCCCTGTACCAAGCCAACAAGGCGCCCCACACCGTCTTCCTAAGTCACGAGTTCCACTCGATGATCCAAGAGGACTCCTCCATTGAAAAGTACTGTGTGCGCATGAAGGAGGCTCCCGACAGTCTTTGCAACGTCGACCAGACCATCACCGAGCCCGACCTTGTCCTCAACCTACTCCGCGGCCTCATTGAGAAGTACCAATCTGTCGCCGACAACATCGCCGCCCAGGAACCTCTCACTTTTGTTGTTGCTAGGAATTCGCTCCTCCTCAAGGAGCTACATCTCAAGAACGAGGACAAGGTCCGCGCCGCTTCGGCCCTTCTCGCCACCTTCAACGGCGCCCCTAGTGGCGCCCTGTCGGCCGTAGTCCAGCAGCAACAGCCGCGCTAGCAGCAGCACGGCAATGGTGGCCGCCGCGACAATAGGCACGACAACACCCGGCGCGACAGCAAGAGTCAGCCCTGGGGTTTTGATCCTTGGACTGGCACACGTGTCAACTCCGGCGAGCATGTCATACCTCCCTGGGAGCGCGACCAGGGCAGTTCCGGCGCCCCTGGCAGCCACCCATGGTAGTCCCCACGCCAACAGGGGCTGCTCGGTGCCCCTCCTCAGGCGCAGACAATATTCACCCCCGTCCAGACTGGTGGACCGACATGGGACTCGGCTGGCCTAATTGCTGCCCTGCAGCACCTGGCTGTCCAGGGCAGCCCCTCATGGGTTGTTGACTCAGGCGCTTCAACTCACATGGCTACCTCTGATGGTATGCTCCTCCAGCGCCTTCCCCCCTCCACCTCATCTATAACAGTAGGCAATGGCACTAGTATTCCGGTCACATCCAGAGGTCACTCCATCCTACCCACCACCTCAGCAAACTTCTCCCTTAATAGCATTCTTGTCGCCCCTTCTCTCATTCATAATATTTTATTTGTTCGTCAATTCACCCGCGAAAATCGTTGTTCTCTTGAATGTGATGCTCTTGGCTTTTCTATTAAGGATATCTAGACGAGACGAGTGATTCATCGCTGCAATAGTACCGGCAATCTCTACACCATACCTGCTATCCCTCCGACCGCTGGCGCCTCCTCACATGCTCTCCTAGCTGTTTCGTCGACCCTTTGGCACCAGCGTCTCGGCCATCCAGCACCTGCTGCTTTAGAACATCTAAATAAACTTCATGTTGTTTCCTGTAATAAAGTAGACCGCTCCCTCTGCCATTCATGTCAGCTAGGCAAGCACACGCGTCTACCCTTCAGTACCTCCCAGTCTTGCACTCATGCACCATTTGAACTAATTCTTTGTGATGTTTGGACCTCTCCCATCCCTAGTATTTCTGGTTTTTCATACTATTTAGTCTGTCTGGATGATTACAGTCACTATTGTTAGGTTTTTCCTCTCCACCGCAAATCCGAGGTCCACCAACACTTAGTTCAGCTCACAACCCTTGCACAAACCCAATTTAACCTCCCTGTAAAATGCTTCCAAACCGATAATGGCAGAGAATTTGTCAACACAGCCAACACCACCTTCTTCGCTGCTCGGGGAACACTTCTTTGTCTCTCCTGCCCATACACTTCCCCTCAAACTGGCAAGGCAGAACGCACCATCCGCACACTCAACAACTCAATTCGCACCATGCTACTCCACGCTTCAATGCCGCCCACATACTGGGCTGAGGCTCTTGCTGCCGCCTGCTACTTACTCAACAGGCACCCTTCCTCCTCCATATCCCATGAGGTTCCTTTCACTCGCCTCCATGGACAGCCACCCACCTACAGCCACCTTCGCGTCTTTGGGTGCCTCTGCTATCCAAACCTACAGGCCACTTCCCCACATAAGCTCGCATCTCGCTCTACGGCTTGCATTTTCCTTGGGTATCCTTCCTCTCATAAGGGCTATAGGTGTCTTAACCTGACAACTCAACACATCATTATTTCTCATCATGTTGTGTTCGATGAGACTGTTTTTCCCTTTTCCACCACCGGCGTCATCCCATTCCCTCGCTCCCTAGATTTTCTTCTGGACAACGATTCAGTTTCGGTGCCTTGCTCTATTGTTCCTGCAGGTGGAGGTTCCTCCTCGACAACCACGATTTCCCCTTCCACCTTGGACGCTGTGCAGCCGCCCCCTGATGATGAGTCGGACCCAGTTCTTCTCCTACCTGGGGGATGCAGCCCTGTGCCCCCCAGCCCCAGTTCGGCTTCTCCACCATCGGGCGGGTGTGGTCACGTACCCCCGCCTGGTCTTCCTATGGTTTCATTCCCACGGACCTACAATCGATGACCATAGCTGGTGCCTGCGCCACCAGCTGTCCCTGCAGCACCGACGCCCCAGGCTACATCCACAGCTGCAGATCCATCTCCGTCACTCACGCGCACCAGGACCGGCGCCCTAACCATCGCCTCTAGCGGCGAACTACCGCAGCACTCTGGCCGATGCAAACTGGTGGGCTGCAATGATGGATGAGTCCCAGGCCCTCGTCGACAACAACACGTGGCGTCTTGTTCTGTGCCCTCCTGGCGCGAATGTTGTGACGGGCAAGTGGATTTTCCGGCACAAATTCCATGCCGATGGGTCCCTCGCTCGTCACAAGGACGGCTGGGTGGTCCGCGGATTTTCTCAACGAGAAGTCATTGACTACAACGAGACTTTCAGTCCGGTGGTCAAACAGGCCACCATTCAGACCATTCTCAGCATTGTCGTCTCCTGTGCTTGGCCGATCCATCAGCTGGACGTGAAGAATGCCTTTCTTCACGGCCACCTCAACGAGACAGTCTACTACCAGCAGCCACCAGGTTTCGTCGACCCCGCCGCTGCAGATCACGTCTGCCTCTTGCAAAAGTCCCTGTACGGACTGAAGCAGGCCCCGAGAGCTTGGTACCAGCGGTTCGCGGCCTTCCTTCAATAGCTCAGCTTCGTAGCCTCCTCCTCTGACATGTCCCTCTTTGTTCTCACCGAGGGGACGAGTCTCGCCTACTTGCTGCTCTACGTCAACGACATCATCCTCACCATCTCAACTCCAACTCTTCTGTAGCAACTCATGGCCTGACTCCAGTCTGAGTTCACCATGACCGACTTGGGTGCTCTCCACCACTTCCTCGGAGTCGCCGTCACCCGCACCTCTGACGGCCTGTTCCTATCGCAGCGACAGTACGCCGTCGATCTCCTCCAGTGGGCGGGCATGGCTGAGTGTCATCCTACGACAACCCCTGTTGACACTCAGGCCAAACTCTCCGCCCATGAAGGCAACAAATTGTCAAACAAGGATAGCTCAGAATATAGGAGCATAGCATGGGCTCTTCAGTACCTAACTCTGACACGTCCTGATCTGGATTATGCAGTTCAACAGGTGTGTCTCTTTATGCATGGCCCACAGGAGCCTCATCGCGCGCTGATCAAGCGCATCCTGCGCTATGTGAAGGGAACACTCTCCTCAGGTCTTCACATTGGGCATGGCTCCATCCAGACGCTGACTGCTTACTCCGACGCCGATTGGGCCGGCTGCCCAGATTCTCGACGCTCCACCTCCGGCTACTGCGTCTACCTCGGCGATAATCTGTTCTCGTGGTCCTCCAAGCGCCAGACCACGGTGTGCCGCTCCAGTGCTGAGGCTGAGTACCGCGCTGTGGCCCACGTTGTGGCTGAGTGTTGTTGGCTTCACCAGCTACTTCAAGAGCTCCACCTCCAGCTATCATCTGCCACCGTTGTCTTCTGCGACAACGTCAGCGCCGTATACATGACGGCCAATCTGGTCCACCACAAGCGCACGAAGCACATCGAGATCGACATTCACTTTGTGCGCGACAAGGTGGCCCTTGGCGAGGTTCGGGTGCTTCATGTTCCTTCGTCTCATCAGTTTGCTGACATCATGACGAAGGGCCTCCCAACGCCACTATTTACATAATTCAGAACCATCCTGTGCGTCCGCAAGGCTCCTGCTTCGGCTGCGGGCGGGTATTAGGCAATAGGAGATTGTATCTTGCATATTTAGGCAGGGCGGTCAATTAGGATCAGACCTGCCATGTTTAGATATTGTGATCTTGCATATTTAGGCAGGGCGGTCAATTAGGATCAGACCTACCATGTTTAGAGATTGTGATTTATTTCCTATCCATGTATTTGTATACTGCCATATATAGCAGAGCCTGGCCAATTGCCTCAACCTCACCTCTCTACACAAGTCTTACACACACATGATTGATCACAAGATGCAGCAGAGCTACACAGCAAAGGCTAGATAAACTGGAACTTCAAGAATAAACAATGCGTAGTCATGAAATTTATCTGAATATAATACTGATTCTAGGTTTAACCACATCTATACAGATTATACTGAATTCAGGATATTATCCTTAGAAACACAAGCATATCAGATCATCAAAATTCACAGAATCATTTGAAGGCAGTACCTATCTCATGGATCACATGAACTATAAACATTCAGCACAAAGCCTAGAACAAGAATTACTCAAATTTGTCAACTAGGTTCAAGAAACCATCATGATCAACACAAAATAATCAGTTCATCATTCAATCATGAAATCCCTGTAAAACTACTTTAATGATCATCCAAAAACATGATGAACACTTGATGAAACATTTCATCAAACATGTGGAGATCAAAAACCAAAACTGAAAAACAGTTCCAGAATAATTTTTTAGCACTGTGATGCCTACTTTGAGAAGCAAAAGAAATACAAAAACATCACAGAAATCCTTTTTAACTTTCAAAAATGGATCCTTCAATTCATGAACAACAAAAGTTATATAAACTTCAACATCAACTTCTGTACTAGATTCTCCAGAAAACGCAGCACAAAATCGATTCTGTACAAAGAGTACCTGCGCTGGAACAACCCTTACAGTGAATAGTCCTGCCCAAAGTCACTGTGCTTCATCCAAAAATTCTTGAAACTCCTGTTGCTCGTCCAAAGCTGATCAAACTGAAGTTTTCTTAAGTTTTTTCATCTCAAAATTTTTCTCACAAGTGCTCAAATGGTTCAGCCAACATGGGGGGATAATATCCTACCAACTCCTCTTCTAGAAACCCCCATTTGATACATATACCCTTAGTAATTTTAGAATTAGTAATTCTGAAAATTACCCTATAAAAACTAAAAGTAAAATTACAAATTGGCTCTCCTTTTAATATAATTTTAGAGTAGAACCACTCCAAAAATTATACGAAAAGGCTACACTACTAAACTGAAAACTGAAACTAAAATTAGACACAAATTTATTGAATTAACAAAAACAATAAACGTTTTGATGGTTTTCAGCAAAAACCGACAAAGCCTCTCAGCCCTTTGACTCGTGACACCGCTTCGCGACTCCGAGCGCCAGCAAGCCACTTCCGCTCTCGATCCCTCGAGCCGCCTGAATGCTTGTCCTGGCCTCCCTCTCGTGAACCCGGTCGATACGCCGTCGCAGTCAGCCATCCGTTCAAGTCTCGCTCTGTCTCTTCATGCACTCTTGAGATCTTCTCCAACTTTGCCCAGCCTCCCTGATCCTCCGGCATCAAGCTCCCTGCTCGACCCTCGATCACCCGCCGTCAACAGTCGGTCAGCATCTCCTCCCTGCACAAACAAGACAAGCCAAAATAAGAACGCGACACACCGCTAAAACTCTCGGCAGCCAAACCTCCATTCCACATCGAAACCCTCGATGCACTCAAACCATTCTCATCCACTCAACTGCTCAAACTCTCATCCTTGTCAATCACTCATCATTCAGACCGAAACCACCCTTGGTTTCTCAGACATTGCACCTTAGCAATCGTTACACCAACTCTAGAGGTGGTCGCAACTTGATGGAGGCATGACTAAACCTACAAGCAATCGAGAACTAGCAACAACAAGATGAACAAGCATTCAACTCAATACCAAAGGTGGAGTTCTGTAATGTAAATCCGGTCAACTAGACGATCACGGGATTACACGACAAAGTAGTGAGGCTAAACTTTGATCTAAATAAAACTCATCTTACAATAGTGGTTCGGCCTAGACTAAATAGGAGATGACCCAGAAATTTCAGCCAACAACAAAGGCATGCCAAAATCTAATCATAAACTGATTTGGCATGGACTAAAATAGGAAAGGAATAAAGTGATTTTTGGCCAGCTATAAAGGCAAGAAAAAATCTCTTCCTAAACTGTCCAAAACATGACTTTATTATATGATGTTATTCCTTAGTATGGTGGCGCATCACTCTTTTATTTGTTGCCATCTTTTGGACCTTCCTTCCTAGCTGGTTCGGACTAAAAAACAAATATGATCTCCTCGGATGAAATCTGGAGGTGTAGCTAGATCCGTTGGAAAGAGGATGTCTCAAGCTTTAGAAAAAGACCAAGATCATCCAAATCAGAGCTTCCATGTAAGAGTTATGCACATGTGAATCTAGTGCTATTCCTGCACTCCGAGTCCAAGTTAAAAATGTGTAGAACTTTATCTCAACTTTCTCTTGGCACAAAAGTAATGTCCCAAACTTATATATTATCTTTGAATGGTCTTGACATTGTTCTCAATCAACTTCCATGATGTTCCATGCCCTTGATGTGCTCACAACGTGTCACTTGATACATGCAAGAATTTCTATAATTGAAAGCAAAGTTATCTCATGGTGTAGAATCCTTAGCTCAAATATATAAAATATAAAATATAAATCTAATATAGAATGTATGCACCGTGAGTTTTTTATTGTAAAACATAAGCATGGACATAATGATGTCCTCATCAAACTATGACCAGGAAGATGTAGAGCATGTGCATTCCTACTCTTGTGGATTCCTATCATGATTAGTAATGAACAAGAAACATACACGAGAATATGCATATCCCTATCAATTAGGCGTTTATCAGGTTATGGAAGCTAAAATTCACAAGCACTCAAGCTTTTTAACAAGCACTTACAAGTTCTTACCAAACAAGACAGGAGGTGATGACACCTACAAACATGAACAAACTCTTAGAGAAGGTGTATCATCCTTGCTATATATGGTTAGTAGAAAAGACAAAGACAAAAGCTAGATCGCAGTGGTTAGCACAAAAGAGTAAGAAAGATCTACAACTAGTGGGAAAGTGGTCCTATCTAGTCTCTCACTTGCAACCTTGTGCAAACAAGCTCTTACCAATTCTCACCTTGCTCAACAGGTGGTGGCAGCAACCGTCGGAGTGGACAACCCTTGATTGAAGGTGTAATGATACTTTGTTGATAGCCCTGTAGAGTGGTAGTTGAGTATGTGGATCTATAGATAGGCTAAGATACTAACAAAGGAAATACTAGAACCATATTAGTCAATGTAAGTTAAATGATCGTTCAAAGTCGATATTGTGATGGTACTAGGCTATAATGTAATAGAGATATGAGCCTATACACAAATGATACCACCAAACCGACAAATGTAGAACTAGCTTTCCTCCTCTTTTCTCACAAGTTTTCTTTCTCTCTTTTTTGGTGTGGCTTTTTTCTTTTGGAGCACCTTTCTGCCTTTTTTAAACAACAACAACTAAGGACAAAAACTTCTATATACAGAAACACGCTTTAGGAGTTTGCAACTTTGTGCATTCTAAAACTGAAAGTAAACGACCGAATCAGAAGATGACCCTAAAAGGAAAAAGGAAAATTACTCACATGCCATTATAATTTTCAAAAATTGCCTACATGCCACAGTCAGTGACTATGGTGGCCCCATCTGTCAGTGACATATCGATGGCATATTGGCAAACCATGAAAATTGTTCTTCTTGTAAGCTTTCTAAAAAAAGTATCTAAACTCTCCGATCCGAGTTTGCTTGTGCGATATATGACAATTTTATTAACACATCCATTGGTTGCCCGAATCCTACTCAAATTGTAATAACAAATATGACTCCAATTTGATTTATACTCGAAAAGTAAGGAATAAAAATACCCTAAACACTTAATAAACATACCAAAACATGGTGGTAGAAAGGTAACAAGAACTCGAAACTATAAACGAACTAAACACTAAGACCAACAAGTTGACACAGCGATGCAACCGAAAAATCAACAAACTAGAACTAAGTAGTACTAGTAAAAGGGACAAATTTGTATTGGATGAAGGGCAAACTAATATATATATATATATGGCTCTTTTTTGGACTGTAGGTAAAAAATAATATGGTATAGAGATCTATCACCGAGCAATGAAAGCTCTGATACCACTTGATGAGGCGACGGTGTCCCGATCTTATGGTGAGAACAAGATAAGTCGATTTTGATGGAGCGACGCTAGCGATCCAAGTACAACTATCTAAGGACGTTGCTCCTTAGCAATCATTACAACAACTCCAGAGGCGGTCTGTAACGCCCACTACTACAAACCGTCACTGTAGTGGCGTTGGGCAAAACCATTGTAGTGGCGGGCTATTAGATGCCCGCCACTACAGTTGCTAGTGCTGATGACAGCACCAGCGCCCACCACTACTATTGGTAAAGTAGTGGCGGTCGGTGCTGATGTCATCCCGGACCGCCACTATTTTACCAATAGCAGTGGCGGGCGCTGGTGCTACCCGCCGCTGCTAAGCTGTCCACCACTAAAGTATTGATGACATCACATGCAACCGCCACTACTATTCTAGCTATAAATGCGCAGCTTCTTCCTCCCCGAGCTCTACCGGAATTCGCATTTAATTTTGTCCGTACAATGGCGACAAAAATCTAGATAAAGAGGGGGAGGCTTTGTTTTCATTTCTTTTGAAGGATTTCATTCTAGGAGGTAAATCCATGTCGAATCTCACATTTATTTTGTATTTAATCATGTATACAATGAGTTATTAGCGTTTTACTAATTTAGGGTTTGTGAATAGAAATTTTCAAATAATCTTCCATTTACAGTGTTTCCTTCTCCCAAATGAACAAATATGACCCTCCTCACAATTATTCATCACTTGTATATTGATTTACGTCATTTTAATCTCTTTTTTAATTTGATTTATGATTATAGATCTAGAGTTATGTTGTTTGGAGAGAGAGAAGCCAATATATATAGTTAATTTATTTAATAATTTTTTTTGCTTAATACATAGTTTGAATTAAAGCATTTTTAATTAATGTTGTTATGAGCGATAATAAATAAATATATTTTCAATTTGTAAATTACTAAAATTAACAATAATGAATTTATTAATATTTTTTTAAATAATATATGTTTTAGATGGAGCACAGGTCCTGGATGTACTCGTCCAACGACGGAGATGTGGTGGCATATTTTAACAGAGTAACTGAATTTACTAAAGCTGCCGCACAATATGCTTCTCGTCAGTGTGAAGAGGCAATATATTGTCCTTGTAAAGTTTGTAAAAACGAAGCGATGTATCCGTGTTTAGATCGTGAAACCATACGATTTCACTTGTTGAAAAATGGTTTCGTGAAGAACTATTATATATGGACGAAACACGGTGAGATGGGCCAAAATCCTCCTGAAGATTCTGATGTGCCGCAAGATGCTCATCAACATAGAAGAGGTTTTGATCATACATCCGACATAACACATGATGATGTTGATCAACATGATGATGATGACGCCTTTGATGTGGAGGAACTGATGCGAAATGTTGCGCCTGAGGTTCTACAACCAAAGGATACGATAACTTTGAAGCACTTGACAAAGCATCAAAAAAGCTTCTTTACGAGGAACGCCACGGATGCGATAAGCAGTATACTGTGTTGTACACAATTCTTGAGCTTATGAAACTGAAGGCCAGCAATGGATGGTCTGACACTAGTTTTTCAGATCTTTTACAACTCCTAAAAAAGGTTTTGCCGAAACCCAATGGTCTATCATCTGATACGTACCAAGCAAAGAAGATGATTTGTCCGTTGACTTTGGGCGTTCAGAAGATTCATGCATGCCCGAACCACTGTATCCTATATCGAAAAGAGTATGGATTGTTAGAGAGATGTCCGCAGTGCAACGCAAGTCGATACAAACGTCAAAATGACTGTGTGGAGGACTACAATGACCACCAGAAGAAGAATAATAAGAGGTTGCGGAAGAGGAATAAAAATTTTATTGAAGACCATCCTAGAAAAAAGACGGAGAGGAAAGTTCCAGCCTTAGTAATGTGGTACCTACCGTTGATTGATCGCTTGAAACATATGTTCTCTAATCCTAGAGATGATGAACTATTAATCTGGCATTTCACTGGGCGAAAGAAGGACGAAAAACTTCGGCACCCTGCGGATGCTAGGCAGTGGAAATCATTTGACCTGGCCCATCCAGATTTCTCGGACGATCCTAGAAATATTAGGATGGGACTTAGCACGGATGGAATGAATCCCTTCGGTGAGATGAGGAACCCACATAGTACGTGGCCGGTCTTTCTATGCTTGTTCAACATTCCATTATGGTTGTGCCATAAAAGAAAATACCTTATACTCACTACTCTAATTTCTAGTCCAAAACAATCTGGCAATGACATTGATATCTTTCTAGAACCTTTGATGAAGAATATGAAACGTCTATGGGAACATGGTGTTTGTGTGTGGGATGAGCACAAGAAAGAGCACTTCAATCTAAGAGCCATGATCTTTTGCACCATAGCTGACAACCCAGGACGCATGTCCCTAACAGGACAGGTTAAAGGAAAGACAGCATGTGTAGTGTGCGTGGACCAGATAGAATCTATGCATCTTCCATCATTCATTAAGACGATATATATGCGACACCGCAAATTTTTACCAAAAAACCACAAATATCGAAGAAATAGGAACCATTTCGATGGTACAATCGAGCTTGCACAGCCTCCACGACATCGAGATGGCAAATTTCTATTCGAAATGGTAATAAATATCAAAGTTGTTTTCAGAAAGAAGAGGAAGAAATCTGAAAAAATTTCAAAGGACGCTCCATTTAAAAAGCAGTCAATGTTCTTTAGATATTTGCCCTATTGGAAGGAGTTGGAGATTGGTCATGCTATCGATACAATGCACGTTGAGAAGAATGTCTTCGAAAGCACCATCGATATTTTGTTAGACATACCAGGCAAATCAAAAGATGGACTCAAAGTACGAAGGGACCTTCAAACTCTCGGAATTAGACCCAAGCTTCACCCACAGGAAAGGGCCAACGGAAAATTTTTCCTTCTGGCTGCTAGCTATAACCTCACAATTGACGAGAAAAGATCAATCTGCAGGTGTCTACATGGAATTAGAGTTCCAACAAGATTCTCAACGAATATAAAGAATATTGTCTCCGTAGCATATTTGAGGATGAGCGGCTACAACACTCATGATTGTCATGTTATGCTTGGGCTATTCCTCGTCATCACAGTAAGAGGAATCAAACATTCATTTCTGAAGATGGTGATAACACGCATGTGTCACTTCTTCAATGTCATATCAAAGAAGGTGATCGACACTGAAGAGTTAAATGAATTACATAAACAAATGAGGGAGACTATGTGTCAGCTTGAGATGTGTTTTCCTCCTTAATATTTTGATATTATGGAGCACTATATGATACATATAGCAGACCAAATCTTTGTTCTCGGTCCAATGTACCTGCACAATATGTATGCGTACGAGTATATAATGGTTATCTTCAAGGGTTACGTACGAAATCGTGCTTATCTAGAGGGTTCCATGATAGAGGGCTACACGACTGAGGAAGTCATTGAGTGCTATGCAGATTACATAAGAGATGGAAGACCAATATGAGTTCCCGTGTCCCAGCACCATGGAAGACTCACCGGTAAAGGAACTAAAGGCAGGAAAATCATACGAGACAATATCTACCAAACAATAAGAGAATCACATTACAGTGTAATGCATCAGTTGGCGATTATGAGACCATATGTTGAACAACACCTGCAAGAGCTTCGTGAAAGAATGAAGATCGCGATAAACAATGGATTATGAAAGAACACAAAATTCATTTCACATCATGGCTGAGGGATCTAAACCTTTCGATTGGAGAAACTGACGAAGAGATGATGATAAATAAATTGTCTTACGGTCCATTGAGCATGGTTAAAACATGGCAAGCGTATGACATCAATGGTTTCACATTCTATACCAAAGCAAAGGATCAAAAGAGTCAGCGCCAAAATAGTGCTGTCAGAGCAGATGCAGAAGATAACACTGGACAAAAGAATGCTTACTATGGATACATCGAATAAATATGGGAACTTAACTACGGGAACTCTATAGAAATCCCTGTATTTAAGTGCCAGTGGGTCAGACATCCAGAAGGTGTGGAGGTGGATGATTACGGGTTTACGATAGTTGACCTTAATAAAGTGGCTTATAAAGATGACCCTTGGATACTCGCTCAATCCGTGGCACAAGTATTTTACATACTTGATCCTAAAGATGAGAAAAAAATACATCGTTGCTCTAGGAAAACAAAGAATTGTTCGAGTTGATGGAGTCGAAGACGAAGAAGAATACAATCAGCTTGATGAGGTGTCGTTTTTCATTGACATATCAACGATCAATGTGGTTGAAGCAAAACTGTCATTTGGCAGTGTGATTCCTTATCTACGCACCAATGGCGATTGAAAATTAGTGCAAGACTAGATCATTTATGTTTAGCGTGCGTATTTGTAAAATCAATTATGTCATTTATTGTTAAAACATGTTCAAGATCAAATGAGGATTTAATTAAACATCAATAGAAAAGTTTTTAAAATTTTATTGTTTGGGGCCAACAGCAAGTTTTAAATCTGAAACCGCCTGCCGGCAGCGAGGTTCGAACCTCGAACCGCATGGCCCCAAGTGAGCCCCCGCACCACTGCACTACCAAGTGTTTCTCGACATTATAGGAATTGTATTATATGCTAGATATATAATCCCTACCTCTATTAGTAGTGGCGGGCTGGTGACATCATCGCCTGCCACTACTAAGAGAAAATAGCAGTAACGGGCAGGATGACGTCATCATGCCCGCCACTGCTAATACACCCATATATACTTTCCACTCCCGTCGTCCGAAAACCTAGTTTCATTTTCTAAACCTTAAACTCCCGTGCCGCCCCCCTTCTCCTGTCGCCACAGTCCCAGAGCACGTCGCCGCCGCCCTCCGCCAGTCGCCGCCGTCCTCGGAGCCCATTGGCGCCGCCCGTCGCCGCCAGTCAGTAAATGATTATTAACCTATCTTTGGTCTTATTTTATTCGAGCTTAGGGTTAAAATGATTTCTAATTGTTATATTAATTTATTCATGGTAATATAATTTAGTATAATATTACTAGTAGAATGCACTATAACAATAATGTACTATAAAAAATTTCTGAGAAAAAAATTTCCACTATAAAAATAATGTTTTTTAATGTACTATAATATTACTAGCTTAGGGTTTTTTAATGTTATATCAATGTGACAAAAAAATTGCAGATGCATATATGTTGCCATATATTCACGAGATTAATTAACCAAAGTATATATGTTGCCCACAAATTTCCCACTAGCCATTCCCGACCCCCAACCTCGACGACAGCGCCCTCCTCGCCGGTTCACAATGGCTCCTCCTAAGATTGAATCAAATAGTGGATCCTCAGACTCTACATCAAGTGGCGTGTGTGAGGTTTGCAAATGTGGTAAACTTAAGATACATGGTATAGTTTGCCGTTGTTTGGCGAAGAAAGTTATTCTCATAATGGACTCCAACTCGGAGGACGACTCGCGATCGCCGCAACCAGATAGGGTAAGTGTTGGCAGATGGAAGAATGATGAGACAACCGATGGCAGAGGGAAACATGCCGAGGCTAGCGGTGGAAAAGGGAAGCATGTTGAGCAATGCGGCAGCAAGAGGAGGCAGGAGGCAAGATCCTCTTTTTATGAAAATTTTATATTTTTATCAGCCAATTCAATCATTGATAAGTTGTTCTCACTATCGCCGCCGCGTGTATTTTCTTGTTGAGGAACATGGAGAGCAGTTCAAACTGCTTGATGATGCCAAGTTGGTTGAGGATTGGCAAGTTGAGGCTTTTAATCTGTTTAACCAGAAATAGGTTGGGTTTGTGCCGAGGAAGAAGAAGAAGAAGCTCCAAACCATATCTTTCTTTTGGGTTTGACCAGTAGTGCATTTCGATGTGTAAGATGGTTTCCCCAGCCTAAACTTGTGTTTGTTTACTTGCTTTCAAATAAACGTGATGTGTCAAGCGAGCCCCCGCACCACCGCGCTACAAAGTCTCCATTATATCGTAACAACATGACAAGTCTTGTCTTTTTAGACTTTATTTGATTTTTTGAGAATTAAAAAACTATAAAGATACATGTCTTGTAGTTCAAATTTAACTTATTTTGACTTTGATCATAAAAACACACTTAGTGAAATAAAAAACAGTAAAGTGAGAAAGAAATGAAAAAAAAATGTTTGGATGCTAGCAGCAAGGTTCAAACCTCAAACCGCCTGCCGGCAGCGAGGTTCGAACCTCGAACCGCATGGCACCAAAGCACCCCCCCACACTACTGCGCTACAAAGTGTTTCTCGAAATGTAAACACAACATATATTAAATAAGCCCACCTCTCATAGTAGTGGCGGTCGGGTGTAATCAGTGGTGGGCATGCTGACGTCACCCCCCGCACCACTGCGCTACCAAGTGTTTCTCGACATTGTAGGAAGTGTATTATATACTAGATAATCCCTACTACCCATATTAGTAGTGGCGGACACGTGTAATCAGTGGCGGGCATGCTGACATCATCGGCCCACCACCACTAAGTTGAGTGACGTAAACTGAGGCAGAAAAATACCAACTTTTTAAATTTGATAAGTTATGATGTATTTTTATTGTTAAAAAAAATTCAAGTTAAAACGAGGATTTAAACATCAATAAAAAAGTGCTGAAAATTTAAAAAAGTATAAAACAGAAAAAAATGTAGTTTTGGCGCCAGCAGCAAGGTTCGAACCTCAAACCGCCTGTCGGCAGCAAGGTTCGAACCTCGAACCGCATGGCACCAAAGCAACCCCCCGCACCACTACGTTACAAAATCTTCTCGGAAATGTGTGCAGTGTATGCTAGATAATCCCTACCTCTACCTGGACTTTTTTGCATTTAAATACCAATTTCTGTTAATGAAAAATACCAATTTTTTCAATTAGAATATTGTGTTGTATTTTTATTGTACAAAAAGTTTCAAGTTCAAAGGAAGAATCAACTATAGGTTTTGCTTTCAAACCTGAGTCATTTCATCTCTAAACCCTAATTCATCCCCAGAGAATCATAGGTTTCTTAACGCCCTACATGATTACTGTTGGACCGGAAACGGCGACCAGAGGGGGGGTGAATGGGAGCTTTTAAAATTTCGTGCTCAAAACTTAGCCTTCGGTTCAGTTCTGTCTTCTGCGGAACAGGCTTCGAACACTACCTTCGAAGGTCTGGTTCAGAGGTACTTCGACAGCTCCGAACATAGGCTTCACAGGGGCAAAAGTTCGAAGCCAAGAAGACTTCGCTCCACTTACAACCCTCGGAAATCTACTCTGCTAAGTCAGTGCAGGCTCCGCACACGGGGTGCTTCGAGCAGGCTTCGCACTTCACCCTTCGCAAGAGTGGACAGCCCTCTGAGGACTTCGACCAAGTACTTGGCGGCAGCAACAGGTGTTGGGCTTCGTACACGAAGGTCTACACACACACAAACAGACTACACTAAGAGCTTCGACACAAGAAGCAAAACGGGCCTCGATCAGGGCTTCGCTAGTAAGCTGTGAGGTCTGGCCTCAAGTTACACAGAGCGACAGCACACTGAAAAACACACTTCGCACAAAACATCCTTCGCCTAGACAGGCTTCGTTGCACTAAACTAGCGAGGTATGTAAAGCGAGCTCAAGCAAAAAGCACACAGAAGTAGGCTTCGCCACTTGAACAAGGAACACAAAATGAATTGAACTCAGGATGAATACAGTGAGGTATGTGGGTACAGGAGCTCAACAGTAAATGCCCAAAGTGTTAAATGTTACCTACCGAGCCCCCATATTTATAGCCCACAGTTCATCCAAAGGAAATGACTACACTACCCCTAGGGTTTACATTGATTTTGACTTTACAGAACTAAGGGGTACAAAAGGTAGTCCACCTTTATTCTGGAGGCTTCTCTGTCAGCTTTGCAGAGGGGACAGTGTCAGCCTTTTACAGAACAGACAGTGTCAGCCTTTGCAGTCTTTGACCTTATGGAATCCTCCCTTCGCACGCGAGGGTGCGGTAGCTTCGGCGAGAAGCCTTGAGCCTGGTGGCCTTCGCTTCACCGAAGTCAGTCTCCGATACAGTGACGGTTTTGAGCCGAAGCCGTCAAAGCTCTTGTGCCTTCGCACCAACACCTCCGGAGCGGACCACCACGGCTTCACAGCTACTCCCAGCTCGAACTCCGTCAGTCCGTGTACCGAAGCCATGCAGGCCGGAGCACCTCAAGTCAACCTTGCTCCGGAGCTCGCCTTGCTCCGAAACCTTCCACCCTCCGAAGCCCCACCTTCGGAGTACCACCCTTCGAAGTCCCTCCTTCGTCCAAGGCCTCCGCATGAAGCATTCCATGAGCCCTTCATCGCAGTGCCTCTCCCCGAGCACACTCCTCGACGAGCCTCACCCGGACCATGCCTTCGATGCGCCTCGACTTCTAAGACCTTCGTCGGGTACCTTCGAATGTCTCCCTCCGGAGCACACTTCGAATTCCTTGCCTCCGCAGAGGACTTGATCCAACCAACTCCGAAGTTACTCCATCCGGAGTACCTTCGAAGTGCCTCACCTCCAAGGACTTTGTCTTCGGAGCACCTTCAGCCGGAGCCACGCTCCGCACTCTTTGCCTTCACCTGGCACGCCTCGACCCGAGGACCGACCCGGACCACCTTCGCAGCCACCGTGACGAAGCTCCCCGCTCCCCTGGCATCAATCCTCCTGCTTGACCCAGGTTCACCTGCTGCGAACCTTGTCCGTCGCCTCCGAAGTCCCTACGCACCACAGACAAACAGACAAGTGTATCCAGTACTCCGGAGACCTCTCCGGGTTAGCAACCTCCGGCACACACTCCGGTGTACCGCCCAAAGTACCGAAGCCCCTTCGGTACACACCCAGTCATCGTGTACTGTCGGACCCCTCCGACAAGCACACTCCGCTGCACAGCTGCAGCAAGCAAACACCGAACACCCTTCGGAGGTACCACCTCCGAAACCCCTCCGGAGGTACCCTCCTCCGAACACCTTCGGAGGTACCCTTCGAACAGACGGTAAAAATCCTGTCAATCACTCATCACAAACACTGAAACCAACCCTTGGTTTCTCAATCTCCCCCTTGATGAGTGCATTGACAACCAAATCCAAGTTCAAGAAAATTTAAAAACTTTCAGCACACAAGTGACCAAAAAACTCAGAAAAGAGCCAAATCATGTCACTTGACAAAAGAATTTTCCTCCCCTGTTTTCAAAAGAGTAAAAAGCCCCTTCGGCAATAAAAACTCCCCCTGAATTAAGTTATCCCCCTTTGGCAAACAAAGAGCCTCTTTATGTCATGATTTTCTCCCCCTTTGGAAATTATACCCCTTGCGGCAGAGAACGAGGAATTTCTCCCCCTTTGGCAATGCAAGCATCAAGGAGCATGTAAAAGATGCAAAGCTTCGAATTGAGCAGAATGACAAAGACATATGAAGCAAAAATATGCCAACAGTAACACCAATGAACATGGGCTCAGCTCAAATTAATATTCTCTAAAAGCATGATGAAGCATGTGATATGATCATTTTTGAAATAAAAGCATCACCACTTAGTCAAGGAAACTAGACAAGTAAGAGCAAGGACTGCGCAAAGCTAGTCAATTTCTACTCTAGACAGACAAGTCCAGTTCAAATGGAGCTTGAAAAGCAAACTTGATAATCAATGAATTTTGTTGTTCTTTTCTTAGTGCCAGGGGTTATTTGTTTGTCCACCTTATACTTTCCAATCCGGCCAAGCCTAGGCATGAAAGCCATAAGAAGCTTAAGGCATAGATTTTGGCATACACTACGCTATTCCAGTTCAGACCAATGTGCAATGGTAAGCAGTCTAGAATAGGGTAGTGCGACAAACAAACCCACCTGGATCTTTTAACTTAAAGCATGCAAATCATGGACTTTTTGATTTTAACCAAGTGAACCAATTGTTTGGTACTTTATGAATATCCATGAAAAATTGAGAACAATTTTTCAAGTTGCAATTTTTAGCATCCAAAGAAATGTGTCTTGCTATCAAGCAGATAAAAGATAGCTAAAGTAGTCCTGCCTAAACATGCTAGATTCAAGACTAAGCAGTGAGCACGATTTGATTTTGAAAATAAAACACCATACACATGAATGTTCCAGATGAATTAACAAGAGCTGAGCTGACATGATTTCATGAATTATAGGCAGGCATATAAGTGCAAAATATGTAAATGCAATTTCAACACAATTAGACAAAGGCACATCCATTTAAAACAGCTCCCCCTCACAAAATGCCGTAAGGGTGACAAATGCCAAGTTCCCCACGCAAGTAAGCAAAACGAGAAGCATCGAGGGGTTTTGTAAAAATGTCGGCAAGCTGGTGTTGGGTATCAACATAATGAAGTTCAATATCACCCTTCTCATTGTGATCTCTGAGAAAGTGATACCGTATATCAATGTGTTTGGTTCTGAAGTGCTGAACTGGGTTGTTTGCAATACAAATAGCACTAGTGTTATCACAGAATAGTGGAACACTCTTATAATCTAACCCGAAATCCCGCAAAGTGGAAACCATCCACAAAATCTGAGAGCAACAGCTAGCTGCAGCAACATATTCAGCCTCAGCCGTCGATTGTGCAACACTAGACTGTTTGCGGGAAGACCAGCAAACCAGTGAAGTACCCAGAAAATGACAAGTACCAGAGGTACTCTTCCTATCAATTCTACACCCAGCAAAATCCGCATCGGAATAACCTCGAAGACATAAAGATGAAGATGCTGAATACCATATGCCAAATTCAAGGGTGTGTTTGAGATACCTTAGAATGCGCTTTACCGCTTGGCGGTGCGAAGCTCGTGGTGAAGCCTAAAAACGAGCGCACAGACACACTGCGAAGTGTATGTCCGGCCTCGTAGCAGTCAAGTAGAGGAGGGAGCCGATCATGCTTCGGAACTCCTTCTGATCTACGGCTTCTCCATCTTCGTCAGGGTCCAATGCTACAGATGTAGCCATTGGAGTGGCGAGGGGCTTCGCATCGGACATGTCGAACTTCTTGAGCAAGTCCTTGGTGTACTTCGTCTGGTGAACGAAAGTACCTTGTTTGCTTTGCTTGATTTGCAAACCAAGGAAAAAGGTGAGTTCACCCATCATTGACATTTCAAATTCCCTGCTCATGGTATCTGCAAACTCGGCAACTAAAGCATGAGAAGAGCCACCAAAGATGATATCATCCACATAAATCTGAACTAGGAGGAATTCTTTGCCATGCTTGAGAGGTAAACAAAGTTTTATCAACAGAGCCCATCAAATACCCTCGCTCAAGCAGAAAAGACTTAAGTCTATCATACCAAGCCCGAGGGGCCTGCTTGAGTCCATAAAGAGCCTTATGAAGTTTAAGGACTTTATGTGGGTACTTGGGGTTTTCAAAACCAGGGGGTTGTTTTACATAAACATCTTCACCTATGAAGCCATTAAGAAAAGCACTTTTGACATCCATTTGATAGAGTTTGAATCCCCGGGATGTCGCAAAGGCAAGAAAAATCCTAATGGCCTCAAGGCGAGCAACAGGTGCAAAAGTTTCAGTAAAATCAATCCCTTCTAGATGAGAAAAGCCCTGAGCTACAAGTCTAGCCTTGTTTCTAACTATAGTCCCATCCTCCCCTTGTTTATTTTTGAAAATCCATTTTGTTCCAATGAAATGAACATTTGGTGGAGGATCAAGTAAAGTCCAGACTTGGTTTCTCTCAAAATTTTCAAGTTCCTCATGCATGGCATTGATCCAACTAGAATCAGAAAGTGCATGACTAACATCTAAGGGCTCGAAAGAAGCAACAAAATCAGCATTAGTGAAATGGGCATGAGAACGTGTTACCCTTTGATCAAGCTCACCAATGATCTGCTCGGGAGGATGCATCCTTTGAACATGATGTGGAGCCTCGCGGCGGGATGCAGTCTCCCCCTCAACTTGTGCGTTGGAGTGGTCCAAGATGACCAATGTTGAGGTAGTCGCTTCGGGACCTCGTGCCGAAGTAGTCGAAGCGGGGTCAGCTTCGGGGGTTGATGTCGAGGGTAGTGGGGGTTCATCCTCGAATTCTCCGGTATCTTCTTCTTCGAATAAGGTCTGTTCCATGTCGTGTTCATTTGCCTGTTCAAAAGCAGAACTAACAGAGGGGGTTGATTCATCAAAAGTCACATCACATGACTCGATGACAGTGTTAGTTTCCAAGTTATAAACACGATAAGAATGACCATGAGTAGTATAACCCAAAAAGATCCCGTCAGAAGATCGCGACTCAAATTTATCCAAGTTACCACGTTTTAGGATAAAGCAGCGACAGCCAAAAACTCGAAGATGAGTAACCTTGGGCTGTCTCCCAAAACGCAGCTCATAAGATGTCAAATTTAAAATTGAGCGCAAGAAGATACGGTTTGAGATGTAACATGTAGTGTTCATGGCTTCAGCCCAGAATTTTCTAGGAGTCCTATGCTCATCAAGCATCGTCCTAGCCATCTCAACCAAAGTGCGGTTCTTCCTCTCAACAACACCGTTCTGTTGAGGAACCCGCGGAGTAGAGAATTGATGTTCTATGCCATGCTCCATGCAAAAGTCAACAAAGAGACTATTTTTGAACTCGGTGCCATTATCACTTCGAATGAATTTCAATGCACCTGGGAGTTCAGTGAAAAGTCTCAAAGCCAAGCTCTGAAAGTGTGAAAACACTTCATCCTTGCTGGCAAGAAAGAAGACCCATGAGTAACGAGAGAAATCGTCGACAATAACTAATACATACCACTTGCCGCCTAAAGAACTAACCCGAGAAGGACCTACAGTGTCCATGTGGAGAAGTTCTCCGGGCTGTTCAGTCATCACTGTGGTGACTGGCGAATGCGAAGCGGCAATCATTTTTCCATGTCGACAAGGAGCGCAAACTAAATTCTTCTCAAACTTGAGCTTGGGAAATCCTCGGATCATACCTAGGGCGCTCAGACGAGCGAGCAACTCAAAGCTCATATGCCCTAATCTCCTATGCCACTTCCAAAGCTCAGAAGTCGAATGTGCAACAAGACAATGAGAAGAACCAGACGACTCTGAAAAATCAGCTCCAAAAACTCTCCCTACTCTAAAGATCTTACACACCATAACGCCATCAGAATTGAGCACTTGCGAAGTATTGCGATGAAATCGCACTTCGAAGCCCTCATCAAGCAACTGAGATACAGACAGCAAATTGTATCCCAGGTTCTCAACCAAAGCAACATCTTTGAGAGTGAAATCCGAGTTAATTCTTACCACACCTTTACCTTTCACTCTACTCCTTCGATTGTTTCCGAAGGTGATATGTTCCCTTTGCTTGGTTGTGGTGAGGCTGGAGAACCATGCTGCATCTCCGGTCATGTGGCGCGAACAACCAGAGTCAATGATCCACGTGCCCTCCAAGCCTCGATCTGTCGCCTACACATGATAAGAAAATCTCGATCGCTCAGTGCTGGGGTGAGCAAAATAATGACGAGGCATCCAGCACTGAGTGACACGAGTAGTAGGCACAGTAAAAGCAGACGGTCTACGCACATAATAATCAGAATGATGCAAAGTGCGAGGTCTACCTACATGCTGTGAACGAACAACATGTCGAGGTCTCCTACTCTGACGAGGTACAAGTCTGCTAGCCCGAGGTCTACCACCATATGGAACATGGTGAAAACCTCGAGGAGCAAAACCCCTCCGAGAAGCACGAGGAGCCTCAAAGTCAGGACGATAGTACATCTCAGACTCATGCATACCTAAAGATGGGTAATGCATGTCCTGGTATCTCATCGCCTGAGAGCGTCGCTCATCCTTGATGAGACGAAAACAGAACCCAACCAAATGACCTGCCCGCTGACAGTAGGAACAGTGAAAAACTCTCCTGGGGGCACTCTCATGGGTCATAGGAGCAACTCTCATAGGCTCCTTGGGTTTTCTCTGAGTGGTTTTCTTGGGAGGATTTTTCTTGGCAGGAGGAGTGGTTTTCTTCTGTGGATGGGTAGGCTTTTTGGCTGGTGGGGTGTCTAACAGAGCTCTCTCTTTCTCTAGGGTAGTGGGAGAGGTGAAAACAGTTTTGGTCTTACTGTCTGAAGGTATCCTCTCAAAACCCAAACCTAGAGCTATCCCTGCTCTGTCAGCACACAACTTGGTCTTAGCCAAGAGCAAATCCATCCTACCCTTCCCCTCAGTGCATTTGTTAACCACGGAAAGGAGGTATTCATTTTCAGACATGAGGTTTTCAGCTCGCTCTCTGACAGTGCCTAGCTGGTCCTTAAGGGTGACGCAAGTGTCACACACAGGCTGCACATCCTTAGAACTACCGACCCTCTCCAATCTAGCCTCTAAATAATGAACATGCTTATCACGTAAATTAATGCTATCGTGTAATAAAGAGCAGTTCATGCAATCAATAACATCATGAGGTCTAGAATCCACCTCCAAAAGCTGCTTCTGTGCAGTCTCATGCTCAGAAAGAGTTTGAGCATGTACAGAACGCAACTGAGCAAGCTCACCCATGACAACAGAACAGGACTCACATTCAGCATCATCAAATTTAGACTTAAGCATGGCATATTCAGTAGAAATAGTTTCTAGCCTAAGTCTAAGGTCTTTTCTTTCTCTAGCGGCTTGCACAAGTAATCTATCTTGACCAAGAACTACTTCATTCAGCTCATCTAATTTAATTAGTAGCTGGTCAGATGATAGGTTTACCTCAGATGAGTCAAGCTCATCGCCGCTGTGATCACTGTCGGCCATGAAGCAAAGGCCGGTGAAGTCTCGTCCCTTCTTGTCCTTCTTGTCCTCCTTCCTTGGGGACTCCTCCTCCTCAGAGCTTGACTCCTCAGTTGATAATGTGTCAATGTCGCTGAGAGCAGCAACAAAGGCTCTGGAAGCGGCCTTGGCTACTTTCTTAGCCATCTTGCCGCGCTTGCCCTTCACAAAAGGCTTCCTCTCCTTTTTGTGGTATTTGGGGCGCTCACTCTCATCTCTCTTCTTGAGCTTAGGGCAATTAGCCTTGATGTGAGAAGTGTCACCGCATTCAAAACAACCACCAAAACCACTTCTCCTCTGATCCCGTCTCTCATGATGAAAACGGGTGAACCTCTGGGCAATGAGAGCAAGCTCATCATCAGCTAGAGTGTCCACCTGCTCCTTTGTGACGGAGACCAGAGAAGACAAGGCAAAACCATCTGCAAAAACACAAGTACCAGATGTGCTTGGTTCTGCATTGGTGTCACGGCTAGTGCTACAAACCAATGCCAATGGCTGTGGCAAAGAGCTTCTGTGCACTGCAAGAGATGCCTTGGCAATCTCTGTGGACTTCAGCTTGCTAAAGAGTTCATCGCAGGTCAAAGTGTCATATCCCGCGGACTCCTCAATGCTGGATATCTTTACTTCCCATATGCTACGGTCAAGAGCATAGAGAAGCTTGATAGCCCTATCATGATCACTGTAAGCAAGCGTCCCGTTGGATCGCAAGTTACTCACTATCGCGTCAAAGCGAGAAAACATGGCATCTATAGATTCACCAGGTGCCTGCACAAACAGCTGATACTGTTGATTGTAGGTGCTTTGGCGCCTGGCCTTGATCTGAGTAGAGCCCTCATGAAAGACAGTGAGCGTTGTCCAAATCTCCCTAGCAGTCCGAAGGTGCTGCACCCTATCGAACTCACTTCTACTCAAACCGATGAACAATATATTTCTTGCCTTGGAATTGGCATTATACTGATCCTTCTCAGTCTGAGAGGTGCGAGTCTCAGGGATGGAATATTGTGAGTCCACAATCTCCCAAATTGCATTTCCTTGGCTTAACAAGTAAGCCTCCATGCGCACCTTCCAGTATGCAAAGTCTGTCCCATCGAACAGAGGAATTTTACTGCCTCTATCCATGTCGCCAACAGATCACAAAACCGGTTAAGGTCAACTGGTGATCTTAACCTGCTCTGATACCAATTGTTGGACCGGAAACGGCGACCAGAGGGGGGGTGAATGGGAGCTTTTAAAATTTCGTGCTCAAAACTTAGCCTTCGGTTCAGTTCTGTCTTCTGCGGAACAGGCTTCGAACACTACCTTCGAAGGTCTGGTTCGGAGGTACTTCGACAGCTCCGAACACAGGCTTCACAGGGGCAAAAGTTCGAAGCCAAGAAGACTTCGCTCCACTTACAACCCTCGGAAATCTACTCTGCTAAGTCAGTGCAGGCTCCGCACATGGGGTGCTTCGAGCAGGCTTCGCACTTCACCCTTCGCAAGAGTGGACAGCCCTTTGAGGACTTCGACCAAGTACTTGGCGGCAGCAACAGGTGCTGGGCTTCGTACACGAAGGTCTACACGCACACAAACAGACTACGCTAAGAGCTTCGACACAAGAAGCAAAACGGGCCTCGATCAGGGCTTCACTAGTAAGCTGTGAGGTCTGGCCTCAAGTTACACAGACCGACAGCACACTGAAAAACACACTTCGCACAAAACATCCTTCGCCTAGACAGGCTTCGGTGCACTAAACTAGCGAGGTATGTAAAGCGAGCTCAAGCAAAAAGCACACAGAAGCAGGCTTCACCACTTGAACAAGGAACACAAAATGAATTGAACTCAGGATGAATACAGTGAGGTATGTGGGTACAGGAGCTCAACAGTAAATGCCCAAAGTGTTAAATGTTACCTACCGAGCCCCCATATTTATAGCCCACAGTTCATCCAAAGGAAATGACTACACTACCTCTAGGGTTTACATTGATTTTGACTCTACAAAACTAAGGGGTACAAAAGGTAGTCCACCTTTATTCTGGAGGCTTCTCTGTCAGCTTTGCAGAGGGGACAGTGTCAGCCTTTTACAGAACAGACAGTGTCAGCCTTTGCAGTCTTTGACCTTCTGGAATCCTCCCTTCGCACGTGAGGGTTCGGTAGCTTCGGCGAGAAGCCTTGAGCCTGGTGGCCTTCGCTTCACCGAAGTCAGTCTCCGATACAGTGATGGTTTTGAGCCGAAGCCATCAAAGCTCTTGGGCCTTCGCACCAACACCTCCGGAGCGGACCACCACGGCTTCGCAGCTACTCCCAGCTCGAACTCCGTCAGTCCGTGTACCGAAGCCATGCAGGCCGGAGCACCTCAAGTCAACCTTGCTCCAGAGATCGCCTTGCTCCGAAACCTTCCACCCTCCGAAGCCCCACATTCGGAGTACCACCCTTCGAAGTCCCTCCTTCGTCCAAGGCCTCCGCATGAAGCATTCCATGAACCCTTCGTCGCAGTGCCTCTCCCCGAGCACACTCCTCGACGAGCCTCACCCGGACCATGCCTTCGATGCGCCTCGACTTTTGAGACCTTCGTCGGGTACCTTCGAATGTCTCCCTCCGGAGCACACTTCGAATTCCTTGCCTCTGTAGAGGACTTGATCCAACCAACTCCGAAGTTACTCCATCCGGAGTACCTTCGAAGTGCCTCACCTCCGAGGACTTTGTCTTCGGAGCACCTTCAGCCGGAGCCACGCTCCGCACTCTCTGCCTTCACCTGGCACGCCTCGACCCGAGGACCGACCCGGACCACCTTCGCAGCCACCGTGACGAAGCTCCCCGCTCCCCTGGCATCAATCCTCCTACTTGACCCAGGTTCACCTGCTGCGAACCTTGTCCGTCGCCTCCGAAGTCCCTGCGCTCCACAGACAAACAGACAAGTGTATCAAGTACTCCGGAGACCTCTCCGGGTTAGCAACCTCCGGCACACACTCCGGTGTACCGCCCAAAGTACCGAAGCCCCTTCGGTACACACCCAGTCATCGTGTACTGTCGGACCCCTCCGACAAGCACACTCCGCTGCACAGCTGCAGCAAGCAAACACCGAACACCCTTCGGAGGTACCACCTCCGAAACCCCTCCGGAGGTACCCTCCTCCGAACACCTTCGGAGGTACCCTTCGAACAGAGGGTAAAAATCCTGTCAATCACTCATCACAAACACTGAAACCAACCCTTGGTTTCTCAATTATTTTCTCGAAACAATTTTATTTTTTATGACAACATCTATGGATCGATCATGTCATAACAACATGACAAGTCTCATCTTTTTTAGACTTTATTTTATTTTTTGAGGATCAAAAAACTATAAAAATACAAGTTGTCGATCGAGTGTTGTGGAAACCTACATTTTTATGATGGTTTTAAATTTATTGGATAATAACTAATTATAGAGTCAAAACATGAATATGGTTTTTCTATAAATTTTGGTGAATTATTTCATGTCTTGTAGTTCAAATTGAACTTATTTTGACTTTGATCATAAAAACACACTTAATGAAAATAAAAATAGTAAACCGAGGAATAAAAATACCAATTTTTGCAATTAGAATATTGGTGTTGTATTTTTATTGTACAAAAAGTTTCAATTTTAAAGGAAGAATCAACTATACATTTTGCTTTCAAACCTCAGTCATTTCATCTCTAAACCCTAATGCATCCCCGAAGAATCTCAGGTTTCTTAATGAAATAAAAAAAAGTAAAGTGAGGCAGAAAAATACCAATTTTTTAAATTTGATAAGTTATGATGTATTTTTATTGTTAAAAAAAATCAAGTTCAAACTAGAATTTAAACATCAATAAAAAAAGTCATGAAAATTAGAACATAAATGAAAAAAATGTTTGGATGCTAGCAGCAAGGTTCAAACCTCAAACCGCCTGCCGGCAGCAAGGTTCGAACCTCGAACCGCATGGCACCAAAGCAACCCCCCGCACCACTGCGCTACAAAGTGTTTCTCGAAATGTAAACACAATGTATATTAGATAAGCCCACCTCTCATAGTAGTGGCGGTCGGGTGTAATCAGTGGCGGGCATGCTGACATCACCAGACTGCCACTGCTTTTACTTTTAGTAGTGGCAGTCGAGCACCAGCGGCGGGCGGATTAGTAGTGGTGGGCTGGTGATGTCATCGCCCGCCACTACTAAGAGAAAATAGCAGTGGCGAGCAGGATGACATCAGCATGCCCACCACTGCTAATCCTCCTATATAAATTTTTTGCTCCCGCCGTCTGAAAACCCTAAGCCCTAATCTTCTCCCGCCAGTTGCTGCTGCTCCCAGAGCCCGTGCCGCCACCCTTGGAGCCCGTCGTTGTCATCCCCAAAGCCCGTCGCCACCGTCTCAGAGCCATTGGTGTCCCTGGACCCCTCACCGCCACCTCGGAGCCGTCGTAGTCTTCCTCGAAGCCTGTCACCGGAGCCCGCGTCAGTGTACCTGAACCCCTCGCCGCCACCTCGGAGCCGTCACACACCGCCATCCCTGTTCGGGAGCCCACGCCGCCACCCTCGGAACCCGTCCCCGACGCACGCCGCCATCCCCGTCCCAGAGCCCGCACCGCCACCCTCGGAACCCGTCGCCGCTGTCGCCCCAAACTCTGCCTGTCACCGGAGCCCACGTCGTTGTCCCCGGACCCCGCGCCGCCGTCTTGGAGTCGTCGCCGCCATCCCCGTCCCCGAGCACATGTCGCCGTCCCCGTTTAGGTTGCTAAACTTTCTACTAGTTTGATAGATTTACTTACTGCTTTCAGTCTCTAGATTTACCTACTGCTTTTAGTCTCTAGATTTACTTAAGTGTGATTTAAGTGTGTTGAAAGTTTGTTTGATTTTGTTGTGAGTTTTTGACCTTGAAAAGATGATTGTCCTAACTATGTTCTTCCTGAACTTATATGTGTGTTAGTCCATCTTCAATCATATTAATATAAACTGTTTTAGTTGGTAAATTTTGCAGTTTATTCTGAATATGGTCAAAAAGCTGAAAATGATTCCTGATTGCACGATTCATCCACTGTGAAGTGGTACTCTATGTGATTAACACTGATTTTGGCATTGAGTTATCTCATGTATGTCATACCACATTACCACTTTTTTGGGAATTGATTTTGGTACTGTTGTTGGGGGAAAATACTTCATCCTCAGGACCATTGCTGCACCAAGACAAAGGCAGGTGATTTAATCGAAGGTTTCCAGCATCTAATTCCGGAAGTATATTGGATCAAGTTCGAAGTATAGAAGCGAACTTTAGTTCGGAGTATATCTTCGAACATTGACTCTTCAGAGAGCTTCTTTGCCAACTAAGATGGAAGACTTATCTTCTTTCTCATTAGATTAGTCTTTTACCGTTTTAGCCCTACCAAGGGTACCGAATAGTTTCCACTATGTCGGTTGTAACAGAGGGGTGAAAAGGTCTTTTCCTTAAGATTTTGGCCTATAAATACCCCCTGTTTTACCTTGTAATGATCATCGAATACTGAGTTATTCAATACACACCTTCGAACTGTTTTGAGCTATTATCCACTCGGAGGCTTGAAATAGTTTACTTCACAAACACTTCGTTTGTTAGTTTCTAAGCTTCAGAAACCTATTAGCATAATCTTTTACGCCAACAGTTGGCGCCGTATGTGGGGAACCTAGTCCAAAAAACTTCGTTCTCTACCAAGTTTTCAAACCATGCCTCCCAAGCGGAGTTCAGGTGGTAGTCCTACTCGGAGGTCCCCACGGACCTCCGGAGTAAGATCTTCGAGCACGGTCGAGGTCGGAGGACCTTCGGTAATTCCTCCACCTCAGACCCCCGAAGGTATTCCCCTTCCTCGAGCATACGGAGTTCCTCCCCCAACTCCATCTATACTTCGGCCAACCGGAGTCCCTTCTTCAGCTCTGATTCCGCTTCGAACTGACGCGTACGGTTCTCAAGACCCAGAAGGTCCTTCTGGAGGAGATGAAGATGGTCTTGGCGACATGGCAGCCCAAATGGCCAGTCTCCAAGCTGAAGTGGGGAGGTGTCGACAAGAAGCCACAGATAGGCTTCGTTCTCAGGCCACCCTGGTCATCCCCGAAGTGCCCCAAGACAACGAACTTCCTCATCTCGAAGCCCTGGAGAACGCTTCCTTCGACAGCGAGTCTCCGCTGCATCCCGAACTACAGAAAGTGCACTTCGATCCTAAATTTAAAACTTCGAAGCTCTGCAAATATTCTGGAGATGAGGACCCTGGGGAGTTCTCCCGTTCTTATGCATTGGCAATTGAAGCCAGTGGAGGAGTGCTAGACACCATGGCCAAATGTTTTCCTCTAGCTCTCGAAGGGGTGGCTCTGCGGTGGTTTTGGTCCTTGAAGCCACGGTCAATTAGAACATGGGACCAATTAAGGAAGAAGTTCATAAGTAATTTCCAGGGTACCTTCGTACCCCCAATGTCTACAGGAAGTCTTTTCCAAGTGAAGCAGCTGCCCGGAGAGACTCTAAGACATTTTTTCAAGCGCTTCGCCCATACGAAGTCGCAAATTTGAGGGTTGACTACATCCTCCATAGTTGATGCAGCTCGAGAGGGAGTTACCCATGCGGGTATCCTTGATAAACTTCACCGGAAACAGATATCTTCTGTTGCTCAGTTGATGTCTTATTTTGAAGACTATGCAAGGTCAGAAGAAGGGTGGCTTCGGAGAACTGCTGCAACTCCGTCAATCTTGCAAGAAGTAAGATTGGAAGTAAAGACTTCAACACCTTCGCAGGAGCCTAGCTTTGAAGTTCAGCACGACAGATGTCGGGGGCAAAAGCATTCTCGTTCGGATGTTTTGAACATCGCACCTCTACAGAAGTTCACCCCTAAGACTTCGCAAGCTTCGGGAAGCAAGACCAGCGGCTGGAGGCCACAAGGGAAGCCAGCTGGCAAAGCCCAGGCCTTCTTTTGTTGCGTCCATGGTGAGAATCGAAGTCACGCAACTGATGCGTGCAAGTAAATACTCGCTTTAAGAGGCGAGTACCTTGAAAGAACCTCGGGTCAAGGCACTACTGACCGAGTTCCTTCCGAGGTGCGTCCAGAGCCTGTTCAGGCCGTGGCATGTATAGACAATTTTGACCCTGCAAGGCAACCTCCGGTGGTCAATATTATGCCACCTCCGAAGCAGGAAGATGGTCAGGATCGAGGGAAAAGAGTAGTCCTCCCCATTTCCGGAGGAGGGACCCTCGGAAGTATGTCGAAGAGGCAGAGAAGAGAATATGTTCGAGAAGTGGGCCATATTGGAACTTCTTCGTCCGCAGCTGCTATGCCTGAATGGTCCCATGTGCCGATATCTTTTTCTGCAGATGATGCAGCTGGCATAAAGTTTCCACATGCAGACCCACTTGTCATCACTGCCAACATAGCAGGGACTGAAGTCCGGAGAGTACTGATCGACGGAGGGAGTTCAGCGGATATTATCTTCGTCCAAGCCTTCGATCTAATCTGTATCTCCAGGAAGCATCTTCTTCCAGCTGCTCGTCCTTTGCAAGGCTTCACAGGACCCCCTCTTGATGCCCTCGGCCAAATAGGCCTAGAGGTCACTTTCGGAGAGGGGCTACTGGCCAGGACGGAGGAAGTGATTTTGATGCTGTGGATGCCCCATATGCATACAATGTTATCTTCGGAAGGGGCATGTTGAATCAGTTCGGAGCTGTGGCGCATCATAATTATCTATGTATGAAGATGTCCACACAAGCGTGAGTGCTCACTGTTTTTGGAGATCAGGCCACTGCGTGAAGAGTGGAATATGGTAATGGCCCTCCTCTTGACCTGAGACAAGTGAACAGTGTGCAAGGCAACCCAGAGAATACCTCTGCTTCAGGTGAACCTTCGAAGAAGTCCTTCCCAAGGCCAAGCCGTGAAGGGGAGATTATAACGAAGGTTATTGTCAAAGACGGCAAAGACTATTCATTTCAGTTTGGCAAAGATTTGCCTCCAGAAGTCGCTACTTCATTAGAAAAAGTAGTTGAAGAGAACTTAGATGTCTTTGCCTGGTCTAATGAGGACATTACCGGAGTCAGTCGGGATATTATTGAGCATAGTTTACTTGTGAACCCGAGGGGTCGGCCTGTCCGACAAGGACTCCGAAAGCTATCTGTAGATAGGGCCATCCTCGCTAAAGATGAAGTGGAAAAGTTGCTGAAGAGGCTGGGATTATCAGAGAGGTAGCTCATACGGAGTGGCTAGCCAACCCAGTCTTCGTTAAGAAGAAATCTTCCGGGAAATGGCGCATGTATATTGACTTTACATCTTTGAATAAAGCATGCCCCCGTGACCCCTATCCCATGCCCTGAATTGATCAATTGGTAGACTCCACTGCTGGTTCGGAGTTATGAAGCTTCCTTGACGCATACTCCTGCTATCATCAAATCTGGCTAAAGCGAGAAGATGAAATCAAAACAAGCTTTGTAACTCCTTCCGGAGTCTTTTGCTATGTAAGAATGCCCTTTGGCTTAAGAAATGTCGGGGCAACCTTTTCGAGGTTAATTGCTAAGGCTCTAGGTCATCAAATAGGCCACAATGTAGAAGCCTATATGGATGACATTGTAATAAAGAGTGCTCTAAAGCACCAACATAGCCTAGACTTAGCAGAAGCATTCAATAGCCTTCGGGCATGCGGAATCCGCCTCAACCCCGAAAAATGTATCTTCGGGGCTCAGTATGGAAAATTGTTAGGGTATCTAGTTTCAAGCAGAGGAATCGAAGCTAGTCCTACTCAAATAACTGCGTTGCAAAGGATGGCTCCTCCGAAAAATTTGAAGCAACTGCAGAAGTTAACTGGCCACCTTGCAGCACTTAGCAGATTCCTAGCAAGGTCTGCGGAGAGAATTTTGCCCATTTTCAAAGCATTGAAAGGGTCCGAAGATTTTGCATGGACACCGGAGTGTCAAAAGAGCTTTAATGATATTAAAAATTATCTCAGTAACCTCGCTACACTCACGGTGCCTATTGCGGACGAAACCCTACTCCTTTACCTTGCAGCTACTGGCTCCGCAGTGAGTGCAGTCCTTGTCAGAGAAGTTGATGTCAATGGGAAGTTGGTACAGAATCCAGTCTATTTTGTATCAGAAGCATTGTCTGGAGCAAAAACAAGATATTCCGAGCTTGAGAAATTCACCTATGCTCTGATAATGGCTTCGAGGAAGTTAAGACATTATTTCCTGGCACATAATGTGATTGTACCAACTTCGTATCCCTTGGGAGATATGCTCCGAAGTAAGGATTCCATAGGAAGAATTGGGAAGTGGGTCGTTGAATTAGCACCCTTCGGCATCTCCTTCGTGGCAAGGACAACAATTAAGTCACAAGTGCTGGCAGATTTTGTGGCAGAGTGGACTTCCCCTACAGTATGGGCCCCAGAGAAGCCAAGTGAAGGAATTTGGACCATATAGTCCGATGGAGCTTTCCAAGCATCTGGAGCAGGTTTCGGAGTAGTAATAATTTCGCCTTCAGGGCAAAAAGCAATGTACTCCGCAAGGCTCAACTTTAAGCCCACCAATAATACAGCGGAGTATGAAGGAATTTTGTTAGGACTTCGAAAAGCACGTGCTTTGGGGGCTACAAGAGTTGTTATTAAAACAGATTCTCAAATTGTAGCAGGGCACGTAGATAAGAGTTTTCAAGTCCGCCATCCACAGCATGCAAAATATTTGGAAGAGATCCGTAAGATTGAAGCAGCATTTAAAGGGATTTCCATTCGAAGCATACCAAGAGCTGAAAATATGCAAGATGATATCTTGGCGAAAGCTACAGCCGGAGCTATGGACATTCCAGAAGAAGCTTTTTACGAAGAGCTCAGTGCACCTTCGGTGACACAGATCCCTTCTGTGGAAGTCTTTTGCATTCCAAGTACAGATTGGCGGAGTTCAATTATGGAATTGTTGCAAGGAGAAGCAAATTTGCCTGAAGGGCCACAGCTTTCGAGGTTGAAGCTCATAATTTGAAATTATCATATAATCAACGGTATTCTGTACAAGGCCGAAGTATGTTCCCCTCTGCTCTGATGTATATCTCAAGCCGAAGGCCAAGATATTCTTCGAGGAATTCATGAAGGACTTTGCGGTAGTCATCTGGCCCCTCGAGCCTTGGCAGGAAAAACACTTCGCCAGGGGCTTTATTGGCCTACAATAGTACCTGATGCGGAAAGCCTAGTCTGCACGTGCCAGGGTTGTCAATGGATGGGAAGAAGAAGTCATCGTCCGCCAACAACTCTTCAAATCATTGCCCCAGTGTGTTCCATGGCTAGATGGGGTATGGACCTTATTGGCCCCTTCCCAGTAGCAAAAGGAAATTTGAAATTCGTAGTGGTAGCAATTGAGTATTTTTCAAGTGGGTCAAAGCAGAACCCCTAACAGCTATCACTTTGAATAATGTACAAAAAATTTTCTAGAAAAATATTATATGCCGGTTCGGAGTGCCTCGGCAACTCACAGTTGACAATAGGACACAATTTGATGAAGAGCCCTTCAGGAAGTTTTGTGAAGATCTTGGCATACAATTATGATTTGCTACAGTACAACATCCTCAGTCTAACAGAGCTGTTGAAAGAGCCAATGGTAATATCTTGTCAGGGCTGAATCAAAGAATAGTGGGATTGGCAAAAGTATTGTGGACCGAGGAGCTCCCGAAGATTCTATGGTCCATCCAGACCACTCAGACAAGGTCCACGGGTTTTACTCCTTTCAGACTATTATTCGGAGACGAAGCTATGACGCCAACGAAGCTTAAAGGAGGATCTCTTCGTAGCACCGAACCGGAAATAGAAGCAGAAAGGCAAGCTTCGCTTGATTTAACAGAAGAAACAAAACTTCGAGCTATCAGCAATTTATCAAAGTATCATCAGTAGACGAAGACTTGGTTTGACCCAAAGGTCAAGCTTAACGAACTTAAGCCGGGTCATCTTGTTTTGCGAAGCATAATAGCACTAGGGAAATTAGGGAATAAATGGGAAGGTCCATACATAATTCTCCGTTCAGGACGCCCTGGTTCTTTCAAGCTAGCTAATTTAGAAGGAGAAGACTTAACGCATACTTGGCATGCGGAGCACTTAAAGTGATATTTTGCATAGGGGCTCCTTGTAATCATTTGTAAACATCTTCTGAATTAATAAAGCTTATGGTTCAGATAATGCCTACCTCTCAAACACTTCCTATTTCTAGTGGACGCACTGGAAGAATGAAGTTGGCTAGGAGGGAAGTGTCATTAATTTGAACCAATTTTTCGGACTTCGAACCACTAGTTCGAAGCTTCCGACGAGGTGGGAAAGTCACTGAAAAACTGATTCCAAGCCACCGGTTTGAAAGCATCCATAAAAAGAGTCGAAGGAGACCAAATAATGCGGATTCCAAGCTCCGCCCTGAAAGCATCCGTAAAAAGACTCCAAGGAGACCACTGCGAATTCTAAACCACCGGTTTGATAGCATTCACAAAAAGAGCCGAAGGAGGACAAAATAAAACAGAGTTCAAGCTAATAAACTTCGAATATCTGTGAAAAAAGTCCAAAGCGACCAATTATTTTGGACGCCAAGGTGTCCAAGAAATCAGTCCAAAGTGACTTCTTTCAAACAAAGGTATTAAGTTACCACTTTTCAGACTCCAGGTAGTCGAAGACGTTTTGTAAGATTGCAATTAATCTTTAAGTCGTAGAGGGGCTCCGAGCCTCCAAAATTGTACTCCTAAGTTTTTTCTTTGCGCATAACCATCTTCGAGTACACTTCGAAGTTGCTTGTGCCCAAAGAGGGGCTAGGAAGTAGGGAGACAATTTTAAAAATCAATCTTTATTATTTAAATAGATTACATTACATCATGAAAAATTTGTATCTATTCCAAGAAGGAATCGAAGACCCCTTCGATTTCTAGAGCTATTACTAAGGCCGGAACGACTAGTTCCAGAGCCGGGAGTCCTGATAACTTTACGTTTAACTCTTCTCCCTCGCTTCAAAGCTCGAAAATCTTTTTGTTCCTGTTGAAGTTCAGCCCAAGTTCGAAGTCGCTCGGGACTTCTTTCCCAGCTTCGAAGTTCTTCAGTCTTCTTTCCTTGTTCTTCAGCAATATCCTCGTCTTCAGACCATTCAATGTCTTCAGAAGATGAAGTTTCCAAGTTAACTTCTTTTTCTTCCTCTTTAATATAAGATAATATATCTTTACATATTTTGGGTACAATTGCACCAGAGCTTTCTCGAGGAATCGAAAATCGAGGTCGTTTATGAAGTTTTAAAAGATCGAAGGTAGCCCATAGCAGGCGGAGTTCTTCGGTAACGTTTAATACTTCGACATCATCCATACGAGGTTGAGAAGCCTAAAAACATGATAAGTAAATTTTCATTCATAATATATGAAAGCATAATTTTTACATAGTCGGGCTCCTAAAACAAAACTAAACCTGCGGGTTTGGCGGAGGCTGGCTGCTCGAAGCTTGAGACTGAGCTTGTTTTTGGCGCTGTCCTTCATCAATCCAAGCCTTGATCGCTGATCGACCTTCGGATCTCCATGAAGTTTGGAAGGCTTGCCAAGCTGCGGCCACATCTTCAGAAGGGTTTAGCAGGTTGTTGTCGTCAAAGGTAATGGGAGCCGCCCCTGAGTCGGGTGCTATTGATAGCCCTAGATCTTCATAGTAGTGAAGTACTCTGAGAGCAGCCACTTGGCCGGAGATCTCTCCATATCGAATGCCTGCTTTCTTCATCATCTTCGCAGCTCCTTGGATCATCTTTAGCCGTCGCAGTAGGGGGACGTTATCACTCGAAGGTAGTGTCCAAAGAGTACCGAAGTACTCTAGAACACCTAAGAGATTGTTCATGACCTCCGCAGCTACCTTTTCTGACTTCACCTTATCTTCAATCAAAGCATCCCTTGTCGAAGTCAGTTCATCTACCACAGAGGATAGCCTAGCTGCCTCCGTATCCAGAGAACTCTTCTGGCTAAGCAAGTTGCTATCTTCCTCCATGGCTTTAGCCTTCTCCTCTTGGAGCTTAACTAGCTCAGCCCCCGCCGCGGCGTGCTCTACCCGCATTTTTTCTACCTCGGCCCGAAGCACAATTTGTTCGGCATCGAGTTTTTTATTCGTAGCCTCTAGATTTTGTCTAGCCTTCCTCTCCGCTGAAACCATTTCGTTTAAGCGGGAAACTCAAACTTCGGAGACGTTAAGACTCCTTTGGAGAGCAGTAACCTTCTCCTGAAGATGAAGACTTCTGCGCTCGTTCGAAACAGCTGCAGCTCGAGCGAAAACTATTTGCTGCGAAGGGAAAAAGCAAGGTGAGAGATTATTCAAAAGTTTAAATTAATCTTGTTTTGCAGATACTTCATACCTGGTACGCTGCCCATTCCATGGCTGCGTTGAGCTCCGAGCCCTCAGCTTCGCTAAGGATGGCCACTAGGTCTGTCTCCCCAACTTCACGGTTAGCTCGATCCAAAGGCTCGAGCAGGGTCTGAAATCCAGTCCTTCGCTCTAGAAAAGGAGCTAGGAGGGGGAGCATGGACAGAGGCCTCTGATCGTCTTCGTTCGGCGAGGGTTCGAAGCGCTGTGTTGTGTCTTCAGAGACCTCGGTAGACTGGCCCCCCTCCGTAGATTGACCTCCGTCTATTGATTCAGACGGAGTTAATCCTGAGTTTGGAGCAGGAAAGGGGTCCATTTTGCCTTTACCTTTGGCAGGTCCCATCTGTGCAACTTCTGGAATTGGCCCCGGAGATGTTGAGGCCCCAGGAGCCGTATCTTCGGGAGGAGTCACCTCCATGGGAGCGGACCCTGCCAAGACAAAGGTATTATATATTGCATAATTTTGAAGGGAAAAGGAACAAATGGTTCATGCGAAGTTTACCTCCGAAGTCCTGTCGGCGGGTGAGTACGGGGCTGCTCGGAGGGTCAAAGGCCACTTCAAAGTCTTCATCGGACTCGACGTCTATAACCGAAGGGTTAACTGTTGTAGCCTCTCTTGGAGCTACAGCTGCCACTTCGTCCAGAATCAAAGTTTGCCCAGCAATAACTTCGACTCCACCTTCAGTTACAGGGGCTTCTTCATGCGGCAAGTTCGGCTGGACATTTGAAGTCCCAGCCTGCCCGGAGCTGCTTGAAACATCTGGCGCACTTGCGGCGTTGCCAGTGTTTACGTCTGCCCGGTTTTCGTCTTCGGTGATCAGGTTCATGAGGATTCTTCCCTCATCTTCAGAGGAATCGGAGATAGAAGCCACCGGACTTGAAGGCGCCATGTTCTTTGGCTTTCGGGCTACCTTTTTTGCCGAGGTCTTAACCGAAGCTGAAGTCCCGGCATCTGCCTTCCTCTTCTTCGGTCCTTGCTCTGAAGGTACCCAGTCCGGAAGAAGAGGGGGAGCAACTCTGAGTACACCCCATACTCAGTTGAGTTGCTCCCAATTACCCACTAGCTTCATTCTCCACTCCTTCTCGGCCGGAGTTGAAACTCCCAGAATCTTCTCCAAAGCTCTAACAACTTGCTCCGAAGTCATGGGGGCTTGAGAAGCTGAAAGATAAGTTGGCATTAGTCATTTATCAAACAAATATATATAGAACATGTTGTTTTCAAAACTACCTGCTGGGCTTGAGTTCGAAGAGATTTTTTGGAGTCCACCCTCCGGATCCTCTTTGAAGGTGATAGGCCAGTTGGCCATCAGAGGAGGAATTTGGAGTCCGATGAACTCCTCCGCTAAGTCCCGCATGCTCATGCGGCGACTAATCCTTTGGAGCAGGCTGAGGCGAGCTTCGAGCTGGCCCGGATCTGGGTGAACTTGGGCTTCCCTTCGGAAGTTTATGTCCTGCAGAGGTCTGGCCAGACGACTTCTTGCCCCAACTTCGGCATAGAACCACCGGAGGATCCAATCTATGTACCATCTAACATTGATGGCCTTCGCTGGAAATCTTAGTTGAAACTCGTCTCGAAGTCAGAAGTTGATGCTGCCGAAGGCTACCACGATCTTCTCTCCTCCGGGGCCCAGGTAGGTCTTTGGTTGGCATGATGCTCTGTGCAGTGCTGCGAAAATCTCTGCTCTTCCTTCGTAGCCCTCAACTCGCAGCGCCCATTCGAAGATGGCCAAGCACGCTATTGCGTTCGGAGATAATTGAGGAAGGGTGACATGAAATAAATCCAGTACCTCCCATAGGAAGTCGACTGCTGGGAGTCCCAACCCCGCTTCGAAGAAACCTTCGAAAACCACAACTTCTCCAGGCCTTGGTGAAGGAATGGCCTCCTTTCCAGGTTTCCGGGTTATGACCTCTAAGCTAATCTTTCCCTCCACTGCTGCTGCGATCGACTCCCTCTTGCAGGTAGATGGACCCAGTTGATAAGATTGGTCTGAATACTTCGAAGATGTCGGAAGGAGATCGTGAGGACCGACATTTTGGGGATTCCTTGTTGGTGCTGCTACTGTTGCTGCCGCTGCCGCGACCACAGCCTGCTGCCAGGCTAGGGCCGAAGCCGCTCCAGGGACCTTGAAGCTGGTCTTCGCCATGAACTCGCACTGATTGCTAAAGCAGAAATTTGGAGGCTAGGGCTTGGTTGTGCAAAGACGGTGAAAAGGGTATTCGAGAAGTGTCTGGGTCCTCTATTTATAGCCCAGGCTCATGATTTTTTACCGTTTACGTTTGTCGTTTCGCATTCTTGACCGTTACCCCATGCGAAATTAACACACCGTGTAACTTCTGTTAGAAGGAAAAAGCCAACGGCTATTTCTTCCAAGTCTAAAAAGCTTTCCAGCTCCTCAAGTTAATTCCAAGATAGTTCGAATGTAACTTCCTTAGAAGTCGATTCGAAGTTTTGAATCTCCGCATACTTCGGAAGTTGATTAAATCTGTTAACCCCTACGCATGATTATTTTTCTTGCGTATACTTCTCTCCTAACATTATAGATCTAGAGGAGAAGCGTATTCGAGGGGCTACTGTTGGGGAAAAATACTTCATCCTCGGGACCATTGCTGCAACAAGACAAAGGCAGGTGATTTAATCGAAGGTTTCCAGCATCTAATTCCGGAAGTATATTGGATCAAGTTCGAAGTATAGAAGCGAACTTTAGTTCGGAGTATATCTTCAAACATTGACTCTTCGGAGAGCTTCTTTGCCAGCTAAGATGGAAGACTTATCTTCTTTCTCATTAGATTAGTCTTTTACCGTTTTAGCCCTATCAAGGGTACCGAATAGTTTCCACTATGTCGGTTGTAATAGAGGGGTGAAAAGGTCTTTTCCTTAAGATTTTGGCCTATAAATACCCCCCGTTTTACCTTGTAATGATCATCGAATACTGAGTTATTCAATACACACCTTCGAACTGTTTTGAGCTATTATCCACTCTGAGGCTTGAAATAGTTTACTTCACAAACACTTCGTTTGTTAGTTTCTAAGCTTCAGAAACCTGTTAGCGTAATCTTTTACGCCAACAACTGTGAAGTGGCATTGATTTTGGCATTGATTTTGGGTGAAGTCTTCTATATCTAAGTTATGCCATGAGAAATATTGCATACCACATTACCACTTTTTTAGAACAACTTTTAGAGGCCTATGATGCAAATTGTAATTGAGTTATCTCATGTATGTCATCAAGCCGTGTGACATGTCCATTCCCATCAACAACTTCTTTCTCGTGTTGCTGGCAGGGAATGGATGTGCACACGGTTCCATGGCTGCTATGAACATATTTGAAAAACAACACGAAATATGCTGAGGCCTTAACAACACTAGAGAGAGAGAACAACACAATCTCCTTACTTTAGGATTAGTATAGTAGCTTCAGAAGTAATAGCCTCTTAACTATGAAAATATGACAACATACCTTTTTTGCATAACCAAAATTCTGATACATTAGCCTCTTAACTATGAATAGTTTATCTATGGCAGAAGAAGGACGTTCCATCGAGGAGCTCATCTACGAGTCTCCCGCAAAAAAAATAAAGAGGGTTCATCTGAAGGATCCTCCGATAGTGAATCTTCGTACCACTCTCCGGAGAATGAACATCCAATGGAGCCTAGGAAGAAGAGAACGAGAGAAGACACTGATGAGGATTACATTCTTGAAGCTCAAGCGGAGGTAATTATTATGTTAGTAACAAGTCAGAGCAGCTTCTAACCGAGGATTATATTCCTGAAGCTCATATTGTCTATCATCGTAGGATCGTCCAAAGCGAGGAAGCAAGTGTCGATTATTCCAAGTCGAGAAATGAACAACTATTATCCCAGTTGTTGAGTCAGCTGAACGAACATATGTTGAGCCCGCTGCCACAACATCCTCTGCAAATGTGAAGAGGAGAGGGAAACAGGAGAAGAACAAGCTCCATACAGCTATCTATGAGGTTGAAGAAGTTCATGTTGATGGGGCTCCAAAGAAGCCGAAAGAAATCACAGCTAAGTGGCGTAACGACTGTGGATGTCTCACCAGGGAGAGATGTAAGATATTTTGGAAAAATTGGAAGAGTGTTCCTGAAGCTACAAAGAACGAATTGTGGCAGCATATAAAAGCGCATTATAAATTCCCGGAAGACCGCTTAGAAGACGCTAAAGCTGCCACATTGAAGACTATCGGGAAGGCTCTCCGTACATTTAGGACTAAACTGAACACACAATACCTTCAGAAAGATGAGTCGCCGCTCAACGACTATGGCTTTATAACGCCAAATGAATGGAACAAATTCAAAATGCACCATTGCTCGGAAGAAGCCAAACAAGAGAGCATCATGTTCAAAGAACTTAATAAGAAGAATAAGTTCCCACATAAACTTGGGCCAGGTGGATATAAGGCCAAGGAGGATGAGTGGAGTAGAAAGGAGGAGGACCATGCGGCTGGGTTACCTAAACAGTTTTCAGGTGCTGATCGACGCACTAAGAGATGGCTCCTAGGCGAGCTAAAAAAACACCCGAGGGCCAATATATGCTCTCCGACTCACGGACTAGTGAAGTATTCTAGAAAGCACAGGAAATCTCTGAGTTGGAGAAGACTGGAAAGTTCAAGCCCGAGGGATGTAATGACTAGCTTACATCTGCTCTCGGAAATGAGAAACATCGAGGGCGCACCCGAGGTGTCTCTTCTATAGCACCCTGGAAAATACTTTAAAGAAACAGGAGGGTGCCACATACAAGAAGCGTCAAGCACGCACAGACGACGTCGTAGAGCACCGTGCAGAGTGGGAGCGACACTTTTTTGAATTTATTAATGAGAATCCAAACATAATGCAGGCTGCAGCAGGACAAATAATTGTGCCAGAGGTACGACTCGACGTACCAAGCAGTGTTGGCTCAGTACAAGACAAATTTCCTGTAAATTATATTAAAGAGGACACACCATGCAGCCTGCATGTACCGATAGGGCGCAAAGGGCATTCCCAAGAGGCTGCACGAGGCATTGCTATGCCTGGGGATTTATTTCACAATCGGCCTAATCCTGCGGAGTATACCAAGGTTCAGGTCAATGAGATCACCAACGACAGATTTATTAATGACCCCTTGGATCTTCCGATGCCTGATGAGGGGATTGAGACAATCGGAGATGCTTTGAATAACTTTGTCCTATGGGCAAGCCGAGATATCAAATTACTACAGACATGTTCTCAAAGTAAATCGCCTATTGTCTCATCACAATCCCCCACATATCTTTCATCTCAGGATGTGCAAAATATAGGATCTTTATCACCTGTTGATGAGCGTGAGATAGAAGAAGAGGCAGAGGAAGAGCCAGTGCCCGATAAAGTGGCAGAAGTGACAGAATTGAAAGTGACTGAGCCTGATCCTCAAGTGACAGAGCCAGTGCCAGTGCTTGAGCCCACTGATGAGCCCAACACAAAAGTGCCAGAGCCAGATCAAATGTCAGTGCCAGTTCTGGCCGAGCCTCAAGTGCTAGTGGCCAAGCCCATAACAAAAGTGCCAGTGCTAGTGGCCGAGCCTGAAAACAAGATGCATGCCCAAAGCCAGCAATCCAGAAGATAATTGTTCAAGCTGGGCAGTGTTCTGCGCCGAAATCTGAGATGCTTAAATTGTTTACTACTATAGGGCAAACACGTTCTACGCCCGAAGCGGCTCCCATAAAGGATCCAGTACAAAAGCAGGCGGGCTCACTTTTTGTTGATAAATGGACCTACGTAGACAAGGATTATATCGAATACGAACCAGGCAAACCATTATTACCCCAACGAGTACTTAAAAGTATGCCTTGGCAGATGAAAAAATTTCATGACTGGTACCTCGAAGCGTCTTCGTTAGGAGTTACACAAATAGAACTGAAAGTTCCAAAAGAAATATTCAACTGCCCAGAGTTTAAGCTTGCACTATTTTTCGACGACTTCCATCGAATGTTTCGTCTGCAGCGAACTGACATCACAAGCATGATGCTCTTGTGCATGTAAGTACTTTATACTTTATCAATACAAAGAAAAAATCAATCATCTCTTATATTGACTATTGTTTCATAACATATGCAGTTGTAATTCATGTTGTGACGCATCTAATATGTATGGGTACTTGAACCCGTCATTCATAAGCCAAAGTGCGCTGAACCCGGCACTAAACCAGAATGATAGCAAGTACTAAACTGCGGGTCAGAAAAAATTTCAAAGGAAGATGTTCAATAAAGACCAAGACGCAGTTAAGAAGAAGAAAAGGAATTGTGCCGCGTTGTATATTGCATGGTGCATGGATCAATGGAAGGACAGAGAAATGATAAGTGGGGCATATAACTTTAAGTAAGTATACCCACTATATCCACTTAATCACGTTTTATCGATTATGAAACTAACATAATCATATATTACTTCTTTCGATAATGATCATTGGATTGCACTTCTGATATACCCGAAGAGCTCAAGGGTTTATGTGCTCGACTCGCTCGACAAACCCAAAAAAGAATATCAAGATATATTAAATGTTATTCAGAGTGCATACAAATACTACGTGGAAAAGTTAGGTGGCCCACATGATCCACAGAGGCCGAAAGATATGCTTATCAGAACCAACTATCCGGTAATATTATATTTTTAAATTTCTTAATTCAATTGATAAAACCAAACTATATATCATTCTAACTTTGTCTATTTTTAAGTGTCACAAACAATCTCTTGGTTCAGTGTATTGCGGCTATTATACTTGTGATTTCATGAGCAATAACTTAGGAAAGTTTGTGCGGACAGTATCTGAGGATACTAAAGAAGTAAGTTGATTTCTTGTGTGTTAATCTAATATAACTTGCAGCGTATGTACTTATATGTTATGTATGCAGGCGTCAGGTCCATCAACCATTGCCCAGAAGAGCCAACTCTCAGAATCACAAATGTATGAAATCGTATCAAGGATGTGCCGCTTCACGATGCATGAGATTCTTCATGAGCTTGGAGTATTGTTCGATCCTGAGAGTGAAGTGGCCAAGCATCCAACTCTGTATGATTGGGCCAGAAGAATGAAAAGGCAATGCACACCAAATCGATAAGAATTTTGAAGCTGAGAAGAAAAAAAGATGCGCAAGATATGAGTTGGCCTTCCAAGAAAACATAAACCGCATGAGCATGTATTTGTGAAACAATGGTTAATTTTGAAATTTTGATAGATGTAAACTTTTTAAACTTGATGTGTGATGAAATGTAAACTTTATAAATTTGTAAATTGATGAGATGTGTTGTTGTTGTGTTGATGTGTTGCTGTTGTGGATGTGTATGTGGATATGTGGATGTTTTGTTGCTGTGTATGTAGATGGTTGTGTGAAGCATATAATGTAAACTTTGTAAATTTGTAAATTGATGAGATGGATGGTTGTTGTGTTGATGTGTTGCTGTTGTGGATGTGTATGTGGATATGTGGATGTTTTGCTGTTGTGTATGTGGATGGCTGTGTGAAGCATATAATTTCTGTGTTTTGGTTTGTGGGACTGTGTGAATTAAGGTTTACAACATTCTGTGTAATGGGGTAAACACAGTAGTGGCGGGCGCGATGACGTCATCTGCCCGCCACTGTTGTTAGGAATAGTAGTGGCGGGCAGATGAGGTCAGTGCGTCCGTTACTGTTGTTGACACAGTGGTGGCGGGCGCGCTGACATCATCTGCCCGCCATTGCTATTGCTAACAGTAGTGGCGGGCAGATGAGGTCAGCGTGCCCGTTACTGCTGTTGACACAGCGGTGGTGGGCACTCTACCCGCCACTGCTAACTAGGGATAGTAGTGGCATTAGAGCACTGGCGGACTGGATGCCCGCCACTACAGGTTGTTTTTGCTCGCCGCTACTGTATCGCTTTGTAGTAGTGGCCTAGATTTAATAAAACCTGGACTTTATTGAAATTCCATAGAAAATCAATAAAACAAGATGTTCATTGCACGACTGTGTACAATACACCAATCATTCATGGTTCGTAGACCATATTATTACAAAAGAGTTAAATCAATGAGAAACTAATAAAATAAATTTCTTAGATGAACGCCTCCTTCTAGTCTCGCCTTGACTAGGTCGCTAATCCAGACCTTCATCCTCCTCGTAGTAGATGGCCTCTAGTGGTGTAAGTCAATGAGAGTGAGTACAATCGTACTAACCAAGCCACCGAATGCAAGTATAATGCAGAGTAACAACAAGGAAGGTAGTGGCTACTTTTGCGAAAAAGCATGTTTGTAAAGCATTTAATGTGAGCAGATTATCAGTACTGAAAATTAAACATGTATAATGCATTATCATCTAACTCGAGGGGTACAGTCAGCCCACCCTTGCTCAATAGTCCTTACATGGCATGAATCACTCGATCATTCAAACAATAGTAAACTAACTGCGATGAACATTGCCCAACCCACCCTTGACCGTGGGCACGGATTTTCGAAAAGATTATACTCTGATCGGCGGTGTACTACTGTACCCACAAGGCACACACTCATGCTCGCACACCAAAGTGTAATGAGATGACCCATACTACGGAAACTCATGCCAAAACCTTTAGCATGGAACACACCAATTCGATAACACCCTCTTATAGGTTTCATATGGTGCCCCGACGCGTCAGGCCAACACCATACCCCCCCTTGAGCCTCGTCGGTACAAGTCACCCGCAGGTTGCCCCTTGCCCCCTCCACTATGGTGCTTCAAGTTGGTACGATCCATACCTCCAGTTATGACTTACCCATTAGACTTGTGGTTAGTACGGAAGAGCTTTGCAACAGATCCCGCAGACCGGTCCTTATAGTGCCTCGAGTGCGACCAACCAATGCCCTAGCTTACACCTAGAACCCAGCATACTTATAACATAGCCAACTCCAACAGAATCCAGAGACGAGAATAACGGGGAAATCATATAGTAGAATCCAACAATCTACGACTCGTTCTTTTACCCTATAGCAGTTGTGTCGATACATTAGACACTAGCTAATATAATATTTAAAAGTGACAAGGAGTTTTAGGCTCAATAAGCATGGCTTGGGTACACACAAGGACGGGGATCTACTAAATATAGTTTAGGGCTTTTGATTAAACTAATGCAATATTTAATTCCTATGAGTTATAGTGGTAATTATGAAAAACTGGGCTCAAATATGATCAACTTGGGGTTTGTGACTTTCCTTGATCCACGAATGGTGAAGGTGGAACCTCGGGGTAAAACTCTAGATCCTCGACGGCATCGTAGTCTTCTCGATACGGAAAATAAATAGGACATTCAATAAACAATCCAAACATCACAAAATATATAAACATACAAATTTGTTGTTTTAAACAAGGGGAATAAAGCCTTAAATATTCTGAAGTTATGTCCTAAATATTAAGGATTAATTTTTAAGGGATTTTCTGAATTATATATTGAAATATGTATTTATTCCTAAAGTGGTTTTTACTTTATTATTTAATAAGAATAAATTGTGCAAAATAAACATACTGTTTTTATGGCATAAAACTGTAGAGAATAAAAAGACAGATTTAACAAAATTTGAATGGTGAAATTTGGAGTTAATTTGAGCAAGATATGAATTTCCAAAGTTTAAACCATTTTCCTGAATTTTTATTAAATCAGAAAAGGGTTCGGGTCCATGGTGAGCCAGGTTCACCATGGACCCACGCACTGTGCGTGTGGACCGGAGCCCTCTGGACCGTTGGATCTAGATCCTATGGCCAGACACGAGGCGAGGCGCTTAAATGACGATCTAGATTAAACCCGCATGGGTTATAATCTTGGCCATCCATCTCAGATCTAATGGCCGAGGGCGCGTCTGGCATAGCACGCGACGCCGGGGGTATTCTACCCTTCATCCCCGACTCCAACGGCGCAACGGCGACGAATTCCAGTGACGGCGATAGTTAATTGGCCAAGCTAAGGCTTAAAACGGGAATAGGGGCTAGGGGAACTCGAGCGTACCAGCGGTGGTAGCGGCGGTGAGCTGACGGCGACCGGCGACTAAGAGGGGTGATGCATCTCCTTGGCTTCGATGGTGGCAGCGGTCTTCGGCGGTCTTCACGGCCAACCAAGGCCAGGTGAGGCCGGGGACGGGTGGTCGACGGTGGTTCTGAAGGTGGCGTCGGCGAGGGTAGCGGGGGCCTGAGGTGCTGGCGAGGGGCTGTCGGAGCCAGAACAGAGGAAATAGATGAAAAATGTGTGGCAGTGCCCTCGAGTGTGTAGCTTGGGCTAATGTGTGTCGCCTGTGCTGCGGTGTGGCCGAGGGTATAATAGGGGGGTCACCAGCGGTGAAATGGAAGGGTAAACGGAGGAATCCCGAGGGGATTCCTAATTGGCGCCGGCGAGCTACCAAGTGTTTGGCTAAGCTTCCAAAAAGGACGAAACCGCATGGCTAAGGAGGGAAAGTGATTGTCGGGGATCGGGGGGGTCGATTCCGGGATCGAATCGGCGGATAAGGGCGGCCGACAGCGAAATTTGGGAAGTGGGTCATTGGGAATGGAAGGGGGGATCCCCTTCCATCGGAGATGAAGCTTCCGACAGGTGGCCCCCCACCTGTCAATGGCCGAGCGTGAAGCCAACAGTGCCGACAAGTGGGCCACAGCTGCTAGAGGCCGTGGGCGCTCGCGAGTGGCTGACAGAAGGGACCAGGCAGGCACAGGCGGGAGAGAGAGGAAGGGGGCGGCGCCGACAGGGAGGTCTGACCTGTCAGTGGCTCGGGGTCTGGACTGGGCCGGGTTGAGGACGAATTTGAGGTTGCGGCCCACTAAGATTTTAAATGCATTTTCGATTTAAATTAATTACAAAAATTCATATATTCCTTTAGGGCTTGAAGCACTGTTGATAAAATTTTGTAAAAATTCCTAAAAAATTTTCTTGGCTCCTAGATTCCATCATAAATTTATCAGGTTCAAATTTGAAGTATTTCTCCTTATTTTGCTTTAATTGGGTTCTTTTAACCTTTTCTCTAATTAAATAATTCCTTTTTAATTTAGAAAATTTATTTCTCTCATTTTATTTTATTTTAAATTCTCGGGTGTTACAATCCTATCCCCCTTACAGAGAATCTCGTTCTCGAGATTCGGATTAATTCTCAAATAACTCGGGGTGTTGTGCTCTTAGTTCCTCTTCCTTTTCCCATGTGGCTTCCTCAACTGGATGATTATTGCATTGAACCTTGCAAAAACAAATGACCCGACTTCTGGTTGTCCTCTCCTTGACTTCCAAGATCTTGACGGGCTTCTCAACATAGGTTAGATCCTCTTGAATATTCAACTGCTGGAGGTCGACCTGCTCTGTCGGAACTCGAAGACACTTCTTTAGCTGCGATACGTGAAACACATCATGTACCCCAGCCAATGAGGGTGGCAGCGCTAACTGGTAAGCGACCTCGCCTTAACGTTGGATGATCTGGAAGGGTCCAACGTATCGAGGTGCTAACTTCCCTCTCATGTTAAATCTTTGGGTGCCACGAAGGGGAGTGTAACACCCCAAGATTTAAAGAGAAATAAAATAAAAGAAATATATTATTAAAGAAATTTCTGAATTTTATTATTAAAGAAAACTCCTAAAAGAGCCCTAATAAAGCCAAACAGAGATAAATATTCAAAATTTGGACTTGGAAAATTTATGGAATAAACTAGAGGCCAAAACATAATTTCAGGAATTTTTTACAAATTTTTATCAACAGTGATTCAACCCTTAATCAAATAAATGAATTACTGGAATAATTTTAAATCAGAAAAGCATTTTAATTCTTAATGGGCCTCAACCTTGAATTAGCCTTCAGCCCAGCCGAGCCCAACCTTGAGTCATTGACAAGCGGGACCCAGATGTCGGCGCACTCCCCCTCTCTCCTCCCTGCGCTCGCGCTCTGCTTGGCCCACTCGTCAGCCTCGCTAGCATTCTCCCCGTCGCTGACAGCCTGGGCCCATCTGTCGGCCCCCTTCCTTCTTCTCTCACCTGCTGACAGGTGGGGGCCACCTATCAGATTCGTCTTCCCCGATGGAAGGGGATCTCTCCCCTTTCCTTCCGGCGACCCCCTTTCCTTCCCTCGCCACCGGCCGCCCCGATTCGCCTGGATTCGCCCCAGATCACATTCCCTGTGCGACGACGACTCCATTCCATAGAAAGCCGACGCGGTTTCACCTAGATGGAAGCATGGCCGAGCCAAAGGAAACCTCGCCGGAGTTCATGGGAACCCTCGGTTTCCTTCTGTTTGGACGCCGGCGACCCCTCCTATTTAAACCCCCCCGGTCGCCGCTCTCTGCCCACACTACTTTTGCCTAGCCCAAGCACACCAAAGCACCCCGATCACCTTTTTCGGGATTCTCCTCTCCTTCAACTCCGGCCGCCGCTCGCCGTCGAGCCCGGTCCCCTCCGTCCTAGCTACCGCCATCATCGAGTCCGTCGTCGACCGCCCGTCCTCGGCCACCCCTCCGTTGGCCATGAACGCCACCTGATCACTGTCGCCGTCAAGCACCCGAAGGACCACCCCGTCTACCCCTCACCGCCGGCCGCCATCCGTCGCCCTTCGTCGCCACCGAAGGTATGATCGAGACCACCGTAGCCTCCTCTCTCCATTTCCGGCGATATCTAGGCCCGTAGGCCCCCACCGCTGCCGCCGCCACCGCACCCGAGGCCGCCGTTGCCAGAGACGAAGGGGGTACGTGACCCCTTACGCCCGTGCCGTGTCGGATCGCGTCATGGCCGTCCGATCACGATTGGAGGGCTACAATTAAATCCCTTTGGGATTTAATTCGGGCCCTCGGATCCGGTCAAACCAATATCTTTTAATCCTGGCCGTAGATCGCTATTTAAAAACTTGACACGATCTGGTGCGTCCACGCGTACCCATTCGGTATGTTTTAATCCTGGCCGTCCATTTTCACTTAAGCCTCCCGCCTCGCGCCCGATCGCCGAATCCAGATCCGATGGTCCTGGTTGATCCGGTCCATGCGCACAGTGCGCCTGTCCACCGTGGGCCTAGCTCACCGTGGACTAAAGCCCATTTTTCTGTTTAAATAAAATTCCAGAAAATAGTTTAAACTTTGAAAATTCATAACTTGCTCATTTTAACTCCAAATTTCACCATTCCAATTTTATTAAATTCAGCATTTTATTCTCTACACATTAATGCCATAAAAATAGTATGTTACTTTAGTACAAAATAATCTTATGAATTAAATAAATAAAAACCCTTTAGGGATAAATTAATAATTCATGAAATAAATTAGGAAAAACCCCCGAAAACTTTAACATTTGATATTATTAATATAACTTCAGTACAATAAAGCTCAATTCACATATTTAAATCATAAAACTTGTATGTTTATGCTTTGTGATGCTTTATTGAATGTTTTATTTACCTTTTTCCGTATCGAGAAGACTACGAGTTCGTCGAGGAGCCGGAGTTCTATCCCGAGGTTCCACCTTCACCCTTTGCTGATCAAGGCAAGTCACAACCCCCATTTTGATCATCATTGAGCCCATGTTTTAATAAATTATCGCTATAACTCATAGGTTAATATTGCATTAGTCAAATATCAAGCCCTACACTTATATTTATTAGATCCTTGTCCTTGTGTGCAAACCCAAGCCATGCTTATTGAGCCTTAACTCCTTGTCACTCTACTATAAAAGTATTAGCTAGTGCCCAATGTACCGGCACAACTGCTATAGGATAAAAAGAATGAGTCATAGATAGATGGATTCTACTATATGAAATTTCCCCGTTATTCTTGTCTCTCGACTATGTTGGAGTTGGCTATGTTATAAGTGTGGTGGGTTCCGGGTGCAAGCTAGGGCATTGGTTGGTCGCACCCGGGGCACTATAAGGACCGGTGTAGGACCGAAAGTAGCGACTAGAGGGGGGTGAATGGACGCCTAAAAATTCTTTCGAATCAATGGCCTGCTCCCAATACCCAACGCACCTCAAAAGACTAAGCAGCAAAGCATGAACAGATTGCCTAAGTCTAAAGGTATCTAGCCTAGAAGCAACTAATGTTAAAAACAGAGAAACACCAAAACAGTGCTAATAGACAGATAAATAGTATACACAAGACATGGCAAGTTAAACTTCTCAATGGATGATCTAAGTATAAATAAAGTGAGATGAGAAGTTACTGTTCAAATCTATCTCCTGTTCGAAACTTGTCGAAGCCTGCTTCGCTGGTCGAAGCCTGCTTCGCTGGTCGAAGCCTGCTTCGCTGGTCGAAGCCTGCTTCGCTGGTCGAAGCCTGCTTCGGAGAGTGGCGAAGTCTGCCGAAGGCTGTTGTGAAAGTGTCGAAGGTTTGTTGACTATCCTAGTTCGTGTGCGACTGAGAGCGAAGTATGCTTCGAAGCTAAGTATGACAGTGTCGAAGCTTGCTTCGAACAGTGTACTTCGAAGGCTATACTTCGAACAGGAAGCTTCGAACAAGCTCACAGAAAAACAACCTTCGAAAGAGTAGCGAAGCCTGACACACGACAGAGAAACCAAATTCGAAGCCTACACTCTACCTTCGGAGCTAGCAAGATCGAAGAAAGAACGCTGAAGTGATAAACTTCGACACACACAGATCAACGTCGAAACAAAGTTTGTAAGAGTTGTCTCACAAGAATCGAAGGTGACAAACACACTTCGAACGACAAGCTCCGAACAAACACACTATGACCCACGAAATAAGATAGCAGCAGAAAGATCTCAGAGACTACACGTCGAGCGAAGTATATCAGAGAAACAATCTTCGAAGACAACTTCGAAGCCTTTCGGAGTATACCTTCGCACAGATGGTCGAAGTATGTCACACTGACAGACAACACAAAATGTACTTCGAAGCTAGAAACACCGTACACAAAAGTGAAGTCGAAGTTCAAGCGAAGCCCTCTAAGATGTCAGAACAAAGCCTGCCTCACAGAGCTGAAGGACTTCGAACAGAGAGAAGGGACTTCGCCAGAAACAGCCAGAAAAGGGACTTTAGCCCTGTCAACTCGATCAAAAAGCTATTCAGGAAAAAGCAAGGCTAGAGTACTAGTGTACTGTTGCTACAGTGAAGTAGTACTACTTGCAACCAGCAAGAACTAGTACTCTTCACGTGAAGAACAGAAGCAATCGAAGCACACAAACTCAGGAATAAAATTGCTGTGAGCAAACCGAATACTGCAGACCCATTAACTAGATGCAATACACAAGCAGAAGGAATAAAAGCATCCAGACAAGAAGAAAAACAAATCTGAGATGAACTCACAGGAAGCTTCCTGGCGGCGCATTCAAGGACAGGAGAGAGAACACACAGGGAACAAAATGACCCAAAGGAATAGAGAATTAATTTCAGCAAAAGGAGTAGTCCAACCCTAGGGATTGGGGCCCTATTTATAGGCTGCCCAATGACCTAGAATATTCCACCAGCCCCTTAGGGTTTTACAGACGCTAAAATAAAGGAAAAGACTCAACTGCCCTTAGGAAATTTTTACAGACTCGACTGACTGATTGTGGGCCTAGAGATACAGATGACTTATTTGGAAGCTAAGCTTTCGTAGCGACTACGGCTTCTCTCCTGGACAGTCCAATACAAAATCAACGGTTGTCAGTTTTGCGCCGAAACTGACAAAGCCTCCACCGACTTTGCACCAGGTACCCGGATAGGGCCGGCCCAATTCCGCAGCTCTCTCAGCCCGGCAATCGCTCACCGCCCGTGTACCTGAGTCAATCCTGGTCAACAGCGCGCCTAGTGGGTCTTCTGCTGCTTCTGGCCCATGTACCCGGATTGGGCCAGCCCGACTTCGCAGCTCTCTCAGCCCGACCGTCGCTCACTGCCCGTGTACCTGAGTCACACGTGGCCCATAAAACAGCAGATCTCCTCTCTTCTTCAGTCCTCTTTGACTATCGTTGACAATGACTCATCACATCTGGAGCCATGAGGCCCACACTATTTAGCATGGCTCCTCAATCTCCCCCTTGATGAGTGCATTGTCAACACTTCACTTCTTCAGCTCTTCAGTACCTGCGAACAACTGTGGAAACACGAAAACAAAGCACAAGAAAACAAAGAAGAAGAAAAATAAAGTAAAAGTTTAACCCTAATGACCAAAAGCCGAACAAAAAGCAAGAAGCGGTCATTATGGTTAACCAAAATGTAAAAGCTCAAAATGAGTGTGATCTCAGAATCAACAAGGATATCAAAAGAGTAAGGACAATCGAGACAAAAACTCCCCCTTGAACTCTTATCCAAAAATTTCTCCCCCTTGTTGACAAGTGAACTCATCAAGCACTCAAAAGTGACACAGACTCCCCCTGAAATGTAACTCCCCTTCAAAATATGCAATGAATGCAACTGGGGTGCATGTGGAGTGAATAAATCATGCTTCTCAGATATGATTGACTGCAATTACAACATCTAACAGATACAACAAAAGACATACTGTCGAAGATACATGGCATGATCAGTGCAACAGATGATATCTAAAGAAAGTTATTAGCACGCATTTTCAATTTTTGTAAACAAAAGCATCACCACATTTTCCAGTTAACAGACAAGGTAAAGCATGAGATGTAGAAGCTAACTGATATCTACCAAGATAAGCATTATCCAAAACAAAGTGCTTCAGCAAACTTGTTGTCATTTCATTTTTCAGGCTTTTTCTTTTTCTTTTTTTATTTTTGCCAGAGGTTATTTGCATGTCAAACCTTACGCTGACCAACCAAGTCAAGCCTAGGCCAGAACTGGACCATCAGAAGCTTAAGACATTGGTCTTGGCATACACTACAATGTCCTAGTTCATACCAAAGTGCTATGGTACGCAGTCCAGAACAATGTAATGCGACAAAGCAAACCCACCTGGATCTTTTCAAGTTATGCATAAAAAGGCATGGAATTTTCATTTGTCTTGATTTTTCATCATTTTTAACGCACATTTCCATGTTTTAAGGCAGAAAGATGTCCAAGTTGCATATTTGCATCTAAGTCAGAAACTAGCTACAAGGCATGTAACAGATAGCAAGAACATTCAGTCTACGCATGCTAGTTACCAGAAGCAATGGTGATCATGTTTTCAAGTTTAAAACATAAAAGCCATGCATATGACAGATATCAGACATATCAAGTGAACTGAACCAGAGCATGATCATTGACAAGTATTCAAAAGCATGTACCAGCTAGAATAAGTAAAGCAGTTCAATCATATAACAGAAGCAGCTCTAAGGTGTGATATGTCAATATGCAAGATATGAACACACACAAAAAGACTCAAGAAAAGAGTAAAGAAGAAAGAAAACTGACGCAAAATATCCTAGAAAGGATACACAACACCCAAATCCCCTCGTAAACGCTCAAAGGTAGACTGATCTAGGGGTTTGGTGAAAATGTCAGCCAACTGATGATAGGTATCAACATGAACAAGGTCAGTGACACCTTTCTCATATTGATCCCGCAGAAAGTGAAAGCGCACATCAATATGTTTGGTTTTTGAATGGAGACAAGGGTTTTTCCCTACACTAATAGCACTGGTGCTGTCGCAAAACAATGGAACCCTGGTAGGAAAGAACAACCCAAAATCTCGCAAACTGGAAATCATCCAAACTAATTGAGAGCAGCAGCTAGCAGCAGCTACATACTCAGCCTCGGTGGTCGAAAGAGCAACTCCAGATTGCTTTCGAGAAGACCAAGAAACAAGGGAAGAGCCAAGAAATTGGCAAGTACCGGAAGTCGACTTGCGATCCAACCGGCACCCACCAAAGTCAGCATCCGAAAAACCAGATAAATCAAGAGATGATGATGATGAATAGTAAAGACCGAGATCATGCGCATAAGTGAGATACCTGAAGATGTGCTTGATAGCCTACCGATGGGACGCGCGCGGTGAAGACTGAAAACGCGCGCAAAGTCCCACGGCGAACTGAATGTCCAGTCTTGTCGCCGTTAAGTACAATAGCGAACCAATCATCCCTCAAAACTCCCTCTCGTTGACCTTGATGCCAGTCTCGTCCTGTTCCAGACCCCCAGATGTGCTCATCGGGGTCATCTGCGGCTTCAATTCTCCACCAAAGTCAAATTTCTTAAGCATATCGCGAGTGTACTTACCTTGGTGGATGAAAGTGTCGTCCTTTGTCTGCTTGATCTGGAGCCCTAGAAAATACTTGAGCTCACCCATGAGGCTCATCTCAAACTCACTGTGCATCTGCTCAGAAAACTTGGACACAAGAGAGTCAATAGTACCGCCAAAGATAATATCGTCCACGTAAATCTGAGCGACTAAGAAATCTGAAGCAACTCTGAGCAAAAAGAGAGTTTTATCCACCGAACCCATCACAAAGCCTTTCCCCAATAAAAATTGCTTCAACTGGTCATACCAAGCCCTCGGGGCTTGCTTCAACCCGTATAAAGCTTTTTGCAACTTAAAAACATGTCGAGGAAACTTAGTGTTCTCAAAACCGGGGGGTTGCCTAACATAAACCTCCTCTTCTATGTACCCGTTCAGAAAAGCACTCTTGACGTCCATTTGAAAAAGCTTAAAACCCTTCGAAACGACAAAAGCTAGAAGAATACGAATGGACTCAAGATGGGCAACAGGAGCGAAGGTTTCTTCAAAGTCAATACCTTCCTTCTAGCAATAACCCTGGGCAACTAGTCGAGCTTTGTTGCGCACCACAACCCCATCTTCACCTTGTTTGTTCTTGAACACCCACTTGGTGCCTATGGGGTTGCATCCTGGTGGCGGCTCAACTAGTGTCCAAACCCGATTACGGACAAAATTCTCAAGCTCTTCTTGCATAGGATTAATCCAATTTGAATCAGAAAGAGCATGAGAAACATCTCTGGGCTCAAAAGATGCAACAAAAGCAGATTCAGCAAACACAGCAAGAGAGGTAGATGAACGCAAAGTTCTCTCAGACAAATCACCGATGATGAGCTCTGAGGGGTGATCACGCTGAACTGCTCGAGTTCCCTGGTGATCTGAAGTCACCTCACCAGAGTCAGCAGCTGGCACCTCTGGACTCGACTGAGGGGGCTCGATCGAAGTGGAAGAAGTGATCAGAGGTCCGCCCTCATCCTCAGTCGAAGTCTCAGAAGGTGTGGGCTCTGCAGGGGGTGCAGAAGGCCCACCCTCATTAGCGGCTGAAGTATCCTCATCTTCCTCGAAGATGGACTCTCCGAGCTCACCATCAGAAAGCTCAAAAGAAGGAGTCAAAGAAGGCAAGGACTCATCAAATGAAACCTCACAAGTCTTGACAAGCAGCTGGGATTCAAGGTTCCAAACACGGAAGCCTCGAGAATGCAAAGCGTAGCCAAGAAAAACACCGTCCCAGCAACGAGACTCAAACTTGTCAAAATGCCCTCCCTTCTTGAGCACAAAGCACTTGCAGCCAAACGCTCGCAAGTGGCTCACCTTGGGCTGTCTGCCAAACCGCAACTCATACGATGTCTTACCTAAGTAAGCTCGAAGAAAAATGCGGTTGGCCAGATAGCAAGCTGTGTTCATGGCTTCAGCCCAAAAACGCCTAGGAGTCCTGTGCTCATCGAGCATCGTCCTGGCCATCTCGACTAGCGTGCGGTTCTTTTGTTCCACAATGTCGTTCTGTGGGGGAGTGTAAGGAGAAGAAAACTAATGGTCAAGACCCTGATCACTATAGAAGCTGACGAACTGAGAGTTCTTCAACTCAGAGCCATTGTCGGAACGAATTGCTCGCATCCGACCATTGTTCTCATTCTTCAGCTTTAAAATCAGGCCATGAACAAACTGAAAAGTTTCATCCTTAGACTCCAAAAAGAAAACCCACGAGAAATGAGAAAAATCATCAACAATCACAAGCGCATACCACTTCCCACCAACTGAGCGTACCCGAGCTGGACCTACAGTGTCTAAGTGTAACAGCTCGCCCAGATACGAAGTCATCACCTGAGTCACAGGTGAGTGGGATGCGGCAACCATTTTCCCATGACGACAGGCATGACACACTAGATCTTTCTCCATTTTAAGCTTGGGCAATCCTCGGATGAGGTCCATAGAGCTTAACCTGACTAGCAGATCAAAACTCAAATGACCTAACCTCCTATGCCACTTCCAGAGCTCAGAAGAAGATCCAGCAATCAAACACCGAGAAGGGCCAAAAGAACTAGAGAAGTCAATTCGAAAAACTTTACCGAAAGGTAAAATCTGGCAAACCAAAGACCCTCTAGAATCAAACACAGAAGAATTGCCCTTCTTAAAAAGCACTTCCAAACCATCCTCAAGAAGTTGGGAAACCGAAATCAAGTTAAAGTTTAGATTTTTATCTAAAGCAACATTCTGCAAGGAAAAATGGTCTGAAATGCGAATTGAGCCTATGCCACTTACCTTCCCTTGACCACTATTCCCGAATGTGATGTACTCTTTGGAGCTCGGGGGAGTGAGACTGGAGAACCATCTGCAATGTCCCGTCATGTGACGAGAGCATCCTGAGTCCATGATCCAAACGTCCTCATGTCCCCGCAGTGGCTGTAAGTGGGAGCAAATGGTCTGGCACCAGGTTTAGCAAAAGAGCTAAACTAGTGTCGAGCCATCTGCTCAAAAGACGGAAAGCAGAAATCATCATGAGAGTTCGGACCAAAATGTGGCTCAAAGCACGGTCCTTGGTTCTGCCTAAAGCCTCGGCTACGAGGTCCAGGACCGTAGCCAAAACGGCCTGGAGCTCTGCTGGAACGGACACCACCATTTGGAGCACGGGCAAGAAAGCCGTCTCCTCTACCACCACCTACACGACACGGCCTGGCCTCCAGTCTCTCCCCACGTCGAGGAACACGCAGTCTACCACCCTGCTAGTAGAACTGCTCCTGATCACCACGAGCTCTCTCTGCTCTCTCAATCTGCTTCCTCCTGAAGCAAAACTCCGCAAGATGCCCGTCTCTCTAACAGTACTCACAATGATAGGTGGGCTTCTTGGGATGTGGTGGAGGCTTAGGGTTCTTGGGCTTAGTGGTGATTGGTGTTGTCTTCTTGGGCTGAGAGGGTCCAGGAAGAGAGTCTAGAGAAGTATGGAGGTGTTTGGGCTTTGGAACCCAGATAGGTTTCTTGGGTGGAGCTTTAGGTGGTTCATGGATCACTCCATCCTTGGGCTGACAAGCCTGGGAAGTCTCAGTGGAGTGAGTCTTAGGGTATCTCTGCTCAGGAGTCATTTTACTCCACTCCACTGCCCGGCTAATGGCACTCTCAAAGTCAGCCTTGGTGTAGGTGTAACCTACCCCAAACCCATCCTGCATGTTGAACTGCTGGATCATCATGCCGAGATGTGGCTCTCTGGCACTGATCCAACTTAGGATAGAATGGAGGTAAAAGTTCTCATTCTGAGAATCAGCTAGCTCCTCTCTCAATGAAGCTAGAACCTCCACCTGAGACAAGCAGGTCTCACACACGCTACCAACCTGGACAGACTTCTCGGCTTTCAGCTTGATCAACTCAAGTCTAAGAGACAGGCAATTCTCACAGACAGTGGGTGGAACTGACAATGTCTCGAGCTCTAGCCTAGTCTGCGCAAGCTCAGCTCTCAATCTCTCCAAATCACCCAAATGTTCATCGCCCTTGGATTTCAGCTCAGCTAAGGCAGCTAGATGAGATGGGCAATCAACACAGGGTGCGACGACAGTGGCTTGAGCATCTTTTAGCTCCAGCTGGGCGCTTTCAAGCTCAGTGGCCAAAACGTCCCTCTCATCAACCCTTTCTGTGTACCTGGACCTCAGAGTCGACAGGTCATACAGAAGCACCTCGTACTTCAGGCACTCACTGCTATCACCCAAGCAAGGGGAAGAAGATAGACTCTCAATTCTGCCGTTGGCTATGGCAAGCTCACTCTCTAACTCATCTATCCTCTTCTTGGCCCCCCTAAGCAGTTTTTCCCGATACTTTAACTCCTGACGATTGTTCTCAAGTAAATCAACAATTTCATGCTCATAAGCTGATACCTTTTCGTTGTCATCGTCGGAGTCATCGGAGGAGCTCTTTTCTTCCTTATCCCCAAGAGCCATTGAGCAGAAGCTCTTGCGGGATCTTCGGCGCTGGGGTGAGTGGCTCTTCGGTCTGTCCCCGAAAGCCATGAAGCAGAGGCCCGATGGATCGTCCTTGTCCTTCCCCTTCCTGATGATGATCTCTTCATCACTTGAGCTCAATAAAGAGGAAGAAGACGTGGACTGCTTGGAGTAGCTCTTCTCCATCTCAGCGAAGAAGGCCTTGTCGCGCTTCTTGTTCTCTCGCCGGTAGTCCTTCAAGGCCTTCTTGAAGAATCTAGTCTTCGGCTTGCCCTTGTTGAAGGAAGAGCTGTCGTGCTTGCCGGAGTCGTGGAAGCCACCACCGATGCCCTTCTTCTATCCATTGCGCTTGGGGCAGTCGGCGATGAAGTGTCCTGAATCACCACACTCAAAGCACCCGGATTTTGTGCCGTGTCTTTTGAACATCCTTTTGTCATAGACACGACGCACCCGGTTGTTAAACAGACACAAATCATCATCTCCGAAAGACTCAAGCTGGTCCTCAGTGATAGACATCAAAGAGAACCCAGCACAGCTCACTGAAGTGGGATCAACAGAAGGTGTAGCAAGGGCCAAGGACTTCGATCCAGAACCAGTGAGATTTGATCTCAGGTGGATATCAACCTCAGTGGCCTTTAACTTGCTAAACAACTCAGAAATGGTCAAGGTATCATAAGAAGTGCTCTCAACGATAGAGGATACCTTGATCTCCCAGATCTTTAGGTCCAAGGTATGGAGAACCTTGAGCGCCTACTCATGATCTGATACTAACTGAGCACCCTCAGCTTTGTTGTATTGAAGCTTCTTTATGATCGATTGAAAACGACCAAACAAGGCTTCAACAGATTCACTCGGCTTCTGTGTGAAGTTTTCATATTCACGCTGGTAGGTCTGATAGAGCCGAGCCTTGACCTGGGCTGTTCCCTCATGGTGTGCCTTGAGGGTAGCCCAGATCTCTCTCGCAGTGGAGAGATGGCTCACACGCTCAAACTCAGTGGGACCTAAACCAGAAAAGAGAATGTTCAATGCTTTACTATTGCTCAGATGCTGGGCAATAATACCAGGAGTACCATGCTCAGCAACTAGCAAAATAACAAATGTATCGTGAACACAGATGTCCCAGATGTCGGAGCCTTGGCTCATAAGATAGGCTCGCATGCGAGTCTTCCAATAGTTATTGCCATAGGCTTCCAAGGAAGGGACCTTGCCAGGAGAAGTCATGATCACTACTGGGGTTTAGAACTGGTTAAGGTATGGAAAAACCCTAACCAGGCTCTGATACCACTTGTAGGACCGAAAGTAGCGACCAGAGGGGGGGTGAATGAGCGCCTAAAAATTCTTTCGAATCAATGGCCTGCTCCCAATACCCAACGCACCTCAAAAGACTAAGCAGCAAAGCATGAACAGATTGCCTAAGTCTAAAGGTATCTAGCCTAGAAGCAACTGATGTTAAAAACAGAGAAACACCAAAATAGTGCTAATAGACAGATAAACAGTATACACAAGACATGGCAAGTTAAACTTCTCAATGGATGATCTAAGTATAAATAAAGTGAGATGAGAAGTTACTGTTCAAAGCTGTATCCTGTTCGAAACTTGTCGAAGCCAGCTTCGCTGGTCGAAGCCTGCTTTGCTGGTCAAAGCCTGCTTCGGAGGTTAGTGGCAAAGTCTGCCGAAGGCTGTTGTGAATGTGCCGAATGTTTGTTGACTATCCTAGTTTGAGTGCGACTGAGAGCGAAGTATGCTTCGAAGCTAAGTATGATAGTGTCGAAGCTTGCTTCGAACAGTGTACTTCGAAGGCTATACTTCAAACAGGAAGCTTCGAACAAGCTCATAGAAAAACAACCTTCGAAAGAGTAGCGAATCCTGACACATGACAGAGGAACCAAATTCGAAGCCTACACTCTACCTTCGGAGCTAGCAAGATCGAAGAAAGAACGCTGAAGTGATAACCTTCGACACACACAGATCAACTTCGAAACGAAGTTTGTAAGAGTTGTCACACAAGAATCGAAGGTGACAAACACACTTCGAACGACAAGCTCCGAACAAACACACTGTGACCCACGAAATAAGATAGCAGTAGAAAGATCTCAGAGACTACACGTCGAGCGAAGTATATCAGAGAAACAATCTTCGAAGACAACTTCGAAGCCTTTCGGAGTATACCTTCGCACAGACGGTCGAAGTATGTCACACTGACAGACAGCACAAAATGTACTTCGAAGCTAGAAACACCGTACACAAAAGTGAAGTCGAAGTTCAAGCGAAGCACTCTAATATGTCAGAACGAAGCCTGCCTCGCGGAGCTGAAGGACTTCGAACAGAGAGAAGGGACTTCGCCAGAAACAACCAAAAAAGGGACTTTAGCCCTGTCAACTCGATCAAAAAGCTGTTCAGGAAAAAGCAAGGCTAGAGTACTAGTGTACTGTTGCTACAGTGAAGTAGTACTACTTGCAACTAGCAAGAACTAGTACTCTTCACGTGAAGAACAGAAGCAATCGAAGCACACAAACTCAGGAATAAAATTGCTGTGAGCAAACCGAATACTGCAGACCCATTAACTAGATGCAATACACAAGCAGAAGGAATAAAAGCATCCAGACAAGAAGAAAAACAAATCTGAGATGAACTCACAGGAAGCTTCCTGGCGGCGCATTCAAGGAAGGAGAGAGAACACACAGGGAACAAAATGACCCAAAGGAATAGAGAATTAATTTCAGCAAAAGGAGTAGTCCAACCCTAGGGATTGGGGCCCTATTTATAGGCTGCCCAATGACCTAGAATATTCCACCAGCCCCTTAGGGTTTACAGACGCTAAAATAAAGGAAAAGACTCAACTGCCCTTAGGAAATTTTTACAGACTCGACTGACTGACTGTGGGCCTAGAGATACAGATGACTTATCCGGAAGCTAAGCTTTCGTAGAGACTACGGCTTCTCTCCTGGACAGTCTGATACAAAATCAGCGGTTGTCAGTTTTGCGCCGAAACTGACAAAGCCTCCACCGACTTTGCACCAGGTACCCGGATAGGGATGGCCCGATTCCGCAGCTCTCTCAGCCCGGCAATCGCTCACCGCCCGTGTACCTGAGTCAATCCTGGTCAACAGCCTAGTGGGTCTTCTGCTGCTTCTAGCCCATGTACCCGGATTGGGCTAGCCAGACTTCGCAGCTCTCTCAGCCCGACCGTCGCTCGCTGCCCGTGTACCTGAGTCACACACGGCCCATAAAACAGCAGATCTCCTCTCTTCTTCAGTCCTCTTTGACTATCGTTGACAATGACTCATCACATCTGGAGCCATGAGGCCCACGCTATTCAGCATGGCTCCTCAACTGGTCTGCGGGATCTGTTACAAAGCACTTTCGTACCAATCACAAGTTTAATGGGTAAGTCCTAACTGAAAGTATGGAACAATCCGACCCGGTGCACCATAGTGGAGGGGGCAAGGGGCAACCTGTGGGTGACTTGTACCGACGTGGCTCAATGGGGGGTATGGTGAGGCTCGACACGTCGGGACACCATATGAAACCCATAAGAGGGTGCTATCGGGTCGAGGCAGACCATATGGAACATTTTGGCATGAGTTCCCGTGGAATGGGTCATCTCGTTACACTTTGGTCTAAGTGATGAGTGTGTGCCTTGTGGGTACAGTGGTACACCTCTGATCAGAGTATTTAATCTTTTCGAAAAGCCGAGCCCACGGTCAAGGGCGGGTTGTGTGACTACTCGCAGTTAGTTTACAATTGTTTGAATGGTTGAGTTATTCATGGCATGTAAGGACTGTTGAGTGAGGTGGGGCTGACTATACCCCTCGAGTTAGAAGATGATGATGCATACACATGTTTACGTTTCAGTACTAATAAATGGTTCACATTTAATTGCTTTACAAATTATGCTCTTCCGCAAAAATTAGCCACTATCTCCCTTGTTATTACCTTGCATTATATTTGCATTCGGTGGCTTGCTGAGTATGTTTGTACTCACCCCGTTGACTTACACCACCAGAGCCCATCTACTATGAGGAGGATGAAGGTCTGGAGTAGCGACCCAGTCAAGGCGAGACTGGAAGGAGACGTTCATCTAGGACCCTTTGTTTTATTAGTTTCTCTTAATCTTTATTCACTTTTGTACTAATGCGGTCTACGAACCGTGAATGATTGCTCGTATTATACGTGGTCACATGATGAACGTCTTGTTTTTATTGAATTTCTATGGAATTTCAATAAAAGTCCTGATTTATTAAATCGAGGCGCGACAAGATGGTATCAGAGCCGACTTGACTGTAGGAAGCCAAACAGACCTGACCTTAGGACTTATATTAGCCATATTTTCTTACAAAAACTACTTACCTTCTCATCTTCTGAAGTTTTCATGAAAATTTCTCTCTTTTGTAGATGCTGGTCCATACCATGAGCAGGACTCTGTGTGACGAGGCCAGATTCATCCGCGAGCTTCGCGTGCTCGTCAATTTCTTGGGATTCTCCCATGAGCCCGCGTTCCACGTGATATTTCCCGATGCGAGAGAGTGCTACTGCGAGGTCACGGTTGTCATCCGCTCCTCCTCCACGCAGCCTCCCTTCTACACCCATGGAGTCGGAGGACCTTCGTTCGTGGTGGCTAGCCAGCGCGCCGCACTTCAGGCCCTCGCCGAGCTTCGACTGGTTTACGACTGCCACCTCCGCGGCACCGTCTACCGCTTCATGCCCATGCGCATACCAGGGAGTCACCGCAGCATCTACATCAGCCCCCTCACACAGAGCAACTCTGCCATCGCCCGCAACATGAGACTTTTCGAGGCCATGGACAACCTCCACACAGAGGCCGTTCTCGACGCAGACAGCCAGCATGACACCATAGATTTCTACCGCCATACCTCGGAGAATCTGAACCGCGAGAATGCTGAGCTTCGTCGATAGGTCTAGCAGAACCCCCAGTTGACCCTCGAGGTAGAGGAGTTGAGACGTCAGAATGAGCTTCTACGCTAGGGCGCCCTCGTCACCACCCAGCTTCGCCATCAGCTCAAGGAATTGAAGAAGGATATCGAGGAGATCGCACCTCTTCCGCCATGCAAGCAGAAATCACTTCGGATCCCCACCGTGAGGCCCAAGAGGATTTCCCGCAGCGCACCTCCCGCCAGACCTTCCAGTTCCACCACCCCGACCGTCTCCGTCAAGCCCGTGGTCGAGTCGTCCCCTGAGCTTCCATAGACGTAGTATTTATGGTTGATTGTTTTTCTTCTAAATTGTTTTGAATTGTATTGCCACTCATGTCAAATATAAGGCATGAGTGAAGAATTAAATAAAAGACAATAAATGTAATCGCAAGAACGACATTTTGCATAAAGCTTAGTATCAATTCCCCCAAAGGCTCCGACGCTTCCCCAAACGGAGGAGAGAATGGCAACTTGCCCCAGTGGGGAGCAACCGGGCAAAGGCAGGCCCCAGTCTTCAACCACCCCACCCTGGCCAAGATGATGACCAATCAGAATCAGTTGGTGGCTGTTCGATTGAACCAGATGCAACAGCAGCAGTAGCCGATGCAGGAGCAAAAGGCTCAATTTTTCCGTCTCCACCAACAGCCCGAGCTGCCTCGCCCTGCCACTCCTGCTCCAGCCCCCGCCTCTCAGCTCTCGGAGTTCCTCCGAGTCCGTCCTCCCACATTCTCAAGCACCATGACCCCATGGAGGCTGGTGATTGCTTGAGAACCATCGGAAAGAAGCTGGATCTCCTGACTTGTACTGAGCAGGAGAGGGTGGCTTTCGCTGCCCATCAGCTCCAAGGTCCCGCCGCAGAATGGTGGGACAACCTGCGCGAGACCTTGCCCGAGGGACACATCCACACTTGGGCAGAGTTCTCCGCCGCCTTCCGTGCCGCCCACGTCCCCGATGGGATCATAGCCCAGAAGCAACAGGAGTTCAGGGACCTGCAGCAAGGGAGCAGGTCCGTAATAGAATATCTTCATGAGTTCAACAGGTTGGCCCGGTACGCACCTGAGGAGGTCCGTACCGTTACGGCCAGACAGTCCAAGTTCCTCCGGGGACTGAAGGATGAGCTGTCCCTTCAGCTCATTTCCGAAGATTATGCCAACTTCCAAAAGTTGGTAAACAAAGCTATCATTCAGGAGACCCAACAGAACAAGGTCGACCTAAAGAAAAAGAGGATGATCGCCTTCAGGCAGAACCAAGGCATGGCACAAAGGCCCCGCTTCACACCTCCTCCACCGGCGCCACAATACCATCCCCGCCCGGTGTATCGTCCGACGCCACCCGCCGCCAACACCGGAGCCAGACAACCTTGCCCCACTCCCACCGCACCAGCCGCCCCACCCGCCCTAGCCAAGAAGGCGGAAATTCTGCGTGACAAGCACGGCAAGCCCGTGGTATGCTTCAACTACCGCCAGCAGGGGCATTACTCCCACTAGTGCCCTCATCCCAAGCGCGCTCTAGGAGTCGCGACCAATCCGGCCATCCGCGCCCACGTCAACCACGTCACCGCCGAAGAAGCCCAGGCCGCGCCCGAGATTGTCATGGGTAAGTTCACAGTATATTCAGCCCTTGCAGTGGTTTTATTTGACACTGGAGCTACGCACTCCTTTATATCAATGGCTTTTGTGGAAAAGAATAATCTGAATATAAGTGAACTACCAACAGCCATGCTAATAGTCACCCCTGGAAAACAAACTCTAGCCCAATCCTATAGTCCAAGGGTATGGGTAGATATCCAAGGCACAATATTCTGGGCTGACCCCATCCTAATAGAATGCCAAGGCTTGGACCCCATTCTAGGAATGGATTGGCTAAATAAACACCAAGGTGTGATAAGATGTGCCCGAAGACAAGTAACCATGACCAGTGAAGAAGGGACTGCCGTCACATTCCAGATGCCGAGCCAGAAGTTCGGAAGACCAAGGCTGCACCAGATTACTTTAGAAGAGATACCGGTAGTCTGCGAGTACCCGGACGTGTTTCTAGAGGAGTTACCAGGGATGCCACCCAAGAGGGATATCGAGTTCCGGATTGATTTGGTACCCGGAACCACCCCCATCTACAAGCGACCATACCGGATGGCCGCCAATGAGCTAGCTGAGATGAAGCAACAGCTGGAGGATCTCGAGAAGAAAGGCTACATCAGACCTAGCACATCCCCGTGGGGAGCCCCCGTCATCTTCGTTGAGAAGAAAGAGGACAAGGCTAAGCGTATGTGTATGGATTACCGAGCCTTGAATGAGGTAACCATCAAGAACAAGTATTCGTTACCCAGGATCGATGATCTATTTAACCAGCTGAAAGGAGCTACAGTATTTTCCAAGATCGACCTGCCATCCGGATACCATCAGCTGAGGATTCGAGAGGAGGATATACCCAAGACGGCTTTTACCTCTAGTTATGGATTATATGAGTGCACTGTTATGTCTTTTGGATTGACCAACGCCCCAGCCTTCTTTATGAATATGATGAATAAGGTGTTCATGGAATATTTTGACAAATTTATCGTGGTATTCATAGATGACATCCTCATCTATTCCAAGGACCAAAAAGAGCACGAGGCTCACATCCGGTTGACCTTAGGAAAACTAAGGGAACACCAATTATACACCAAGTACAACAAGTGCAAGTTTTGGACGGCGGAAGTAAAGTTCCTTGGACACATTATCTCTGCACAAGGTATTGCAGTAGATCCTGCCACCGTGGAAGCAGTTACAGACTGGCTTCCACCCACCAACGTATCGGAGATACGAAGTTTTCTTGGTTTAGCAGGGTATTATCGAAGGTTTATCAAGAATTTCTCCAAGATAGCCAAGCCTATGAACAAGTTATTGTAGAAGGGAGAGAAGTTTGAATGGACTCCCAAATGCGAGGAAAGTTTTCATACCCTCAAGACCTGGTTGGTGTCAGCACCCATACTAACCCTACCGGATATCAGGAAAGACTTCCATGTTTACTGCGACGCATCTCGCCAAGGATTGGGATGTGTTCTCATGCAGGATGGAAAGTTTATTTCATACGCCTCTCGTCAGTTGAGACCCCATGAGTTAAACTACCCGACACATGACTTGGAATTGGCCACTGTTGTTCACGCCCTTAAGATATGGAGGCACTATTTGGTCGGAAACCGCTGCGAGATCTTTACGGATCACAAGAGTCTCAAGTATATCTTCACGCAGCCGGACCTCAATCTGAGGCAAAGGCGATGGTTGGAATTAATAAAGGACTACTACTTAGGTATTCACTACCACCCTGGAAAAGAAAATGTGGTAGCTGATGCATTAAGTCGTAAGGGATATTGCACCGCCATCGTGATTTAGGATCACGCGCCTTTGCTCTATAAGGAGATGGAAAAGTTGAACCTCGGGTTAACCACAGGAGCATACCTAGCCACCTTGGAGACCCAGCCAGTTTTATTTGAGAAGATCTGTGGGGCTCAGTTGGAAGACCCGGATATAGCTGCCATTAAGAAGAACATGAGACAAGGAAAAGCCCCAGAATTTTTAGAAGACGAGAATGGCACCATATGGTTTGGAACCCGGATATGTGTGTCGGATAAACCGGAGATAAAGACCCTTATTCTAAGGGAAGCCCATGATACTTTATACTCCATCCATCCCGGACTTGAAGGAACGCTATTGGTGGGTTAGCATGAAGAAAGAGATTGCTCAGTTCGTTGCAGAATGTGACACCTACAGACGAGTGAAGGCAGAACATCAGAGACTCGTGGGACTGTTACAGCCACTTAAAGTACCTGAATGGAAATGGGAAGAAATCGGAATGGACTTCATCACCGGACTCCCAAAGACCTAGCTTGGATATGATTCTATTTGGGTAATCATTGACCAGCTAACGAAAGTAGCACACTTCATAGCCGTCAAGACAACCTTCAGTGGCCCTATGCTTGCAGAGTTATATATGGCCCGCATTGTGTGTCTTCATGGAGTGCCCAAGAAGATAGTATCTGACAAAGGAAGTCAATTTACCTCTCGTTTCTGGAAGAACCTTCAAGAAGAGATGGGAACAAGACTAAACTTCAGTACTGCTTACCACCCTCAGATAGATGGACAAACCGAAAGGGTGAATCAGATATTGGAAGATATGCTACGGGCATGCGTCTTGGATTTTGGAGGAACTTGGGACAAGAGTCTACCGTACGCCGAGTTCTCGTACAACAACAGTTATCAAGCCAGCCTTCAGATGTCCCCGTTCGAAGCCCTATATGGATGTAAGTGTAGGACACCTCTACTTTGGGATCAAACCGGTGAATCCCAAGTGTTTGGAACAGACATCCTTCGAGAAGCCGAAGAGAAGGTACGGATTATCAGAGACCGGCTCAAGACAGCCCAATCATGACAGAAGAGATATCCAGACAATCGACGTCGAGATCTAGCTTTTGAAGAGGGAGACCACGTCTACCTTCGAGTCACACCTCTCCGTGGTACTCAACGGTTTAACATGAGAGGAAAGTTGGCCCCTCGATATGTTGGACCTTTTCCCATTATTCGACGCCAAGGCGAAGTCGCTTATCAGTTGGAACTGCCACCCTCATTGGTCGGGGTACATGACGTGTTTCATGTATCTCAACTAAAGAAGTGTCTTCGAGTTCCAACAGAGCAAGTGGACCTGCAACAGTTGGATATTCAAGAAGATCTGACCTATGTGGAAAAGCCCGTCAAGATATTGGAAGTCAAGGAAAGGACCACCAGAAGTCACGTCATCCGCTTCTGCAAAGTCCAGTGGAGCAATCACCCCGTAGAGGAAGCTACGTGGGAAAAAGAGGAAGAACTCAAAACCCAGCATCCGGAGTTATTCGAGGATTGATCCGAATCTCGAGGACGAGATTCTCTGTAAGGGGGATAGGATTGTAACACCCCAAGATTTAAAGAGAAATAAAATAAAAGAAATATATTATTAAAGAAATTTCTGAATTTTATTATTAAAGAAAACTCCTAAAAGAGCCCTAATAAAGCCAAATAGAGATAAATATTCAAAATTTGGACTTGGAAAATTTATGGAATAAACCAGAGGCCAAAACATAATTTCAGGAATTTTTTTACAAATTTTTATCAACAGTGATTCAACCCTTAATCAAATAAATGAATTACTAGAATAATTTTAAATCAGAAGATGATGATGCATACACATGTTTACGTTTCAGTACTAATAAATGGTTCACATTTAATTGCTTTACAAATTATGCTCTTCCGCAAAAATTAGCCACTATCTCCCTTGTTATTACCTTGCATTATATTTGCATTCGGTGGCTTGCTAAGTACGTTTGTACTCACCCCGTTGACTTACACCACCAGAGCCCGTCTACTACGAGGAGGATGAAGGTCTAGAGTAGCGACCCAGTCAAGGCGAGACTGGAAGGAGGCGTCATCTAGGACCCTTTGTTTTATTAGTTTCTCTTAATCTTTATTCACTTTTGTACTAACGCGGTCTACGAACTGTGAATGATTGCTCGTTTTGTACGTGGTCGCATGATGAATGTCTTGTTTTTATTGAATTTCAATAAAAGTCCTGATTTATTAAATCGGGGCGCGACAGGGAGTAACTCAGAGGTAGACATGATCTCCTTCTTCAAAGGCTAGATCCCGACGGCGATTATCAGCGTAGCTCTTCTGTCGGGACTATGCTGTCTTTAGTCTGTCTCGGATGATCCTCACTTTCTCTTCAGCTTCCTGAAAAACATCCGTACCAAAAACTTGGGACTCACCGGTCTGATCCCATAACAAGGTGTTCTACACTTGCGTCCGTATAAAGCTTCAAATGAAGACATCTGAAGGTGGGCTTGATAGCTATTATTGTATGAGAACTCGGCGTATGGTAAACTCTTGTCCCATGTTCCTCCAAAATCCAGGGCACATGCCCTAAGCATATCCTCCAATATCTGATTTACCCTCTCAGTCTGTCCATCCATCTGGGGTGGTAGGTTGTGCTGAAGTTTAGTATCGTCCCCATTTTCTCTTGAAGGTTTTTCCATAACCGAGATGTGAACTGACTCTCTCTATCGGAGACTATCTTCTTAGGCACTCCATGGAGGCACACTATGCGGGCCATGTACAACTCTGCCAATTTAGGGCCGCTGAAGGTAGTCTTGACGGCTATGAAGTGAGCTACCTTCGTAAGTCGATCGATGATTACCCATATGGAGTCATATCCGACTTGGGTCTTTGGGAGTCCGGTGATGAAATCCATACTGATCTCTTCCCATTTCCATTCGGGCACCTTGAAGGGTTGCAACAATACTGCTGGCCTTTGATGCTCTGCTTTTACACGCCGGTAGGTGTCACATTCCACTACGAACTGAGCAATCTCCTTCTTTATATTGACCCACCAATATGTTTCCTTCAAATCTTGGTACATTTTCGTACTTCCAGGATGAATGGAGTACAGAGTGTCATGGGCTTCTCTTAGAATAAGGGTCCTTGACTCCGGTTTATCAGGCACCCATATCCTGGTTCCGAACCATACGGTGTTGTTCTCGTCTTCTGAGAACCCTGGGGCCTTGCCTTGCCTCATGTTCTTCTTGATCGCTGTTATATCAGGATCCTCTAACTGAGCTTCACGGATTTGATCAAATAGGACTGGCCTTGCCTCAAGTGTGGCTAAAAGAGCCCTAATAAAGCCAAACAGAGATAAATATTCAAAATTTGGACTTGAAAAATTTATGGAATAAACTAGAGGCCAAAACATAATTTCAAGAATTTTTTTACAAATTTTTATCAATAGTGATTCAACCCTTAATCAAATAAATGAATTACTGGAATAATTTTAAATCAGAAAAGCATTTTAATTCTTAATGGGCCTCAACCTTGAATTAGCCTTCAGCCCAGCCCAACCCAACCTTGAGTCACTGACAAGCGGGACCCAGATGTCGGTGCACTCCCCCTCTCTCCTCCCCGCCCTCGCGCTCCGCTTGGCCCACTCGTCAGCCTCGCTAGCATTCTCCCCCGTCACTGACAGCATGGGCCCGTCTGTCGGCCCCCTTCCTTCTTCTCTCGCCCGCTGACAGGTGGGGGCCACTTGTCAGATTCGTCTTCCTCGATGGAAGGGGATCTCTCCCCTTTCCTTCCGGCGACCCCCTTTCCTCCCCTCGCCGCCGGCCGCCCCGATTCGCATGGATTCGCCCCGGATCACATTCCCTGTGCGACGACGACTCCATTCCATAGAAAGCCGACACGGTTTCACCTAGATGGAAGCATGGCCGAGCCAAAGGAAACCTCGCTGGAGTTCATGGGAACCCTCGGTTTCCTTCCGTTTGGAAGCCGGCGACCCCTCCTATTTAAACCCCCCCGGTCATCACTCTCTGCCCATGGTACCTTAGCCCAGCCCAAGCACACCAGAGCGCCCCGATCACCTTTTTCGGGATTCTCCTCTGCTTCAACTCTGGCCACCGCTCGCCGTCGAGCCCGGTCCCCTCCGTCCTAGCCACCGCCACCGTCGAGTCCATCGTCGACCGCCCGTCCTCGGCCACCCCTCCATTGGCCGTGAACGCCGCCGGATCACTGTCGCCGTCAAGCACCCGAAGGACCACCCCATCTACCCATCGCCGCCGGCCGCCATCCGTCACCGTTCGTCGCCACTGAAGGTATGGTCGAGACCGCCGTAGCCTCCTCTCTCCATTTCCGGCGAGATCTAGGCCCGTAGGCCCCCGCCGCCGCCGCCACCGCACCTGAGGCCGCCGCCGCCGGAGACGAAGGGGGTACGTACCCCCTTACGCCCGTGCCGTGTCGGATCGCGTCGTGGCCATCCGATCGCGATCGGAGGGCTACGATTAAATCCCTTCATGATTTAATTCGGGCCCTCGGATCCGGTCAAACCGGTATCTTTTAATCCTGGCCGTAGATCGCTATTTAAAAACTTGACTCGATCTAGTGCTTCCACGCGTACCCGTTCGGTATGTTTTAATCCTGGCCATCCATTTTCACTTAAGCCTCCCGCCTCGCGCCCGATCGTCGGATCCAGATCCGACGGTCCTGGTTGATCCGGTCCACGCACACAGTGCGCCTGTCCACCGTGGGCCTGGCTCACCGTGGACTAAAGCCCATTTTTCTGTTTAAATAAAATTCCAGAAAATAGTTTAAACTTTGAAAATTCATAACTTGCTCGTTTTAACTCCAAATTTCACCAATCCAATTTTATTAAATTCAGCATTTTATTCTCTACACATTAATGCCATAAAAACAGTATGTTACTTTAGTACAAAATAATCTTATGAATTAAATAAATAAAAACCCTTTAGGGATAAATTAATAATTCATGAAATAAATTAGGAAAAACCCCCAAAACTTTAACCTTTGATATTATTAATATAACTTCACTACAATAAAGCTCAATTCACATATTTAAATCATAAAACTTGTATGTTTATGCTTTGTGATGCTTTATTGAATGTTTTATTTACCTTTTTCCGTATCGAGAAGACTACGAGTTTGTCGAGGAGCCGGAGTTCTATCCCGAGGTTCCACCTTCACCCTTTGCTGATCAAGGCAAGTCACAACCCCCATTTTGATCATCATTGAGCCCATGTTTTAATAAATTATCGCTATAACTCATAGGTTAATATTGCATTAGTCAAATATCAAGCCCTACACTTATATTTATTAGATCCCCGTCTTTGTGTGCAAACCCAAGCCATGCTTATTGAGCCTTAACTCCTTGTCACTCTACTATAAAAGTATTAGCTAGTGCCCAATGTACCGGCACAACTGCTATAGGATAAAAAGAATGAGTCGTAGATAGATGGATTCTACTATATGAAATTTCCCCGGTATTCTTGTCTCTCGACTCTGTTGGAGTTGGCTATGTTATAAGTGTGGTGGGTTCCGGGTGCAAGCTAGGGCATTGGTTGGTCGCACCCGGGGCACTATAAGGACCGGTCTGCGGGATCTGTTACAAAGCACTTCCGTACCAACCACAAGTCTAATGGGTAAGTCCTAACTGAAAGTATGGAACAATCCGACTCGATGCACCATAGTGGAGGGGGCAAGGGGCAACCTGCGGGTGACTTGTACCGACGTGGCTCAAGGGGAGGTATGGTGAGGCTCGACGCGTCGGGACACCATATGAAACCCATAAGAGGGTGCTGTCGGGTCGATGCGGACCATATGGAAGGTTTTGGCACGAGTTCCCGTGGAATGGGTCATCTCGTTACACTTTTGTGTAAGTGATGAGTGTGTGCCTTGTGGGTACAGTGGTACACCTCTGATCAGAGTATTTAATCTTTTCGAAAAGTCGAGCCCGTGGTCAAGGGCGGGTTGTGTGACTACTCGCAGTTAGTTTACAAGCCATCCTTCAGATGTCCCCATTCGAAGCCCTATATGGACGTAAGTGTAGGATGCCTCTACTTTGGGATCAAATCGGTGAATCCCAAGTGTTTGGAACAGACATCCTTCAAGAAGCCGAAGAGAAGGTACGGATTATCAGAGACCGGCTCAAGACAGCCCAATCACGACAGAAGAGATATGCGGACAATCGACGTCGAGATCTAGCTTTTGAAGAGGGAGACCACGTCTACCTTCGAGTCACACCTCTCCGTGGTACTCAACGGTTTAACATGAGAGGAAAGTTGGCCCCTCGATATGTTGGACCTTTTCCCATTATTCGACGCCAAGGCGAAGTCGCTTATCAGTTGGAACTGCCACCCTCATTGGTCGGGGTACATGACGTGTTTCATGTATCTCAACTAAAGAAGTGTCTTCGAGTTCCAACAGAGCAAGTGGACCTGCAACAGTTGGATATTCAAGAAGATCTGACCTATGTGGAAAAGCCTGTCAAGATATTGGAAGTCAAGGAAAGGACCACCAGAAGTCACGTCATCCGCTTCTGCAAAGTCCAGTGGAGCAATCACCCCGTAGAGGAAGCTACGTGGGAAAAAGAGGAAGAACTCAAAACCCAGCATCCGGAGTTATTCGAGGATTGATCCGAATCTCGAGGATGAGATTCTCTGTAAGGGGGATAGGATTGTAACACCCCAAGATTTAAAGAGAAATAAAATAAAAGAAATATATTATTAAAGAAATTTCTGAATTTTATTATTAAAGAAAACTCCTAAAAGAGCCCTAATAAAGCCAAATAGGGATAAATATTCAAAATTTGGACTTGGAAAATTTATGGAATAAACCAGAGGCCAAAACATAATTTCAGCAATTTTTTTACAAATTTTTATCAACAGTGATTCAACCCTTAATCAAATAAATGAATTACTGGAATAATTTTAAATCAGAAGATGATGATGCATACACATGTTTACGTTTCAGTACTAATAAATGGTTCACATTTAATTGCTTTACAGATTATGCTCTTCCGCAAAAATTAGCCACTATCTCCCTTGTTATTACCTTGCATTATATTTGCATTCGGTGGCTTGCTAAGTACGTTTGTACTCACCCCGTTGACTTACACCACCAGAGCCCGTCTACTACGAGGAGGATGAAGGTCTGGAGCAGCGACCCAGTCAAGGCGAGACTGGAAGGAGGCGTCATCTAGGACCCTTTGTTTTATTAGTTTCTCTTAATCTTTATTCACTTTTGTACTAATGCGGTCTACGAACCGTGAATGATTGCTCGTTTTGTACGTGGTCGCATGATGAACGTCTTGTTTTTATTGAATTTCTATGGAATTTCAATAAAAGTCCTGATTTATTAAATCGGGGCGCGACAGGGAGTAACTCAGAGGTAGACATGATTTCCTTCAAAGGCTAGATCCCGACGGCGATTATCAGCGTAGCTCTTCTGTCGGGACTATGCTATCTTTAGTCTATCTCGGATGATCCTCACTTTCTCTTCAGCTTCCTGAAAAACATCCGTACCAAAAACATGGGACTCACCGGTCTGATCCCATAACAAGGTGTTCTACACTTGCGTCCGTATAAAGCTTCAAATGGAGACATCTGAAGGCGGGCTTGATAGCTATTATTGTATGAGAACTCGGCGTATGGTAAACTCTTGTCCCATGTTCCTCCAAAATCCAGGGCACATGCCCTAAGCATATCCTCCAATATCTTATTTACCCTCTCAGTTTGTCCATCCATCTGGGGGTGGTAGGTTGTGCTGAAGTTTGGTATCGTCCCCATTTCCTCTTGAAGGTTTTTCCAGAACCGAGATGTGAACTGACTCTCTCTATCGGAGACTATCTTCTTAGGAACTCCATGGAGGCACACTATGCGGGCCATGTACAACTCTGCCAGTTTAGGGCCGCTGAAGGTAGTCTTGACGGCTATGAAGTGAGCTACCTCCGTAAGTCGATCGATGATTACCCATATGGAGTCATATCCGGCTTGGGTCTTTGGGAGTCTGGTGATGAAATCCATACTGATCTCTTCCCATTTCCATCCGGGCACCTTGAGGGGTTGCAACAATACTGCTGGCCTCTGATGCTCTGCTTTTACACGCCGGTAGGTGTCACATTCCACTACGAACTGAGCAATCTCCTTCTTTATATTGACCCACCAATGTCTTTCCTTCAAATCTTGGTACATTTTCGTACTTCCAGGATGAATGGAGTACAGAGTGTCATGGGCCTCTCTTAGAATAAGGGTCCTTAACTCCGGTTTATCAGGCACACATATCCTGGTTCCGAACCATACGGTGTTGTTCTCATCTTCTGAGAACCCTGGGGCCTTGCCTTGCCTCATGTTCTTCTTGATCGCTGTTATATCAGGATCCTCTAACTGAGCTTCACGGATTTGATCGAATAGGACTAGCCTTGCCTCAAGTGTGGCTAAATAGGCTCCAGTGGTTATCCCGAGGTTTAACCTCTCCATCTCCTTATACAACAAAGGCGTGTGATCCTGAACCACGATGGCAGTACAGTATCCTTCACGACTTAATGCATCAGCCACCACGTTTGCTTTGTCGGGATGGTAATGAATGCCTAAGTCATAGTCCTTTATAAATTCTAGCCATCGCATTGCCTAAGGTTGATATCCGACTGCGTGAAGATATACTTCAAACTCTTGTGCAGTGGTCCGTGAAGACTTCGCAACAGTTTCCAACAAGGTAGTGCCTCGATATCTTCAAAGCGTGCACTACTGCAGCAAATTCTAGGTCATGGGTGGGGTAGTTCATCTCGTGTGGCCTCAATTGCCGGGAGGTGTATAAGACAACCTTTCCGTCCTGCATGAGAACACAACCCAAACCCCGACGAGATGTGTCGCAGTAGACATGAAAGTCTTTCCTTATATCCGGTAGGGTCAATATTGGTGCTGACACCAATCGTGACTTGAGGGTCCGAAAGCTTTGCTCGCATTCCGGAGTCCATTCAAACTTCTCTCCTTTCTGCAGCAACTTGGTCTTGGGCTTCGCTATCTTGGAGAAATTCTCAATGAACCGACGGTAGTAGCATGCTAATCCTAGAAAACTTCATATCTTAGATACGTTGGTGGGTGGCGGCCAATTCGTAACTGCTTCCATGGTGGTAGGGTCTACCGTGATGCCTTGTGCTGAGATAATGTGCCCTAGGAACTTTACTTCCGCCATCCAAAACTTGCACTTACTGTACTTGGCGTATAACTGATGTTCCCTGAGTTTTCCTAGGGTCAACCGAATGTGAGTTTCATGCTCTTCTCGGCTCTTGGAATAGATGAGGATATCATCTATGAATACCAAGATGAACTTATCCAAGTACTCCATGAACACTTTATTCATCATATTCATGAAGAAGGTTGGGGCGTTGGTTAATCCAAAGGACATAATGGTGCACTCGTAAAGTCCATAGCGAGAAGTGAATGTCGTCTTAGGTATGTCTTCCTCTTGAATCCTCAGCTGATGATATCCGGACTGGAGGTTAATCTTGGACAATACCATGGCTCCTTTCAGTTGATCGAATAGATCATCAATCCTGGGTAGAGGGTACTTGTTCTTGATGGTCACCTCATTCAATTCTGATAATCTACACACATACGCTTAGCTTTATCTTCCTTCTTCTCGACAAAGATAACGGAGGCTCCCCACGGGGATGTGCTGGGTCTGATGTATCCTTTCCACTCAAGGTCTTCTAGCTAATGCTTCATCTCTGCTAGCTCGATTGTGGCCATTCGGTACGGTCGCTTAGAGAAGGGAGTGATCTCGGGCACTAGGTCAATCCTGAACTCGATGTCCCTCTTGGGCGGCATCCCTAGCAAATCCTCCGGAAAGACATCCGGGTACTCACAGACTACCAGTACTTCCTCTAAGGTAATCTGATGTAGACAAGGTCTTTCAGACTTCTGGCTTGGCATCTGTAATGTGACGATAGTTCCTTCTTCACTGGTCATGGTCACATTCCTTCCTGCGCACTCTATCATTCCTTGGTGTTTGTTGACCCAATCCATTCCTAAGATAAGATCCAAACCTTTACATTCGATCAGAATGGCATCGGCCCAGAATATAATGCCTTGGATATCTACCCATACCCTTGGACTATAGGAGTGGGCTCAGGTCTGTTTGCTAGGAGTGGCTATCAGTACCGGTCTTGCTAACTCACACTCATTCAGATTATATGTTTTCATGAAGCTTGTTGATATAAAGGAATGAGTAGCGCCAGTGTCTAATAAAACCACTACGGGTACTAAATTTATGGAGAACTTACCCATGACTATCTCTGGTGCAGCCTGGGCTTCTTTGGCGGAGACATGATTAACGCGGGCGTGAACCGTAGGATTCGCCGTGATCCCTTTAGAATGCTTGGGGTGAGGGTACTAGTGGGAATAGTGTCCCTCTTGATGGCAGTTGAAGCAGATTACCAGCTTGCCGTGCTTGTCGCGCAAAACCTCTGCTTTCTTGGCGGGGGCGGGTGGAGCAGCTTGTGTGGCGGGAGCAGGGCGAGGATTTTTGTCTCCCGGGTTATTGGCTGACGGAGCTGGCCTGTAGACGGGGCGCGGATGATAGTGGGGCGCCGGTGGGGGAGGTGTGTACCGGGTCCTCTACACCATCCCCTGGTGCTGACAGAAGGGGATCATCCTCTTCTTCTTTAGATCCACCTTGTTCTACTCGGTCTCTTGGATTATTGCCTTGTTACCAACTTTTGGAAGTTGGCATAGTCTCCGGAGACTAGCTGAAGGGAAAGCTCGTCCTTCAGCCCTCGGAGAAACTTGGACTAACGGGCCGCATCCGTGCATACCTCTTCGGGTGCATACCGGGCTAGCTGGTTGAATTCATGCAGGTACTCTGTAACGGTCATGCTTCCTTGCTACAGATCCCAAAACTCCTGTTGCTTCTAGGCTATCACGCCATCCTGGACATGGGCGGCGTGAAATGCGGCGGTGAACTCATCCCATCAAATGATGTCCCTCGAGCTGAGTCTCACGAAGGTTGTCACACCACTCTGCGGTGGGTCCCTGGAGCTGGTGAGCGGCAAATGCCACTCGCTCCTAGTCGGAACAGGACATAATGTCTAGCTTTTTGCCGATCATCCTTAACCAGTCACCCGCATCGATCGGGTTGGTGGTTCTGCTGCTGTTGGTCTGAGTTGGGAGCCAAACACGCAGAAACTCCGAGAGTTGGGAGGCTAGTGCCGGTGCTAGGGTAGCTGGTCTAAGGGGGGGTTCTGGCTGCTACTGTTGAAGGCGGAAAAGTTGGCTTATTAATCTTGCATTTGGTTCTGCTTCTACTGCATCTAGTTCAGTAGTGTGGCGATCAGTTGATTCTGATTCGCCATCATCTCTGCCAAGGTGGGGTGATTGGCGACTAGGGCCTACCACTGTCTGGTGGCTCCCCACTGGGGCAAGTTCCCGGAGTCACTCCCATTGTGTGGGGCATCCGATCCTTGATTGTTGGCCATCCTGTAGTTGAGGGGTTTCCAAAAGAGATACACGTTTTAAGGGGGAACACGACTAACTTTATTTCTCATCTTAAAAGTTTAAACTTAGATGTTTACATCTTTATTCTTATTTAATCTCCACTCATTCCTTATATCTGACATGAGCGGCACTACAATCATGACAAAAATGAAAACAATCAATCGTAAACTAGCATCTAAAATAGCTCGGGGGAGGGCTCGATCGTTGGCTCGGCGGGGACGGTCGGTGCAGGAGTGGTGGAGCTGGAGGGTCTGGCGGAAGAGGTGTTGCGCGAGATCCTCTTGGGCCTGGCTAAGGGTGTCCTAAGCGTCTTCCGCTTGCACGGTGGAAGGGGAGCGACCTCCTCGAGATCCCTCTGCAGCTCCTCGATCTGGCGACGCAACTGAGTGGTGTAGGCGATGCCCTGGCACAGAATCTCATTTTGACGCTACAACTCTGCTACCTCGTTGGCCAAGTGGCGCCCCTGCTGGACCTGGCGACGAAGCTCTCCGTTCTCGTGGTTCAGATTCTCCGACGTGTGGTGGTAGTAGTCGATGGTGTCATGCTGTCTGTCGGCGTCGAGTACTGCCTCCGTGTGAATATCGTCCATCGCTTGGAGTAGACGTGTGGTGCGGGTGATGATGGAGTTGCGCTGGGAGTAGGTGCTAACGTAGACACTACGATGACTCCCCGGGGTGCGCGGCATGAAGCAATAGGCGGTGTCGTGGAGCTGTCTGTCGTAGACCATCCGAAGTTCGGAGAGGGCCTGAAGTGTGGTGCACTGGCTGGCCACCATGAAAGTAGGTCCTCTGACCCCGTGAGTGAAGAAAGGTGGGTGCGTGCCAGAGGAGCGGATGACGATGGTGACCTCGCAGTATCCCTCATTCACATCGGGAAAGATCCCGTGGAACGCAGGCTCATGCTCAAACCCGAGGAAATCCACGAGCATGCGGAGCTCGCGAACGAAGCCGCCCTCATCGCGAAGAAAACCTCCCATGGTGTGGATCGGCATCTACAAAAAGAGGGAATTTTTGGTAAAAATTTGGAAGACGAGATAGTAAGTAGTTTGTAAAAATATGGTTAATATAAATCCTATGGTCAGGTCTGTTTGGCTTCATACAGTCAAGTCGGCTCTGATACCATCTTGTAACACCCAGATTTAATAAAACCTGGACTTTATTGAAATTCCATAGAAAATCAATAAAACAAGATGTTCATCACATGACTGCGTACAATACACCAATCATTCATGGTTCCTAGACAATATTATTACAAAAGAGTTAAATCGAAGAGAAACAAATAAAATAAATTTCCTAGATGAACGCCTCCTTCCAGTCTCGCCTTGACTGGGTCGCTACTCCAGACCTTCATTCTCCTCATAGTAGATGCCCTCTAGTGGTGTAAGTCAACGGGGGTGAGTACAATCATACTCAGCAAGCCACCGAATGCAAGTACAATGCAAAGTAATAACAAGGAAGGTAGTGGCTTCTTTTGTGGAAAAGCATGTTTGTAAATAATTTAATGTGAGCATATTATTAGTACTTAAAATTAAATATGTATAATGCATTGTCATCTAACTCGAGGGGTACAGTCAGCCCGCCCTCGTTCAACAGTACTTACATGCCATGAATCACTCGATCATTCAAACAATAGTAAACTAACTGCGGTGAACATTGCCCAACCCGCCCTTTACCGTGGGCATGGCTTTTTGAAAAGATTATACTCTGATCAGAGGTGTACTACTATACCCACAAGGCAAGCACTCATGCTCGCACAACAAAGTGTAACGAGATGACCCAAACCACAGGAACTCGTGCCAAAACCTTTAGCACGGAACGCACCAATTCGATAACACCCTCTTATAGGTTTCATATGGTGCCCCGACGCGTCGGGCCAACATCATACCCCCCTTGAGTCTCGTCGGTACAAGTCACCCGTAGGTTGCCTCTTGCCCCCTCCACTATGGTGCTTCAAATTGGTACGATCCATACCTCCAGTTAGGACTTACCCATTAGACTTGTGGTTAGTACGGAAGTGTTTTGCAACAGATCTCATAGACCAGTCCTTATAGTGCCCCAGGTGCGACCAACCAATGCCTAGCTTGCACCCAGAACCCACCATACTTATAACATAGACAACTCCAACAGAACCCAGAGACGAGAATAACGGGGAAATCATATAGTAGAATCCAACTATCTACGACTCGTTCTTTTATCCTATAGCAGTTGTGTGAATACATTGGACACTAGCTAATATAATATTTAAAAGTGACAAGGAGTTTTAGGCTCAATAAGCATGGCTTGGGTTTACACACAAGGACGGGGATCTAATAAATATAGTTTAGGGCTTGTGATTAAACTAATGCAATATTTAATTCCTATGAGTTATAGTCGTAATTATGAAAAACTGGGCTCAAATATGATCAACTTGGGGTTTGTGACTTGCCTTGATCCGCGATCCTCGACGGCGTCGTAGTCTTCTCAGTAGGGAAAATAAATACGACATTCAATAAATAATCCAAACATCATAAAATATATAAACATACAAATTTGTTGTTTTAAACAAGGGGAATAAAGCCTTAAATATTCTGAAGTTATGTCCTAAATATTAAGGATTATTTTTTAAGGGCTTTTCTGAATTATATATTGAAATATGTATTTATTCCTAAGGGGGTTTTACTTTATTATTTAATAAGAATAAATTATGCAAAATAAATATACTATTTTTATGGCATAAAAATGTAGAGAATAAAAAATTGATTTAACAAAATTTGAATGGTGAAATTTGGAGTTAATTGGAGCAAGATATGAATTTCCAAAGTTTAAACCATTTTCCTAAATTTTTATTAAATCAAAAAAGGGTTTGGGTCCACGGTGAGCTAGGCTCACCATGGACCCGCTTACTGTGCGCGTGGACCGAAGCCCTCTGGACGATTGGACGATTGGATCTAGATCCTACGGCTAGACGTGAGGCGGGGCACTTAAATGACGATCGACTACTGATAGGGCTCGATACCAATTTGAATTGATGGACGACCCAGATTAAACCCACGTTGGTTATAATCCTAGCCATCCATCTCGGATCTAATGGTCGAGGGAGCATCTGGCACAGCACGAGACGCCGAGGGTATTCTACCCTTCGTCCCCGCCTCTAGCGGCGCAACGGCGACGAATTCCGGTGACGGCGATGGTTAATTGGCCAAGCTAAGGCTTAAAATGGGACTAGAGGGCTAGGGCAACTCAGGCGTACCAGCGGTGGTAGCGGCGGCGAGCTGACAATGACCGACGACTAAGAGGGGCGATGCATCTCCTCGGGTTCGACGGTGGCGGCGGTCTCCGGCGGTCTTCACGGCCAACCAAGGTGAGGCCGGGGACGTGTGGTCGACGGCGGTTCCGAAGGTGGCGTCGGCGAGGGTAGCGGGGGCCTGAGGTGCTGGTGAGGGGCTACCGAAGCTGGAACAGAGGAAATGGACGAAAAATGGGTAGCAGTGCCCTAGAGTGTATAGCTTGGGCTAATGTGCGTGGCCTGTGCTGCGGTGTGGCCAAGGGTATAAATAGGGGGGTCGCCGGCGGTGAAATGGAAGGGTAAACGGAGGAATCTCGAGGGGATTCCTAATTGGCGCCGGCGAGCTACCAAGTTTTCAACTAAGCTTCCAAAAAGGACGAAACCGCGTGGCTAAGGAGGGAAAGTGATTGTCGGGGATTGGGGGGGTCGATTCCGGGATCGAATCGGCGGATAAGGGCGGTCGGCGGCAAAATTTGGGAAGTGGGTCGCTGAGAATGGAAGGGGGGATTCCCTTCCATCGGAGACGAAGCTTACGACAGGTGGCCCCCCACCTGTCAGCGGCCGAGCGCGAAGCCAACAGCGCCGACAGGCGGGCCACGGCTGCTAGAGGCCGAGGGCGCTCGCGAGTGGCTGACAGAAGGGACCAGGTAGGCGTGGGCGGGAGAGAGAGGAAGGGGGTGGCGCCGATAGGGAGGTCCCACCTATCAGTGGCTCGGGGTCTGGACTGGGCTGGGCTGAGGACGAATTGGAGGTTGCGGCCCACTAAGATTTTAAATGCATTTTCGATTTAAATTAATTCTAGAAATTCATATATTCCTTTAGGGTTTGAAGCATTGTTGATAAAATTTTGTAAAAATTCCTAAAAAATTGTCTTGGCTCCTAGATTCCATCATAAATTTATCAGTTTCAAATTTGAAGTATTTCTCCTTGTTTTGCTTTAATTGGGTTCTTTTAAACTTTTCTCTAATTAAATAATTCCTTTTTAATTAAGAAAATGTATTTCCCTCATTTTATTTTATTTTAAATTCTAGGGTGTTACATGGTCACAACTCGACGAAGGCACGACCAGCCCAACCACAAGGGTAATCCCTGCAAGTAATCAAGAACTAGTAAGAACAAAATGAACAAGCACTAAACTCAATACCACTAGTGGAGTTCTATAACGTGAATTCGACGAACTAGATGATTTTGGGATTAGTAGTGAGGCTAAACGTTGATCTAAACAAAACTCATCTTACAATGGTGGTTTGGCCTAGACTAAATAGGAGATGAGCAAGGAATTTCGGCCAACAACAAAGGCAGACCAAAATCTAATCCTAAACTGATTTGACATGGACTAAAATAGGAAAGGAATAAAGTGATTTTCAGCCAGCTATAAAGGCAAGCCAAAATCTCTTTCTAAACCTTCCTAAATTGTCCAAAACATGACTTTATTACATGCGGCTATTCCATAGTATGGTGGCGCATCACTCTTTTATTTGTTGCCATCTTTTGGACCTTCCTTCCAGGCTGGTTCGGATTGAAAAAGAAACACACATAATTTGGGTGATTGAAATGACATTAGATGGAATCTAGAGGTGTAGCTAGATCCGTTGGAAAGATGATGTCTCAATATTTTCAAAAAGTCCAAGATCATCCAAATCAGAGCTTTCATGTAAAAGTTATGCACGTTTGAATTGGTGTTATCCCTATAGTCCGAGTCTAAATTAAAAATGTGTAGAACTTTATCTCCACTTTATCTTGGCACAAAAGTAATGTTCTAAACTTGTATATTATTTTTGGATGACCTTGACTTGGTCTCTAATCAACTTTCATGATGTTCCATGTCCTTAATGTGTTCTTAACGTATCGCTTGATCCATTTAAGAATTTCTATAATTAAAAGCAAAGCCATCTCATGGTGTAGCATCCTTAGCTCAAATATATAAAATGTAAATATAATATAGAATGCATGGACCTTGGATTGTTTATTGTAAAGTATAAGCATGGTCATATCCGACTCGATGATGTCCTCATCAATATGTGCATCATAAAAACCCTCATGTAAATTTGAAAAATAACTATTCAAGATACAAAGAACTAACTAAAGACAATAGTAGAAGTACAACCTCTACCCATCATTAATAAGTCTAATTTACCCCCGAAGTATTACCCTGTAGATGAAAGTTATTTCCAACTTAAAAAAACTCTTAACCCCCCAAACTATTCAAAACTAGAGAAATAACCCCTCGAGGTGGTCTACTGTAGCAGTTTTGCTGACGTGGCAATCCACGCTGGTGATTTGTTGATGTGGCAATCCACACTAGCGATTTTGCTGATGTGGTGATCCATGTGATTGTACGCTGTAATCTAAATGGTGGGACCCACGTGTCAGTGTCACATAGTTTTTCTTTATTTTTTCTTCCTTTTCTTTTTTTTTTTTCTTTTTTTTCTTTTTTTCTTTTCTTTTTCTTCTTTCGTCTTTTTTCAAGATGGTGCCATCCTTCTCTTGTGACAGATTGTTATTGAAGTGACAACACTAAAAGTCATCCAGAAGCCACGACCATGCGGGTAGGTGGTTTCTCTGCACTTCTGCGACCACGAAAAGCCATCCCTAGAGCCGATGATACTAGTACTAGCACCGTCAGTGGCACTGTTGATGGTACGGCTAGACCCGCCTCTCGTGCCAGTGTTCCTATAGCCCCTCCTCCTACAATGCCGTCGTGACCTGACCCTCCTTCTCTCTCCCTACTACGGCACAAGGCTCCCTAGAACTACGCGGTCACGCAGAGCAGCGCCAGCCAGTGATGAAAAAATCGGCCGATTAGCCGATTAATCGACCGATTAATCGGTGCTCGGTGGTTCAACAGTTAATTTACTACATAATCGGCCCATTAATCAGAGGGACAATTAATCGGTTGGTCAAGCCGATTAATCGGTGGTCAACCTGATTAATCGCCCTCCACCGATTAATCGCCGCGCAGCACCGCCACGCCTCGTAGGCGCTGGATCTGCTCGACCGGCATGAGATCTACTTGTTCGGCACCATATCTACGTGGCCACCGTTGGATCCGCCAGCCCGACGCTAGATCTACGCAGCCACATCCAGATCCACCCGCCCGGCGCCAGATCTGTGCGGTCGTTGCCAGACCCGCTCGGGCGACGCCAGATCTGCAAGGCCACAACTGGATCCATGCGGCCACCACCGAATCCGTGCGGCTGGTGCCGGATCCTCCCTCCTGGTGCCAGATTTACATTGTCGTCGTTGGATCGATGACGAGTATTGTGTTTGTCGTCCTTGCATAGTTGGAGCCGTGAAGCTACCGGTGGCTTGCTGTTCGGTGGAGAAAATTGGATGAGAATGACTACGGGAGAGACAAGAAAGAGAGCAGGGGTGGAGAAAATGGGATGGGAATGGTTGTGGGAGAGCAGGGCATGTTCTGTGGGAGAGAAGAAAAAGCATGGAATGGGATGGCGAATGGCAGAGAAAAAAGAGAGAGCAGGTAGTAGGCCAGTAATTGACCACTTGACCGGGTAGGCAAATAAAAAGATGAGAGAAAAAAATATAAAAAGGCAGTTAGAGATTTATTAAAATATGTGTTCTGAAGTAGTTTAATATATTATTTAACTATTTAGTCAACCGATTAATTGATTGACCAATTAATTCAGTTAATTCTAGATTAACCGATTAATCCCTACTTAGTAGTTGACCGATCAGTTACCGATCACCAATTTTTTTAACACTTGCGCCAGCAGCAGCGCGCAGATGGCCCTCACACTCCCTCTCCCCTCCTCCTTATGGCTTCCTCCATGACTCGTGGTTGGGTGCTATTCGCACTGGAGAAGCGAGGTGGAGGGGAAGCTGGCGAAGACGAGAAGGCTGTGAGAGGTGGAAACCAGTGGCATGTTGCTGCTTCTGGTGGCGGCGTGGGCACTCGAAGGCAACGCGGCCTACGTGGGGGTCGTGGTGTTGGTGGTAGGGGCGCTCGGGGGTAGCGGGGGTGCCACACGCGCGGCGACGTGGGGGTGCCAAATGCGTGGTGCCGTGGGGGTGGCGCCTCAGCGAGGGCATTGGACACGGTAGGAGAAGAGAATAAGAAAAAGAAAAGAAAATAAAGAAATAAAGAAAGAAAAAAGATTTTTTTTGTGTCAAGGACAAGTAGGTCCCACTGTTCAGAATCTAGTGTGCAGCCACGTGGACCGCCATGTCAGTAAAACTATAAGTGTGAACCGCCACATCATCAAAACCGCCGAAGTAAACCATGTCGGGGGTTATTTCTCTGGTTTAGAATAGTTCAGGAGGTTAATAGGCTAGTTTTTAAGTTGGGAGCAACATTCATTTACGAGGCAATACTTCAGAGATAAACTATACTTATTCCTTGTCATTATTTATTCCTTATCATTATAAGTAATTACATAGCCAGAGAGTTGAAACAAAAAGCTATGGTAAATACATTTAGTTAAGTCTAAAAGTAATTTAGACAAACTGTATAAGCAACGAAACACAACAACTAAAGAAACCCTTTACTTGATTGAAAGTAACTATGTAGAGGGAGATGTAAATGTGAGTAATGATAGATACAAATATAAGTAATGATTAATCTAATTGTGAGTGAATAAAATGTAATTTGCTATATTTAACGCATTTCTCATGAGATGTAACTGTGAGAAATGCTTTGCGCAATTACGAGTAACGATCGAATGCAACTATAGGTGATATTGGACCTAATAATTCAAAGGTAAAACATTTAAATAATTACTAATAGATTTTTCAATATCATGAATAATTCATGCCGCTGAGCTCTCGTGGGATGCAACATTTATCTTGTTTTTCTCGTCATATGTATCCTTGCTTCTTTTTTAAAAAAATAATTTAACAATAAATGATATATGATACTAGCTTTGTTTCACAACCTAAATCATTTGACTTTTTTTAAAAAAAATAAATTTTTCATTTTAATCAAGTTTAAATAAAATAAATTAATATTGATAATATCAAATAAATACGCTATTAAAATATATTTAATGGTTGATTTTTAATGAGACTAATTTGACATTATAATTTTAATTTTTATTATATTTTTTATAAAATTGGTTAAGGTTAAAAAATTAGCTTTGAAAAAAAATCAAATATCGTGAAATACGGTGAATCAAAATCGAGTAGGCATAGCTAGCTGTATGTTACAATATTAATAATGCTTTTAATTATCTTATTGTTATAGATCATAGATGGAAAGCGAGGGCATGTACTTTTTGTCACGCGATAGCTAGTATAATTTACTTTATATGGACGTCACCAGATAAGAATATCTTTTAGCCACGTCCGTATTATATTTGTTACATTTTATATTACTTGATGTAAAAAATTGCCGCTCGAATTTTTTACGCTAAGTTACTGAAAAGATACATTTGCGCGCCTAACGCTGGAAACGAGCTAGTATTGTAGAAGTTTTATTTCCTTGTTGCAAAACCATGCGTAACTATATGTAGTTATTAATTAATTGCTAGTTTATATAGTAAACTCTTGCAAATGTATAGTGCACTTACGAGTTACTTTGTTAATTTATCATGGACGGGACGACAACTTGGGCTTGAGCTCTACTCCTGACTCAATATTGCATTGAAATTATATAAAATCTTAAAAAAATTTAGCTGGTTAATTAAAATAGTTGGATAAGTTCTAGATGTGATGTACTTTTACTCCAGTCACTGGTAAGATCAATGCCCATTCGCATTCACGTGTATTTTACTTCAGGAACATTTGAATTTGATAGCGATTCGTGAGTACCAGAGCCACAAATGAGGTCACCAGATGCGAAATGAGTGTAAGCGTGGAGGCGCATGGATAAATTCCTCCCAGTTTAACAAGCGAGAGCTTGAAATTGGAATCTAGGCGAACTAGTTAGGGCCACTAACGAGCCAGCTCGGTTCGTTGACTCCAGCTTGTGAGATAGCTTGTTTAGCTCGCGAGTCAACTATTTAAAATATAATTAAATAATAAATATTAAAATAATCACATATCAAACATCAAAATATGAAATAAATAAAATACATAAGGTTTCAAAAATTAAACATTTATAGTTCTATCATTATTTCTATGATTACATCAAATTCATTATACATATTTATTTCATACTTTTATACGATGATTCTATAGGTCATAATAATAAATTTATAATAGCAAGTAAATAAGTAATAACTAGACACTAACAAATAAAATATAAAATAACGAGTCAAAATGGTGTTTTGTTATTGCTTTAATAGGTTGGCTTAACTACTTATACTGAGCTCGTTAAGCTCATGAACAGCTCGCGAGCCAGCTCGAATTTACTCGTTATACTAACAAGCTAAAACACCTGCTCTGCTTGTTAGGAAAATAAAATGAGTTGTGCCAAGCCGAACCGAGCTGGTCAGTCCTAGAACTAGTTGCGACGATTTCTTTGTGAAAATGGATCTAATTCAATACAGATTCCTTTGCTTGTCCAAACAACAGAATTGTTATGTGGCAATTCCAATTCACAAATTCTATGTCCAATTCTATAGTCCAAGTGAAACAAGTCTAGTCTTTTGCTATTGAACTCAGAATTTTATAAAATAATACTTCATCCGTTAACTTTAAAATGACACGGCTCTCAATGTTTGACCACTTATATTATTTAATTGTTTTGCAAATATATAAAAATATAAGTTATACTTGAAGTACTTTCATTAATAAAACAAACTAGAACAAAATAAATGACAGTTCAAAAAGTTTTTTGAATACGTAAGTCCCCGCATTATTTCTCCGAGAAAAAAAGATAATGTCTCTTCTTCCTCTTAATTACGTGGTTTATTTACTACATATAAAATATTTATATGGTTTGTTTGTAAATATATCCTTATCTTTTGGGAAACCATAATGTATTTAGAAAATAACTAGTGAACTAAGTTACGAAAATATACGCAATGGTAAATATCTATAAGAAATCAAGGGTTGGTTTCGGAGTCTGTGATGAGTGATTGATAGGATTGACCTTTTGGATTCAAAGGGGTCCCTCCGAAGGGGTTCGAAGGATGTTTCACCGAAGGGTTCGGTGTGTCTATTTGCTGCGGGTGTTGCAGCGGAGTGTATCTGTCGGAGGGGTCCGGCGGAGCATGATGACATGTGTACCGAAGGGTTCGGTACTTTGGGCGGTACACCGAAGTGTGTACCGGAGGTTGTTTACCTGGAGAGGTCTCCGGGGTACTAGATACACTTGTCTGTTTGTCTGTGGTGCACAGGTGACTTCGGAGGCGATGGACGGTTCGCAACAAGTGAACTTGAGTCAAGCGGGAAGCTTGATGCCAGGCGAGCGGGGAGCTCAATCATGGAGGTTGCGAGGGGTCGAGGTCGGTCCTCGGGTCATGGTGCACTAGGCGAAGGCAGAGAATACAGAGCATAGCTCCGGCTGAAGGTACTCCGAATGGAGTGACTTCGGAGTATGGCGGACAAAGTCCTCAGCAATGAGACAAGGGATTCGAAGTGTGCTCCGGAGGGAGGCACTCGAAGGTTCTCCCAACAGAGGTCTTAGGAGTCGAGGTGTATCGAAGGCATGATTTGGGTAACGTTCGTTGGAGAGTGTGCTCGGGGAGAGACACTGCGTCGAAGTACTCATGGAATGCTTCATGCGGAGGCCTTGGACGAAGGAGGGACTTCGAAGGGTGGTACTCCGAAGGTGGGGCTTTAGAGTGTGGTTGTCTTGAAGTACTTCGGCCATGCATGGCTTCGGTACACGGACTAATGGAGTTCGAGATGGGAGTAGTTGTGAAGCCGTGGTGGTTCACTCCAAAGGTGATGGCACGAAGGCTCAAGGGCTTTGACATCTTCGGCTCAAAACCTTCACTGTATCGAACGCTGATTTCAGTGAAGCGAAGGTCATCAGGCTCAAGGCTTCTCATCGAAGCTACCGCACCCCTCGCGTGCGAAGGGGGGCTTTAGAAGACTCCAAACTGCAAAGGTTGATCGTGTCTGCTCTACAAAAGCTGATGTTGTCTCCTCTGCGAAGCTGTCAAAAGAAGCCTCCAAATAAAGTAGAGTATGATCTGTACCCCCTGTTCTGATGAGACAAAATCAGTGTAAACCCTAGGGATAAAGTAGTCTATTCATAGGGCTGAATAGTGCCTATAAATAGTGGAGGCTAGCTAGGCAACAGTAACATTTGAGCAGCCATTTTTAGAGCTCCTGTGCTAGCCGCCATTTTCATGTATTCATCTTGTGAGTTCATTTTATGTTCCCTGCTCAAGCAATAAAACTTTGGTTTTGTTCTCATTTACTGCTTGAACTTGTATGCTCGTTTTGCACTGCATGTTTTGATTTCTTTGTGCTCCAACTCTTCCTAGTTTGGGCTTGCTCACTGGGTGTTTTTGGAGAAGTGTGTGAGTAATCTGTGTGTGTGAAGTGTGTGTTCTCAGTGTGTGTTCGCTCTGTGTAAACTGGAGGCTAGTCCTCTCTAATTACTAGCGAAGCACTGTTCTTGGCTTAAATCGAAGCCTACTTTCTTCCCTTAGCAAAATCTGTTGTGTGCGTTTTGACCTTCGAAATCCGTAGCCTAGTACTAGTTGCCAGTGCAGAGTACCTGGTCAAAGTCCTTAAAGGGAAGTCATCTCTTGCGAAGGGTGAAGTGCAAAGTCTACTCGAAGGCACCCAGTGTGCAGAGCCAGCACTGACTTAGCAAAGTTGAGTTTTTGGTCTAGTGGGTGGAGCGAAGTCTTCTTGACTTCGAACCTTTGATCCTTGCGAAGCCTAAATTCGGAGCTGTGAAATACCTCCGAACCAGAACTTCGAAGGGTGTGTTCAAAGCCTGTTCCGCAGGAGACTAAGTTAAAATAGAAGGCTTGTTTTAGCCTGAAATTTTAAAAGCTCCCATTAACCCCCCCTCTGTTCACCGTTTCCGGTCCAACAATTGGTATCAGAGCGGGTTAAGATCCCCAGTTGACCTTAACCGATTTTGTGATCTGTTGGCGACATGGACAAAGTTTGTAAAATATCTCTGTTCGATGGGACTGATTTTGCATACTGGAAGGTGCGCATGGAGGCTTACTTGCTAAGCCAAGGAAATATAATTTGGGAGATTGTGGACTCACAGTACTCCATCCCTGAAACTCGCACATCTCAAATAGAAAAGGATCAGTATAATGGTAACTCCAAGGCTAGAAATATATTGTTCATTGGTTTGAGTCGAAGTGAGTTTGATAGGTTTCGACACCTAAGAACAGCTAGGTAGATTTGGACTACACTCACTATTTTTCATGAGGACTCTACATAGATTAAGGCTAGGCGCCAAAGCACGTACAATCAACAGTATCAACTGTTTGTGCAGGCGCATGGTGAATCAATAGATGCCATGTTTTCTCGCTTTGATGCGATAGTGAGTAACTTGCGGTCCAATGGGACGCTTACTTACAATGATCATGACAGGGCTATCAAGCTTCTCTATGCTCTTGATCGTAGCATATGGGGAGTTAAGATATCCAGCATTGAGGATTCCGCAGGTTATGACACATTGACCTGTGATGAGCTCTTCAGCAAGCTGAAGTCCACAGAGATTACTAAGACATCTCTTATAGTGCATAGGAACTCCTTGCCACAGCTATTGGCACTAGTTTCTAGCACTATCCGTGGCACCACTACAGAACCAAGATCATCTGGCACTTGTGTTCTAGCAGGTGGTTTTGCCTTGTCCTCCTTGGTCTCCGTCACTAAGGAGCAGGTGGACACTCTAGATGATGAAGAGCTTGCTCTCATTGCTAGAAGGTTCACCCGTTTTCACCATGAGAGACGGGATTAGAGGAGAAGTGGTTTTAGTGGTTGTTTTGAGTGTGGCGACACTTCTCACATTAAGGACAACTATCCTAAACTCAAGAAGAGAGATGAGAGTGAGCGCCACAAATACCACAAAAAAGGGAGGAAACCCTTTGTGAAGGGCAAGCGTGGCAAGGTGGCTAAGAGGGTAGCCAAAGCCGCATACAGAGCTTTTGTTGCTGCTCTCAGCGACATCGACACTTCCTCAATTGAGGAGTCGAGCTCTGATGAGGAGGAGGAGTCCCCGAGGAAGGAGGAGAAGAAGGACAAGAGGGGACGAGATTTCACCAGCCTCTGCTTCATGGCCGACAGCGATCACAGCGGCGATGAGCTTGACTCATCTGAGGTACCACTATCCTATGACCAGCTTTCAATTAAATTAGATGAACTAAATGAAGTAGTTCTTGGTCAGGATAGGT